>CM052538.1:61781528-61806882 GCA_028533065.1 Trachops cirrhosus
GTAGTTTCTGATAACTCATTGAGAGTACGTGGAAATTCCTGATAACCAGTACTTTGAACTCAGAGTCTGATAGTTGAGTTGCCTCTATTTCATTTATCATTATTTCTGGGGCTTTCTCCTTTCCCTTCATTTGGGGATTGTTCCTTTGTCTTCTCATTGTTCGTGAGACTCTTCTCGCTAGCCTCAGCTTCTTAAATTGATCTGATTGGCTCCCTGGATTTATGTTGTGAACTTCTGTGGTAGAGTACCTGTGAGCTTCAGTGGTATAGTCTCCTTCTGGTATCCCGGTGTTCTCAGCTTCCACCTACTCTTTTTTGTGATCTTGCATTTTTATCACAGCCACCCACTGAATTTTCCTGTAGGTCCCAGTTGCCGCCACGAAATTTGCCCTTCTCAGTGACAAAGACCACCGCTTTACATCTCTCCTTTGGTAGGCTGGGGCTGTCTCCCAAGACTTTTTTATTTCATTTTTAAATCCCAAACTACACCAGTGGATGAAGTTAGTGAGGGATGACAAGCATAAAGAGAAGAGCAGGAAGGGGAAGTAAATGCATTGTGGCCACTTCAGAGAAACACTCCCCTCTGAAACGGAGCAAGGACTGGCCAGTCTGGACAGGCTGGCCTTTGGGTGCTGTCATGCTGATCTCATCTGCACATCTGAGGATCAGCAGAAGGTGAAGGCGGCTGGCTATTTTCCTCAGCTGCTTCTCCTGGGAGCTGGGATGGTTTCCTCCTGGGGCCTGTTCTTTTTCTAATTCACTTTGCATCTCCTCAGCTGTAGTGGGAAGAATGTGTGAGACAAATTGTTATTTATCATTTTATAACTTCAGGGCGTTTGAGTTAAATGTGTTCGTTCTTTGTTTCCTCGGCCCACAGAGGGGGCAGTATGGCCTTGACTCAGCTGTTTGGGCCTCTCTGGGCCTCAGATGGCAAATAAAGAGCATGACACCAAATCACTTAGAGCATAAGAAGGTGCCATACATAGGGAGATTAAGTGAAGCCCATTTAGTGAGCATCAAGCTTTCAGTCCTGCAAAGTAGCTAAACCACCACTGGCCACAGGGAGATGAGTTTGGTCAAAGTGGAAGAGAACATCTGGAGAGATCGGGTTGCTCACTCTGTTTTAGAAAGACGCTAACTATATTCCAGCTCTGGCCAGGCCGGAGAGCATGGGCACAGGGCCCAGGAAAAGTTGTACTCAGCAGGGACTCTGGGTCAGTTGAACCCTAAAGCACACCTTAGCCCAGTCAAGCATCTGAGCTTTCTTCCACAAAAATAAATCTCTTCTGTGACAAGCAGATTATATCTGGACAAAGAATTCTTCGCCTTTTAAATCCACAGCTCACAAAAGATTAGGATGGATTGAGAAGCTAAAAAGGGCAGTTAAGGACAAAAGCCAATTGGGGGCTCTCCCCACACCAAGTTGTGCGGAAGTGAGATGAGCTGGGTTAAATCAGGTTCTTCCGTTTGTTTGTTCATTCGTTCATTCATTCAGAATTTATGGAGTTCCTATTTTGCTCCAAGATTTTTCTAAATGCTAGGAGAAATTTTACAGGTAATGAGAAAAACATTAATTTCTATCAAGGAAAAGCATAAATGCATGCATAATGCTGCTGGTGGAAATGGGGCTCTTTCATGGGGTCTCAAGGAAGGCATTCTAGGGACGTGCCTATGGGAAGATGTGGTAAGATATATTGAAAAAGCTGGAGGAAGCACAAAGGACTATCCCAGATTTAGCTCCAGTGTCTCACTTCTGTCTGTCCCGCCATGGAAAAAGTCCAGTCTAGTCTTTATCAAGCCCAGTGGAAAGGCCAATGTCAAAAAGTTCTGAGCCATTGATTCAGTCCAGTCCAGTCTTTGTCATCATCTGGCTACTTCAGTCTGTATTCCTGGCTGCGCTCCAGTGGGCTGTGCCCAGGCCCATGCCTGGAGTCTGTGCAGCTGTGGACCCGCATGACTGCTTGGATAGAGAACACACAAGCAAGCGGGGTTAATGTGTGTTACCAAGAGACGGGGGTGGGGGGGTAGCTCTTTGTTAGGCTCATTATATTATCTCGGGCTTGGGAAGGACCAGGCACTTCTTCAAAGTAACCAATCAACTTCCCAAGCTTTTGTGTGCTGGTGTTAGATTGACTCCCAAACTAATCCATTTTCTAGATCTTCAAGGATTCTGTGTCCTTTATCCAATCTGATCTTTTTTTTTAGGCTAGACTGATAGGACTCTATGATTGCCATCTTGGCTTCTACTGCGTGTGTCTCAAAATAGAAGCACCTCCCTCTATGCCATTTTAGCTTCTACTGGGCATGCACCCAGCTGAGAAATTTCCATTTTATTGTTTATTCCTTACCCTCTATAGTCTGAGTGAATGGACCAGATGTACCCTGGGGAGATTGAAAAGTGGTCCTTCCTCCCTGCAAAGGGGGACTGAGAGGCATTAATCCCTTTGGTGGGGCAATGATGCCATCTCCTGGGGTGCCTAGGAATGCTGCAACTTCCTAGAAAAGTCAGTTTATGCTCCCTAGTTGATTATGCTTAATAATGTCTGATTCCCTTTGCTCCCTTCCTTTATTAGTATCTAGCTACCTACACTAACAATAATATGAGCTTTTTAGCCTTAGAAGCCTAGATCACTAAAGTTGCAATCTTCCAGGTCTTTTAGTTCAACTCTACCACTTTACAGATGAGGAAACTGAGGATCACAGGGGGAATTTCAGGCATAATAGCAGCTGGGACTAAACTGACTTAACTCCTTATCTAGTTTGTTTGTTTGTTTTTTCAGTGACAGTTACTTCCCTACAAAGAGAGTGAGAAAACAGTGCCACAGGATGTGTGGAAGCTCTGTGTGCCATTAAGAAAAAAGCTCTGAGCTTCCAGATGCAACCACTACTACTAACTGCTAAGAACACATTTCCTTCCCCTTCTGAAAGCTGACTCCTTTCTTCCCCCTTCTCAAAGACTCCCCAGGATGGCTCAGCCTTCTGCTTCTTCGCAGAGCTTCAGGGTTCTCCAGGGTTGCTTTGTGGTGTTGGCTGTCTATCTTGCTAGAGTCTCCTGTTTAGAGGGTGACTTTGCCAAGTGACTTGCACCAGGAAACTTGGGCAGTATTTCTCAAAGATAGGACTGAAGTAGTTTACATGCAGATTAAATCACAGAACACAGTCCTCTAATCTCAGAACAGGCACCATTTTTGACAGTGGCAATGAGAAGTCCTCAGGGGCTCTCTAGAACATCAGAGAAAAATACATCAGTGTTGCAAAGCTGGATGCCAAAGAAACCTCTGAGATGGAAACAGCTAGCACATGTCACCTGGAGGCTGGTGGGGTTACCTGTTTTTAATGAGTCCGAAATGCAGTAAATGCCAAACAAAGGCAGAGAGAAGGCTGGGGCCGTTATGTAGATAAACCAAAGATGATCTTTGCTTGTGTTCATTCACTGCAAGGTATCTAAATAGCTGTCTTCATGTTCTGCTTTGCATTATGTTTGAGCCAGTATCTCTGTCAGATGGAAAACTCCAGTTCGGTCTCTGAAGGAGAAAACATTGTCAGCTAAATTTGTAAAAAAGCAATATTTCTTCTATGGGGGGCATATTTTGTTTTGAAATGGAAAGGCTTTGCATCTCAGATAGCCTGATTTAATTGCTGAACAAAGCTCTCTTCTTTAGCGGAAGAAAGAAGAGGACTCCAACAATTAGCCCTCTCAAACTGTAGGTCTGTAAAAACAATTGGGAGGAAGTAGGCAGTGACATCCATCCGCCCATTGCTTTTGGCTAATCCCGGGGAAGGCAAAACAAAGGAAAACATTCCGTTGGTTCAAGAGTTCAGCTCTCCCTTCAACAAGAGAAAAATCCCATCTTTCCCCTGGCCAGTCCAGATCCCTGTTCTCATTCCACTGCTGTGATGTTTTATCTTCCAGACCCCTCTTAACTGAACCCTTTCTAGTTTTTTTTTAAAGATTTCTTTAAAAACCTATTTTTTTTTAGAGGGAAGGAAGGGAGAATGAGAGGGAGAGAAACATCAGTTTGTTGCTTCTCACATGCCCCCAACTGGGGACCTAGCCTGCAAACCAGGCAAGTGCCCGGACTGGGAATTGAACCGGTAACCTTTTGGTTCGTGGGCCAGTGCTCAACCCACTTATACACACCAGCCAGAGCAACACTTTTTAGTTTTGATGGGGAATATTGTACCTCTTCAGTGGTCAAGGGTGTTAGAGAGGTTCTAGAAATCAGGGCTAGAGGCAAAAACTTAACTTGATTTTCCTACCAGGGTACACAGGAAGAAATGGTCCCAAAAAATAAACAAAAGTAATTTTTGAGTGCCTACTTTGGGCTAGGTGTTTACTCTTAGAACACTGCCTTGAATCTTCCCCACAACTTTATGAGGTAGTTACATATTTTTTCCATTCATGTTGTTAAAAACTAGGCAACAGTCCCAAAATGGAGTCACTTATGTTAAGTACCACATCACCAAATCAAGACTTGACTTAATCACAGTTTGGTTTCTCCCAGAAGTTGAACCTTAAACTTGTCAATCAAGAATCGCCCAACCAGCAGTAGTTGGGTCATCTGCCTGGCAGACCCCTGCCATCCCCTAAAGAAAAGTCACCTTAGGAAAACCAACTGCTTTTTCACCTAGTATAACTTCCTTATTCCTACTTCCTTCTGCCTATAAAGTCTTTCATTTTGTACAGCTCCTTGGAGCTTCTCTCTATCTGCTAGACTGGAAGCTGCTGACCAATTTGGTTCAATTTTTGCCCTGAAGTCTTAAAATGTTTAATATGCTTATCTCTCAACAATATATATGAGAAAATTCCATCTGAGAGGTTAAATACTTTGAGAAGTTAAACAACTTGCCCTCAATCACACAGACTGCCATGAGTAGGGGGGAATTAAACCAGGTAGTCATCATTACCAGGTGGCCACAGAGCCATTGTCATTGCTGTTTTCTGGTCCAATATGATTAGAGAAAAGTCAGTGAGTTTCCAGAAAGAGGAGAAACCCTGTGGGAGCAATGTTTTTGAGATGGGAAAACTGACCATCTCATTTTTATTGATGTGACTTCCCTAAAAATATGTTCACTTTCATTTTCCTGGGCCAGTATAAAAGAATAAGGTGTGACTTTATCTGGCTTGGAAACGTCATTCTCTCTTGTTTATTTGAAGTATTAAATTTGTAGTTTTGAATTTGCATGTTGTACCTGGTGTTGAGTTCCTAAAGACCAACGCCCATGGGAGTATGTTTAATCAGTCACCTCAGGAATGTTAACTGAATACCTACTGCATGGAAAGCTTTATGTTGGATGCTTTAAATTTCTACTCTTGTGTTTTAAATTCACCAATAAAGAGTGAGCCCATGAAATCCTGAGCCTCCATGCTCCACCCCAGTAAAAGCAGAACCCCAGGTCTATGGGTACTCCCTCCCTACCCACGACTTGGATGTGTACCTCTTGGCCTTCCTTATATGCCCCAGGACCTGTAGGTATTGTAATAAACTTTTTTTCTTCAAAGTTCCCTTGTAGTTATTGCTGAAGAACACCTTACAATTGTAATAAGAAACACAAGGGTGGGTTGAGTTTTGACCTTGGTTTAGAAGGGGGAGAGGTCTGTGGGAAGCTCCCTGGGGACCAGCTGAGTACCCCAGGCATTTCTAGTGAAGAGCATGACTCTCAGGAGACTGAGACAAGCAAAAAACACTAGTGCCTTGTGCTACAATTTACACTGGCCACCATGTTATGATGTCATTAGGTGATAGGAATTTTTAGCTCTGTTAGAATCTCATGGGACCACCTTCGTCCATGTGGTCTGACATTGATTTGAACATTGTTGTGCAGTACGTGGCTGTACCGTATAGCATGGTATGTCCCTGTTTAAATGTATATATGCCATTTATATATATTATGTGTCAATGCACAGAAAAAAAGACTAGAAGGACTCTTAATAGAGGTAAGTTAGTTTTGGAGGGGAAGTAGGTGGGGGTGATAAAACAGGACCTTTATGTTTTCGTTGGTAAAATTCTACATTTTTATCTTTTACAATGAAAGCATTTACATCTATTACATATATAACTAAAAATAATTCAATCTTAAATTCTCCTTTGAAAATATCTTGACTTCTGCTTTTCTTCCTATGCATCTTCTATTAAAGTTTAGCTGCCAACTGAAAGGTGAAAAAAATTACTCTCTTCTAGAAATATAAAGTGGTGTCATAAAATTTAAGTAGTTGGGCAATGGCTCTGAGCTGCCCTGGCTACCCGGTGAGGTTGCAGGCAAGTCGTGCTGAGGTTGATGGCTGTGGGTGGCAGGACATAGTCCCCTAATGCAGCCGCATTTGCTCTAACAAGAGTGACAGTGTCATCATCCAACAACCACGTGGGTAAGGTATGTTCCAGCAGCCAGGTGATGTGAATTGTTAGCTCAGAACTGGCTCCCCTATCCTTGGTCCCAATGTTCTTCCACCTTAGTCGCTGGCACAGGGAGGGGAAGAAAAGCTGACGCCCAGACTGGAGGTGAGGGTGGGGGTGAGCAGAGGGCAGCGGGTGCTGCACCAAGGCAAGAGAAAGAGTACCTTTCCCTTGGGACAGGAATAGTGTCTTTTCATTCATGTACTTTCAGGTGGTGAGTTTTTCCTCTTGTTCCCTTTTGTTTATCCACACAAGCAAATCAATCTAAATGCACTCCTTTTTACCTAGTTGTAAAATATGGAATTACTGGAAGGGACCCTGGGTCACCCAGTCCAGCCCACTGACTGGCGGGCAGTGCATGGATGCCGGGAGAGGTGACCAATACCCAAACGCAGAACTGGCGCTCGTCCCCAGCATCCTGGAGCCCAGAGAGCTACTTGCACTGTTTCTTCACTTCTCCGGTTCCCTTGAAAGCAGCTCCTAAGGATACTTAGCTAAAAGAAACCACATTAACCCGAGACTAACACAGTCCTCAAAAAGGTTTTTTTGTTCTATTTGCCACTTTCTCAGATCAGTGCCGGTTGCATAAACCGTACACGTTTGTGTCTGTACTTGTGCGGTTCTGTGTCAGTACGGACCAAGTGAAAACGGTATTGTTCATTAACCCAGCAAGTTTCTCTGTTAGCGCTCTTGGCCCCATTTATAGCATTATGGTTTCTATTTCTTTCTAATCTCCATGTAAATGAAATAAAATTTAACCAACTTTTTAAAAAAAGCAATCAGTTTTAATGCAAAAATGGAAGATAAGATTATTTCAGCAGGTATCTCCCTTATCTCACTGTGTAAACTTGAAAGAAATAGTCATTTTTAAAAAATTTAGTTGTCTTAATATGCAGGACTCTGCCAGGTCATGCAAACAAAGGTGCTTGAAAGTCGGGCTTCGTGGTGAGCCAGCCGGCTGTGAAAATTTTATGAGATGAAGGCCGGTGTTCTGAGGGACATCAGTTTGGCTGGCAGTGCTCCAAGTCCTAGGCCCAGAGGGGTGGCTGGCGTGGGCACGATGCTAACGCCGATGGAAGAGTGGCGCTGCTGCTCCCCCTGGCTTCACGTGTGTGAAAAATACGACCATAGCATTCTGTAACAATAAAATAATAATGTCAATAATAATAAGAAGGAGAAAGTGTTGGCAGGTGATCTGTGAGGTCTTGGCTTTTACCTTCTATTCTCTCCTGTGCTCTTTGTGTTCCTAATAACATTAGCAGTGTCTGTGAGTGGGAAGAGCCCCAGGCCAGGACTTAGTTAAGCAGGCTGCAGTCTCTGGCCACTGAAGAGCTTATTTGCCACTTAAACTCTGAAGAAGTGTTATTCTCTCCCTGCCCCACTCTAGTCTAATCTCTGGATTCCCTTTTATCGCTAAGATTGTAGGGCCAATGCTCTTGGAATCTACTGTGTCTCCTGCTCTCAGCATCTGCAGTGGGACGCTTTCCTGGAGATTTCATTCTCTTCCCAGATGGTTTGATCCACTATTCCTCAAACCAGAGGACAGGAGTTGAAGGTTTTTTGTTTTTTTTCCAGTACAATAAGAGATGAGACAGTAGGAAACTATAAGAGGCACAGGTGAGTCAACCTGTTTTAAGTTTGTCATCCATGATAAGAAAAAGAGATAAGGGTGATAACATGGGGAGGAGAAGGCTCTGTGGTACCCTCCTGGTCCCAGGGTTGAGATAATGTGAGTGTGGCTACAACCGCCTTCTCAGGTTCCATGTCTCAGACAAGCTGCCAGGCAACTCCGAGGCTGTAACCACCACACCTCTTTTTTTTCACACTCAGACTGTATGTTGTAAGTGAGTTAACTTCATTAGCTGCCCTGGAAAGCTTCAAGAATGAGGTGGGGCTCCTCCCAGGCATAGTTAATGTGATGGAGATTTGTCATGCTCACATTTCATTTCGAACTATTCAGTGAGTAGGAATTTGTAGTCAGAGATGAGAGGGGTCTTTCAAACATTGGTAAATCAAATTCACCCAAGAGCAGGGAAAAACAAAGAAAACAAATTATTGCTATGTTAGGTTCTGTGCAAAGAGAATTGTGTGGTCTCTATTCTGGTGGTTCCCCCACAGAGTAAGATAGTTTAGCTTATTTTTAGAGTACCTCTAAACCTTTTCTAAACAAAAAGGTTCCAAATAGATTGCCATATGTCCTAGCTGCTCATTTCTGAAAGAAATATTCAATGCAGCTAGAGCCCTTTCATTTCGGAAATTCCCAGAAAACTTCACAGTGAATGAAGTCTCTCCATCATGAAGATTTCACCTTTTTTATTTAGGGCCATCCAAGGCATTGGGAAGAGGTTAGATACTGAGAGGTAAGACCCTGTAATTTCTCAGACAAAGCACTCTCTCTGAGTCATTGATGTGAAAATACGTCTGGCGGACTCAGCCTCTGGGGATGCTGTGTGATGATAACCATTGATTACTTAGGAGTCTGAGAGCAGGCAGTTCGGAAGTTGTGTGGGCTGAACTTTCTTTTTTTTTATTTTTTTTTATTTTAGATTATTCAGTACAGTGATCCTAACCTAACTCCAGGAAAAATAAACAAGTATGCCCAGTCATTTACCTCCATGGTCACTAATAAAGGTAGTGGGATCCTTGCAGTCATATTTATATTTTTATTTTTAAACTATAATGGTAGGAGGCAGAATAACTGACTTGACCACCAAAGCAACTAATCAGAATAGCTGGGTGGGGCCATTAATGACACTGTTGTAAAACTCGTGTGTAAGTCTGTGTCCAGCATGGTCTGGGACAGGAAAAGTCAAAACTAGCATAAAAATTTATTAATAGGAGACTGGTTAGGTAGGTTATGGCACGTTATTTACCATGGAACATTATATGTCATAAGTCATCTTCCCCGGACACACCTGCAATGAGGAGTAGTCTGCATGTGATTTATTACGGAAGTGTTCCCAGGAGAACCCGATAAATAAGGAGGAGGCAGGAGTGGAGAAGAGAAAGAAATCAAGTCAGGGAGTGGTTTTCAGATAAAATTCCAGCACCTGCCTGGTCTCTTTGGGCAAGTCTGGGGTGTAAATTGTACCAACTGAGGGCCAGGAGCTGGGCTTTCACAATCCTGAAGGCCCTCCTAGTTCTCACTGCTTTCTCACGAAGCAGTTCTCACTCTTTCTCACAAAGAGCCCAACGTCAGGCCTCAGAAGAGGCATGTAGATGCAGGTAGCTAAAGAAAAGCACACAGGAGCGAGGGGCCAACACACACTGGAATGGTAATGGGATTGGAGGGGTTCTGGTTAGAGGGTCCGCTTCGCTACGCAGCTGTCAGAAAGAGCGATGTCCAGTGCAAAGTCCTGCCTTTGGAGGCTGTTTATGGTAGACACTGAGCAAAAAAATAACAGCAAGTTACTGAATAATATTTTCTGGGGTGTCTCCCAACACCAATCAATTCTTCATTGTCAGCTGGGTATCCAGTGGTCAACTCAACTCTGACACTAGCTCCCTGGAGTTAGTGTCAGATCGCAGAAGTCAAAGGCTCAGTTCCACCATAGTGCCCCCATGTCAGATGCCAGTCACAAGTCCCAGGTTGCCCCTTGTGCTCCAGTGGACTAGCTACCAACGGGGTGTTCCCAAGACCCTTTCTTCAGGTTTGATAACTTGCTAGAATGGCTCACAGAGCTCAGGAAGGCATTTTACTTACATTTAAAGGTTTTTGGTAAAGAATACAGTTCAGGAACAGCCAAATGGAAGAGATGCATAGGCCATGGTATATGGGAAGGGGTGCAGAGCTTCCATGCCCTCTCTGGGTGCACCGTCCGCCCTACGCCTCCACATATCCGCCCACCTAGAAGCTCACCAAATCTCATTGCCCAAGAGTTTTTATAGAGCTTCATGTCAACCTTTCTTCCACCAGGTCTGTGGGTGGAGCTGTAAGTTCCATCCTCTAATCACTTGGTCTTTCCGATTATCAGCCCCTTCCTAAGGCCATCTAGGGGCCGGGCCTGACCTGCGTGACCTCATTAGTATAAAGTCAAGGGTGGTAAAAAAGGGGCTCCTTATGAGTACAAAAAGATATTCCTACTACTCAGGAATTTCCAAGGGTTTTAGGAGCCCTGTGCCAGGAACCAGGACAAAGAGCAACTATATTGCTTATTATACCGTACACATATAGTTTGATATCATTGTTTAAAGTAAAAAGAAACATATGCCTGTAAAGAAAAGAGTCTGGAAGGAAACAGACCTAACTGTTAATTGTGTTACCACAGGAGGGAGTGGGCGTGGGGAAGGGGGGTGGAGGGGTAGGTAGAGGCATGCAGAGTCTATGAGCAAACATATTATCCTTTATAATAAGAATAAAAAAATAACACAATGTACGCGACCTCTGCCCTGTGACTAGGCCATGTACCTCTGTAGTCAATGGGCTCTTCGGTCTGCAGTTCTGGGAACCAGACAGGCCACACTCAGTGACAGGAGCATAGTGACTACTTGGTGAGAGCGTGACGTTTCCCTGCAATGAACAAAACTTTGAAGTCTACAATTACGTTCAGTATTGGACTGGAAATTGTGGCTTCGGTGGTTTCCATTCCGGATGCCTGGTTGTCATTTTAGGATGTCTTAGGAAAACATGTTTTTAGCTGACTGCCTCCTATTTGTGCTTGAATCCCTGTCCATTGGATGTGCATTAGTTTAGCCTCTGCTCCCAGTGGGAGACTGTCTGGGTGGAGAAACTGCTCTCATACTCTGCTTTCAGATTATTGGGAGCCTGGCAGAACACTTAATTTGTAGGTAAAATAAATTACCAACCTTGGTGGGTACTATAGATCCAGGTTGATATAATTCCTTCCCCTGGCCTGTAAATAGTCAGGAAGGATGATGAAAAGTTCTGCAAAAATAGTCTTCCCTGTTTCACAAAGCCTAAAGTCTTATTGTATATGGTGTTGCATTAAGTTCTCAGCAAAGGGAACTGTATGGAGAATGTCTCTACAGTCTTGGAGCTGCAAGATTTGCATCAGGCTAACTTTTGTTTCCGTTTATCCATCCATCCATCCATCCAATTTTTAATAATTATCGAGAGACTCTCATGAGCCAGGCATTGTGGCAGGAATGCTTCCTCATCTCCTGGCATTTATCTGGAGCAAACATACTTAAAACTCACCTTCAGACTTTAGTATTTGTTAGAAGCCACTGTGGCCCTCTGACTGCTTCTTATTAGTTGGTTTTGTTTTCCCCTAGCCCAGGCTTTGTAGTTACTTTCATCTCTCAGTAGTATTATATCAGATAATAGCTACCAGGTATTGAATGCTTATTATATTATATATTTGCAAGATCTTCTATACACCTCATTTCATTTAATCCTTACAATAATCCTAAGAAATGTGTAGTAGTATTATCTACATTTTAATTTTTTTCAAGATTTTACTTATTTATTTTTAGACAGAGAGAAAGGGAGGGAGAAAGAGAGGGAGAGAAACATCAATGTGTGGTTGCCTCTCACATACCCCACACACCAGGGAACCTGGCCTGCAACCCAGGCATGTGCCCTGAGTGGGAATCAAGCCAGTGACCCTTTGGTTCGCAGGCCTGTGCTCAATCCACTGAGCTACACCCATTGATGTTTCTCTCCTTCTCTTTCTCCTTCTCCTCCCCTCTCTCTAAAAACAAATAAATAAAATATTTAAAAAAACCACTTGGCATTACCAGTCTTTTAAATATCACCTTTTATGATGGTGTGTATTGATAGTTCATCTTGATTTTAATTTGCATTCCATTTGTGACAAATGAAGCTGAATGCCTTTTCACATATTTCTTGGACATTTGGATATTATATTTTATAGAATACATTTTGAAGTCTTTGCTCATTTCTTCAGCTTTATTGGGGTATAACCGACATAAAAAGTTTATATATTTAAGGTGTACAGTTATCCATTGGGTTTTCTGCCTAGTTCTTTCTGTCTGGATACAAGCCCCCCTGCCCCCATACTTTTTTTGTTGTTGTTGTTAAACAAATAGCAAACATCTTCTCCCATTCTGTAACTTGACATTTAATCCTTTAAGAGCTATCTTTTGATATTTTCTTTTTTTTTTTAAAGATTTTATTTATTTATTTTTAGAGAGGGGAAGATGGGAGGAGAGAGGGAGAAACATCAATGTGTGGTTGCCTCTCATGTGGTCCCCACTGGGGACCTGGCCTCCAACCCAGGCATGTGCCCTGACTGGGAATCGAACCTGCGATGCTTTGGTTCGCTATCTTTTGATATTTTCAATGTAGTCTATCTTACCACGCTTTTCCTTAATGGTTAGCACTTTTTGTGGCCTGCTTAGAAACTCTTTTCCAACCCTGAGATCATAAGACTATTCTTGTGTATTGTTGTATCCAGTTAAGAGACTAGAAATCACACTATGTATTGCAACAGAGAATTTATTATGGAGAAATGGTCACACAGGTATCAGAGGCTGAAAATCAAAAAAGAAATCTTAGGCTGGACAGTAATAGCTTCAGAGAAGAGGTCCAGCCTCGAAGGTTAAGGAACAAAGGGAACAGGCTCTTGGCGTTAGAACCTAGGTGCTCCAGCTGCAGCTGACGGCTCACAGAGGGGGTGAGGACACTACTTCCAGGAGTGCGCGAGGAAGCTGGAGGCTGGGACCACACACTGTGGTGGGGTTGCAGGGGTGGGGGGGGGCGGCGCTGAGGCTGTAGCTGGAGAGATGCTCAGAGAACAACATGGAAAGCAGGAGGAGGAAGTTTCTTCTTGTTCCTCCAACCTCTTAGTCTCCCTCTCTCAGCCCCTGATGCGAAATCCAGTGCGAAACCAACTAGCAAAGGAAAAATGTGGAGTCCCAGCTTCTGAATCACAAAGCAGAAAACAGGAGGGTGGATTGGGAGCTGACAGACAAGAGCTCAACAACTGGTACAGTTATCTTTTAGAAATTTTATTACTTGCCTTCTACATTAATCTACAGTATACCTGGAATTGAGTTTTGTGAATGGTAAGAGTAAGGGGTCTGACATGACCCCCTGCCCCACACCACAAGCACATTTTACTAACTCAGTACAACGTATTGGAAGATTGACTTTTCGCTTTTGCTCTCCAGTGGTATTTTGTCATAAATATAGAGACAGTTTTTAGATTATTATAATTTATTGATTTATTTTTCTAAGCTTCCACCAATATCACCTTAATGCAGCTTTTGGTGCTTTAAATGTAGCTTTAAAGTAAAGTTTGATTTGATAGAGCAAATGATTGTACTTTGTTCTTATTGAGGATTGTCTTGCTTGGCTAGTCCTGGTTTATTGAATTTCTGCTTGATCCTAGAATATGCGTTTTAGTTGCTATAAATATCTCACTTGGATTTTTATTTAGACTGCACTGACTCTATAGGGAAGAATCGGCATGTTTACAATATTGAATCAATGAATGTGGTTTATTTCTTTACTTATTTAGGTTTTCCTTATTTTCTCTTAACATTTGACACTCTTTTGTTAGAGGTCTTTTATCACATTTTTTTAATCACATTTATTCTTTAGTATTTGATTTTTAACTTTTAATTTTTAAGTAATTTTAAACTCATAAAAAAGCTGCAAGGATAGTACAGAAAAATCACTTATTTCCTATAACCAGATTCAACATCTGAAAAATATTTTGCCACATTTGCATCATCATTCTTTCTCTTTTTTTCCTCATTCTCTTTAGGGGTATGTATTATTTTTTATTTTCTAAGTCATTTGAGAGTAAATTACCCCTTAATATTTCCACATATATTTCTAAGAACAAGGAGAGTCTCTTATATAACCATAGTATAGTTATCAAAGTCAGAACACTTAGACTTAATATAATACTTTTATCTAATTGTGTCCCTCTTCCAATTTGATCAGTTGTCCTACTAACATCCTTCCCATATAGGTTCTAGTTCAGGAATATATATTTCATTTAGCTGTCATTTTGTATTCTTCTTCTTTAGTTTGGCACAGTTCCTTGATTTTCTTTGTGTTTCATGATATTGACAATTTCGAAGACTACATGCTAGTTATTTTATTGAATGTTTCTCAATTTGGATTTGTCTCACAACACACAACCCAGGCATGTGTCCTGACCAGGAATTGAACTGGTGACCTTTTGCTTCTCAAGATGACAACAAAACAACTGAGCCATTCTGGCCAGGGCACTGTCATTATTATTATTATTATTATTTATTATTATTATTATGTTGTTGTTGTTGTTGTTGTTGTTGTTGTTCTAGATTTGGGTAGTGGAAACATTATCAAAACTCCCAGTCTCACAGGAGAGTTCGTTGGAGAGGCCCATGGGATCCTGGAACATACATGATCCCACCCACCTGGGAATAAGCACCTGAAAGGGCACAAACCACTTGTGGGAAGTGAGGGAAGTGATGGAAAGTGGGGCTAGAGTGGGACCAGTGAGCGGCATTGTTCCCTCTCTGACCCCTCCCCTACAGAGAGTGCACCAACACAGCAAAGAGGGTTGCCCCACTGGGCTGAATACCTAAGGCTTTGGCCCTCACAATGTCACAGGTGCACCAAGACAAAGAAATATGGCTCAAATGAAAGAACAGATCAAAACTCCAGAAAAAGAACTAAGCAACAAAGAGATAGACAACCTGTGAGATGCAGAGTTCAAAATATTGGTAATCAGGATGCTCACAGAAATGACTGAGTTCAGTCACAAAATAAAGGAAGGAATGAAGGCTATGCAAAGTGAAATAAAGAAAAGTATACAGGGAACCAACAGTGAAGGGAAGGATATGGGGACTCAGATCAATGATTTGGAACAAAAGGAAGAAATAAACATCCAACTGGAACAGAATGAAGAAACAAGAATTCAAAAAAATGAGGAGAGGCTTAGGAACCTCTGGGACGACTTTAAACTCTCCAACATCTGAATCATAGGGGTGCCAGAAGGGGAAGGGCAAGAAATTGAAAACTTATTTGGAAAAATAATGAAGAAAAACTTCCCTAATCTGGTAAATGAAATAGACTTCTGGGAAGTCCAGGATGCCCAGGAGTCCCAAAGAACTGGACCCAAGGAAGCACACACTAAGGCACGTCATAATTAAGTTACCCAAGATTTAAGATAAGGAGAGAATCTTAAAAGCAGCAAGAGGAAAGGAGACAGTTACCTACAAAGGAGTTCCCATAAGACTATCAGATGATTTCTCAAAAGAAACCTTACAGGTAAGAAGGGGCTGGAAAGAAGTATTCCAAGTCTTGAAAGGCAAGGACCTACATCCAAGACTACTCTCTCCAGCAAAGCTATTATTCAGAATGGAAGGGCAGATAAAGTGCTTCCCAGATAAGGTCCAGTTAAAGGAGTTCATCATTACCAAGTTCTTATTATATGGAATGTTAAAGGGATTTATCCAAGAAATAGAAAAAGATAAAAAACTATGAGCAGTAAAATGACAACAAACACACAACTATCAACAACTGAACCTAAAAAAACAAAAACAAACTAAGCAAACAACTAGAACAGGAATAGAATCACAGAAATGGAGATCACAGGGAGGGTTATCAGTGGGGAGGGGGAAGGGAGAATGGGGGGGAAGGTACAGGAAATAGCATAAATGGTAGGTACAAAACAGACGGGGGGAGGTTAAGAATAGCATGGGAAATGGAGAAGCCAAAGAACTTATATGTATGATCCATGGACATAAACTAAAGGGGGGTAATGCTGGTGGGAGGAGGGTTTAGGGCAAAGGAGAATAAAAGAGAGAACAAAATGGGACAAGTATAATAGCATAATCAATATAATATACTTAAAAATGTTTATATTGATATCCTCAATTCCAATTGAACCCATAGGATTCCACCTTGCCATCTCCCAGGGCTGTCCATATAATTTGTGGAGTCCAGTGCAAAATGAAATGTGGGATTGCTTATTTTAAATATGCCCAGAATGTCAAGGCAGCAACAGAGAGCCTTAAAACAAGCAAGGGGCCCTTCTGAGCATGGGGTCCTGTGTGATTGCTTAGGTCCGACACAAGTGAAGTGGGCTCTGTCTTCATCATTCTATATTTGTATCTTCTTGCATGGTGAGAATGCTCACTGGTCATATTGACTCAAAGCTTTACTCAGGGCTTTATATCATTTACTCAAGGCATTGCCTCATTTGTGGGCCATGTGCAAAATGAAAATACAAAACCATTTGGTTACAAAGCAAAAAATGTCATTAAAGATACTAAAATATAAAGCTTTTTCTTCTACAGTCTCTTGACATTTTTTAATTTGGTATTTTATATAATTCTAAATAAAGAAAACTTAAAGTTTAAATTATTAGTGCAAATCTACTGATCCTCTTTATATTGTGGAATGCCAATTTAAAATGCAAATATAAGAGCATTTAAGTTACAAACAGAATCAACAAAATCACACAATTAGTTTTTCCTAGGTTGTACACACATATGTATTTTGTTTTTACAAAACAATGCAATCATTATACGAAACTAACTCAAGTGTTTTAATTTCACTTCTTGACATGCTCACATTTTACCAACGTTCTCTTACTGATTAGTAAATAAGGACCAAAATGAACAGAAACTCTGGTTTGACCTATCTTTTCCTGTCCTTCTGTGTCATCATTTTCAGCATATGTGGTTGGCTAGTAGAGGTTGGGTAAGAAAGGTTGTGATAGGGCTTCTTGGTTGTTTGTGTTTCTTAGAATGACATTGCTTTCTTTCTTCAATCACAGAAAGTTCTGGGTCAAAGTGTGTGCTCAGCTACCCAGGTGTAGACATAACACATTTTCTTTGCACTGGCTTTGAGCCTCACCAAATTCCCACGCATCATGGAATCAGACTTCACTTCCAAAATATCAGTTTAGACATACGATTATTGTGAATTTCAAGATGGTGTCGACAGAGTGTTGAACCAAGTGCAGCGCACTTTTGAGTGGAGGGTCCTCTTTGTGGACTGCATAGTTCACAGGTCTCCTGGTTTTCAAGGATTGCCGTAAGACTTCCCTCTTCTACTCTTTACTCCCAAGGTCTTGAAGCCACAGCTGAGGTCCAGGGCGAAGCTTTGCTGTGATTAGGTGAATAGTTCTCTGCATAATTTGAAGTTTTTTTTGCATCCTGGAAATGCTGAAGACATGTCTGGTTTCTTTTCACTCCTTGGTGATTTTAGGCTTTTTGGAGGTTGTACAGAGAGTTTTAAATTTTAGTAGCTCCTGTTATTCCTCAGACTGAAAACTTTTTTCATGTTTTTTTTCAATGCCATTGTAAAAAATTATCTTTTCTTCCTCCACAACAAAAGACTTTAGTCAAAAATACATGTTTGGGCTGGATTAATACATTCACAAATGTCAAGCACAAAGAGGTTAAAGGTATCATTAAACTTTTTTATTTTTAATTATTTATTGCTGTTATATAGAAATAATAATTGCTTTTTAAAAAATTATCCTTGTACTTTGGGATCTTGTTAACTTCATTGAACTAGCTCTATTAAATTATCTTCAGTATTACTTAAATATTATTTTACTTAAGTATTATTAAGTATTTACTTTAGTAATACTTAAGTATTATTTTACTTAAGTTAATTATGTGGCCAGAGAACTATGACATTTTTTTTCTTTGTTTCCAATTCTTACCTTTTATCCATCGCTCTGGTTTTATTGTTGTGAGGCCCTCCAGTGCAGTGTTGAGTAGAAGTGGTGATGGTGGATATCCTTGTCTCATTCCTAATTTCAGAAGGAAAGCTTTTAACTTTTTACCAATAACATGATGATTTTGTAAATGCTTCATAAAAAAGTATCTTTTATTTCTAATCTTCTGTAAGTTTTTAAAAAAATTAATGCATGCATGCTAAATTTTATCAAATGCCTTTTCTGCATCTTTTGAGATGTCCTGTGATTCTGACTGATTGCTTTTTGAGTGTTAAGCCAACTTGACATTCCTGGAATGAGCCTAATTTGGCTGGGATGTATTAAATTCTTTATATATTGTTATATTTGGTTTATGCTTATTTTACTTTGCTTTTGTGCATGTGTGTCTCTGTGTGTGTGTGTGTTCGTTCATGAGTAAGATGGGTCTGAAATTTTCCATTTTTATAATATTCTTCAGAGGTTTTGGATCATAGTTAGACTGGCTTCAAATATGATCCAAAGTTGGAGATTGCTTTTTTCTCTTCTTGGAAAGAGTTTGTGCAAGAGTAGCATTAGTTCTCCTCTAAGTGTTCTGCAGAATTCCCAGTGAATCTATTTGGACTAGACATTTTTGAGGGCAGGTTTTAAATTATGGATTTAAATCAGTATTCATATTTTCTACTTTATCATGCCAGGCTTGGTAAGTTTTATTTCTCTGGTAATTCGACCATACATTCAAATTTTCATAGACTTGTTCATAATATCTTTTTAGTATATTTTTAATGTCTGTTGAATTTTCTCTCATTACACTTTATTTTTAATTTTTTTTATTTTTATTGTTTATTCTATTACAGTTGTCTCAATTTTTCCCCTTTTGCCCCCCTCTGCCCGGCCCACCCCTCTCTCCCACAGTCAATCCCTTTCCGTTGTCCATGTCCATGAGTCATTCATACATGTTCTTTGACTAATCCCTTCCCCTTCCTTCCACTATTCTCCCCCCGCCCCCACTCCCCTCCTACAGCTATGTTTCCATGTCTCTGGTTCTGTTTTTCTCCTTAGTTTATTTTGTTCATTAGATTCTAGTTATAAGTGAAGTCATATGGTATTTGTCTTTTACTGACTGGCTTATTTCACTTAGCATAATTTTCTCCAGCTCCATTCATGCTATCGCAAAAGGTAGGAGCTCCTTCTTTCTTTGTGCTGCGTAGTATTCCATTACATAAATGTACCACAGTTTTTAATGCATTCACCTACTGATGGACACTTAGGCTGTTTCCAACACTTGGCTATTATAAATAGTGCTGCTATGAACATTGGGATGCATAGGTTCTTTTGAATTGGTACTTCAGGATTCTTAGGGTGTATTCCCAGCAGTGGAATCTCTGAGTCATAAGGCAGTTTCATTTTTAATTTTTTGAGGAAATTCCATACTGTTTTCCACAGTGGCTGCATCAGTCTGCATTCCCACCAACAATGCACTAGGGTTCCCTTTTCTCCACAACCTCACCAGCACTTGTTATTTGTTGATTTATTAATGATAACTTTTCTGACAGGTATGAGGTGATATCTCATTGTCATTTTAATTTGCATTTCTCTAAAGGCTAGTGATGCTGAGCATTCTTTCATATGTCTCTAGGCCATTTGTATGTCATCCTTGGAGAAGGGTTTATTCAGGTCCTTGCCCATTTTTTAATTGGGTTGTTTATCTTTCTGGTGTTGAGTCATATGCGTTCTTTATATATTTTGGAGATTAAACCCTTGTCTGATGTATCATTGACAAATATGTTCTCTCATATAGTTGGTTCCCTTTTCATTTTCATGGTGGATTCTTTACTCTGCAGAAACTTTTAAAGTTGACATAGTCCCATTTGTTTATATTTTCCATATTTCCCTTGCCCTCAGAGATATATTGGCAAAAATATTGCCATGTGGGATGTCTGAAATTTTACTGCCCATGTTTTCCCCTGGGACTTTTATAGTATCACAACTTATATTGAAGTCCTTTATCCCTTTTAAGTTTATTTTTGTGTATGGTGTAAGTTGGTGGTCTAGTTTTATTTTTTTTGCATGTATCTGTCCAGTTGTCCCAACACCATTTACTGAAGAGACTGTTTTAACTCAGTTGTATGCCTGTGCCCCCTTTGTTGAATATTAATTGACCGTAGGGACATAGGTTTATTTCTGGGCTCTTTGTTCTGTTCCATTGATCTCTGTGTCTGTTCTCATGGGAGTACTAGAATGTTTTGATTATAGGGGCCTTGTAGTATAGTTTAATATCAGGTATTGTGATCTCTCCAACTTTGTTCTTTCTCAGTATTGCTGAGGCTATTTAGGGTCTTTTTTTGTTCCATATAAATTTCTGGAATATTTGTTCTATACTGTGAAATATGCCACTGGTGTTTTAATAAGAATTACATTGAATCTATAGATTCCCTTGGGTAGTATGGAGAGTTTAATGATGTTAATTCTAATCCATGAACATGTATATGTATTTGTATCTTTCTTAGTTTCTTTCTTCAGTGTTCTATGGTTTTCTGAGCACAGGTCTTTTACATCCTTGGTTAAATTTATTTGTAAGTAGTTTATTTTTCTTGTTGCTCTAGTAAATGGGATTTTCAAAGCACTTTAAAGATACCATTCTATTGTCTCCTCTTGAGAAGTCAACTGTCATTTTATTTCAGGTCTTTTAACGTAATGTGTTTTTTTTCCTGTTGCTATGTTCAAGATATTCCTTTTGTCTTTAACTTTAAGTGGTTTTATTACAATGTCCCTAAGGGTGGTTTCATTTTTTATTTATCATGCTGGAGTTCTTAAGGTTTTTTGAATTTGAGGTTCTTCATCATTTTGGAAAACTTATCAGTCATTATTTCCTTAAATATTACACTTCCCCCATTCCCTTCCCTCTCCTCTAGAATTTCATATGCCTATATACTAGACAATTTTTATGTATACTCTGTTTCCTGCTCTCTTGTGTTTTCCATCCTTTTATGCTTTTTTTTCCTTCTATTTTTAGTTTGCTATTTTTTTCTTAAACCTATTCATTGAATTCTTAATTTTGGTTATTGTATTTTCAGTTCTAAAATTTCCATTCATTCTTTTTTAAAGAGGTAATTTCCATTTTCCACTGACATTTTTAGTCTTGTCTTTTATCTTTTGGGACATAGTAAGCATTTAACCGTTTGTATTTGTGAATTGTACTCCTGAGTCTATTTCTACTGTTTATCTTTTCTGCAGGTTTTCAATCATGTTGTTTTGTGTCCTCATGTGCCTTGTTCATTTGGGTTGTGTGCAGGACATTGTTCTTACCAAATTACTTGTAGAAGTAGGTCATATGATGCTATCTATTTTCAGAGATTGACAATTTTTCCCCCTGGGTGTTGGAGGGAACTAATAATCTGTGATCATTGAACTCATTTGAAACTGAGCAGCAGTTCCATAGGGTCACCCTTACTTTTATTGTGTGGTCCTGTGGGGCTCCAATCCAGAGTGAGGGCCGTTCACCATGTCCCACTCTTACGTCTGTCCCTGGGCTCCAATGCACAGCCTCCTCCTCAGGTGAGGCTCTCAGAAGCACTGCTCAGCCTCTGGGCCAACCCCTCGCAAATGAGCAAACGCCTCCAGGAGGAAGGCAGCTCTCCACATGCACAGGCTCCTCTTCCCAGGCCTTCATCTTCCCCGGATGGCATTTCTTCACTATATTTTTAGCTCGAAGTAGATGTTTGGGCTTTATGTTTATTTGTTTGTTTTTTCACATTTTTTTTAGCTGAACTAATTGTTCTGATGAGGGCCTTTGTTTGGAATGACCTGTTCTCCATTATTAGGAGTAGAAGTCTTATGATTTCCCTTTACAGATGAATATACTGAGAGAGCATAAATAACTTTCTCTAAATAAATTTAAGGCTGAATTATAGACTCAGTGGTCTAGGATGATTTAGACTTGTTTTAGAAAGTAACACACACCGTTTTCTTTTCCTTTTCAACACTCCAGGGTTTATCTGTGGTGATGAGGTCATGCTGAAAGTGCAGGCAACATAGCCTTTGTCAGAGGCAGGACACTGCAGCTAGGAAGTTGGGAGTGACTGAGTGTGGAGGGGTGAGAGGAGAAATAGGTTCAGTGTGTGGAGCAGGAAGGTAGGAAGGCTTAGCCATTCATAGGGGCACACATTAGGTGGTTTGTATTTCTGGCCACTGGCTGAGTTATTTATACCCAGACAACTTCGAAAGTCAGCATGTCAAATGCATTAAGTGAGGAGGGACACCTAAAGTGACTACTCACAAATTTTTAATTTACTTAAAAAGAATGGATGGTGAGAGACATGGGAACATGAGAATCCCATGTTTTAGCTTCCAGTATGCTATGACTCGGGCAAGTTGCTCTCCTTCTTTATGTGTCAATATTGTCATCTCTAGAGGAGATAATGTAATTCTTTTTCCCATGCCACGAGGAAAGTGCAGTGTGGCTGATGTGACTTATTACTCTACTATAAAACTAGAGCAGTGTTTGTGATTGTGTTATCCTAATGATTAAAGCCCCTCAATGGTTTCCTGTTGTTTTGGGGGCTTAATGACAATCTCTGCCATCACAGCTCACCATGAACTGGGTGGCATGGCCCTTACTCACCTTCCCAGCTTCACCATAGACCACGCTCCTCCAGTCATACTGACTTTCTGTGCCTCCCTTATCCTTGCTGTGCTCCCTTCCTTTGCAAGCAAGGCCTTAGCACTTGCTGTTGCTTCTGGCTGGAAGTGTCCCTCTCCTAGCCCAGTCAGTTCCTGATTCATCTAGTGTCATGTCCTCAGGGGAGTCTTCCCAGCCTTGGACTAGTTCAAATCCCTGTGAAATGTGCTCATTGGGCCACATCCCTCTCTTCTGTAGGACTCCCAGTGGTGATTTTACATTTGCTGGTGTAATTATTTGCTTCCTGCCTGCTCTCTAACTAGACTTACACACTGGGGGGGTAGGAACCATGTTGGTTTTTGCTCACTACTCTTTCGGCAGCATCTAGTCCCCTGTCTGGGGATAGTGAGCACCCAATAAGTATTGGTCAAATAAATATATAAATGAAGGCAAGAAATCTTGTTAACTTCATTGTAACTATAGATTTTGCCAGCTTATTAACTTGTTTTCTGAAAGGTGGGTCGGGGCAAGAAGCATTAGGAACAGATGATTTAAACTGTGACAAAACTGAAAGACAGTCTTCAGATGTCCTTGGCTACAAGTAATTAGTATTCAACCACTCCACCATCTGGAACCTGGTTTCAAGTGCCAAGAGAAAACATGTTTAGAATTTAAACTGATTCTTCTGCAATCACCAGTGGCAATGCAATAGCTAAAATATCCAAACTAGGTTGTGTGCGTAAGGTATTTCTGTTCTTTATTTGCTCACCTTTTATTTTTTTTAACTGCAGGCATTGTAGTGAGTATTTATCAGGTAGGGGAAGGGACACTGGTATTTCCAGGAAATGAGGAGACCTCTTCTGTCACTTGCTAATCAGCTGAGGGAAAAGACAGGCCATCTCTGGTGGCTGCTGCCTTTGGTGCCGGTGCACTCAAGTGTCAGCATTGTCTCTGACACCTCAGATAAGGTAGGGTTGAGAACTGAAAAAAAGTTCTGCCTTTTAGTTTATTTTCTGGAGCATGTGTAGCAGCGGGGAAGCCCTTTAAGCCACTGAAGGACTCTAAAGGAAGTCTACTGGAGCCCGAAAGCCAAGAGGCCAGAAGTCAAACTTCAAACGTAACAATGAAATGATAATGTTCAGGGAGGGGCTGTGAACCAGAAATTCTTTGACAGTAATAAAGCCACTTCAGGCAGGTTGCACAACCAGCTGATGAAGCATAATGTTTGAATGAGCCATATCTGGGCTCAATCCAAGTTCAATACTGATCTGTTTCTACCCCCAGAACTCTTCTGGCATCAAATTTCCAAGGGTTTTCCCCACACCAATCCGTTCTCTGACATCAGCTGGTGTCCAACGATTCAGTTCAATTAAATTCTAACACTATTGGCCTGGGATTAACACAGGCCCCACAGGTTAAGGACTCAGTCCCAGATGTCCCCACTTCAGACACCAGTGACAAGTCCAGGTTGTCACCTGTACTTCTGACTCACTGGCTATAAAGCTGGGGAGTCGTCTCCTCAGATTTGATAATTTGCTAAAACAGCTCACAGAACTCAAGGAAGAAAACAGTTTACTTGCTATTACGGGTTTATGGTCAAGGACACGTCAAGTAACACCCAGATGGAAGAAGTGAATAGGGTGAGGTTTACTGGAAGGGGTGCAGGGCTCCCATGCCCTCTCTGGGTGCACCACCCTCCCACCTCCATGAGTTCACCTACCCGGAAGCTCATCAGACCTCCTTGTTTAAGAGTTTTCATAGAGCTCAATCGACACTCCTACTCCCCTTCTCAGAGGTCAGGTTGAGTGCATTTGCTCATTTCTCCTCTCATCCCTCCATCTCTGTCACTGCCAACTTCCTATTTGCAGGTCCAACTCTCTAATCACCTGGCATTTCTGAGGACTAGCTTCATTCCGAGGCTATCTAGGGGCCCCACCTGTGTCACCATTAGCACAAATCTGGTGTGATCAAAAGGCGCTCCTTGTGAAGAACGAGACACTCCTGTTACTCAGGAATTTCCAAGGGTTTTAGGAGCTCTGTCCCAGGAATGGAGACAAAGACCAAATATAATTTTTATTATTCCACAAATACCCTGTAGCTTTGTGACCTCAAACAAGATCTTCAACTCCTTAGCATATGAGTCTCCAAACAAGGTGATTATGTGGAATGAATGAGGCAGTGTGCGTACAACCCTTGATAGAAAGTGAAGGGTCAGTAAAAGCAGTTGGGACACTATTACCCTGAACAGCCGCAGGGCCTGGGGGCGGAGAGGTAGGGGAAAGAAGTGGGCAGGGGGTGTCTATGGGACAGGTGGCAGTGTGCTTTCTGCTTCCACACTTTGGGCATGCTTTTACAATTTTAAAATTTATTTATTTTTAATATATTTTATTGATTATGCTATTACAGTTGTCCCATTATCCCCCCTTCATTCCCCTCCACCCTGAACACCCTCTCCCACCCACATTACCCCCTTTAGTTCATGTCCATGTGTCATAAGTTCTTTAGCTTCTACATTTCCCCTACTATTCTTGCCCTCCCCCGTCTATTTTCTACCTACCAGCTATGCTACTTATTCTCTGTACCTTTTCCCCCTCTCTCCTCCCCCCACTCCCCTGTTGCTAACCCTCCATGTGATCTCCATTTCTGTAGTTCCGTTCCTGTTCTAGTTGTTTGCTTAGTTTCTTCTTGTTTTTGTTTCAGGCGTGGTTGTTAATAATTGTGAGTTTGCTGTCATTTTACTGTACA
>CM052538.1:61807382-61825220 GCA_028533065.1 Trachops cirrhosus
TTCATCATCACCAAGCCCTTATTATATGAAATGTTAAAGGGACTTATCTAAGGAAAGAATAAGAGAAGAAACTATGAACAGTAAAATAACAACAAACTCACAAGTATCAACTACCAAACCTAAAACAAACAAACAAACAAACTAGGCAAAGAACTAGAACAGGAACAAAATCACAGAAGTAAAGATCACATGGAGGGTTATCAGTGGGGATTGGGGAAAAGGTACAGGGGATAAGAAGGATAAATGGTAGGTACCAAATAGACAGGGGAGGTTAAGAATAGTATAGGAAATGGAGAAGCCAGAGAACTTATATGTGTGACCCATGGACATGAACTAAGGTGGGTAATGCTGGTGGGATGGGGCATACAGGGCAGAGGGGAATAAAGGAGAGAAAAAAATAAGACAACTGTAATAGCATAATCAATCAAAAAATATATATATTACTTTATTGTTGTTCAGTTACAGTTGTCTGCATTTTCTCTCCACCCCTCCCAAACCACCCCAGCCAAACCCACCTCCCTCCCTTGCTTCCACCCTCCCCCTTGGTTTTGTCCATGTGTCCTTTATAGTAGTTCCTGAAAACCCTTCTCCTCACTGTCCCCTCCCCCTCCCCCAATAAAATATATTTAAAAAATAAAGTAAAATACTGCCTCTCCTTAATGATCAATTTAAAACGAGATATAAAGTAATAGAGTACAATAAGTATAATGCTTCTAAGGGAATGATCAAGTCATTCTATTAAAACATTAGCAAGAAAGTATGTTACCATTGACTTATTTAACTGTGTATTTGTATAGCACAGCCAAGAGAGAAGCATACATGTATCAGTGGTTATCATCAAGTTGTGAATATGAACACATCTGTATAATTCCTTCCTTGACCTTCCTGCTGCCCCTCTGTCACCAACTCAATGAACAAGTCCTGATGTGTCCTGCTCAGAAGTGGCTTAACAATTCCATGTCTAAGGTGCTTATTTTCAATTACTTATAATAAAAAAAAACTCCATTTGAATTTTTAAAAATATTTCATTTATTTATTTTTAGAGAAAGGGGAAAGGAGGGAGAGAGGGAGAGGAAACATCAATGTGTGGTTGCCTCTTGTGCTCCCTCATCCAGGGATCTGGCCCACAACCCAGGCATGTGTCCCTGACTGGGAATTGAACCAGTGAACCTTTGGTTTGAAGGCCAGCGATCAATCCATGGAGGCACACCAGCCAGGGCAAAAAGACTCCATTTGAAAAGTGGATTAATGATGATCCTGCATATAAACTAACAAAAGAACATTTTATAAAGGGGTTATTTTACCACATCTGCTTTAAATATACTATGGGCCCTTAGAACTTGTTTTTTAAATGGACACCAGTGTTAACTAAAATGCATACACAGAACAGTAGTCAGATAGTCTGAATTTGTCTAAAAACTCTAGGGCACAGATCCATCCCCACCCCCAACTTGTGACACCCACTATACTGTTCCAAGTCATTAAGTGGAAAAGATAATCATGGCTAGTGAATTAACAGGAAAAAAATTCCTAAAGTGTATTATTTTACATTCCATAATTTTAACATGGGTTGTACAATTCTAAATACCTAAAAAAGATTGGATATTTCAGATAAAGACCTAAGAGAAAGACGACAGTAGCATGGAACAGACTGCATACCTGTAACACGACAAAGACTGTATCCTGAAAGTGTCTTCTAGATAGGACCGTTCTGGCCTAGATCCCCTCCCCTTCTGTCGGCTGTCAACCCAGTAGGAACTACATGCATCAGCAATGCCCAGAATGGATTTCAACAATTTCCACAAGTAGTTTTTGAGGGGAGTCTTTCCTATGAATTTTAACACAAAATGTATAAAGTAGCGTACTAACTCTCCTTTTTCAAGTGCTGGCAACCTCTTTAACATCTAGAAAGTTTAGATACTGTAAAATTAGAACTCATTTGTCCATGATATACACTATATTCACAGCAAAGAAAAACAGTGCAGGCCTGCGGGACAGTGGTTAATCCTGCCTCACTGTGGGCACGTTGGCACAGCGCCCTTTGCACGTCCCTCTCGTCCATCTTCCCTCAAACCAGGGCACAGTGCAACCTGCCCTTTTAAAGAGGCTGTTTGCCCATCCCATTTACAAAAGGTAATATTTTTATGGATTTTTACAAAAAGACATCTACAAACATGTTACTTTACTACATATATTGTAACATTTGTCAGGTACTTTAGAACATGAAGAAAGATTAGATATCTCAAAAATGTACTTGCTGTGGTCAACTAAATATTGCATTAGTGAAGAGTGAAATGTCTACCCAGAACAATACTTATAATATGAAAATATCTTCTAAGTATGACCAATCTGGCATAGAACCCTTCTTCTGAGCTCTGAATTCAGCTGTAGCCTAAATTTGGGGGCTTTCACAGTTCCCCTAGAACTTGTTCATGAACCTCCAAGAGGTTCATGCAGCCTGAGTTAAGAATCCCCCTACTTAATATTTTTATGTGTTTCTCACTGATCCTGTAATTGATTCACTAAAGGAGAGAAGGCCTTTAGCTAACTCTTTTAATGCTTTCCAAGTGGGGCTCTGCCTTGGAGAAGTGCATTTTCTGTTATTGAACTGTCATTTTGCCCTGCGTCTCCTCCTAGGAGAGGAAAGTGTTTGACTCCCAAGGTTCCTGGCATTTTTGAAAGAACTCTAAGCCACAGCCAGCTTTACTTTGGCAAGTCATTCCTTCCTTTTCTTTCCCTCTTTCCTTTCCCATGGAACCTACTCCTTCCATCTGTCTCTCAAATTCTACTTTATGAATAGCAATTCAAGTTTTATTTTCTTCTTGAATGCACGCTCTCTGGAAAAGAGGCTTTTCACCAAGAATGTGGTGTCTGATTGCTATCTTGCCAATGGGTTAAACAAAGATCTCCATGCTGGGTAAAATTTTTACAAACCCTCTCACACATGCCTGCTCTTCTCAAACTTGCCTAAAGCCAACAACATACTCAAGAAAGTATAAGGGATGAAAAAATTCTTCTCCAAGCAATTGAGAAACAACTTCAACATAATTTGGTAAAATTATTTCTATTTTGCTTCTGGTTTTCCTGGAATGCACTAATTCAGATAGACACATGCAAAGCAGGCCCTATATCTACATATTTGAAAAGATAAGTGAACTCCACTATTTAGGTTATTTATCACCCAATGTTAAATAACTTGAAGTTTGAAAAACTCAGTTAATAACTTATATGTGCCGAGAACTTTCACAAAGTGAAGAGCATAAATATTAATTGCTCCTTGTCTGCAGAGTAGCATATAAGACACTATGAAGATCTTAGTTTTACTTTCAACTTTTTCTTCAAGGACATAGTGGACAGTTACTCTTCTCTGGGTTCCCTAGTGCCACAAAAAATCAACAGGAAAAGAAGCATGCACACAATTATTGTCTCGACCATCCCAGAGCCAGTCTGTGTACATGCTCCTGAAGGGTGCCTGGGCACTCGGGCCAACTGCTGTCTGAGACCTTCACTTGGTCCTGCACGTGGTATCCCAGCAGAATCAAAGCCAGGGAGTCAAACTCTCTTTTCTTCTGCTTTTCCTTCTGCAATTTTCTAATTTCTGTCTTCTACTCCTCCCACCACCTCCAAGAGAGTTAGAGAGAGCTCTACACACAGGTAGAGGAGAGAGCTGATCACTGATGTGCTCTGAAGGATGTGAGAACATTTTTGAAGGCCCAAATTCCCTTTTGCTGATATGACAAATTCTTTTGAGTGCTGTTCTCCAGAAGAGCCACACATGTGACTGTTAACTATAGCAACACTTGGGAGTTAATTGATAATTTAACCCTTTAGAAGCCTCTCGATTGAGAGGCTTCTAAATCACCCTAATACTTCCCCATCATCCTAATTTTTACCACACTGGCCTTCTGTTTTCCTCCTTATCACAAATATTTATATAAAAGTTTCAGAACTTCTCCAGGAAGTACATTTGATGTGAGGCCGAATGGCCTTTGACTCTTGAGAGAGGGCCAGAGATGCAGAAATGCATTCAAGAGAATTTTAAACAGAGGAGGAAGGAAGTGAGTGCCAGAGACTATACCTGCCGAAAGCTGAAGAGATGAGGTAGGACAGGTTGGAATTAACCACTGATGGCTTGAACACTGGACAAGTGAAAACCAGCTTCCCAGACAGGAACCAGCCCATGGATTATGTTCATCTGTGCAGCAGAGCAACACCTGTATTGTGTTCTTTTATGCCAGTGGTTCTCACATAATAGACCGAGTTAGGTCTCATCAGTGAAGCTTAAAATGTCCAGAACCTGCCCCACACCAGAATCTTGGAGGGCGGGGGTAAGGCTCATGTATCAGTAAATATATTTCAAGTTGTCTAGGTAATTCCAACATGTGAGCAAGGCTGAGAACTACTCTTTGATGCCAATTATAATTTATTAAATAGCTTTCATGTGTCAGGTATTGTCAGATTGTTATGGACTGAAAGTGCATGCCCAACTGCCCATCCCAAATTCATATGTTGAAATCCTAACCCCCCATGTGATGATGTTAGGAAGTGGGGCCTTTGGGAGGTGATTAGGTCACGAGGGTGAGACCTCATGAATGGGATCAGGGCCCTTTTAAAAGAGACCCCAGAGAGCTCCTTCACCCCCTCCACCATGTAAGGACACAGCAAAAATACGGTCATCTATGAACCAGGAATCTGCTGGCACCTTGCTCTTGGACTTCAGGCCTCTAGACCGTGAGAAATAAATGTCTGTTGTTTAAGCCACCCAGTCTATGTTATAGTGGCCCAAATGGACTATGACAGATACAGAGCATACAAGGATGAAGAAACTATCCCAGTACTTGAAGGGAACACAGTCTGGGGGTTATAAAGTCAAAGATGGGAAGAGCCTTGTGCATTTGGTCACTAGCTCCCTCTGTTTCTCATTTGCTTGGGGGCAACTTGGCTGCCTTCTCTAAAAACAGTTGCCATGTACTCAAACTTTGTTAGAAACATAAAACAGCCAGGACTTTAGCCTGCCACACAACAACCATTGTACATTTCCATAGAGACTCTCAGTGGTTTTTACATTTTTGGTGCCATAGCTCTTTTGTATAAATTAACATAACCAGTCAAGATTTGGAAGTGGGTTCTGTCCAAGATGGAGGACACTTCACCTCCTTGCACAACCAAAAGAAAGAAACAATCAATTTTAAAACAAAAAAACAACCAGAATTGCCAGAAAATCAAACTGTGTGGAAGTCTGACAACTAAGGAGTTAAAGAGGAAACATTCATTCAGACTGGTAGGAGTAGAGGAGACAGGCAGCTGTGGTGGAGAAGATGTGCAGCAAAGCAGTGGCTGGTGGACTGGGTGGTCCCACATTCACATGCAGATAAACTTAGAGGAACAACATGGGAGTGAGACAGACCACGCAACCCAGGGTTTCAGCGTATGTGAGATAAAGCCTCAGAACCTCTGGCTGTAAAAACCTGTGGGGGTTGTGGGGGTTGTGGTGGCAGGAGAAACTTCCAGTCTCTTGAAAGTGGAGTGAGAGCTGAGCAATCAGCACCATTCCCTCTCTTACTCCTCCTCCACATATAGCGCCACAGTGCAACAAAATGGGTTGCCCCACCCTGGTGAATACCTAAGTCTCCACTCCTTATACTGTAACAGATATGCCAAGATAATAAAATATAGCCCAAATGAAAGAATAGATGAAAACTCCAGAAAAAGAACTAAACAATGATGAGATAGCCAACCTATCAGATGCAGAGTGCAAAACACTGGTGATCAGGTTGCTCACAGAAATGATTGACTATGGTTGCAAAATAAAGGAAGAAGTGAAGGCAAAACAAGCTGAAATAAAGCAAAATATACAGGGAACCAACAGTAAAGGGAAGAAACCAGGGCTCAAATCAACAATTTGGAACAAAAGGAAGAAGTAAATGTTCACCCAGAATGGAATGAAGAAACAAGAATTCAAAAAAAAAAAAGAAAAATGAGAAGAGGCTTAGGAACCTCTGGGACAACTTTAAACTCTCCAACATCTGAATCATAGAGGTGCCAGAAGGAGAAGAGTAAAAGCAAGAAATTGAACACTTAGTTGAAAAAATGATAAAGAAAAACTTCCCCAATCTGGAGAAGGAAATAGACATACAAGTCCAGGAAACTCAAAGAGTCCCAAAAGAGTTGGACCCAAAGTAGGAACACAGCAAGATATGTCATAATTAAATTACCCAAGATTGAAGATGAGAGAATTTTAAAAGCAACAAGAGAAAAGAAGAGTTAACTACAGAGTTCCCATAAGACTATCAGCTGATTTCTCAAAAAAAAAAAAAAAAAAACCCTTACAGACAAGAAGGGGCTAGAAAGAAGTATTCAAAGTCATGGAAGTCAAAGACCTACATCCAAGATACTCTATCCAGCAAAATTATCATTTAGAATTGAAGGACAGATAAAGTGCTTCCCAGATAAGGTCAAGTTAAAGGAGTTCATCATTACCAAGCCCTTATTATATGAAATCTTAATGGGACTTACCTAAGGAAAAGAAGAAGATCAAAACTATGAATAGTAAAATGACAACAAACTCATACTATCAACAACTGAACCTAAAAAAACAAAAACAAACTAAGCAAACAACTAGAACAGGAACAGAATCACAGAAAAGGAGATCGCACAGAGGGTTATCAGTGAGGGTTGGGGGAGGGGGATAATGAGGGAAAAGGAACAGGGAATAAGAAGAATAGTTGGTAGGAACAAAACAGACAGGGGGAGGTTAAGAAAAGTATAGGAAATGAAGAAGCCAAAGAACTTACATGTACGATCCATGGACATGAACTAAGGGGAGGGAATGCTGGAGGGAATGGGGGTACCGGAAGGAGGGGAATAAAAAGGAGAAAAAAAGAATGGGACAACTGTAATAGCATAATCAATAAAATATACATAAAAATTGGAAGTGGTTGCTTTAAAATCATTGCATGTTAATAATAACCAACAACTGGTGCTCACTTCAGTAGCACATATACTAAAGTTGTAACAACACAGAGAAGATTAGCATGGCCCCTGAGCAAGGATGAATGCAAATTCGTAAAGTGCTCCATATTTTTGTTTGGGGACTGGGTGTGAAAGGTGAAGGGATTGAGAAGCACAGATTGATACTTACAAAATAGTCACGGGGATGTAAAGTACAGCATAGGATAATTGTATAGTTAACAGTATTGTAATAACTATGTATGGTGCCAACTGGGTAATGGAAATATCAGGGGGAACACTTTGTAAGTAAATGATTGTTTAACCATTATGCTGTACACCTGAAACTAATATGGAATGATAAATATAAACTGTAATTGAAAAAAATTAAGAAAATAAAGAATGAGATTTAATTTAAAAATTAATAATAATTAACAACTGGGCAATACTTTATGAGTTTAAAAAATACCATCATATATCCCAGTGGTTCTCAATCAAGGACAACCTTCCCCTCCCCTCCAGGGGACATTTGGCATTGTCTGGAGTCATTTTTAGTCATACAAATTGGGGAGAGTATTACTCTAATGGGTAGGGGCTAGGGATGCTGGAAATATCCCACAGTGCACAGGACAGCCCCTAATGAAGGATTATCTGGCCTATATGTCAATAATGCTGAGGCTGAGAAACCCTGATATATATGATCTCATTTAAATTTTTGCAATGATGGCATGAGTTACATATTATTAAAATTCCTTTACCAATAAAAGATCCAGAGGGTCAGGGGTGATGAGCTCCTCATTCAAGATCATAAATCACAAAGCTAGGCATCTCATTCTAAGACTCGTTCTTTTGTTTGCTTGTTAATTCCCAGGTTTGTGACGTATAGTTGACAAATAAAAATTGTATGTATATAGGGTGTACCAGATGATGTTTGAAATACATATATATTATGAAATGGTTATCAAAATCAAGGTAATTAACACATCTATCACCTCACATAATTATCTTCTTTTATATTTTTGTGTGTGATCACTTTCAAGTATATGAAGAATATTGTTAACTATAGTCACCCTACTGTACATTAGATCTCCAGAAATTTTTCATCCTGTAGAACTGAAACTTTGTATTCTCTGAGCAACATCTCCCATTTCCTCTTCCCTCCAGCCCCTGGCATCCACCATGCTCCTCCATGTTTCTATGAGTTTGACTGCTTTCGATTCTATATGTAAGTGAGATCAGAGAGTATTTGTCCTTCTGTGTCTGGTTTATTCAATTAGCATAATGTCCTTCAGATTCATTTGTGTTGCTGCAAATGGCAATATTTTCTTTTTTATGGTTAGATAATATTCCATTGTATGTATATACATGTATATATATCCCATTTTTTAAATTCATTTATCCGTCACGGGGCACTTGGGTTGCTTCCATGTCCTGACTATTGTGAATAGTAAGGCTGCAATGAACATGTGGGTGCAGCATCTTGTTGAGATGCTGATTTCCTTTCCTTTGGATAAATACACAGAGGTGGGATTGCTGGGTCATAAGATAGCTATATTTTTAATCATTTGAGGAACTTTATACTGGTTTCTACAGTGGCTGTACCAATTTCCAGTCCCAGAAACAGTGCACAGCATTCTCTTTTCCTACATCTTTACCAGTGCTAGTTATCTCTTGTCTTTGATGAAAGCCACCCTAACAGAAGTGCGGTGATATACCATCATATATATATACACACACACACACACACAGACACACATACACACACACATACATATATTTCCAAGTGCAGAAAGGTGTAAATTTAAAGATAAATGTATACAAATAATGCATTCCACATACATTGGCTGATATATGAATACACAATACTTTCAGAAACAAGTAGAAATGAACTACAATGTTTATATGGACACGTAAATTCTTCATGTTTGAAAACTATGACCGATCATAATGGTTTGATTTGCATTTTTCTGAGGATTAGTGGTGTTGAGCGCCTTTTCATGACCCTCGGTCCTCTGTCATCTAAGCCTGTGTAACTGCAGACCAGTCACATGCAGAACCCTGGTGGTGAGGGTGGCCAGGCAATCTACCATGTGCTTCTGCCTAGATTAGACACCCTCCATGGAGCAGAAATGGGGTCACTTCAATTGAACAAAATTATTTTCTTGATCTAGTTTGATTACTTAGTCTTAAAACATGTTATCAGGTTTAAGGCATGGAAATTTTGGCTTCTGCACATTTTATTTGGCTCTTTTCAATTTTCTTTTAATTATAGTTGAGAATATTTTGGCTGGCACAGAGAAAGCCAACTGGACTAATCTCTGACCTTGTCCTTGAAAATCCACTACCAGGAGCCAAACCATCTGAAAGCTCCATGCCTCGCACCGCTACAACCTAATTGGAAGGCAGAAGCCCCTCCTCTGCACTTGGTGTGGGCAAAGCTGGCCTCGGACAGATTCCCCGGAGCCAGGTTCATGGAAGCAACCACAGGCAACAAAGCCCACACTGGCCTGCGCCACGCTGGGCTTGGGGTCCCAGGGGTACTGGCCGAATTTAGGATGCACAGCAAAGCTGCCCCACTGCTGGTTCAGTCCAAGCTGTAAACCCAGAGGCTGGAATCTGGAAACCCTGCTTGCTATACAACTCAAGAAAAGTCTTATGTCTTTAAACCAACAATCCCCAACCTTTTCGGCAACAGGGACCGGTTTTAACACAGACAGAGGAGTGGGCAGGGGTGGGGTGATTCACTTGTTCGCTGCGCTCATCTCTTGCTATGGACCGCGTGGGGATGGGTGCAGGGCGGGTGAGGTCGGAGACAGGAGGCGGAGCTCAGGCAAACTCCCCTCGTGGCCTGGTTCCTAACAGGCCATGGACTGGTACGGGTCCCTGGCCCCAGGGGTTGGGGACCCCTGCTTTAAACCACTGTTTTCCCAACTGAATAGCAGGAAGATTTTCTAATCTGTTTGTGCAAGTCAGGGTTCTCTAAAGAACCAGAGCCAATATGTATCTATATACACACATACACATGTGTAAATATACACAAACTATAAGGAATATGTATTAATTACAAGGAATATTTTATATACATATTATAAGGTTTGGCTCATGCCAAATATGAAGGCTGAGAGGTTTCAAGATCTGCAATTGGCAAGGTGGAGACTCAGGAAAGCCAACCGTGTAGTTCCAATCTGAGTCCAAGTTCTAAACCAGGAGAAAATCCATGTCCCAGCTGGAGAGAAACAGATGGGAGACTAAATAATCTGCTTTACTCAGTGTATCCAGTTAAGCTAATTTCATCTACTGCTATTGACTAAGTATTTGTGTTGCCCAAATTCTCCTGTTGAAACCTAATGCCCAATGTAATGGTATTAGGAAGTAGGGACTTTGGGAGGGGATTAGGTCACGAGGATGGAGCCCTCACGAATGAGATTAGTGCCCTCACATAAAAGAGACTCTAGAGAGCTCTAATGAGCCCCTTCCACCACATGGGGGTATGTTGAAAAGACAGCTATTTAAGAGCCAGAAAGCAGGTCCTCACTAGACACTGACTCTACTGGTGCCCTGATCTCGACTTCTAGCCTCCAGAACTGTGAGAAATAAAAAGATATTCTGAATGCTGAATTACCCAGCTGTACTGAACATACAAGGCCAAAATTTAGTGATGAAAATATTTCTAATTTTTGAATTGATGACTGTTATTCAGGAGATATAATATACACATATGTAGAAGAGTCTATATTTGAATTTTGAACAATTAGTTTTATTATATTCATGTGGTTTGTTTATCAAAAGGCCTCTGTTTATGCATCTTAAAATATGTATTCTCTGAGTTCTGAGTTCTTAGATGAAATGTTATCTTTTTAAATTAAAAACAAGTAATTACCATAGTGTTGTGGCAAAAGTAGCACAGTGCTATGGACTTATGGATTAAAAAACAAAAATGTTCTTGCCAGACTGAAATAGTCTATGTCTTCCACAGTGAAAAAGAATTCCATGACAGACTGTAATATTGTTTAAAGTAGTAGCTGCTCCTTTCTGGGCAAGGATTTTAATCCCCACCCCATGATATCAGGCTTGGCCATGTGACTTTGGCCCACAAGGTCATTGTGGGTTTTCACTGTCCCCCTTTTACTTCTGTCTGAAGATAGGCTATATTTCCGATCAAGGCTGCCACTGGCTTGGGTTCTGGACATGGAGCTGAGCCTGCCACAGACATAATGCGAGCTAGAAATAAACGTTTGTTGTTGTAGGCCATTGGGATTTTGAGGTTGTTTTCACTAGAGCATGACCTAGTCTGCCCTGACCGCTAGGTGACCTGAAATTTTCCCTAAACTAATTTCTGTTCTCGGGGAGGCCTCCCCAGCTTGAGAAATAACATCAATTCAAAGGATATATTTGCTTTCCATTGCACTGAGGATACATAAAAAAAGGAAATGGCCTTAACCCAGATTTCAGGGAAGAAAAAGCCGACAGATTATACACAGAAAATACGTAAGGGTATGGGTTTTGAACTTAGCCTGAGTTCAAATCCTGGCACTACCACTCACCTGTTGGATAGCCTTAGGAATTTATGCAATCTTTGTGAAAGTCCATTTTCCCTTCCATAAACTTTGAATAAAAATACTTATACTGCAAGATTGTGTGAAGATTAAATTATATTATATATATAAAGCACTTAGCATAGCGTAGGAGCCCAACACTATGGGTTTTCAAGATGTAAGAGCTGAGCAAAGCGTAGTTATTATTAACATTTGTGTATACACATATAGAGACATTTAAATGACTTAAGTATTCAGTCTGAAAGCTGATAAACCATTCACAAACATACAGAGAAGTGTAATAACTTAAATCACTCACTAGTTAGCATAACTATGCAGCATATTTTGCTCTAACTGCAATATGGCTAGATGGCAATTTAAAATGTTCGATAATTACTAACATATAAGAAGCCAAGTTGATTTGAAACTGTTTTTGGGAACAGAATATGTTCATAAATATAAAATTGCTAGAGATGTATTTAAAGCAAGCCACCAAATCATTTCCTCTAACTTTAAAAAACATGCCTCCTAAGAGTATGGCTCTGGATTGGGTAAACAAAAGCAGAGAGAAAAAAAAATCACATGTGGTTCCCATTCCAACTAGTAGTTTAAGTTTGGTGATAGAAACAGGCATACAGACAACCAATTCTGTTATGAGTCAGAATGACAGCAGGGCTGAAGGGAAGCCTGAGACATGCTAACACTACACCAGTTGAGTGTAACATGATGGGCTTGAAGTAGAGGGTATATTCGTCTGCTCTGGCTGCTATAAAAAATGCCATAGAATAGATGGTTTAAACAACAGACATTTATTTTCTCAGAGATCTGGAGGCTGGAAGTTTGAGATCAGAGTCCAGCATGGTCAGTTTCTGGTGAGAGCCCTCTTCCTGGCTTACCTTCTTGTTGTGTATGCTCATAACCTCTCCTTAGTGGAGAGTGGGGGAGAAAGAGAAAGAGAGAGAGAGAGAGAGAGAGAGAGCAAGCCCTTTGGTGTCTGTTCTTAAAGGGCACTGATCCCATCAAACCAGGGTCCCACCCTCATACCAAATCACCTCCCAAAGGCCCTCCTCCAAATACCATCACACTGAGGACAAAGGCTTCAACAAATGAATTTTGGGGGGATACTACATTCAGTCCATAACAGATGACCTGCCATATACAAACACCAATAGGAGAAGCTCAACCATCATTTTATGAAGACATGTCCTGCCTTGCTATTACTGTGATGAACTTCAGTTCTGCTCCAAAGCAACAGCAAGAAAAATAACAACAATAACAACAACAAAAATCTCATAATATAACAGGGTCTTCATTCATTCAACCATGTGCTCAATGCTGTAGATAAGAGTGAGAATGTGAGAGTCAGGATCCTTGATCTTACAACCCCTGCACTAGTCCACTGAGAGGTACAGGATCAGACAGTGGGGTGGGTGGTGGGGTGGTGGGGGAGAGGCCTAGGACTAGCTCTGGGAAGACTTTCCTGAGTATGTGATATTTAAACTGAGACCTGGGAGGAGAGTAGAGGAGTAGAGAAAGTCCATTGCAGGCATTGGGAAAAGCTGTGTGAGGGTGGTGAAACAGGGATGAGCTTTGTAGCCTTGAGTGATGGCAAGAAGATCAGAGAAGCTGGAGCAGGGAGAGAAAGGAAGGTGCTGAGTGAAATGGGGTAAGGTGGGAAAGGCCAGGGTAGATAGGCCAAATTTGAATATCTGTTTAGTGCTTACCAGGTACAGTGGGAAGTCATCAAAAGACTTTAAGGAAAAACATAATCCAACTAATATTTTTAAGCCTGCTATTGTTCCTCAAAAAGTTAAACATAAATTCACCACTGATCTAGCAATTCCACTCCTGGACATATACCCAAATGAATTATGTTCATAGCAGCATTATTCTCAATAGCCAAATGGTGGAAACAACCCACATGTTCATTAGCAGATGAAAGGATGAACAAAATGTGGTCTATGTGTATAATGCAGTATTATCCAGCCTTAAAAATCAATGAAATTCTGATATGTGCTGTAACATGGATGAACCTTAAAAACATTATACTAAATAAACCAAGCCAGATATAACAGGACAAAGACTGTATGATTACACTTATCTGAAGTTTCTAGAATAGTCAGATTCATAGACACAGAAAATAGAATGGTGGTTACCAGTGGCTGGGGTGGGCGGGTTGGAGAATGGGGTGTTATTATTACTTAGCAGGTACAGAGTGTCAGCTGGGAAAGTGAAAAAGTGATGGAGATGGATGGTGGTGATGGTTGTACAACTGTGTACTTATGCCACTGAACTATATACTTAAAAATAGTTAAAATAGTAAATTTTTGTTACATATATTTTACCGCAATAAAAACGTTTGTTGCAGTTGCTGCATAGAGAGTTGGGGATGGGAAGCCAAATGGGGGCAGAAGAGACTGACACCCAGGCCCCTGCATAGCCCTGGTGAGAGAGAAGGACGGCTTGAATCAGGATGGAGCAGTGGAGACAAGGAGAAGTGGATGGATTCTCAATTCACTTTCAAGATTGACTCCACTGGACTAGGTGGGGTTGGTGGTGAGAGAGACAGGGAGGGAAGTGTCAGGGATGGTGCTGCCCTTGTGTCTGGTATGAGAAATGAGAGGTTCAAAATACCATACTGAAATGGTAAACACATGAAGTGGTACATATTGCAAGTGGAGGGAGGTGAGGAGTTGGGGGTTCAAATGTTCAGGTTTAGATACCCTATGTTTGAGATGACTAGGAAAGATCCAAGTGCAGCTGCCAGTTAGGGATTGGACATACAGGTCTGGAGCTCAGAAGGATGTAATAGGTAGGAACTGGGAGATGACAGAAGGTAGATACTATTGAAAACCACAGGGTCAGATGAGACTACCTAAGCCAAGAGAGTAGACCAGTGAGAAGAAAATGCAGTCCAAGAAATGCAATGAACCTACACCAGATCTGACAGGTTAAACTTAAATTCCAGTGAATCAGCTTGCTTTTCTCTTTAACAGATGCATGCACTTGAATGAGAACCCCCAGTGCTTAGATAGTAAAAAAAAAAAAAAGGAATCAAGTACACAGGGAAGACTTTGAAGCTCTAGTGCCTGCCAGTCACACGGTCCTCTGAGTCTCCCAGTTGCAAAATCGAATCTGTGGGCTGAGTGACTGAAGAAGGGGTCAGGGCTGGAGCCCAAGTAGGCTCCAAGTACCATGTGTTTCTAAATCAAATTTAGCAATTCCTCTTTCCTTGGAGAGACTGAACATGAGAAAGAAAGAGAAAAAAAGATAAGCTATGATAGTGAGAAGAAGGGTGTAGGGTAGCTAGATACATGATCTGCGTATGAAGTGTCTTCCTGTTCTAAGCCGCCTGTGTTTGAATGCACCCTCCCCTCCTTTTGCTCAACTAGCCTGACTGAGCTTAGATATTAGCAGGCAGAAGAGTGAAGTAACCCAGATGGCAAGCACTCTCATCTCTAACTGAGATACAATGCTAGTCTCATACTAGAATGGTCATAAGAATGTCAGTTACTGTACCATGTATGTATAGTTAATGGGAATTTCTTCCCTCTCTCTCATCAGACTTGTACTGGACCTTACAATTGCTTTGCATTTCCTGGACATGGATCAGTGAGGAGCTAGTTAGGGAACAAGCATGATTTTTCTGAATATGTAAGAACTTTCTGATCGCAAGTGTTACTAAAAATTGGTGTTTCAGTTGAGGGGAATTTATGTTTCCCAACTTGGACTAGGAAAGTGGGTATAATAATCTATACCGGTGTCTGACCTGAGGAGTGGGTGTCTGCTGGTGAGAACGACGGTGGCGGAGACACTAGGTGGAGAAGAAGCTCAGCTGAAGGTGCTGCGAGGCTTGGGAGGATGTGTTGGGTGGACAGGCTGTAAAGCCTAGAGATCTAGGCCAGGTTGTAGAGCTCAGCTTCGGTGCAGCCTGGAGGGTAGAGGGGGTCCTAATTCCCGAGTCCCAAGGAACGGAGTAGGAAGAAGAGGACCTGCCCTGTGGGTGAGGAGGGGGGCAGGTGGAGGAGCCAACAACACGCTATGTAGGTCCGTGGAACTACGCCAAGGGCACTGGGAGTTGAGTGATACCGGGAGGTGCCAGATACTGGGGTGCTGTATCTTGAGAGGTCCTGGGCATGAGAAACATGTGAGGCAGCAGACTGCCCCAGTGAGGGCCCCATAGCTCTCTGCTTTCTGCCTGGCACTGGATCTGTGGTTGAGTATAGGCAGGACCAAGGTAGGATGAACAGGATCCACCTGGAGCAGCCAAGGACAGGTGTGTGCACGTGCGTGAGTGGACTTGCACGTGGTGCTGACTGAGGCAGGAGATGAATCTAGTGGCCTGTGGGTGTCACGCTGGTTCATTATAACATGACTGTGACTGCGATTCTACAGAGGACGTTCTGGGGGCGAAGTGCAGTCTGAAGTCTGAAGGAGCCGCGCCTTTCAGACATGGAGTCACCAGGTCAGCCTAGCACGCTCTTGGCTCTGTTCCCGCCCAGCCTGGTTCCCTCAGGTCAGTGTTGGGCTCCAGGCCAGCGGGGAGGAGGAGCACTGCAGCAGGGGAGTTGGCGCCTTCGAATTTTTGATAAGCGAAAAACACAGGAGACCAATCTGGCTGGTTGCTGGGCAGCATTGCATTTGCTATATCTCATGATCTCCTGGCTAGACAAATAGGGGGATATCGGGGGTGAGGGTGACTTTCGCATTCGTTTGTGGTAATATTGTCTTTTCCTCCTAGTTGTAAAAGGACACTAAGGGCATGCCATGCTCTGAGGTTGGCCAAAGGAAAGGACGTGGCTCCTAGAAGTCTGTTTTGATTAAAATCTGATGGTAGAAAGGCCAGCCTGGAGCAAGAGCAAAAATTGCCCCTTTCCCTTTCCTTGCGATGGTTCCCATCTCCCAATCCATGTGTTTGTCCCCATGAGAGTGGGAAGACAAGTTTAGGGAGTTAGGAGATAATGCCTCATCCAGTAAAGTAAAGCTTAGCTGAATCTAAAGTCAAGCTTTAAAGACAGAAGCTTGCTAGAGGGCTACCTCCAAACAGGTAGCAGCTGCCTACCAGAGAGGAGAAACAAGTGCAATGAAAGTGGCAGGGAGGCAAGGTGCCTGTGGAGCACATCGGTGCCTCCAGTCCCCTCTTTACCTTATTCATCACCTCATGACCCTGTGAAATTGGCAGGGGATGAAGGGCTTTGTCCCAAATCATTCAGATCCAGATCCCAGAAGTGGAATTGCTGATGAAAGCAAAAGTAGGTCAAGTCTGGTTTAACCATAAATACAAGGGAGACTTTGGGGGCAGGGAGAAGGCCAGCAGAGGACAAACTTGTGCAGGCAGTATAATGATTTGAAGGCTAGTTGATGACTATACCATAAAATTGCTATATTCTTTTATTTTAAGGAACCAATGGCTTTGTGCAAAAGCGATCGGATTTATCCTTATGACTATCCCAATGAATTAAAAACATAATGTCTTTTTCATAGTAGCTAGGAGAGGTTGGATGAATATACCTCACCACACTGTGAAACTGGGTAGCAAAGAAAGGAATAAAAATGAGGCCCTCTTGTTGTATCCTCTGAGTGCTATTTCCCCAAATGGAGTTGAAATATGGACAGGGAAGAGTTTGATCAAGAATAATGAGAAAAATTATTGAGGGGATATAATGAGGGGAATTCTTACAAGGAAATAGAAATGATTAAGTTGGAGCGAAGATGACTAATACTTCACAGTGTGAAACACTGAGAACTATTTTTTTATTTGGGTAACGAAGATTTACCCCAGGAAGAGTTTTTGAAAAATAAACTCACCTCTCTCCCAAAATATTTGAATATCTATCTATCCATTTATTTTTTAAAAAATATATTTTATTGATTATGCTATTACAGTTGTCCCATTACCCCCCTTCATTAGCCTCCACCCTGAATACCCTCTCTCACCCACATTCCCCCCTTTAGTTCTTATCCATGTGTCATAAGTTCTTTAGCTTCTACATTTCCCATACTATTCTTGACTTCCCCCTATTTTCTATCTACCTTCATTGCTACTTATTCTCCGTACCTTTCCCCCCTCTCTCCTCCTCCCACTCCCCTGTTGCTAACCCTCCATGTGATCTCCATTTCTGTGGTTCTGTTCCTGTTCTAGTTGTTTGCTTAGTTTCTTCTTGTTTTTGTTTCAGATGTGGTTGTTAATAATGGTGAGTTTGCTGTCATTTTACTGTACATGTTTTTTATCTTCTTTTTCTTAGATAAGTTCCTTTAACATTTCATATAATAACGGCTTGGTGATGATGAACTCCTTTAACTTGACCTTATCTGAGAAGCACTTGATCTGCCCTTCCATTCTAAATGAAAGTTT
>CM052538.1:61825720-61867496 GCA_028533065.1 Trachops cirrhosus
ATCTCTTGGTTGCTTAAAAGGATGGGTTCTGGGGCTTTCAGTTCTTCTTCTGTTTGAGCCATCATTTTGCTGGTTTTTTTTTTTGTTTGTTTGTTTTGTTTTGTTTTTTGGTCTTGTGGAGCTCCTGTAGTGAGGGGCAGGGCCTTAGGAGTTCACCAGGGCAGGGCATCCCAGTCTCTGGGGGTTGTGATGCTGTGTGTGGGGGCGGGGTCGGAGCAGGAACTATGGCGCTTGCTCTGCTCTCTGTAGGACCTCAGACCCCTCCGCCGCCCTCTGTGAGCTAACTGGGCCCCTCTGGCACCAATTCCGGTGTGGGTGGGCCTGTGCACCCCACGGGACCTTCCTTTTCAGTCAGTGACCCAAAGCTCTATTTCCCAGTGCTGGGACCCTGAGTTGCATGCAGTGCCTTGCTTCATAATGGCCATCTCGCTGGGTCTGCTGGTCACCACCCACTGGCCAGGGCCCACCAGCCACCGCCGCTTGTGCACCCAAGGTCTGCCTGCTGTGGACTTGAGCTCCGCCCCGGGTTGCTCAGGTCTCTGCTCCACGACCCTCACCTGGCCCGACTCCGCCCCTCCTACCGGTCTGGATGAATGTGTCTATTTTTAAATCCTTGGGTGTCCGACTTCCATACACTTCAATTTCCTGTCAGTTCTGGTTGTTATTTTGTTTCTATATTGTTGTTGTCCCTATCTTAGTTGTGGGAGGAGGCACAGAGCATCTACCTATGCCTCCATCTTGGCCGGAAGTCCCTATCTATCTATTTATCTATCTACTAATCAGGTGTTTCAGGCACTGTGGTAAACACTTTATATGTATAATCCTCACAAGAACCCCATAAGGTAAATATTTTGTTTCTATTCCACAAATTAGGAAATGACATTAAAAACAGTTAAGTAATTTGCCTAAGGTCAAAGAGCTAAATGCAGAATAAGAACTAAACCCAGGTCTATATGGTCAATTAATATTTGACAAAGGAAGCATAGGCATAGAATGGAGTCTCTTCAGTTAATGGTGTTGGGACAACTGGACTGGTATATGCACAAAAATAATACTGGACCATACACCATACACCAGAATAAACTCAAGATGGATAAAGGACTTAAGTATAAATTGTGATACCATAAAAGTCCTAGTGGAAAACAGGCAGTAAAATTTCAGACATCCCACATAGCAATATTTTTGCCGATGTATTTCCTAGGGTAAGGGAAATAAAGGAAAAAATAAACAAATGGGATTACATCAAATTAAAAAGTTTCTGTGCAGCTAAAGAATCCATCATGAAAATGAAAAGGGAACTGACTGCATGGGAGAACATATTTGTCAATGATACATTGGACAAGGGTTTAATCTCCAAAATATGTAAAGAACTCATACGACTCAACACCAGCAAGACAAATAATCCAATTAAAAAATGTACAAAGAACCTGAATAGACACTTGTCCAAGGAGAACATGCAGATGGTCCACAGACATATGAAAAAATGCTCAACATCAATAGCCATCAGAGAAATGCAAATTAAAACCACAGTGAGATATCACCTCACTCCTGTCAGATGGCCATCATTAATAAATCAACAAACAATGAGTGTTGGAGAGGATGTGGAGAAAAGGGATCCCTAGTGTACTGTTGGTGGGAATGTAGACTGGTGCAGCCACTGTGGAAAACAGTATGGAATTTCCTCAGAAAATTAAAAATGGAATTGCCTTATGACCCAGCGATTCCACTGCTGGGAATGTACCCTAATCCTGAAACACCAACTTAAAAGAACTTAAGCACCTCTATGTTCATAGCAGCACTGTTTACAATAGCCAAGTGTTGGAAACAGCCCCAGTGCCTGCCAGTAGATGAGTGGATTAAAAAAAACTGTGGTACATTTACCCAGTGGAATCCTGCGCAGCACAAAGAAAGAAGGACCTCCTACCTTTTGCTACAGATGGATAGAACTGGAGAGTATTATGCTAAGTGAAATAAGCCAGTTGATGAAAGACAAATACCACATGACCTCACTTATAACTAGAATCTAATGAACAAAATAAACTAACAAGAAAAATAGAAGCAGAGACATGGAAACATGGAACAGACTGATAGATGTAGGAGGAAAGGAGAGGGGGGGAATGGAGGAAGGACTGGGAAGAGCTTAGTCAAAGAATGTGTATGAATGACTCATGGACGTGGACAATGAAGAGGGTATTGACTGTGAATGCTTTTCAGGTGATAAAATACTTCTTTGCTAGAAATGTAAATAGCACTTTGGTATATGGGAGAAAATAGTAATGAAAGTTGAGACAGCAACTTGTGGGATGAGGATATTTCTAGAACTGTGACTCAGTGGGCATATGATTGTCAAGAAAGTCAGAAATTTGTTGGAACATTTTGATTCAATAATCTGGAGCTCTCTAAACGCCTGGGATACCATGTACAAGGCCTGTTGCAATCTGACACAGGCACAAGATAACTCGGGATTGTTATAAAAATGATGAGACACTCATACAAGTTTACATGCATGTCTAAATATTACCACATATCTTATTACAACTTAGTGTTGTAATTTCCACAATTTTTTTGTTTCTTGTAACCAGTCAGCATATAAATACAGTCATGCAGCCCTTGCCTGTGTGGTTCAGTGGATTGAGTGCTGGCCTGAGAATCAAAGGGTCGCTGGTTCGATTCCCAGTCAGAGCACATGCCTGGATTGCAGGCCAGGTCCCCAGTTGGGGGCACATGAGAGGCAACCAATCAGACATTGATGTTTCTCTACCTTTCTTTCTCCCACCCTTCCCCTCTCTAAAAAGTAAATATACAAATAAAATCTTTAGTAAATAAATAAACAAGTAAGTAAATACAGTCATGCATTTTTTCTGCTTCTGTTAGGGAAGAATTCTTTGTTTTTTATCTGAGAGAAATCACATGAAGCTTAGCCAGATACCACCCACAGAAATATACAGGGGTGGGCAAATGTAGGTTTACACTTGTTCATATAGAAAAAGACGTGCAGGTTGCAATTATTACAGCAGCTTTATTAACTGTGTTTTGCATAGTCACAAGTGTAGACCTCCTTTTGGCCACCCGTATAGTTTCCTTTGATATCTTCCTGCTACCCTTTTTGGCACCCATATCAGAGCAGCATTGCTTATTGGTGTCTCTGGTAGCAGACAGCGGAGCTGTGTGTTAGACAATTAGCAGGAAGAAAGTGTTATACGTGAGGGAGATTCAAATCAAGAGAAAAAATTGGGGAGAGTTGAACTACATCTGAAAATCAGTGAGAAAGAACCAGTTTGCTTTGAAATGGTGTAGCCATTTGTCTGTGTTGGCTCATTCTGCTCAGACCTCTTACCCATATCTGCAGTGTTTCTTAACACAGGGGCCTCCCTCAGATGGAATGACAAAGAAACTCAAATTTGAACGTGCCTGGACTAGCTAGAGAGGGCTAGCCTTGATGCCAGTTTGCCTTTGTGTGAAAAGGGGCTGCTCGGTGCACCGTCTGTCACTGCCAATCCTTGCCAATCCTCCTCTGGCATGGCCAAGGACCACAGGCCCCTTTCCATTTGATGGCTTCGCATATCTAATCGAGAAAAAAGTGGGGCTGAGACAGCATGGATGGACCTGCAGAGCACTATGCTAAGTGGAATAAGGCAGTCAGAGAAAGACAAACACCATGTGATTACACTCATGTGCGGAATCTAATGAACAAAATAAACTAACAAACGAAATAGAAACAGACTCATATCTGTCAGAGGGGCTGGATGAAAAAAGTGAAGGTATTTAGGAGAAAAAAACACGTCAAACCTCATAGATAGACAATAGTATGTTTATCACCAGAGGGAAATGGGGGTGGGGGAGGGTGGAGAGGGTAAAGGGGAATAAATGGTGATGGAAGGAGACATGACCTAGGGTGAGCACACAATGCAATACACAGATGATTATTATAGAATTGTACACTTGAAATCTATATTATTTTATTAACCAGTGTCACCCCAGTAAATCCAATTAAAAAAAGGAAAAAAGAAAAAAGTGGGGCAAGAATTATCGGGCCAGTCTTGAGCAATTGGCTGCCTTCTTTTTTCTCTTTCTTCCAAGTTTTTGTGCTCTGTTTGAAATTATACTTACAATTTCTTCCAAAATGAATGACAGAAAAAAAGAAGAAGCCACCCAGGGCTGAAAAGTGGTGGCTTCTTACAGCTGACTTCCTGCCTTTGCCAGGAAGGCGGGTGGTTCAGTGTGTCCTCAGTTCACCCTCACCGGCCACGCTCTATGCAAATGAGAAGCTCTTTCCATGTCTGCCCATCTGAAGCCCATAAGTGAAAAAGAAAGAAGGAAAAAAAAAACACACCAAAAAAACCCAAGACCAATTAGTTCCAGTAGATTGCAGCAAAGCAGGGGCCCTCAGTGGGGGCACATCCTGTTTGCCATTTAAACTGTCAACCCCCATGCGAGTAACCTCCCTGATGAACTGTACTCAGTTGTGAAAGAAATCAGGGGTGGCAAAAAATTCAAAGTACTTGCAGACAATTTTTCTAACCTTTGGTCATTTGGAATGCTATTTTTTTTTAAAAGGCTAATTTGGTTTGATGGTAAAACAGGAAAAGCAAACCTACATCGTAGATGACGCCTGTAAATCTATTTTAGAGCCAGGCTTGACTGAGGTCAGCTGATTTGGTTTTTGGTCCTGCAAGAAGCATCTTTGCCTTTTAAAAGCTATTTATTGTCTGGTGGGACTGCTGCCAGGCAGTAGGGGCCTGACACGAGAATACCCCTGTCCTTTGCGTCTGTACCTCTACTACCCATGTCTGACTTGAAGCGTCACCACCTAAGCTAACCTAGAGGATTAGGTTACCACCCAATTTTGTCTTTTATCCCCGAGCCAGCTAAGAAGTGAAAAATCCATCCAGAAAGATTTTGTTTGGCTATGGGCAGAATATATTAAACAGACTGAACTTAAATGGAGGAGGACCAGGATATTAATTTATTCATCTTCAGTCTCTGCCATCACAGATGACATCTTGGACAGATTCCTTAATTCATTCCTTTCCCGTCTCTTTCAGTCCTAAGTATAGTCTCTTTTTAGGTAATTAGGAGTCGCTTGCTAGGCCCAGTAATGCAGTCCAGTCTTATTAAGATGTTGATGGCATGCCCAATCCAGAGCCCCTTCAGTAACTTTGCGAGTGCCAGGTGAAGTTTGTAAGAATTAATTAGCAGAAATGAAAGGACATGTTTGCACATCTATTCATTTTTCTCATTCTCTTTTAATTTCTTTTGTACACATTTTAAACTACACCTAAATTTTGGTTCAGTAGGGCATTTTCAAGTTGTGCATAAATATAAATATATTTGGGGGACAAAATAAAAAAATGTTTGGAGTACTCTGCAAAAGACAGAGCTTGAAAGGGAGTGAAACTAAATTCCGAAAGATCAGCTACGAGGCAATGCAGGAATCCGGGAGAGAGACTAAGGGAGAAGCCAAGGGAGAGACCTTCATTACAGAGAAGTGAAAGTTGTCAGAGCTGGTCACTGATGCGGCGTGGGCTGGAAAGCAGGGGCGATGAGCACAGCGACTTTAGCTCAGGCGATGAGGGAATGGTGTTGCTTTTGTACCCGGTTTTTCCCAGGACTCAGCCTTGAGTGAAAATGAGGCCACATTTATCAAGATCTCTGCTCCAAGGCCCCATCTGATTGCCTGGCAGGATGTCCAGTCTTTCCCTGGAATCCCCCTGCTGGGTCATTCCCCTTGATTTCTCTCTCACCTCATAGCTGCTGCATCCTTCTGCCCCAGGTTAACGTCTGGGCTGCTGTGCATGCTGTGCCCACCCGCAAAGCCCCGTACCTTCATGTGCCTTTCTCCCTTCAACACCACCCTTTGCAGAGGGGCTCCTCAGAGCTGACTGGTCTTGTTTACCTCGCCTCTTCTTCTTGCGCTGGTGTTGAAATAAGATCAAATACACCTTTATGATGTAGAAACTGTGTTCTCTCCATCCTCTACACTGGCCTGCTCAGACAGCCAGACTTCTTCTAAGTCGTTTCTCATGGCCTCATGCAAATTAAGGGCTGTGACTGGCAGGGGACCCTCAGCAGGTTTCAGAGTCCTCAAACATTTCATGAATGTTGCAAAGCCCAGGGTTATGCTGTACTGTTAGAAGGTTGGTCTAGCCAGAACTTGCAGAGGACCACTTCATAAGGGTATGGGCAAAATCCGTGTTTCTAACAGAGTTTTGCTCTGTTTCTAACAGGCAGTTGCTCTGACCTGACTCCGAGTACTGATACCCAAGTATTGATGAAGAGCATGATAAAGAGCAGAAAGAGTAGGTGTGAGGTGAGTTCATGTCTGAACAAGTTGAGTTTGAAATGTGCCTGGTGGCTCTAAAGGTGGCGATGTCCAGTCACTGGCTCAGCGTACAGATCTGTAGTATAGGAGGAAAATCACAACAGCACTGGAGAGCAAAAACTCTTAGGTTCAGTATTTGGGAGCTTGCAAATTAAACTCAAACTGACAAAAATCAAAAGCAAAAACAGTTTTAATCCCTTCTGAATGAATGGGAGTTTACAAAGCAATGTGACTCAAAGGGCAGTTAGCATTTGGGGCTCACATACCACCTTAATAGGTGAAGGGCACTTACGGGGAAACAGTTTAAACATTGAAACATAAAACAGCTACCTTTTTCTTGGAAAGGTAAATGGTCCTGGAAGAGCATGGGTGGGAGACATGATAATTTTGCGACAATGTCTGAGTGTGATGCGGACTTGTCTCCAACTGGTCTCTGAGAGGATTAGAGTTGCTCTCCTGGAGGAGGTTTGTGACAAATTAGTGCTTTTAGGATGCTAAGCCTTTTAGATAATGGATTTCAGGAACTCAAGTGCCTTCAGCTAAAAATAACTTTTATGCTACTGTGGCTTATTCTGGGCCCCTTCACAGAAGTGTTCCATTTGGAGTGCTTCTGGTCACCGAATGGGGACACTGAAACCATAGGTGGATGAGAACGTGCAAGTGACCATGCATCCTCGGAGGACGAGCCGGTCCAGATTTGGGTCAGGAGCTGTACAAGAGGAGCGAAGAACATCTTGTCAGATTAGCAAGAAAGACACTAAACACTACTGGATCCTATCAAAAGGCCCCAGAAGGTCCCACTGGCTAAAAATGGGACAAACTGAGCATCACAAAGAATAATGACTTCAGTGGGTTGAAACACATACTGTGTATTAATCCAATAATTCATAATGATTTTCAAAACAACAAAAGTCATGTGTTTCCTTTTAGAGGAGTCTGTTACCTATGATTATTCTGAAAACTAGTAAAATAAAAGGGGTGAAATCAAGCATTTATTCTGTTTTCCTGTCTGAAGTATACTCAGAGTAACCAAGGAGTTGATTAGGGAAATGTCTTCTTTATGGAGAAATCCAGCTAATATCTTCGGAAGGAATGACAGAATTAGAACATCACCATTTTGAAACCTTTAATTAAATAGTAAAGCTGGGTAATTATCAGTGGTGTAATTCTAAAACTGCAGGGTGAGCAAAAGTAGGCTAATAAAAATAAATAATAAAGTAATTAATACGCAGATAATTAAAGAATAAACTCTGTGTTCCTCACACTCTCAGCAGCAAACCCACTGTGACCCCTCCTGTAGTTGGTGTAAAGGCTGGTGGGGCACTTTTTCATGTGTGGATCAAGCTGGCACCCCCTGAAACTGCTGGTTAATTTTTAACATAAAAGAAGAGCAAGATACTATGAACTTCCTGATATAACAGGAAGTACCTAGAACTACCTTTGAAATGTACTTGCCAAACAAAAAGTGATATCAGAATCCTATCAGGCCTGTCACCCTAACTGCCAGTTTCTGGGCAGGACTGACCGGGGACAAGGGGACATGTTAAATGACACATCGGGGGATGTGATTAATACAATTGCAGATGCTGGAAATTCTGTAGGGCAGATGACCTTCTCTCTTCAATGAATAAAATTCAAGAAGAATAGGTAGAGTGAAACTGTAGTTTAGAGACTTAAGAGATGCAACAATTAAACTTATTTGTAGCCTTTATTTGGGCCCTAATTTGAACAAGCCAATTCTTTAAAAAAATTTTAAGACACACAGGGAAATTTCTGTTCTTTCAATCTATACTGAAGTATTTATGGATGAAATATGGTATTTGGGATTTGCTTGAAAATAATCTAATCATGTTGGGAAGGAAAGCAGAGGTGGGCCATAAAATGAAACAAAATTAGCCATGTGTACATATTTGTTGGAGCTGGACCATGGGTGTTGGTCTTTTCATGTTTGCGTATGTTGTGACATTTCTGTAATAATTTAAATTGAGGAGAAAAGAGGCTTAGGTCTGATAGAGAAGAGGATCCAGTGAAGGGGATAAACTAGGAGAAAACCTGGGATAAAGTGGTGCCTTGGAGGCCCATGGAGGAGTGACCATCCCAGCGGACCTGTAAGTTTGGAAATTTTCAGCTGGAAGAAAATTTAGGTTAAATGACCAGACAGAGACCTTAACTTTCACTCCATGTTTGCCTACACTTCCTGAAGTGCACACCACTTACAAGCCTCTAAAATGTGCACATTGTACCACACAAACATTATGATTATAGTCATTTGCCATGTCATATGTGGCGCAATGTGAGGGTTACAGACACCTCCTTGGATATTGAGTGGAAAGGAAATTGGATCTGCCTCCTTTTGCCCTCCTGCAGTGAGTCAGTCTTCTAAGTCAGGAGCGGGGTGCTTTGTCTCCTTCGGGGGTGAGTTGTTAGCAAGCCTGGAGGCTTTCACTTACCATTCAATGAATATTTATTGCATGTCCAGTTGTTTTTCTTTTGGCAGAAACTTTTCTAGGTGCTGGGAACAGACTGATAACAAAAGATACATGGTGTCTGGCCATCATGGAGCTTTGATTATAGTAAATACACACATTAAACAAATAATCACAAAAACAAAATAAAATGTCAACTATTGGGTTGGCCAAAAAAGTTCGTGTGGTTTTTTCTGTAAAGTAGAAGATACATTTTTCATTTTCACCAATAACTTTATTGATTTGGATGTTTCGAGTATGTCAGCTATCTCCCACATGGTATAATGTTGATTGTTCTCAATTAATGTCTTATTTGGTCACTGTCAACTTCAACTGGTCTGTCCAACCATGGAGCACTGTCCAATGAGAAATCTCCCCACAAAACTTTGAAAATCACTTTTGACACATTCGATCAGTCACAGCACCTTCTCCATACACTGCACAAATCTTTTATTTTGCATTTCAGTTGTGTTTTTACCTTTCTTGAAATAATAAAACCTAATATGCTGAAAGTGTTGTGTGCTTTCTTCCATCTTCAATATTAAAATGACTACACAAAAATTTAACAGTTTTGGTTAAGTTTTTTTTAAATGCATGATAATATGACAGCTGTCACAGTACAATCTAACAAAATTGTTTTGAAATGAAGTTAAAGACAACTCAGTGCTACTGGAGCCACCTTATAGAAAAAAAGACATACAGACTTTTGGTACAACCCAATATTATAAGTGCAGGGAAGGACAAGTACGCAATACTTTTAATAGCTTAGAACAAGAGGACCTGACCTAATCTGCAAAGTTATTTAGGGACAGCTTCCTTCCTGAAGTGACTTTGGAGCTGAGATGAAGGGTGACCAGGAGTAAACTAAATACTGGGAGGAGGGAGGAGGAAGATGGGAAGGCTTTCCAGGCAGAAGCAGGAGCCTGTGCAAAGATCCTGTGGTAGGAAGTAGCCTGGTGCATGGAGGAACTCAACAAGTCCAGGATGGTTGTAGTGCACAGAGTAAGGGGGCATCGAGAGGCAAATGGTGCAAGAGAGAAGCAGGGAGTAGATCACACAATTTCTGATAGACAAGAGCAATGGGAAAGCATAGGAGTGCCTATGGTCAGATGTAGAGGAGGAGAAGTGGAGATAGAGGAGAGAGCAGAGCTGAAAGACACTTAGGTGCTATGATTTGTGTTTGGAAAGATCTTGCTCTGGCTCTTTGCATTGTCATTATTGGGTGTTCTCTTTTCTACTGTTTTTCTCATTTGTCTTGACTAATGAAGATGATCGGGGCTCAAAGATAATAGCTGTTTATAGCGCTCACTGTTTGGCTGCCATAGGCCATTGGGTTTAGACTTTTTAAGAGGAGTGATTTTTTGCTCAGGGGCCAGTGGGGTATTCTGGGCAGCCTGTTTTGTGAAGGTGGTACATCAAGAATTACTATATGTCAGATTTAGCAGATCTAAATATGGTATGTCAAGTTTGAATTTCAGATAAATAAGTAATTTCAGATAAATGTGAGATATAAAATTAATGTTTCTAATGCAGTATGAAGTAATGAATCATTCAGATAAATGGGTGTCCTATATTTTACGTGGCAACCTTAACCAGAATGTCAGTGTTAGTAAATGGTTAAAAAAAAAAAAGAATGTCAGTGTTAGTGCTCAAACTGAGTTTTGAGAAGTTCTCAGAGATGGACACAAATACCCATCCATATCAATCCATACATCGATGCTGATTCATCAATGACTATCCATCCATGTCCATCCATGTCCATGGGCCCATCCATCCATCCATCCACCCATTGGTTTTTATTGAACTTCTATTCAGTGTTGAACACTTTTTGGGGGACTAAGGGTACTGTGATCAATAAGACAGACAAACTTCCTACATTCATAGTATATACATTCTAATGGCAAAATGTTCATTGTAGAGTGATTGTAACAAACCCTTAGAGATACCCTTTTTGTCCAGCAATAGAGGAATGGATAAATAGATGAATATATTATTAACTTTTATGGAACCACTATAGAAGTCACAGTTTTGAAGGCTACTGCATGTCATGGGGGATTGTTTCCAATTTAAAACCAAATTAAATAAAACCAGTACATAAAACCATGCATATTGTATGTAAATGTCATAAGTTAAAATGAGAAGGTATGGATGTACATGTGCATTGTGTTAATATCTGGAAGGAGATGACCAGTGGTGGCTATATCTAAGTGATGAATTATGATAACTTTTTATTAAATCTTTATATTTTTATTTTTTCTTACATATTTCCCACACAAAGTTATAGATTATTTTTATATTTGGAAAAGTGCTCTTTCAGAAGCCTCAGAGCAGCCATGGAAAGACTGAAGATTGGTGCCAGTTTGGGCTGTCGTTATTTCTCAGGACAACCTTGAGCAAGCCATGTCACTTCTCTGGGCCTCAGTTTGTTTGGGTTTAAAATGGAGAGACTAAGCTATGACTTTTTGTGTGTAATTAAGAACCAAACTCAGGTTTAAAAAAGTATGCTTATTTTTATGGAATGAGCCTAGAGACTTCATCATTATATGTTGGTATGTCTTTATGAAATCTATCTATTGCTGGTTGTTTTTTTTTTTTTTTTTTTTACTTATCTAGCTGTTATATTGTCCATAAAATTTACTTTAAAAAAGTTTACTTTTTCAGCCCTGTCTTGTGTGGCTTGTGGATTGAGCACCAATCTATAAACCAAAGGGTTGCTGGTTTGATTCCCAGTCAGAGCACATGCCTGGGTTGAGGGCCAGGTTCCCAGTATGGGACGTGTGAGAGGCAATCACACATTAATTTAAAAAAATTACTTTTTAAGATTTATTTTAAATATTTCAATATTATACAGTGGTATCTCCGTGTGTGTTTATGTGTTTGCTTGGTCCTCTATGACAGTGGTCCCCCACCTTTTTGACATCAGGGACCAGTTTCACGGAAGACAGTTTGCCACGGATTGGAGTAGGGGGATGATTCAAGTGTGTTATGTTCAAGTTCGCTTCCTGCTGTGTGGCCTGTCAAGTAGTGGCCCACAGGTTGGTGTTGTTTAATTGGTCATATCCCTTCGGAGTGGCTGGTGGTATCAATGGCCTATTGCAAGGTTTTAGTGATCTATATCTCTGGCCAGTCTCACGAAGGTTTCCTAATGAGCCTAATAAATATACGAAGCTATTTTTCATTGGAGAGTTGAGTGCTATTCAAGATGTGAGTTGGCTAGATACCCTTCACGACACCCTTGCCCTTGCATGAAGAGGGTTTAGCAATCCAGTAATGTCATCAAATTATAAACCTTCAAGTGATATCTAAGCCAGGTACAGCAATTTGTCCTGTGTCCAAGGATTAACAGAGGGTTCTACCAACTTGATCCAACTGGCATGGTAGCTGAATACGGTTGCTAGACTGTTGTTACATCCATTTTGAGTTAACATTTCATTGGAAGGTCTGAGTCCTGGTACTTCATGAGCTTACAGGAATGGCTGTTCTAGTGCCTACTCACTGAGAAATACTTCTGTGTGTGGCAGAAGTTGGTCTGGGATTTGCTATCTGAATCACATTTCTCTGAATAGCACAGTAATAATGGGTGATGGACCTGTAGCTCTTCCTCACATTCAGTTATTAGATGTGCAGAGTCTGAGAATTTTGAATAACTGAACTGATTCAGGTTATTTGGTATGTTTAACCATAAACTTCATTTTTTAAATTCTTTTATTTACTTGAGTTTTTTAAAAAAATTAATACATGTTTTAGGCAAAAATTAAACAGTAAAGGGGAATATAAAGTATCTCACCAGCCAAACCCCTATTCCTACTAATTAGCTGTATCATGTCTTTATTATGTGTCTTTTTTGGGGAAGGTAGAGCTATGTCCCACAATTTCCCTTTTTTGACTTTTGTGTGCAGTAATTCGTTAAAAATGGGTATGGGTTGGTAAAGGGTCACCAAATGTTCAATATCGATAGACAGCCTGATCCTGCCTCTCTCGGGGGAGTAAAGGGGAGCTTTGGCAAAAGACTTGGAAATAACTGGCATCTCTTATTGCTTTCATTTTGATGAGTTAATTTGTATTTATCCACATATTGAGTTTCACTTAAATACATGGAAATTTAAAATGCCAAAGACAGGCAAAATACTGCACAGTACATATTTTTAAGTGTTTTTCTGCTAAACTCAAACCACCTGAAAGCTAGAACAGTCACTTTTGGAAAATCCAATTCTAAAGTTGACAGTCGAGCCTGGATAGTCATCACGAGGGTTAAGCACTATAACTGCACCCAGGACTTGACTCTGTACAGAAACTGGTTCCCAATACAGGTAGAGATGCAAAATGAATGCTGGCGATGCAAGGAACCTGGACTAGGATTCAATATGCTGTCTGACAGTGGCTAGCTGTGGAGGCTTGGGTAAATCGTGGCACTTCTGGGTGTGACCAAGTCATTATCTATGGAGCAGGACAGGTGAAACTACTCCATTTGGGGAGCAAATTCAGCAAAACTTCTCTTGGGTGACCTTATAAAGACATAGGAAATTGGTGGTGTTGGTGGTGGGGTAATACGGCAGACTGAGAAGAGTCGGAATTTTGGCAACAACCAGTGTGACCTTGGGCAGGTTGCTTATTTCTCAGCTTTGGTTTCCTCATCAGTAAAATGGAGATAAGAAAGAGCAACCTACTTCATAGGGTGATTGTGAGCATTGTAAATGTACAATCAACTCATTCATTCTAGATGATATTCTGAGCAGCGTAAACCTGTAGGTACATGAAACACAGTTTTATCTTTGGGGTGTTTATGGTAGGAAATAAGATTCTCTGTCTCTGCAATAGTACTATTCATATCTACTCATAGTGGGGTTGTGGTGATTAAATAAAATACTGGCATATATTAAGTTTTTAATGATGGTAGCCTTTTCATGCATCTTTAATTTTTTCCCAGTAAGTTTAGGATTACAGATTTCTAGGATTAGAAGAGATCATTGATCTCAGATAAAAGTTGCAACTAAAGTAACCTGAGCATTTAGTTTGTAGACCTAATTTTATAAGACTTTTAGCATTATGATCTAGAACTTAATTTAACTGCTCCATAGTTCATTTATTGCTGACAAGCTGAGAAGCTACCATGAAAATTCAATAAAGATACTTGTGATGGAAACTTCCAGGAAGGACATAAGGAATGTGAAGTTGATGTCCAGAGGCACTCAGGCACCCATTGCCTTCAGGGTAAACAGGTCAACATCATATTCCAGGACCAGAGTCTGGATGTGCATAACAGAAACACTAGTACTTTTACCACGTCTAGACATTCTTGGATTTTCCCATAGCGTGTATCCTTTCCAGCCACCAGCAGGAAGTTAGCACCCAGGAGAATTAGGCTGTTGCAATAAAATCCAGTGTGGACCATGATGTAAATAAGTCTTGATCTTCCTTACAGGCTAAACCAGTGCTAGCATGCACATCCAGACCTTTAGAGACTGCCTATGTCAGACTGTATAGCGGGTTAAGAGAGGACGGAAGAACTTTTTTCACGATACAGAGGTCATTTGAGGAAATAGCATTTGCAGTGGCTAGAGAATAGAATCAGGTGAGTTAGAAATGAAAAAGGAGGGCAAAGTTAAGGTGATAAAATTTCAGCTTTTCTTAATTACAGGAGCACTTTGTCTCTTTATGCTGTTTTCTACTTTTTATTTGTATTTTAATTATTTATATATCAGTCTGTCTCTCTTATTAAGATTCTAAGCTCCTCACAGGCAAGATCAACATAATTATAGTGTTAATGCAAATTCATGTGGCCATTCATACTGCCATTTATTAAACACACCCAAAAGACATAGCCAGGTATAGCTGCTAACTATTTGTGGTCGAACAACTGTTGAATACTCGGAGTCATGAGAAAGGGCTTAAGGCTCAAACTCTCATGGAAATGTCTCCAAGGACCCCCTGAATAGAACAGGAATTGAAGTGGTTGAAGTTTATTTTGGAGCATATGACCAAAACTGTTCAATTGATTTCAACTTTATTTTGTGCAAAGAAAGGTGGTATTTTATCCAACTCTATTGGAAGAGAGTTTTTGAGGATGAACTGTTTTGGTGCATATTTTTTTGGTACACATTCTACATTCTCAGTAAATCATGCTATAAGGACTACAACAAAGGCAGAACCTCGACCTTCCTCCAGCTGTGCTGCTGATTCCAGGACCGTTCAGCATCTTGCCGTCCTTCTCTCTGTTTGAGGTCACTGTGGACCAGATGGGAGTGGGATTCTCCCACTTTGAGCTTCGTTCTCACTTTCTGCTCACAGGGACAGTATCAGAGGAATATGTGGCAGTCAGTTAAAATCAGTTTATTCACAGTAGAAAGATACTTGCTTGGGAGAAAGTCACAGGCCAATTTCCTGCCAGTTTAATCTTAACCATTACTGAAACAAACTAGGAGTCTACTCATCAGCCTTGAAAATGTCTTCTATCTTTTTCTTTATGAAGTGTCAATTTTATTTAAAAAAATGCCTGCTCTGTCTGTTTGCATGTTTCCATTTTTGCTGCTACCATTATTTCAAACTTAAAAAAAATCTCTTATATGGACTTTGGTAGAAAATGCCTGACACCATCCATCCCTCCATTTCTAGTTCATGTGCTGTATTTAACCATAACTTACACCTGAACAGCCCCAAGGAAAATCTTCAGTGGCTGCCCAAGATCAAGTCCAAATGTCTTAGCATGATTTTCAAAGTCTTAATCGATCTGGGACCAGTGTACCTTTCTGGATTTTCCTCCCGGAATGCTCTCAAGATCCAGTGTCCCAGTTGCCCTTGCTATCTCACCGATTCCCTGATATGTCACGTGCATTCATGCTTCTGTGGCTTTGTTCATCCTGTTCCCTCCATCCAGATTACTGTTCTCTTCCTCTTTTGCCTTGTGGAAACCATTCACCCTTTAACGCACAGGCAAAGGAATGGAATCTGCACAAACTCCCCTTATCTAACGTGACTGACACTGGCCATGACTGGTCAACTGAAAGAGTCAGTTAAACAAGGAAATTAAAAAATAAAACCAACCTACTTAAACGTATCAAGAACATTCATTTATTGACTCTTTGACGTAAGGCTTTTTGATTATGGTTTTACTGATTAAAATTCTCCATTGACTTTCTTCATAAACAGTCAAAAAGTTTTATTTTCCAGGGTGGGTTCTTATAAAGGGTACCAATTTATAGGTACTTGAAAAGCAATCCGAATATAGAGTTCTTCTAGAGTTTTATGATTTCATCCCCAACTTTTTATAATTGTCCTGCTTACTCCTAATTACACAGCATTAAAAAAATCAATTTTGCATAACAATGCAAATGTACTTAATGCCATTGAAATGTATATTTCAGAGTGGTTAAGATGGTGCATTCATCTGCTTGGGCTGCCATAACAAGCCTGAGTTTGGGTAGTTTAAACAATATTTTCTCACAGTTCTGGAGACTGGTAGTTCCTGATCAAAGCAAATTTGGTTTTTGGCGAAGGCCCCTTTCCTGGCTTGTGGCTCCTTGCTGCGTCCTCCTATGGCCTTTACTCTGAATGCTGGGGGGAAAGGGGGAGTGATCTCTGCGAGTGTCTCTTCTTATAAGAATGTGATCCTGTTGGACAGAGTCCCACCCTAAAGACCTCACTTAACTTTAATTACTTCCTTTGAGGTCCCATCTTTAAATAATAGCCACACTGTGGGTTAGGACTTCAGCATATAAATTTGAGGGGGATACAAGCATTCAGTACATAACAAGTAGTAAATTTTATATTTTACTATGTGCTCTGTTCACCCCACCAAACCATTTCTCTAGAGCTGAGCTGGGTGTATTCATCTCTTCCTCACAGTCCAGTGAGGATTCTTAAACTGTCCTCAAAAGTCATGCATGAAATGGATGGAAATTCATCCCTCCAATTTGCTGTTCTTTTCCGTCCTTTTATTTATTTATTTAATTATTTATTTATTCAAAATATTTTATTTATTTTTAGAGAGAGGGGAATGGAAGGAGAAAGGGAGGGAGAGAAACATCAATGCGTGGTTGCCTCTCACACACCCCCAACTGGGGACCTGGCCTGCAACCCAGGCATGTGCCCTGACTGGGAATCAAACCAATGACCCTTTGGTTCGCAGGCCGGCACTCAGTCCACTGAGCCACACCAGCCAGGTCTTTTCCGTTCTTTTAAATAAAAAATGTCTGCAGGGAACTCTTTGTGATGAAATAGCTTGATGCATTTTGCGCTAAACATTAGCCATCACAGGTGATCACCACTCTTCTTCTCACATCAGACTTCTCTTTTCTCCTTTCTCCATTCCCCTCGTACTCTCCTAGCTTTATGTCGCTGCACTCCTGAGGAATCTGTCTGTCCCTGTTGACAAAAATGCTTGAGACTTACTGCTACTGGATCCCAGGCTCATCATCAATTTGGCCTCCAAGCCAAGGACAAGCTTATGGATGCAACAGCGCCATCTAGTGGTTTCCAGGTACCACAGAGGGAACACACCCTCTTCATGGAGGAGGAAAAGATGTTCCGGAGGAGCAGACTTCTTAAAATCAGGCTTCTTCCCTTGTGCTAATTTTTTTTGTCTTTCAAAAATAAACTATTTTTCAGAGAAGTTTTCGTTTCACAGCAAAGTTGAGGGAGAAGCACTGAGACTTCTTGTATGTTCCCTGTCTTCAAACACGCGTAGTTTCCCTCACTATCAGTACCACCTACCTACCATACCAGATGGTGCATTTGCTACCATTGGTGAACTTACACTGACATGTCACTGTCACCCGAAGTCCACAGTCTACGTTAGGGCTCACTGTTGGTGTTGTTCATCATATGAGTTTGGACACATGTCTAATGACATGTATGCACCATTATAGTGTCATACGGAGTAGTTTCACTGCCTATTCATCCCTTCCCTCCTCCAACCGTGGTCTGTTTACCGTCTCCATGGTTGTGCCTTTTCCAGAATGTCGCATAGTTGGAACCAAACAGACTGACTTTTTTCTCTTAGCAATATGCATTTGAGTTTACTCCTTGCCTTTTTATGGCTTGATAGCTCATTTCTTTCTAGTGCTGAATAATATTCTGTTGTCTGAATGGACCACAGTTTGTTTATCCATTCATCTGCTGAAGGACATCTTGGTTGCTTCCAAGTTTTGACAGTTACAAACATCCATGTGCAGGTTTTTGTGTAGACATATGTTTTTAGCTTGTTTGGGTGAATCACAAGGAGTGTAATTACTGGATCACAAGGTAAGGGTATGTTTAGTTTTGTAAGACACTATCAAATTGCCTTCCAAAGTGGCTGTGCCTTTTGCATACCCACTGGCAAGGAGAGAGAGTTGCTCCCCATTCTCACCAGCATTGGTGTTGTCAGTGTTCTGGATTGTGGTCATTCTGGTAGGTGTATAAATATGGAATTTCTCCATGAAATATGTAATTTCTCTACTCACTATGTTATTGGGCAGAAGGAAGGGAATAAACAAGTGTTTTTAAAAGAAGGAATTTGTCACCTGGGGGAGATACTGGCACCTTATGCTAAACTTGGGGAAATTGAAATGCTGCTTAGAATCTGAAGACAGATTCCTCCTCTCTGTCCTTGTAATTTACAGATATACGGAAGCTAGGGACTTTTTTAAAAAAGGTATTTATTTATTTATTTATGTTTAGAGTGAGGGGAAGGGAAGGAGAAAGAGAGGGAGAGAAACATCAAGGTGTGGTTGCCTCTTGTGCGCCTCCCACTGGAGACCTGGCCTGCCACCCAGGCATGTGCTCTGACTGGGAATCGAACCAGCGACCCTTTGGTTCACAAGCTGGCGCTCAACCCACTGAGCTAGACCAGCTGGAGCTGTGATTTTTATGTTCAACTTTACTCAATGTCTATTTTTACTTGTAAAATCTACCATGGGGGCTTCACTTCATCCCAGGACTGAACCTTCCTAGGATTGGAAGAAGAGAAGAGGGAGAAAGCTGACTTTGTTATGTCTTTTCTGCTCCAGCTAAGTTGAACAGCTGAGGTCTGTGCTGTTCATGCTGATGGCAGTGTCTGTCCTACTCTGTCATGTCCTTCCTCCCTAGCTTTGCCCTTTCCAAATCCATTTGCCAAAGACTTGTTTCTTCTTTAAGCTGCCATAGCCTTCCCTGGTCATCACAACAGATCGTATTGGTTTCTATCTCTGAATTCCTAGAACTTTTCAAATTAGAAGTTTTTCTGCCTTTACTTAAGTTATTCTTCCTGGAATTCTTTGTTTCTCTTTTGTTGCCTTGGGAAATTTTACTCAGCTTTAAATGCCCAACTAGTATGTCATCTCATATGTAAAAACCTTATCCCATCCCTTAAAAGCAGAAAAATGTGGTCACTGCAATAGCACTTCAATCACACCCTTGTTACAGACAGCGATGTGCTGGTAAACCACCTCAAAACACATACACACACACCTAAGCAAAACAACAATAACAAAACTCTAATGTGTAGCGGCTGCCAATTTCTATAGTGTAAACACACCTACCATGGCTGATTTGAAGCTACCACTGTGACATTTCTGAATGTGGAGTTAGAAAGAGATGTGTACAGTTTTCTCATGGACTGTCAAAGTATTGAGGACATGGAGACAGGGAGCATGTCTTATTATCTTTGCTGATTAGTGCCCAGTTCTGTGTTTGGTATATAGCAAGCACTCAGTGTATATCTGCTGTCAATATTTACGTGAATAACTAAGTAGCCACCACATCTCTCCATGGACCCACTAGATGATGAATCTTCGGAAGGGGAAACTGTGACTGTCCTGTAGCAATCATTAGACAGAGAGGGCACCCTAAAGAAAGCCACTTTACCCAGTGAGATGTAGAACAAATGTTATACACACAAATGTCCTTAGGCTGGGAAGAGAAGACTTCTATATCAAGACCCTTCCACTTCTCCACTAGTTTGTTTCTTGGGGTCTAAGATTAATTTGGATCTAAAATGTAGCTACAGATGAAACCCTGGATGCAGGGATGTCCCACTGGCACCATGAAGGGTTGTATGAGAGGCAGGAACGTAGTGGCCACTTGTGCACAAGTGAGTTGTCTATATGTGTATTAGGCCAGAACTAGGCTTTAGCTCTCCTTTTAGTTTGCATGACATGATTACCCTGCAGTGCAGCTGAAAATTATGGTTTTTTAAATTTGAAGGCCCCTGGGGAATGGTACGTATACCAGATGTCAGCACGAGGGCACGAGAAGGAAGGAGAGCAGACAGGGCCGGTCTGCACAGCTGCAACCCATTTTGTCCTGCTCTCTCCTTTGCTTCTTTCCATGTGTGTTTGGCTTTGGCTGTTTTGGGCTCTGACTAAGGTTCCATGACTTTGGCAGCTCAGCAGACACTAAACAAGAAGATACATCTCCCTGTGTACATGACTTTGCCTGAAGCTCTGTAGGGGAGGGTACGCTGGCATTGAACTGTTGTTTTTTTCTTTCTGGTGTCTTGAGATGGGGGTTACTTTGGAAAAGCGACTCAAAGGGGATGAGGTTGGACATTCTAACAAGTTAGGTGAGAAATGAGAGGCCTGGAATCTGGTCCTTGTAACTTGCTACCTTGAACTATGAACTTGACAGTCAGTGAAGCAGTCTCTGCCTCAGTTTCTTTTTACCCTGAGCCCCTTTCCTTCCATCTCTGTCAACACATATTTCTCCTCTGACTTCAGTCTGTCCTTATTTTAGGATCCCCATTCTCCCAAGAGGTCCCCATGAAACTTCCTTGCCATAGCACACTGCTGTGGATGCTCTATCAATCATCTACGTGTTAATATGAATTTAAGCTAATGTTTTACCTCTACATGTGACACTACATTTAAAATCTCCAAGCTGGGTACATTCCCAGGTGCTTCCCTAGGAATAGCAACATAAAACCCAACCATTTGCAGGTTTTCTTACTCTGTCCCTAAACACAAGGATAGGAAGGAGCTATTTTGAGATGACTGCATGAGACTTGGGTTTTCTGTTTTTTGTTTTACATATAGGGAGAATATATTATTCTCTAACTCCTACTCTTTACAGCTTAAAAAAACACCAGCATCTCCTTTCTTGGAAATTTGAGAATATGAGGACTGGGAAGCTGAAATTTTAGCACAGAAGTCTCTGCAGCTAGAACCAAGTTTCTAAAAATGTGCCATGTTATATAATCCAGGGGAAGGGATGGAAAAGTACCAGCTGGAGTGAAGTTGGAGACTTTCCTGCATCTGACTCACTCAGGCAAAAGCACTTGTATTAAGATGCATCTCAGAAAAGCCAAACAAAACCCATTCATTCTCCAGGGCTTCACGTTCATTGGAGGGAGTTGGACCGTCACCATGGGACAGAGCCCTTCAGGTCACAGCTGTGATTTTTCTTGTGGCCATTGAGGCCTGCTTCCAGGGCCTTCTCTTCCCTTTCAGATGCCCAGTGCCATCCTGCCGTATCTATGGTTCCCCACCCCTTGCAGCCACACCGCCTCTGACAGCCACACTGCCTCTGACAGCCACCACTGGCATCCTCCCTCAACGCTTGCCTTTTCTCTGTCCTGCGGCCTCAGACCCTGCTTTGGGTAGCACTTGCAGGGTCTTGCCATTGTTTCAGCTAACTAATTAGAGCACCTTAAAAAAATCAATGTTTTAGTTTAAATCAGTGCATAGCAGTTATGCACTGAGGACAGTGGCTCTCATGATGAACCTGGTGGAAGGAGGTGTTTTCAGCTCCGTGGAGCCTTTTGGGTTTCCCTCCAGTCACATGTCACACGAGTAGCTATGTGGCTATCTTCTCAAAGAGATTTATGTATGGGAGCCTTTGGCATGGCTCTGCCCCTTTCCCCAAGCCCTCGGACCTCTAAATGGTGCCTTTGAAGGAAATAGTTTATCGTATAGCTGCTCCATTATGGGACGAACTAAGGACTGGCTGGAGTGTGGAGAGCCTGCAGGGGTCTGGTGGGATGTAATGGAGGCCTTAAAAGACTGTGCAGTGGTTACTCTACCGTCGGGTTTGTGGGGTGGGGGATGCATGGGACCTGGCCTCATGAGAATGCTGAGGGGGAACATGCATTTTCAACTTGGAGCCTGGCCAGCACTGTGCTAGACACACAGCAGGAGGAAGGAAACAGTTTTGCCGTGCTAGGAGCTCCCAGTCTCTAAGGGGTTGGTAAAAATCTCTGGAACATGGGTTTGCCTGAGACAGGAAGACCAAGGAAGAGAGCCAAGAAAAAAGAAAGGAAAAAGAAGTTAGACCTCTTGCCAACAATTTCTTAGGACTATGGGTGTCCAGCCTCTCAGCAATGACATGAGCGTCTTCTTCGCTCCGGGAGCTGCCCTGAGGGCCTCTCAGTTCTTCAGATCATTGGGAAGCCTTGGTCTTTCAGGACACCAAACCAGTCTCACACACGTTTTGTATCTCAGACTGGGCTAAGAGTGAATGATGAATGGGAAACCAGGGCCAAGCTCCCTGGCTGACCAACCACAGCTAGTTCCTTGTCCCCGAGGCTGTCACCTCATAAGGCTGATTGAGTCAGAGTTTCTAGGGTCCAGTCATCAGTATTTAAAAGCTCTCCCGGAGATTCCGCTGTGGAAAGCATGGGGGACCGCAGGGGACCACAGCAGCTGCTCCTGTTTTGTAGGAGAGCAGCAGGCGGTGGTCTGAGTGCTAACTCTTCAGAGACTCTTATTGAGGGACTCACCAGCTTCTCCCTCCGCAGTGTTGCTATTCATTTCAGGTCTCCTTTGCCATCGTTGGCTGTGTGCCATAGTCCTCTGGGCCCCCAACTCTCCACGCTCCTCTTGGTTGTGGGAAAAATAAGCAGACAGAGCCACTCAGGAGGCTGTCCATTGGTGAGTCTAACAAAAGGTTTCCTCACCTGAATTTAGGCCTTTTCCCCTGAAATATTGACAGATAGTAACTTGTTTTTCATTGAGCCACACGCCCAGTTTTTTATGACATCACTAATCTGTAAAAAAGTTTGGAAAATGATATTTACAGAGCCTATTGATGAATGGGTTGGCTGAGTTAGTACATATTGTAGAAGGCCCATTGTCTTACTTCTAGAGTTGCATTGTAAATTAGCCCTATGACTAATTTTACTGTCTGGAAACATGTCACTTTTGTCCAAGAAGTTCACAGAATTTCAAAGCTGGAAGAGAGTATAGAAGTCATATGGTCTAATCTCCTTATTTACATAGAAGGAAACTGAGGTCTAGAGAAGTGAGCCAAGGAGTAAGGCCACCCACAGATAACTAGTAGACACAAGACTCCAGTGCTGGTCTTTTGACTGTAGTCCAGTGATGTTTCCAGTGATAATAAGTATCACAGTGCTTTTCAGTGGTTAACCACGATCCTCTAATCCACCTTAGTCACACTGCCAACTTGATACCTGGCCAATCCGCACATGATTCCTGGCCCAAAGCTATCCATCATCTCCAGGCTTTAGCTACTGTTGTTCTCTTCACTTGCACTAGTAACTGCAGGCTTGTGAATGAAGGATTTAAGAAATATTTCTCACCCAGAATTCCACCCATTGAAAATGAAATGTACAGAAGACCTTAAGACATGAATGCAATTAAGCAATTATCCATCCACCTTAAGGTTCTAAATAGAACATGTGCTATAGTTAAGAAAATCAGAATCACACACACAGTCACACACATACATACATACAACATATCTATGTATCATTGAGAATCTGATATTATTTAAGGAGATCCAAAACCTTACCATGTGTCACTTATTTTATAACACATATTCTTAAGCTTTATGCCATCTGTAGAGACTGGTGAATGTTCTTTTGACTTGAAGAGCTTTAGAGAACAGTAAGAAAGCTTTCCAGCCTTACTTGTAAGAGAATTTAAGCAACATCCAAGCTTAATGTCTCTTTTCTTCAGGTTTGGGTAAGTCACTCATAACTAGTACCATATTTATACTTGTAAAAGTTGATATAACCTTATGCGGAAGTGAGTGACATGGCAGTGAGTGACATGGCAGTGACCGACCCTCCACGTCTACATTTTCCTAATGGGATTTCAAAAAGATGTTGATAGACTTGAAGCTCTCAAATTTAGCACTTGACCCTCTCAGACAACTCCTGAGTCTGAGAGCTAGGGTGAGCTTCATGTGCATCCTCTTTGTACAGCATTCATCATGTGCTACCCTGTGCTTCCCATATGGCTCACGAGCCTGCTTTTGTGCCTCTGGTCCATGTAGCCTAACTTCTCTTTCTTGTTTTATTTGACCTTTGATTCTTCCCTTTTGGTTGTTACATTTTCCTAATAATGGGCTAATACCATTTTCTAATGGTGATGGTTGGAACTAGCAGAATTCTAAGTATTTTAAGGTGAACCGTTTGTGTATATACCTATGAGGGGTGGCCTCCCCAAGCACCAGAGTCCTCCTGTAGGGTTTCAGTAGTTACCGCTTGGTCCATTTTATGGATAACTTGATACCCATAGGGGAGGCTTCCCATGTTACTGTGGGAAAAGCCAGTCCAAGTACCATACTTTCAGATTCTAATCACGTATCTAGATAAGTCATTGGAATCAAAGGAAACTCGGTTAACCATTGTAACTGCCAAGCCATCTGTGACCTGGTTAGAATGGTTTTTATTTCATCAGAAAGAAGTGGTAAGCACTATGCCTCTCAATGATGAATCCAAGGAATTCTGGGTTTTTTGAAAGTTGGAGTAATAACCTTTGAAATTAAAGAGCTTTCTTTTGCTCAGTCATTGTAAAATAGAATCACAGGATGCCAGCACGAAGGGCACCTGTCCTACTCACCTTTCCCCCACCGTTAGGGAGGAGGACCCCGAGACCTCCTTGCAGTTGACTGGTACATCCCATGTCACAGACTGTCAGTGCATGAGCAGAGTCTAGAAGCCAGTCATGCTGACTTCTTGTAAAAATGTCCCCACGACACCACACAGCCTCCCTTATAGCTACGTCTTCGTACAACTCAATATTATGAAGCAAATTAAATTGCACCAGGTTGTGTACTTTGAAGCATTTAAAACTACCATTATTATGAGGTTTTTATAAACACCCCCTAACAAGAATGGGAAGGCTTTGGGATGGGGGAATTCTCTGTCTTTGGCATACCATAGTGTTATGATGATAGGCATCATATTTTCAGAATAAAATTGGGGCACATGGTCTGACCATGACTGAATGGAATGTATACTCTCTGAATATGGGAATTTTGGATTAAGGGAAGTTTGGATGGTTTATGGAGGAGGTGCTATAATAAGACACTTGACTCTGGAATGTGCAAAGCTGTAATAGATTTCTACTTCAGCTGATTTTGGAAGTGATTATAGCTGGCATTGAGGTGAGGAGACAGGATGAAGGTGATAATAACAGTGTAATTTTGAGTTGGTCTTTTTTAACTGTAAGGCAGTAAAACTCACCTCACCTGACTAAAAGGGGGTATTGGGCTGAATGTATGCACATATCTCCCCAGTTTCACCTGGTCCCACCTGCCTTCCACCTTGAGCCCTCAGCCACTTGCTCCGTGTGGGAGCCGCAGAAGGTCTATTGCTAGGCCCAGCCTGGTGGTCTCATGGTGACCCTGGCTGCACCCACCACATCCAGACTCAGAGGAGATGATGCACTGTGGGATGTGGATCTGGGTTCCCAGTTGCTAACTATAGAGACTTGACTTGGAAGTGTAGGTGAGTGAAAGTACGGGGTAGGGCGGGGGAGGCTTCATGCCCCGCGCCATGAGCTCTGGCCAGTGAGTCAGGAGATGGGAACAGTGGCTGTGATCACTGTTGTGGGCCAGTGACACCTTTGATCTTCCCGGAAATGTCCCACATGACTGAATAGCTAGGTGTGGTATTTTTTTGTTTGTTTTTTGAGGCCACAACAGCTGGGTGGCCTACGCCTTGAATTTACATTTCCTAAGTTCTCACTTTCCTTCCCTTTTCTCCTCACTCTTGCTGCCCTGGCATTGCACCCACTTCTCCATAAAGCATCAGCATGATTTGCTTCACGTTTTTTTTCCTGTGGAGCACAGGCTGTGTAGGGGATTGTTGTAAGGTTGTAAAAGTTTTGTAAGTGTACCCAGGAAACTATGAACATGCCACACCCAGTTTCTCTTTCTAACTCAATTTGCCTATGGATATCTGAGGTGACCGTAGGGAGTGGATACCCTGACTTTCTCTGCCACGCTGTGTCTACTTCTCTGTATGTACTTGCTTTGGCGTCTTCTTCTCCTGATTAACCAGTTATTTCCATTTATTTACACCAAATCTCTTCAGGAGCCAAATTGATTGGTTAGCCCAATGACTCTGACAATTTTGGGGCAAATATAAAGAGTCAAGTCGCACACAAAAAGAGAGTCATGTCAGTTCCTGGGTGGCTGACCAATGTGTGGATGGGAGGTTCTTGGATTTGTGGCCCTCTCATACACAAAGAACACCTAGCCCTACTTCCTTAAATTGCAGTCTATTGGAAAGGTAGCATCAGCTAGAGGGAGAAGTTGAGTACGACTTGTTCAGTAGAAATTCCAGCGAAACCAAGGAGGTGGGTTTTCAGCGATCACTAACAGGTTATCTTGGTGTCTTTCACAGGCCAAGGCTGTTTGTCCTTAACTCCCTAGACTCTCACATAGCTCCCTCTTGGCTGTTGTTCTGTAGGTAGTTCCACCTCCCATTCTCAGGGATCATTTAGGCTCTTGGACAGTGATTTGTCATGCATTAAGTGATAGCTAAGGTGTGCTGTTATGCAGGTGAGAATTTCATCTGTCCTGTTCCTCAAGAATGTGGTAGCAGATCAAGGGAAAACTTATCCTCTTGAAATGATTAATCAAGAGAACTTAAGGAAGATGGTGATATGGAAGTGGTTTGGGGAGATGGGGATTACCTGGCCAGTGAATGAGAAGTTGTCCCAGAGCTAGGAAGCAAAGGAGAAAAAGTCAAGTATCGACAGGTTGCACACTGAAGGAGGATGAAGCAGGGAGGAAGCAAATGTCAAGGAGACTGGTTAGGAGAGAGGCCCGGGTGGCTGTGCTGACCTCAGTTCCCCTTCACAGCAGTGGAGAAGGAAGAGCGCTGGGGGCCTTGGAGGATGTGGAAGGAGAATAAAAGCTGCTTGCTTACACTTATTGTGAACTTACTTCTTTCAGACCTTGCTCTGGGGGCTTTTTATTTGGTTTCCTTATTTAGCCTTCACAGCAACCTCACGAGGTTTTACAGATGAGGACACTGACAGAAAAATATGTAGAAATTTGCCTAAGGTCACACAGCTGGGGGGAGAGAGGGTTAGGATTCCAACTTTCTCATGTTGTGCCACCCACTCCCCTCCAAACCTTCAAACATGGGAAACTTCGACATATGTTGTGAAGAGCTCCCAGCTCACTATAGAACATGTTTTCAGTAAACCTTTTCATCGTTTACTGTCTGCCGAAGTCTGTGACATTTCTGTTTAGAAGTGTAAGGCACAGTGACAACAGAATGACATTGCCACTTACTAGATCCTGGTAGCACTGCCAATCCATGCAGATTTGATTATGTTTTATATCAACTATAGATTTAGAATCCCTTCATTTGTTCATCCGTCCAATTATCCAACACATACGGATCGAACTCCTTCATGTGTTACGTTCTCTAGTGACCTTGTGCTGGGCCCTGAAGTTACGACAGTGACCAGGACGGACAAGATCCACACCGTTCTGGGCCCGGGGAGATGTGCCCTGGTTGTCACTAGCCATTGCTGGCTATCGAATGCTTGATATGTGGTTAGTCCCTATTGAGATGTAGTGAAACTATGAAATACACACCAATTTTAAAGGCTTGGTATAAAAATGGTAAAATATCTCACTAATACTCTTTTATTGATTATATTTAGACTAATAGTATATTAGACATAAGAGTTAAATACATTGTGTTATTGAAATTAATATCTCTTGTTCTTTTTACTTTTTAAAATGTGGCTACTTGAAAATTTAAGATTGCATGTGTGGCTTGCGTTATATTTTTGTTGAGCAATGGTGGGTGTGGAGAGAAAACTAGATGCTGAGTGAATGACCAAACAAGTTTTGAGCACTGCCGGAGGCGGGTGGTGGGGGGCGGGGGCAGGCACTGAAATGTGCTTACTGAGACCGGAGACATGGCCTCGTAACCTAGTCTAGGCAGCTGAGAAAGGATGTGTCCAAAGAAGCCTGCATCTCCAATAAATGGCTGAGTTACATTTAGTGGTATTTCTAAGAGTAACAGTCTTAATAGTGCAGCTATTTTAAGGTATAGAGCGTTCATTAGTTTAACTGCTAGACTTGGTCACAGATAAGGATTAGATTAGCTCGGCCCTGTGTTAATGAAGGCCTGACTGTATTCTGAGGACACACTATGAATGGTGTTAACTGTGTGAGTGCATGTGTGTGTGGTGTGCGTTAGAGGGACAGTGCTGTGTTTTGGTAATTATAGTTAACATTCGTGGAGAATTTGCTTTGTACCTGAGACATTTTTTGAAGTGCTATGAAAGTATTACCTCACCTCATCCCAGGAGTAACTTTCCGAAGTGGTATCTTTACTATCCCCTCCTTACACATTCAAGGTAGGAGGTAGGGAGGTTGAGTACCTTGCTTTGTTCCTATTACCAGTCTATGGCCAATCCAGGCTTCACACCCAGGTAACCTGTCTTTAGCGTGTCACATCTCTCCCCCAGGTCTGAATTTCAGTTCTGCCACATTAACTGACTGAGATTTGAGTAAAATACTTAAATCCACCCTTTATGAAATGAGAGGAATATCTTTGTAGGAGAAAACTTCCCTTTTCCCCAGTTAGTTCTGGCTGGTTAAATAACTAAAATGACAAAGACATTAACAGGAGAAAATATCCAAATTTAACTATATATGTACATATAGGGGTTTCATAAGAATATGGTCCTGAGCACAAATTGGGCAGTTGAGGCTTACATGCCATTTTGAGATAAGAAGAAGGAGCTATTGGTTTGGGACCTCACAGTCCAGGAGGGCAATTCACACAGGGATAGGAAAGCGAACGTTTGGGAAGCAGATGTTTTCTGGGCCATCTTTAACTGTAGGACGCAGGGAACTTCGGTCAAGCAGGTCTTGCTAGGTTCCTCTCTCTCTATCATACTAAGTTTACATTAAACTATAGTTACCTATGATGATAGCTTTCTTCCTGGAGCAGGTTGTCTATCTAAATTCTTTTAGGAAGTTAGAGTCTTTTGTTTCTTAAGAATAATTAGCTTAAAATAATATCCTGAAGAGGCTTATTTTGGGGGTGAGAAACTCTGCTCCTCTTCACTTTTCTTGCTGTTAAGACTTAGAGATAACCCATGTGTGATAAACACACTGTACCTAGCTCTTAGTGTGTTCTCAGCAAATTGTATTATTTGTTCTATTATTTGTTCTATTTAGAGGCTCTTGTTGGAGTAAACTGTTGCATTAAAATCTCGTATTTGTGTGAAACCCAGACTAATTAGTGAGTGCCTGCACTGAGTGTGGCTAACAACTAACTAGACAACACGCAGGGTCATGTCACAGCACTGAAATGAGGGGACACATCTGCCTCCTCTTCAGCCCCAAGTGTGTCCCGAGTGTGAACCTGTTGGACTATCTCACAGCACGACCAGCTGTTTGTTTGCCAGATTTTTCTCTCCTGAAAATTCTCTGTGGGGCCTGGTATCACAGGAATTGGATCAGTTTTCTTTGGGAAGGTCATCTCAAGTTGGTAACAAACAATTGATTTCATAACAACTGAGAGCCGCTGAGGTCAACAGAGGACAAATGGAGAGATTCCTTCCATGGGCTTGGAGGCACGAGGCGGCCCCCGCCCAGGACACACTGAGGCTTGTGTTGGAGGTAATCGAGTGTGAGGGGTGGTCATGGCGTCTGGCCTCATGGAGGTGGAGCAGTGGAATGCTGGAGCAAGGGAAACAAGTGAAATGTTACTCTGTTCCTGTCAAAAATCCTTAAGAAGACAATCTTCTCCAAAACTCGGAAGTCCAGCCCTGGCTGGGTGGCTCAGTTGGTTGGAGCATCGTCCCATGCACCGAAAGTTTGTGGGTTAGATTCCTGGCCAGGATACATACCTAGGTTGCTGTTTCAATCCCCAATTTGGGGTGCACATGGTATGCAACTGATCGATGTTTCTCTGTCACATCAATGTTTTTCTCCTTCCCTTCCTCTCTCTAAAAAAATCAATAAACACATCCTTGGGCAAGGATAAAGAAAAAGAAAGAAAACAACCTTCCCTGCCCCAGGCCCCCAAAACTCAAAATATCCAGCCAGGATTCCTATCAGCAAACACAGTTTACTTCTGTGTTTGTAATTTCTCTGGGTTTTCCAGAGAAACAGAACCAATAAATACATACACATACACTCATGCACAAGGGGAGGCAGAGACAGACAGACAGACAGACAGACAAACAGACAGATATTGATTTACTGTGGGTAATTGGCTCATACAACTAGGGGGGCTGAGAAGTCCCAAGACCAGCCTGTGTATGAGCAGGAGACCCAGGAATGCCAGTGTGAAATTCAGTGAAAGTCTGAAGATCTGATCACCAGGGAAGCCAGGGGTATAAACCCCAGTCCAAGGCAGGAGGAGATGAGGTGTCCTAGTTCAAACAATGAGGCAGGAAAAAAGGGTAAATTCCTTTTTCCTCCACTTATTCAGGCCCTCAACATGTTGGATGAGGCCCATCCACATTAGGGAGGTCATTTACTTTATTGAGTCCACTGATTCAAATGCTAATCCTGTTCAGAAGCACCCTCAAAGACTTACCCAGGAATAATGTTTAACCTGGGCACTCATGGCCAGTCAAGTTGATACAGAAAATTAGCCATTACAAGCTCTCAGGTATCTCATTCATTCATTCATCCAATATTTATAGGGCATCTAGAATGTTTTAGGTAGTGAGTGTAATTCTGGAGAATAAACAAGGAGCAAAACCAGACAAAGTGTCTGTATCCCTTAAACTGATGGTTTAGAGGGAGACACTAATCATATAATCTGACAGGCTCTAGACCAGATACATGATTTCTAAGGTCCCTTGGCAGCTCTCTAAAATTAAATAGTTCTCTTCAGTCTCCGAATCTCATAACTCATAAAGAAGATAGTCACCAATTCCTGGCAGTCCAAGGGCCTACATTAACAGGAATTTGCCTCTCTGGGGAGAGTTTTCTCGCTGGAGTTTCCTTTGGTCAACTGTACCACCCTAAGCAAAAGTCAGCAATGGTCCTTGCTCCACCTCACTGGCCTCCCTTCCTTGCCCTGGTTTGTTATTTGTTTGTTTTGGGGGAGTGGATTCCATGTTTAGTGATGAGTACTTCTTCCTCCATGACACTGCAGAGCTGATGACTGGCCTGTGATGAATGTGACATCTCTTGGCTGAAATCCTGGCTTCTTTTCTGTTCTTTTTGGCCATCAGTTTGTTGTAACCTGGTGCTGCCTCTTGGGGCTTGCCACTAAACCCAAGAGCCACACCCACTCGCAATGGCTTAAGTGGGTTTCTTAGACAAGGGCTTTTTCTCACCCCTTCTCTTCCAGTTTCACAAATTCGTGAATTTTCCAGGCCTTTTTGGTGGATTGTAGGCTTAATTTGGAGGCTTTTCATATACATAACAAGTATTAAGAGCCTTCTTTGTTTCAGGCACTGGCTAGATGTGGAAACTCCACAAACTCGACTGTGGGACTTCGATTTCATTAGGAAGAAAGCAGAAGAGGAAAGGTCCCAGTGTGGAGTGCACACACACGCAAAACCAAAGAAAAGGAGGCGGTGGAGGGGGGAGGATGAAAGGATTAGGGATTTAGGGAAATAGAACTTTGATACAGAGTAAAAAAGCTTGAGAGTATAAAAACCAAAAAAGATTGAATAAGACTGAAGGGTCAAAACATAACATTAAGGGACATTTATTAGAGGAAAGCTTCCCAAGTCTTTCTACTTTGTGAAAGACAGAAGAAGGAATTTAGAGGATTTACAAAAAGAATCACATCTGAATTGTGTCGTAAGCAAATCTTTTTAAACTTTAATTTTTATGTAGGTTATACATACATGCACGAAGTTCATAGAGTCAAACAGTTAGTCAAAGTTCAAAAACAGTTTTTCCCAATTGCAACCTTCTCTTACCTTCTTCACAGAGGTGATCACTTTTACTGTTTATTTCTACTTCTTTGTTTTTTAGTCTTCAACACCACTTTGATTTCCCTCCATGGAAGCTAAGGCCTTAGCTCTAGTGCCCCACAACTTTCTGATCCCATGCCCTCTCAAGTTGTGATCAGATTAATTTTTAGTGTTTACTCGGTCTATGCACATGCTGAGACATGCAGTATGCTGTATTAGTTATCAATTTCTGCACAACCAAGTACTACCCCCAAACTCAGCAGCTGACAACAACCAACATTTGTCTCACTGTTGCTGAGGTTCTGATGTGGCTTAGCTGGGACCTTTGGCTCAGAGTCTCTCACTGGCGGCCCTGAAGGCAGCTGGCCAGGGCTGGGGTCACGTCAAGATAAGTCCCTGGAATTACTTCACTGATGAGCCCCTCCTCCATTTCCTCTTGTTGCTTTCTCTATTCCTGTTACTCAGCTAATGGACCACTGGGCTCGTCCTCTATAATTCTTTTTCCTATTATCCGTCTCTTTGTTTTAGTTACTTTATATTTTTTCAGCTTTGTGTTCTGATTCTTCTATTGTTTTTCGTTTCTGCAATTCTATTTTTTAATTTTTAAGAATTATTTGCTTTTTCTTTGAGTGTTATTTGTATATAGTACATTTTTTTTGTTTGTTTCTTGTTTGAGTTCTCTGAAGCTATGAGCGATAGCTTCTTTTTTGGAAGTTTATTTCCACCTTCATACCTAGGCTTTGTTATTTCTCTTCTCCCATTTTTTTGATTTGGCTTCTGTTTTTCTTACTAGAGATTTTCTTCAGTTGTCTGGTAACCTATGATTGTTTCCTGGTGTTTTAGAGTGGAAAGCTGTAACACTGATAGAGATCACGTGCATGAGGATGGAGCATGGGAATTGAGCTTTAGGAAGGGCGCTATGGCTCAGCCGCTGCTGGATTCCCCAAGGGAGTTGGGGAATTCCCTTGATTGTCTTGCTCACCTGTCTTCTTGGCTTGATGCAGAGCCCACAGGAAACTCAACCCATCCCCTGTGTGGGGGTGCAGACCTGATTCTGAGTTCTGAGAGCCAAATAGGGAAAGGTGGGGGGAGGTCTCATGTATAAATCCACTTACCTCTTTCATCTATCTCTGTAGCATTCCCCAGATGCTACTATGCAAGGAGAACTGATATCTTAGAATTCATGTGAAAAGGAGGCTGCTCCTGCCATTTACATAGGACATTTACTCCCAGATTTTTTTCCTGAATTTTATAATTTTATTTCTTTCATTTAGGTCTACGATTTATTTTGAGTTTTTTTTTAAAATATGGTGTGAGTAAAGTCTGCTTAGTTTATTTGTGAAGGTGCCTTTCAGTCTATCCTTATCTTTGGTGGTGGTTGGGGTTTAGCACAGATCTGAGTGATTTTTGACTTTGACGTGCTCTAAGCCTTCCCCCATTGCCTCATGGCTTATGTTTGGAGGCCTGGTCTCCAGATAAGATGTATTGTGTCTCCACAGTCTGCTTGTTGACTCATTGGGCAAACAATATACTACTGATGTCATGAGGCCTTGAACTAGATTAGTCGCTTATGTAATTTGCCACTTATCTCCTGGAGTAGAGTGAGGAAAAATTGCAACACAAATATCTACAAATGCAGCACAGACCTACCAAATAACCAGCATTTTGGATGTCAGCTTCAGTGAACAGCACCATTACTGTTTTTGAGTATGAGCACAGTCTGGGACTGGTAGTGTTACGTGCCAGGGGAACCTGCTTTCTCAGGCACTGGTAAATATATGCACCAAATTGTCACCACACTGGTTAGTCAGTTGTATTAAATGAATTTAGCTCAATAACTGATTGAGAGAAGAGGAAGTTACAGCTGAAAACCCAAAAGGAGAAGGAAAAAATCCATATCCTACCCAAAGGGGGTAAGATAAAGAGAGAGAGAGAGAGGGAGGAAAGAAAGGAGGAAGGAAGGAAAGAAGGAAGAAAAAAAGAGGAAGAGATGAAAGAAAGAAAGAAAGAAAACATTGATATGAGAGAGAAACATTGATCAGTTGCTTCCGATATGTGCCCTGACCAGGCATTGAGCCCACAGCCTATTGGTGTACGGGACAATGCTCCAACCAACCCAGCCATCCAGCCAGGGCTCCCACTTTTTCTCTTTTTAAGCTATCATGACAGTTCTACATAAACCACTGTTATGTTTTCTTAATTTTCTTTATCAATAAGATATATGCATGCTTAATGGACTCTACAAGTAGTAAGACCTTCCAGCTCAAGGAACAAAAATATTAGTAGATATTAAAACTACCTAATATCAAATAGCTACTTATGGTGATATCATTTCTGCCTTGGGAATGTGAATGCTAATATTATCACACTTGAGTAATACATTTAAAAAAATCACCTTTAAGTGCTACAGCCCCCAAATAGTCCCCTTATCATTTGCTAGACTTTCACACTTTAGCTAAGAACAAGTCTGTTTTCCCTCAATAGTTGATATTTTATAAACAAGTTTTATTGAGCTATATAATTCACATACCTCAAAATTTACCCTTTAAAGTATGCAATTCAACTTTTTTTGTATATTTATAGAATTGTGTGACTACCACCACAATCTGATTTTAGAACATTTTTTATCACCCTCAAAGGACTCTCTGTGTCCATCTATAATCTCTTGCTGTCCTCCCAATCCTAGCCCTAGGAAATCATTAATCTATTTGTTTGTACAGATTTTTCTGAGGCTGGACATTTCACAAGAATAGAATCATATAATTAGTGGTCTTTTGTGACTGGTTTCTTCCACTTAACATAGTATTTTTGAGTTTCTTCTACATTGTAGTGTGTTTCAGCACTTCCTTCCTTTTTATTGCAGAACAGTATTCCACTGTATGGAGAGACTACATTTGTATAGACATCCATCAGTTGATGAACATTTGGAGTATTTACAGTTTTTGGCTATTATAGATCATGTTGCAATAAAGCTTTGTGTACAAGTCATTGTCTGGACATCTGTTTTCATTTCTCTTAGGCAGATACCCATGAAAGATACTGAGTCATGTGGTAATTATATATTTCACATTTAACTGCCAAATGTTTTTCAAAGTCATTGCACTATCTTAAATTCTTATCAGCAACATATGGTGGTTCTAAATTCTCCACATCCTTGTCAACAATTGTCATTTTTCATCTTTTAATTTCAACCATACCAGTGTGTGAAGTGGCATCATATTGTGGTTTTATTTCCATTTACCTAGTGATTGTCTTTTCATGTACTTACTGAGCATTTGTGTATATTCTTTTTTTAAAATTTGTGCATATTCTTTAGAGATCTGTCAATTCAAATCCTTTGACCCTATTAAAATTGGGTTATTTGTCTTTTTCTTGTTGAGACATGGAGTTGTTTATATATTCTGGATACTAAGCTCTTATTGAACACATGGTTTGCAAACATATTTTCCAAGTCTGTGGGTTGTCTTTCACTTCCTTGAAGATGTTTGAAGTGCATTTTAATTTTGATGAAGCCCAATTTATCAATTTTTTCTTTAATCATTTGTGTTTTTGGTATTATGACTAAAATTATTGCCTAACCCATGGCCACTCCTATATTTTTTTTCTGAATTTTCTAGTTTTATTTCTTTCATTTAGGTCTATGATCTATTTTGAGTTATTTTTTCTTATATGGTGTGAGGTAGGGGTCCAGATTCATCCTTCTATATGTGGAATATCCCATTTTTTCCAACAGAATTTGTTAAAAAGATTATTCTTTCTCCATTGAATTACTTTGACATCTTTGCTGAAAAATCAGTGACCACTAATGTAAGGGCTTATTTCTGAATTCTCTATTCTATTGATTTATATGTCTATTTTTATGCTAGTACTACACTATTTGATTATTGTAGTTTTGTAGTAAGTTTTGAAATCAGGGATGTTAAGTCCTCTAACTTAGTAGCTCTTCAGAAATAAATTTTTATTTTTAAATAAAGAGTTTTTTGTCATACAGTTTGACTAGGTATTTGTAGACACTTAGATTTTGAAAGGTTTGAAGAAATCAGTTGATACTTTTATGGAGGTCAAAAGCTTTTACATGCCCAACTGTCCAACAGTAAAATCATACAACATTTCCTCAGACATTTTTAATAGACATGGGAGTCAGTCTTTGTCTGGTTGTGGAGATCTCATTGAAGAGCCTTATTTCAAAAGTTTGATGTGTTCAGCATTTACCTAGCATCTCCTACATGTCATGGCCTGCGCTAGGAGCCTGGAAGAGAAAGATAAATGGGGCACAGTCTCTTCATTTGGAATGCTCACAGTGTAGTAAGGAATCAGTCAGAATTTGCTGACTTTTGGAGGTTGCCAACTTAAACTCCTTCAGTTTATAGATATGAAAAAGGAGACAGAGAGAAAGAGACTGTGTGAAAGCTACGGTGTCCACACAGGTAAATAATTGAGCACAGTGCTTTGCACATAATAGGTCATCGGAAAATATTTGCCACGATTGCTTATTAGATGGTGTGAAGACTAGTGGCTGGGACATCTAGCCATGGAAGGACAAGTTCAGAGGGCTGAGAATGTGCTCAATCTCTTTCTGCAGGCTGACTTTTATGCTTAAAGGCTTCTTTGTGCTCACTGCCCAGCCTCAGGCGATTGACATTGCTTTTGGCAGTCAGCTTTGCCCTGGAGCCTGCCTTTGCCCTTTCTTTCTCTTTTGGCCCCGGGTGTCTTGAGACAGGTTGAATAACCACCCTGGAGTTCTGCCAGAGTCACAAGATGAGGAAGGGCAAGAAGACGGAGAGCAGGGTGGGGAGGTTGTGGTGGGGGAGTGCAGAGGAAGTTCAGCATCATGTGGTTTCAATGGCTCAAATATGCTTAGGCGCCAGTCTTAGTTCAAGCAATTTATACTTTCTGAAAACCTGGCCCTTCCTCTTCGAGTCGTTTGTTTACTTCAGTCTGGTGGGCCTCTCTCGCCATTTCCCTGAACTCATGAACCCTGGGCCTTCATTTGTGCTGGGAAAGTGAGTAATTCCAGGGAGCCCAAAGCCCAGGGTGAAGTCGGCTGTAACCCAAATCAAGCCATCAGCTGTGGCAGGTGTCTGGCACAGATGGAGGATACTGAGTTGATAGCAAAGGATTACCAGATTTTGTGCCCACCTCTGTCATCTACAGAGAAAACGAATTTGAATATGGAACAAGGCTAGGTGCATCGCAGAAGTGGAAGAGAAGACGCCTTCTTGTGTGAAAGCAGGAACTGGAGGCTGATTGCCTCAGTTGGACTTGGGGCTCTGTTACTACCAGCTGTAGATGCTGGACAACTTACGTGTTATTTCTGAGTCCAATTTTCTCACTCAGAATTTATTATTTATTTATTTATTTATTTATTCTTTTTAGTGTTTACTCTCTGTCTTTGTCTTTCTTTTTGTCTACCTTTAGAGAACAGAAATCTTTGCATTTGTGACTGTTGTATTTTTAAATTCATCCTAAGAATTTGAAAGACTTGGGACCTGTAGTAGGTACTCAGTAAGTAATTGTTGAATATGGTTAATAGTACCAACCTCAAGTGGATTGTTATGAAGATTAAATGAATTAATACTGGTCAACATTCAGGGCAGTGCCCACCATAGAGTAAGTGCTACGTGAATAGAGTGAGCACGTGTCCCCTGTCCTTCTGGCTGGGACTGTCCTGCTTCAGACCCACTTCCTGGAGTAATAACTGATAGTATTCCCTTTCAGAAAAAAAAAAGACTCATTTTAAATGTTAAACTATATGGGTTTCCTACATATAAGTGTTTTTACGCATTGATTTAAGAAACTTAAAAAATAATTGCTACCATTCACTGTGTTAGATGCTAAGAGCAGCGGCCATAGCTCCTTCCCGTGCAGACTTATGATCTGTGGACTCGCTCATTGGAGCGCTTCAAGAACATGATTACATAGACAACCTCATGACTTGGACACATGGTTTAAAAGAATAATTGGATTTATACTCATGTTGTTCTTTGCTGTTTGAAAGTTCTCTATCAGTTTATACAGCAACCCAACAAGGTAGAAACGATTATTATCTTTCTTTTACTAATGAAGAACAGGTTTCGACAGGACAGATAATTTGGTGGAGGTGCAAGCTAGAGAGCACTGGTCCCAACGCTCTGATTCCTCTATGTTTTTCTGCTGGGGACACTGTCCGCTGGGAGCTCTGGCCAAATGGCCTGACAACCCCATGTGACTTGGACTCAATAATTCTACATTGCTTTAGGATAAGTAGCTTTTTCCCTGTTAATTCTTAAAACTTATTTATTTATTTTTAGAGAGAGGGTAAAGGAGTGAGGATGAGAGGGAGAGAAACATCCGTGAATGAAACATCAGCTGGGCCTGCAACCCAGGCTCGTGCCCTGACTGGCCACAGACTGCTGACCTTTTGGTTTGCACAATGACACCCAACCCACTGAGCCACACCAGCCAGGGCCCTAGTAATTCTTAAAAAATGTATGGATTACACTGATTAAAGGTAGAACACACATTTTGAATTAAAGGAAGGCAGAATAATGTGTGTGTGTGTGTGTGTGTGTGTGTGTGCGTGCGCGTGTTTAAATTTCGAATCCTGCCTGGTCAGTGAAGTACCTCCATTCTCCAAAAGTCCTGCCTGGAATGGCAGCTTTTTCTCATGTTCCTCTGCCTCCCTCTAGTGGCTTGAGGATATAATTACTGTTATTATGTATAGTAGAGATATGTAATATAATAGTAATATATTTATAGTTTATATTACATTTATATAAATATATACTATATTACCAATATATACATATATATTTTTGCAGTAGGGGATTATGGTTGCAAAAACACAGAAGCTACAGAAAAGCCAAGCCTTATCTCCTCCTTCCCTCCTTCCATCCCTCAAGCCTTGTGCGTGTGAAACACTGTACTAAATACCAAAGACACAAAGATAAAAGCCTGACCCAGCATTTCCCCACATTGGACACTGTGGCCAACCCTTCTTTGTACCAAAAGAAACAAGGAGGAGTTAATATTTCAAAGAAGAGTGGAAGTGACTACTCTTTTTGTTTTCAGTATTATACAAGGTTAAACACTGTGTTGCACTTGAGACTTGCATTAAGGAAACAGGACCGCTTTCTTTTTTATCTGGTATCTGCATACTATAAACTGGCCACTTTTGTTTTTCTTTCCTGCCCTCCTCTCCTCCCCTTCAGTCTCTTCCCTTTCCCTCTCTTCCTACTCTGCCACTCCTTTGAGCTTTATCTCCTCCTGGGGATCAAATTTCTAGGCCAGGAAATTTCCAGGCCCCACCCTGAGGGTTGCTGTCCAGCAGTTTGTAGTGGTAAACACTCAGAGGCAGGGTGCTGGGGAGTCAGACTTCTCAGGGATGCTGTGATCAAACAAACACTAAGGAATTTGCAATCAAACACTAAGGAATTCCGACTGCAATCAGTCGGAATTTGTCCGACTTCCTTTTTTCTTCCTTAGTCAAAACAAGGCAAGGTTGCTTTCTGAGTCCTTCCAGCCCCCCTGAGGAAACCAGCAAAGGAGGGTGAGGTTCTACAAATGCAAAATGAACAAACAAAACAAAATAAACCAAAACATAAAGCCAAACTGTCTGTTAAAAAGTACCCACAGATTCTGATAACTGAGAGACAGTTTCCGCCATGATGGTCACAGTTTTAGAAGTAAGACTGAAAATTACAGAACTCTACTCTTTCCTTGTTAAGGTGAGTTAAAGGCAAAATCTTTTAATGTCATTAAGGAGAGAGAGTGTATGGTATTGTGAAGAAACCGAGGCAGGCAATAGCTAGAGGACTTACTCAAATTTGCACATGAAATTGAGATAGAAATTTTTCTTCAACACCAAACTCTTTGACAGTGGATTCTATATTACCGATGAGAGGTGACCAAAGAGTGGACTTGCTTGTTCTGGGCAGTACATTTCCTTCTGGCAAATCTGTGCTTTAGACCTTTTATCACTTCCACTTTCATGAGCTGTGCTCCTTGTCTGTGTCCTGGCCTCCCGCCCCAACCCCAACTCAAAGCTTTGCTTGCTTCCTCTCTGGCAGTTCGTGTTAGTTACCCAGTGCCATGGGCGTTTTAACCAGGGAGTTCCCTGGCCTGAACATCTTTCTGATCTAGGATGTTAACTAAATTCATTGTGGTAATCATGTTGCAATATATACATGTATTAAATCATTATGTTATACAACTCAAAACTAATACGAAGATGTATGCCCATTATATATTGGTTAAACAAAGATTTTAATAGAAAAATGTTAAGTCAGGTTTGTGGGCAGGCAGAAAGTTTGGAAGAAGGAATTTGTCTAGTGTCTTCCAAATCACTCCCAGTAGGTGAGTCAGTTGTTTGTCCTACTCTTTCCAAGAGGGCATTCACGTGATTCTGGACATCAGGGAGGCTAACACTGCTACTAGATGCGCTAGGCTTAGAACTAGAAGGCAGGCGTGCGGGCTACTTCACGAACCTGCCCATGGGAACCATGACCACTCCAAAACCTAAGGCATCCATCTGTTGCCAAGGAGAACCTCAGGCTGAATGATGACTTCAGCTTGGTGAGTTTCAGGTTGGGAAATGTTGTCTACCTAGTGCACACACAGCCAGTGTCCATCTTCAAGGGCAGTTTGGTCATTGGTTTTGGGCCTTTGTAGTAACCAACAGTTTTTATATTTTATATATAAAGTAAAGAAAATGCATGAGGATAGCTATGCCCTTTAAGATGGATGTGTAAAAGCGCAAAGTCTAAAGCGTGGTGTAGATTTCAAATGTATATTTTAGATAATCCTTAGAACACAGGTGGCAAACACAAAGCCTGTGGGCCGAATCCAGTCCTCTACCTTGTTTTATCCGGCCCAGCACCTTGTTTCTACCCAGTGGCAGCGCCGAACTCCTTGCCCCTAGTTAAGGAGTAGTTACATTTATACAGTCCTAAAATTACACTCAGCCCTTTGAAGGCAACCCCAAGGCTGATGTGGCCCCCAGTGAAAATGAGTTTGACACTCCTGGTTTAGAATTGATTCATGTTAGAACTGGAGATGCCTGAGAGCATCCTGTATCAAATATCATTCTACAGTTATTCTTTTAATACTCAGAATTGTGTTCTAGACCAATTCCCGCCACCCACTAACCAGGTTATTACTATTATTTTTTTGCATCTCTAAAAGGATAAGTTTGCACAATGGGGCCCATGTTCTTTTGAGCTCTACCCTGTGCTTCCAGAATGTAGCTGTAAAATAATGTTGACTTCAGATGTCCTCCAGTGGATAAATTATAATTGCATATTATACTAATGTGGAATTTCTAGTTGGAATAAGAAACCTAAATTCTGACATTGCTCGGACAATGCCAGAGCAAGTCTGCTCTGATCCACAGTGATCACCCTTTAAAATGAAATAATGCAGGTGCAACAATTGCCACACAAACCCCCAGTGAATGGTGGGAATTAGCTTGATGCACAGCTTGTCCTCACTGTACTCCAGAGGCATGTCATATAAGCGTAAAGAGAAACCTTGACAAATGTATTGGCTGAAGTATTGAAATAGCAAAATATTAGAAGCAGCCCAAATGCTTCTCAACAGAATAGTAGCCTGTTTGCCCAATGAAATACTATACAACAGTGGAAGTGAATGATTTAGAGTTACACCCTTCAGCCTAGGAGTGGAACTGTAGGTCGCAGCCCAAGTGCATCTCCTTAAGGCAAGTTGCCTTCCCAAATAATTTTACCCATTTACATTCTTTCTAGCGGTGTGTAAGGATTCTCGTTTCCTCAGGTACTCGGCAATACTTGGAGTTGTCTGACTTCATTTCCTTTTTTTTTTATATATATTTTATTGATTATGCTATTACAGTTGTCCTATTCCCCCCCTTCATTCCCCTCCATGCTACACAGCCTCTCCCACGCACACCCCCCCTTTAGTTCATGTCCATG
>CM052538.1:61867996-61894577 GCA_028533065.1 Trachops cirrhosus
AGTTCCCATCAGACTGTCAGCTGATTTCTCAAAAGAGACCTTACAGGCAAGAAGGGGCTGGAACGAAGTATTCCAAGTCATGAAAGGCAAGGACCTACATCCCAGATTGCTCTATCCAGCAAAGCTTTCATTTAGAATGGAAGGGCAGATCAAGTGCTTCTCAGATAAGGTCAAGTTAAAGGAGTTCATCATCACCAAGCCGTTATTATATGAAATGTTAAAGGGACTTATCTAAGAAAAAGAATATAAAAAACATGTACAGTAAAATGACAGCAAACTCACAAATATTAATGACCACACCGAAAACAAAAACAAAAAGAAACTAAGCAAACAACTAAAATAGGAACAGAACCACAGAAATGGAGATCACATGGAGGGTTAGCAACAGGGGAGTGGGAGGAGGAGAGAGGGGGAAAATGTACGGAGAATAAGTAGCATAGATGGTTGATAGGAAATAGATGGGGAGGGCAAGAATAGTAGGGGAAATGTAGAAGCTAAAGAACTTATGACCCATGGACATGAACTAAAGGGGGGGAATGTGGGTGAAAGAGGGTGTGCAGGGTGGAGGGGGATGGTGGGGGATAATGGGACAACTCTAATAGCATAATCAATAAAATATTACAAAATAAAAAAAGTAAAAAGAAGAAGAAAAAGATAAAAAGTATGAATGATAAAATGACAATAAATACATATGTATCAACAAGTGAATCTAAAAACCAAAATAATTAAAGAAGCAGAATGGAAACAGACTCATAGATACAGAGAACATTTGGATGGCTGTCAGATGGGAGGGGTCTTTGGGGCATGAATGAAAAAAGTGCAGGGATTAAGAAGTTCAAATTGGTTGTTACAGAATAGTCATGGAGATGTAAAGGATAGCATAGGGAGTATAGTCAACTATCTAATAACTATATATAGTGCCAGATGGGTATCAGATTTATCAGGATGATCACTTAGTAAGTTATGTAATATCTAATCACTGGGGTATACACCTGAAACTAATATTATATTGTATGTCAACTGTAATTGAAAAATTAAAAATGACTTAAGTTTTCAAAAAATTATAAAACATAATCACAGTACTATTATCACACCAGGAAGATTAGCAGTAATTCTTTAAAAAAAATTCTTATTGTATTTTTTCATTACCATTTAGTCCCCTTATACTGCCCTCCCTGCTGCAGTTACCACACTGTTGTCTATGTCATGAATCCTTTTTCCTTTTTGTTCAATCCATCCACTCCCTCCCTGCCTTAGCTGTCATCTATGAGTCTGTCTCTATTTTGCTTGTTAGTTCAGCTTGTCCATTAGATTCCACACATGAGTGAAATCATGTGGTATTTGTCTTTCTCTGACTGGCTATTTTCACTTAGCTTAATGTTCTCCAGGTCCATTCATACTGTTTCAAATGGTAAAACTTTCTTCTTTTTTATGGCTGAGTAGTATTCCACTGGTAAATGTCCCATAGTTGTTTTATCCACTCATCTATTGATGGACACTTGGGCTGCTTCCATATCTTGGCAATTGTAAATAATGCTTAAATGAACATAGGGGTGCTTATGTTCTTTTGAATTAGTGTTTTGGGTTCCTTCGGTTATATTCCCAGAAGTAGAATCACTAGGTCAAAAGGCATTCATTTTTAATTTTTTAAAGGTATTCCCTCCTGCTTTCCACAGTGACTGTACCGATTTGCATTCTCACCAACAGTATAAAAGGGTTCCCCTTTCTCCACATCCTCACCAGCACTTGTTTGTTGATTTATTGATGATAGTCATTCTGACAGATGTGAGATGGTATCTCATTGTGATTTGAATTTGTATTTCTCTGGTGATTAGTGACATTGAGCATCTTTTCATATGTCTGTTGGCCATCTGTATGCCCTCTTTGGAGCAGTGTCTATTCAGATCCTTTGCCCATTTTAAAAATTGGGTTGTTTGTATTTTAGATGTTGCATTTTCTAAGTTCTTTATAAATTTTGGATATTAACTCCTCATCAGATGTATATGTTCACACATTCTGTGGGTTGTCTTTTTATTTTGTTGATGATTTCCTTTGCTGTTGAAAATGTCTTAGTTTGATGTACTCCTATTTGCTTATTTTTTTTCTTTTGTTTTCCTTGCCTGGGTAGATGTATCTAATAAAAAATTGCTACAAGCAATGTCTGAGATTTTTCTGCCTATGTTTTCTTCTAGGATTTTTATGGTTTCAGCTCTAACATTTAAGTCTTTGATCCATTTTGAACTGATTCTTGTGTGTGATGTAAGAAGGTGGTATAGTTTCATTTTTCTGCAGGTATCTGTTCAATTTTCCCAACACCATTTTTTGAATAAACAATCTTTAGCCCATTGTACATGCTTGGTCCCTCTGTTGAATATTAATTGATTGTAAAGTTGTGGGTTTATTTCTGGACTGTCTATTCTATACCATTGATCTATGTTCCTGTTTTTATGCCTGTACCATGCTGTTTTTATTACTATGGCCTTATAGTATAGTTTCATATTAGGTAGCATAATTCCTCTCAATTTGTTCTCCTTTCTCAGTATCGCTGTTACTATGTGGGGCCTTTTGTGGTTCCATATAAATTTTTGAAATGTTTGTTCTAGTTCTGTGAAATACATCATTGAAATCTTGATAGGAATTGCATTGAATCTATTGGTTGCTTTGGGTAGTATGGGCATTTTAATGATGTGAATTGTTCCTATCCGTGACCATGGTATGTGCTTCCACTTATTTGTATCTTCTTCAGTTTCTTTCTTCAGTGTCTTATAATTTTCCAAGTACAGGTCTTTTACATCCTTGGTTAGGTTTATTCCTAGGTATTTTATCTTTTTGAAGGAATTGTGGTGTTTTTTTAAATTTTGCTTTCTGTTAGTTTGTTATTACATATAAAAATGCAATTCATTTCTGATTGTTAATTTAGTATCCTGCTACTATGCTGAATTCATTTATCAGTTCTAGTTGTTTTGTGGTGAAATATTTGGGGTTCTCTATGCACAGTATCATGTCATCTGCAAATACAGTTTTACATCTTCCTTTCCAGTTTGGATGCCTTTTATTTCTTCTTGTCTGATTGCTGTGGCTAGGACTTCCAGTACTATGTCGAATAAGAGAGGTGAAAGCAGACATCTCTGTCTTGTTCCTGATGTTAAGGGAAATGCTTATAGTTTTTGCCTATTGAATAAAAATGATTTTTCTACATCCTATAGATATGATCATGTGATTTTTGTTTTTCATTTTTTTATGTGGTGTATCACATTTATTGATTTTCAAATGTGGTACCAACCTTGCATTCCTGGAACAAATCCCACTTGATCATGGTGTATGATCTTTCTGATGCATTGCTGTATTTGGTTTGATAATATTTTGCTGAAGATTTTAGCATCTATGTTTATCAGGGATATTGGCTCATAATTTTCTTTCTTTTTAGTATCTTTATCTGGTTTTGGAATTAGAGTAATTATGGCCTCATAAATGAGTTTGGAAACCTTCCCTCACCTTCAATTTTTGAATAGTTTGTGAAGGTGAGGTGTTAGTTCTTCTTGGGATGTTTGGAAAATTCACCTGTGAAGCCATCCAGTTCAGCGCTTTTGATTGTTGGGAGTTTTTTGATTACTGCTTCAATTTCACTAGGTGTAATCTGTCTCTTCAGATTCTCTGATTCTTCCTGATTTAGTTTTGGAAGATTGTATGTTTCAGGAATTTATCCATTTCATCCAGGTTGTCCAGTTTGCTGCATTATTTTTGTTCACAATATTTTCTTAGAATCCTTTGTATTTCTTTGGTGTCAGCTGTTATTTCTCCTCTTTCATTTCTGATTTTATTTATTTGGTTCCTCTTTCCTTTTCTTGAAGAGTCTGGTTAAAGGTTTGTCAGTCTTGTTTATATTTTCAAAGAACTAGCTCTTGGATTCATTGATCTTTTATATTATTTTTTTAGACTCTATTTATTTCTGCTCTGATCTTTATTGTTTCCTTCCTTCTACTCACTTTGTGCTTGTTTGTTGGTCTTTTTCTAGTTTCTTTAAGTGTGAGTTAGATTGTTTATTTGCGCTTTTTCTCATTTTTTGAGATAGGTCAGTAACATATGAATTTCCCTCAGGACTGCTTTTGCTGTGTCCCACAGATGGTGGATTGTTGTGTCCTCATTTTCATTTGTTTCAAGGTATCTTTTGATTTCTTCCTTGATCTTGTTGTTGACCCATTCATTGTTCAATAACATGTTATTTAGCTTCTATATCTGTGTGTTTTTCAGTGTTCTTTATGTGATTGATTTCTAGTTTTATAGCATTGTGCTCAGAAAACATGCTTAATATGATTTCAATCTTCTTAAATTTATTGAGACTTCTTTTGTGCCCTAACGTGGTTTATTGTAGAAACATTCCATCTGCACTTGAAAAGTATGTATATTCTGCTGCTTTGGGTGAAATGCTCTGAAGATATCTATTAAATTCATTTAATCTAGTGTGTCCTTTAAGGCCGCAGTCTCCTCATTGATTTTCTGTCTGAAAGGTCTATCTGTTGAAGTCAATGTAGTGTTAAAATCCCTGACTTTGATTGCATTTCTGTCAATTTCTCCCTTAATGTCCATCAAACTTTGTTTCACATATTTATGTGCTCCTCTGTTGGGTGCATAAATGTTTACTAGGGCTATATCCTCTTGTTGGAATGTTCCCCTTATCATCATGTAGTGTCCTTGTTTGTTTTTTACTATAGCCTTGGTTTAAAAGTCTATTTTGTCAGATATAAGTACAGCTACCCCAGCTTTTCACCTCTTTCCATTCGAATGAAATATCTTTTTCCAACCCTCTACTTTTAGTCCTTGTATATATTTCGATCTGACATGAGTCTTTTGGAGGCAGCATATATACGAGTCTTATTTCCTTATTCATTAAGCTACCCTACGTCTTTGGGTTAGAGCATTTAAGCCATTTACATTTAAGATGATTATTGTTACATTATTTTCCTCTTTTTTTCTTTTTCTTTTTCTTCTGCTTCTTCTCTTTCTTTTTCCCCTTCTCCTCCTCAGTTTTTGTTTTTTAGGTTCAGTTGTTGATAGTTGTGATTTTGTCGTCATTTTATTATTCATAGTTTTTGATCTTCTGTTTTTTAGATAAGTCCTTTTAACATTTCATATAATAAGGGCTTGGTGATGATGAACTCCTTTAACTTGACCTTATCTGGGAAGTACTTCATCTGCCCTTCCATTCTAAATGATAGCTTTGCTGGATAGAGTAATGTTGATTGTAGGTCCTTGCCTTTCATGACAGAGTACTTCTTTCCAGCCCCTTCTTGCCTCTAAGGTTTCTTTTGAGAAATCGGTTGATAGTCTTATGGGCACTCCTTTGCAGGGAACTCTCTCCTTTTCTCTTGCTGCTTTTAAGATTCTCCCCGTATCTTTAATCCTAGGTAATGTAATTCTGGTGTGCCTTGGTGTGTGCTTCCTTGGGTCCAACTTCTTTGAGACTCTCTGAGCTTCCTGGAAGTCTATTTCCTTCCCCAGATTTGGGAAGTTTTCCTTTATTTTTTGTTCTGGTAAGTTTTCAGTTTCTCACTCTTCCTCTTCTCCTTCTGACACCCCTATGATTGGGATGTTAGAACATTTAAAGTCGTCCCAGAGGTTCCTCAGCCTCTTCTTTTTTTGAATTCTTGTTTCTTCATTCTGTTCCAATTGGATGTTTATTCCTTACTTTTGCTCCAAATCATTGATCTGAATCCCAGTTTCCTTCCCTTCACTGTTGGTTCCTTGTGTATTTTTCTTTATTTTACTTTGTTTAGCCTTCATTTCCTCCTTCATTTTTTGACCAAATTCAATAATTTCTGTTAGCATTCTGATTACCAGTATTTTGAACTCTGCATCTGATAAGTTGTCTATCTCCTTGTCACTTAGTTCTTTTTCTGGAGTTTTGATCTGTTCTTTCATTTGGGTCATATTTCTTTGTCTCAGAGTACCTGTTATGTTGTACACTAGGGCAGAGCCTTAGGTATTCACCAGGGCTGGGTAACCTTCTTTGCTGCACTGTGGTGCTGTCTGTGTGGGAGGGGTCAGAGAGGGAACAATACTGCTTGCTCAGGGTGGCCCCACTTTCCATCACTTCCCTCACTTCCCATGAGTGGATTGTGCCATTTCAGGTGCTGATTCCCAGGAGGGTGGGTTTGTGTACGTTCTGGGACCCTGTGGGGTCTCTCCAATGGACTCTTGTGTAATACTGGGAGCTTCTCCTGCCTTTGCAACCCCCATAGATTTTACAGTCAGAGGTTTTGAGGCTTTATTTATGTACACTGAAACCCTAGGTTTCGTGGTCTGTCTCACTCCCCTGTTGTTCCTTCTAGCTTATCCATGCACAAATCCGGGAGTGCCTGATCCACCAGCCCTTCCCTTGCCTACGTGGTCCGCTGTCTTGCCGTGTGTCCTCTCTGCCCAGCTGCCCATCTCTGCCCTTCCTACCAGTCTGGATGAATGATTCTTTACCTATTGGTTGTTGGATTTCCATTCAGTTTGATTTTTTCTGGCAGTTCTGGTTGTTTTTTGTTTTTAAATTAGTTGTTATCCTTCTTTTATTTGTGTGAGGAAGCAAAGTGTTTCTACCTATGCCTCCATCTTGACCATAACTTCCCATCTTGTCCAAAATGTTTCTGAAGCTTTCTCTTTCTTTTTTTTTCCTTTTTGCTGCTCTGCCTGGGAGTATTTTTCCACCTTGTTTTCCAAATCACTGATTTTATCCTCTGCTTCATCTAACCTACTGTTTATTCCTTGCAGTATATTATTTATTTTAGATATTGCATTCTTTATTTGACTAGTTCTTTTTTATGGTTTCTATGTCTTTTTTTTTCTTTTTGGTTTCTATGTCTTTTTTCCATGCTGTTGAATATCCTTATAATCAGTACTCTAAACTCTATCTGATAAATTGCTTGTCTCCATTCATCTAGTTCTTTTTCTGGAGAATTCTCTTGTTCTTTCCTTTGGGGTCCGTCTCTTTGTCTTTCCATTTGGCTGTTTCTTTGTATTTGTTTCTATGTATTAGGTAGATATGCAAAAACTCTGATGTAGGCCTTGTCAGATGCTGCTTGTGACTGGCCCCAGGCACCCTGTTTTGAGCTTATCAGGGATCCACAGCTTCTGACTCCCTCTGCTAGGCCTGGGTGTCTGCAGAAAGAACCAGGCTGCACACCAAGGCCTACTTTTATCAGCACCAGCCCCAGGGGAGGGTGAGCTAAAATCTCAGAGCTCCCAGATATCTACCTTAGTTGTTAAACTAATCAATGATATAGTCTCACGCTCTACTTAGCAGCCTAACTTAAGCTCCATAGGGCCTGGCAGAGTAGTTCCTGCTGGAAGGGCTATTGCTTTCCCTCAGGCTGATGTCAGTTGAGAAAGATGGCTCGTGCTGCATGGGGAATGACTCAGCATGGAGATCCTGGTGGCTCTTCCTTTAGCTGTCTCCCCAGAGCCACCAACTCTAGACTCCCCTCAACTATCTCTAGTCCATTCTGTCCTCCCTCTGCTGGACCACAGGGTAAGTGGCTGTAAACAAAATTTTGTGGGTTAGCCCTTTCAGGTATTCTCTGTGTCTCCAGCCTTCTGTCCCTGTCAGGCAGAAACCCACTGCTTTTTATAGCTGGATATTATCTGGGTTCCTTTCCTGGCTCTAGTGCTGTAGGCTGAGGAGTCCAGCTTGGGGTTCAGACCCCACACTTCTCAGGAGGACCCCTGAGGCCACTGAAATATCCCTCCAGAATTTCAGTTGCCACCCGTGAGAGCCCAGCCAGCCCTGTCACGTCTCTATACTCCCTATCAGTTACATTGTGATGAAGTGAATTCTTCTGTCTCTTCTTGGTTACAAGCCATTGTGACCTTATTTTGATGATTCAGAGACCTCAGGCTCTCCCAATGCCTCCAGTTCATCTCTAGGAGTAGAGGAGAGGGGTTTGATTCAGGCCATGGATGCCTCAGGCAGGGGGGCTCCAGGTTCTGCTGCAGCAGTGTCTTAGGGTCTTAACAGTGATTCTTAATACCACTAAATCTTTAGTGCTCAGATTCCCAATTGCATATATCATTTTTGTTTGTACTTTTTATTTTTTTTAAAATCAGGATCCATGTAAGGTCCATACACTGTGATTAATTGATGCTTAATAAGCTTCTTAAATCTATAGTTTTACCTCTCCCCTCTTTTTCCTTGAAATTTATTTATTGAAGAAAACCTTTGTCTTATAGAATCGCCACTTTGTATCTTCCTTATTACATTACCAGAATGTACTTTGACATATTTTTTTAAAAAATATTTTATTTATTTAATTTTAGAGAGAGGTGAAAGGGGAGGAGAGAGGGAAAGAAACATCAATGTGTGAGAGAAATTTTGATTGGTTGCACATACCCCATGGGGGATCGGGCGGGAAACCCAGGCATGTGCCTTGACCATGAATCGAACCAGCAACCTTTTGCTTTATGGGATGACACTCAACCAACTGTGGCACTTTGACATATTATTCTGTGTTTTGTATTTTCTATAAATTAGTACTTGTACATAGAGGCTTCACCAGATTCAGATTCAGGTTTGATTTATTTATTTTTTTGACAAGACTACTTTAGACATTATTTTTATCTTTCATGAGACAGATAAAATATTGTTGTCTTTCTTTTGGATATGTTAAAAGCTGTTGGCATGTTCTTATATTGCCTTCTGGTTAATAACTTGAACAAGAATTTCTCCAGAAAGTGACTGTCTGAATTGTAGGGTATAATTATGTTTAACTTTATTAGTCAATGCCTAACTCTTTCCCAAATCAGTTGTTCTAATGTAAATGGGCACCAGCAGTGGGGGAGAGTGCTTGCAGCTTCACTGCCTTGTTCAACTTGTCTCTCTGCTGGATGTGAAATGGTATTTCACTGTGGTTTTTATTTTCACAGTAATGAGGAGGGGTAAAAGGAAACTTAGTGTAAAAATTTTATGTGATGAAGGACATTTCTCATCATCCAATCTGAGTTGGTTTAAAGAGGACATATGGAAGAAAGAATTACATCCAGGTGTTTGTTGCTCTTTGTAACTTCATATAACAGGTCTTAATGTGGGTGGTTCCCTCCCTACCCCTAAAGTTAGAGTATGTATTTCTTTTTCACTTTATATATGCTTTTTGGAATTTCTAATTGCAATTCCACTTCAACTATTCCCGAAAGAGCATTCAAACACACAGTTCTGGTAACAGTAATAGATTTTCCTCCATTTAGGTTTAAGTGAGTAAACCTGCAGAAGGTTGCATGCAGGAGATATTACAGCAAGAATGTTGATATACTGAAAACCTATCATTTTCATGAATGGGAAAAACAAGATTAAGGTAGCAAACCAAGATAAACTTCCTTTGTTCATGCAATTACTTTAATGGCAAAATTACAAACCTTGTAATGTGGAAGGGTTAGTTCATTACACCTTTGGTGAAATGTGCTAAAAGCCTGGCTGATACCACGATAAACCAAAATTGAAGAGACCTAGTTTAATTTTGGACTGTCCTCCATCTGAAGAAGTCTGGCAGTAGCTCATTAACTGTAGGAAAGGGTTGTGGGGACAGAGAGCAAGCCAGCCCTTTAACACTCTGTGATACTCACTCCTCAATAAATTTCTTCATTTATTGATTGGTTGAAATTGAGATGATTTGCAATTTGTTCTTATGGAGGGGTACTTATGGGATTATTTAATATGTTGCCAGTTTGGTAGGATATGCACTTTTCAACTGACATAAATCCTTAAGTAAATGAATAAAGCTCCTAAGTTGGAATTTCAAGTGCCAGAGATCACAGCTGGTTTGCTGTTTGGGACTGTTCACCACACTGGCTGAGTGAGGCTGACATGAAAATACCTTTCGAAATCTTCAATGCCTGCTCCCTTCTTCGGAGGAAATCTAGGGCAGAGGGTGGAGCTTTATTTCTAGGTCAGCAGCTGCTAAGATTGACCCCAAACAGCTTCATGAGCAGGGCTTTAAGTAGCAGTAGTGTTTGGAAATGCACAGGAGCACGTTTGGGTTTTAAAACGGCCCCAGGGGTGGTGCTAATGGGCTTTATTGGCATTTAGTGCTTGGTAAGAAGCTGTAGGAAACTGTAACTGGGCAAAGGAGAGTTTAGTTATCTTGGAGTGTAATATAGAAAAGAAATTCATTACCCTTAAATCTGTTTATAAATGAAATGCAATTTCAATAAAAAATATCAATGGGAGTTTTAAAAGTGAAATTTAAGCTAATTTAAAGTTTATTTATAACAGTAAATGTGTGAGAATGGACAAGAAGTTTTTGAAAAAGTGCAATTGCCTTGAAAGATATCAAATTGTCTTATAAAATGATAATAATCAAAACAGTTGGTTCCTGGTGGAAGAATAGATAAATAGCTTGATAGATCATAGTAGAGAATATTCAAAGACATGTATGGTAAAATATGACAAAGACATAACAAAGACAGAACTTTAAATCAGTGGGGAAAGGACAATTTATTCATTCAGTAAGCATTATTGAGTCACTGGGTTACCACTGAAAAATCAGTAAGGTTAGATCCCTACTGCACACCATATATTGAAGAAATTCTCGCGTGGTTGGATCGGTGCTTCTGACCAGTGTGCTTCTGCACTGGTGGAGTGTGAGTGGGTTTCGGGTGGCTTGGGTTACTGATCCCTTCCACAGTTAGGCCAGCTGGGCACAACTGGTGTTGTCAGAATTCCTAGGTGTATCGCTGTCTTTCAAAATCATTCATGAGCCCAATTGCTTGTGTAGCTTAGTTTCCTGTAAAATGATGATAATTGTTTATGTTTCAACCACTTTAAAAAGGTTAGGCTTACCTTAAAAAACATGAACAAATGAACTGTAAATATTAAAACTTCTTATCAGTGTCAAGAATAAGGAAACCACCTACCCTGCATTCCTTGGGCCCTTCTGTAAACCTAAATATTTTTAGTCCTCAGGTAGATACACACATGGGGAGATAAAAGTTATGACACATATACATATACATAGTTAGGAAGCATTGGACTAAATGTCTAAATGAAAATATATTTAAAATGTTTGGTATTTCACTTGGACCAAGACAGAGTCACAGGAACTAGATTTACTCCCCTGAATGAAACAACCTAAAACCAACAAAATAAATGAAATAACAGTTCTCAAGACATTGCACATCAGGTACGAATGGGAAGCAAATGAGGCGAACCTCAAGATTGTACCAGCTACCGCCTGGAGAAAGTTTAAAGGTCATGGTGAAGGGAGGGGGAATCCAACTAAGCCAATTCTGGCAGTTTCCTTGAGTTGAGTAGATGGACTCAAGAGCCCTGAGAACCCAGTGCAGCTGGACCTCACAGGATAGTGTATCAGAGCACAGAGAGAGGTCTCCTGAGTTCGGGAGAGGGTCCCACCTAAGTATGCACTTAAGTGCTGTGCAGTGTATGTGCATAGGGAAACCACTCATGGTGGGGAGAACACCAGGAAGGACAGGGGAGAACAGTGCCCAGAGTTCTCAGCCTGGGTAGTGCCTGTTTGCAAAAGCCGGGGCGCAAAACCTCAGACTCCACAAGGCAGTGGCAAAGTACAAAGAAGGATCTCATCTCAGTAGTGCAGAAAACGAGTCTTAGGCTAAACATTTTTCTAGTCTTGTCTATCAGAGCTTAAAGCGAGATTTGAAAGGATCAAACAGTTCCCAAGTAACTTGATCACAGCACAGAACAAAGCTCAGATATTTTTAGGAGTACAAAAATATCTGGCACCCCCAAAAGAAAAATTTCAGTGTCTGGCACCCAATAAAAGACCTGCCAGGCATACAAAGAAACAGGACAATAAATCCCATAGTGAGGACAAAAAAAGTCACTAAATCAAAACTGATCCAGAAATGAATTAAATGAAGTTAATAGTCAAGGACATTAAATGTATTATTATAACTGTATTCCATAAGTTCAACAAGCTAGAAGAAATATTGAACATGGAAGGTGTTTTAAAAAATCAAATTAACCTCTAGAGATGGAAGCGGCAAAGTCTGAGATGAACTCTATGTCGATTGGGCAGATTACATATTGCAGAAAAAAGATGAATAAACCTGAAGATGTAGCGACAGAAACTGAGGTAAAACCCTCTGAGAAGAGTGACCGAAGGAAAATAACAACAGGACATCAGTGTGGGTTACTGGATAACTGTAACTGGCCAGACACACATGCAACTGGAGTTCCCAAAGCAAGGGAAGAGTGAGAAAAAACATATTTAAAGACCTAACAGCCCCCAATTTGCCAGATATGATGAAAACTTCAAACCCACAGATTCAATAGGCTCAGTGAATCCCATGCACAGGAAACATGAAGAAAACTGTACCAGGACATCTTCCAAACAACTTTCTTAAAACCAGTGAGAGAGAGAAATCTTAAACCCAAGAAAATACATATAGACAACATACTCAACATTTTAAAGTGAGCTTGGCTCACTTATGTTCGAACCCCAGGTTAAACATGCTCTAATTTAGATCAAGAAGGTGAAGGAATGGGGACAAGCTCATGAGGGAGAGGGAACAAATCACATTGTAAACTCGAGGTTAAAGTTTGGTTACTGCCATCCATAAAAGTCCCTCTATGGTGAGTGTCCCGGGACCATGTGTTTCTATGTGTGGTCTGGGATTGTGAGGTCATGGTATGGGTGGAGCTCCTTGTCTGGCGATTGTCTAGTGTTTTTCTTGTATGAGGAAAGATTGGTTGATCCTTTCCCTCCCTGGAGTGCACCCACACCTTTCCCATTGTCCCCTCCACTCCCCCCCACTCCCAGCACAAAAATAAAAATGATTGTATGAGTTTATAAGCTACCTGGCAAATATAACTCCTTGGGGAGTCAAACATTCACTATGATAAAACAATTTGAATTGTAGATATGGTTTACTGGACATATAGTGAGCTAAAAAATACAAGATTGTTATTTTTGTTCAGCTCCTTTAGTCCCAAACTCTGCTAGTAGAATCAACTTTCTTCTTGATAAATTCACCACCATGAACAACAATGGTATAATTTATTCTTGGAGGAAATACAATTTTGGGGCACTAGAGGTCTCCACCTTACCATACAACAAATGACAGCTCCGGAAAAGCTTAAAAGAACACTTTCCATTGTAACTAGCAGTGGGTGTCTTGTGGGGGGTGGCTAGGAGGGGAGCGGGCGAAGGAGAGGGTGCTCTGTATGACAGTGGGGGCACTTAGTTCAATGGGGAGTTTCTGCTCTCTTGAATAGATGTCATCTGTTGGTGTTTTGAAATACTGACTAAATTTGAGTAGGCTTTGCTGGACTTAGATTTTCCACTTGTTTTTTAGATTTACATCTTTGGTTGGATACCTCAAGCTTCTTAAAGCCTACAACATTGGAAAAAAACCCCAATAAATATGTGATCATTGCTACAAGTACTTGCACAGAGATTCTCTTTCCCTTTGGATTTTAAACTGACTTTTCCCAAAGAACAACATTCCTGTTTTTAAATTAATTACACGCCACTGTTTGCATTCAAAGAACCTTTGGGTTTATTAAAAAAGAAAGGACACACCTCTAAAATCTGTGAGGCAGAATCTGACTTTGAGTATGAACAATTTTTAGATCGATAAAATTTCTTGATATGTATTCCTTGCCAGAGGCAGCTGATGAACTAGAGAGAACAGACAGGAACACTTGGACAACTGTCTCCTGCAAATCCCCACATCCTCCTTCCTATCAGAGATCAGTCAGGTGCTTCTGAGTCCTCAAGGGAACAGGAAGCAAAGCTAGGCCTGGTCGTTCCTTGTTGTTGCCAGCTCTCCCCTCCCTCTCTCCCGTGCTGGTGGGCCACTACAGCAAGGGGGGAGGAAAACCTGCCTGCTTCTCCTTACAGGATGCTCCCCAACCCTCGCCCCATTCTTGGCACTTGATTCAGAAGCCATCAGTGCCTGTCCCATCCAAACTCTGATGGCTAGTTACAGAACCACAGAGGTTTGAGGGGGTGTTGGTGACAGATTCCATTGTAATTAGAATTCAGAGCTCTAAATGCCTTTGACAAAGTGGTTATATATTCTGCGCTTGATTAGCTCCAACTCCTGGGGACTTCCTACCTTCCAGGGCTTCTATTATTCAATTATCTATCTATCTATCTATCTATCTATCTATCTATCTATCTATCTATCTATCATATATCTATCTAATCTATCATCTCTTTCTCTTTCTCTCTCTCTTTACTTATGTATATGTGTGTGTATATGAAGGGGACCCCCAAAACCTGGAACTTATTTATTAAAAATTGTGTATTTATTTTTACATGTTTAAACTTCAGTCACTTTCAAAACATTCTCCATTTGATGCAATGCACCTACTGAGACGTTTTTTCCACTGCTCAAAACAGCTTTGAACGTGTTGATTTTGTTGCCTTTCAGTGCTTCTGCTGTGTTTTTTTTTTTTTTTTTTTTTTTGTTTCACCTCTTCCACATCAGCAAAATGTTTCCCTTTGAGGACTTTTTTCATCTGGGGAAACAAAAACGAGGTTGCTCAGGGTGAGGGTGGGGCACAGGGAGGGTGGGGCACAGAGGTCATGCCATTTTTGTTAAAAACTGCTGAACACTCAGCACAGTGTGGGCAGGTGCTCATAAGTCACCCATCATGAAATGGGCGAATGTGTTGGAAGAGTCTTCAAAAAAGAAACTCACTGAAGCTGAACACAGCCTCTCACAACAACACCAGCTGGTACACTGATGCAGATGGGCTCCTAGAACACTCACCTATCGGGGAAAGCCTGTACCACAAAGGGCCTGTCCTCCTGAGGATAATTTCAGGTTTTTGGGGTCTCCCATTGTATATCAAATGTGTTTAAAGTAACAAATGCACATAGTTTTAAATGTTATTAGCTGTTTCAACTTAATATATCTCAAGTAGATTTGTGTACTGCTCTTTCTTGATTTAAATATTTTGAGATTTTTGCTTTTCTACTAATACATAAGAGAATTTATTTTAACTACTCTCCTATACACATACCTTCTGCTTTCCCTATATTCTCCCAATTAGGTTACATCTCTCAGTTTGATTAATTTTACATTTACATAATTATGGCATTTGATTTTTACTGATAATGGATCTATTTAATATATTATGATTGTCTTTGCTTTTTAAAGATTTATTAAGAATTTTTTAAAATTACAATTGACATTCAATGTCATTTTATATTGGTTTCAGGTATACAACGTGGTAGTTAGACTTTTATATAATTTCCAGAGTGGTCTCGTGATAAGTCTAGTGTCCCCCTGATACCATATGTAGTTACTACAATATTAGTGACTATTATCTTTGCCTTTTTGAACAAATTTTTATTTTATCTAGAATTAACATTACCTCATTTTGTAATCAGCTTGGTTTTCTGTGTATCTATCACTAGTTCACCCTCAAATCTCAGTCAGAACTGAAATCTCTTGTAATGCATTTATATAAAGCAGATATTCCCGTCTGTATGTTTTTGTTTGTTTTTTGTTTTCCCTGGAGAGACCATCCTCTGTCATCCTGCTGTAGGCTGAACTGGTTGCTCTCTAGGGCTACAGCACAGTGTAGCTACTGTCTTGCAACTTCTTTTATAATTATTCTGGGAATTCCTTTGGCTTCATTCACTCTTCAATGGGGCCCTCTGTTTCTAAGTTCCTATATCTTTGTCTTTCTTGTTTAAGCTCCCGCCCCTGGTGTCAGCCCCTTTCCCCCCAGACTGCTCTTTGTGATCATGTCTGTATAATACCCTAGCACCTGAATAATAGTTTTGTTCAGCGATGGAATGTGTGTTCATTTGTTTTCTCTCAGCGTTGCGAGGACATTGCCTGTTGTCTTGCAGCTTTCACTGCTGCCGTGAATAGTCGTGTATCCTTCTGTCCCCTGTTCAACTGTATGTGGCTTCTTTTTTCTCCATCGAAGGGGTTTTGGATCAATTTTTCTCTCTCATTTCAAGTTATCAATATTCTAAAATTACTTTATTATACGCTTTGATGGGAATCTTATTTTTTTTTCCATTTATTTTACTGGGCATCAAAATAATCTGCTGAAACTCCTATTAAGTCTTTTTAAAACTTCTTTTATGTGGACATTGAATCTTACGACTGAGCCTTTAATTTGTTTATCTTTTTTTCTAACATTTTCTACTCTCCTGTATATGTATTTTCTGAGAAATTTCTTTACTATTGTTTTCTAAACTATTTGTTTTTTTAAATTTCTCTTATCAATTTTGAAAATTTCCCAAATGATTTTATCTTTTCTGATTTTTTAAAAGCATCTAGGCCTTCTTCACAAGTGTAATATGGAAGCAATATTTCTTTTGTATCTCTGAAGATTATAATAATTTTATTTTTATTTAGTTTTCTCCTATCCTTGTATATTCTCTGTTGTCTTTGTTTTCTCTCAGTCCTTCCTGCCCCCTGCCATTATTTTGGTTTCTGTCTTTTAGGTTAGATAGAGCTTTTCTTCAAGTGCTTGATGATTCTTAGTTGTGTACATTTTGGAGAAAGACACTGAAATTATGACTGGGAATTTTCAGTGCTTGGGTGGACTTACACATGAATGGAACTCACTTAAGGGTAAAGAGACAGGAACCCAGCCTTTTCCATGAACTTCCCTAAATGGCTGGGTCTATTGGCCTTTTCTTGGCTGACCAGTTTCCTCAGAAAGAAACCCTATAATCTACAGCTATGGGAGAAATACTTATTCCGGAAATGAAGTAAGGGGAGGTGACTGGGGTGTGGGGAGATCCGCTCATTCAGTATATGGACTTTGACTTAATCTCTCACCTTTTGATACAACGACTTTAGTCCACTCTCCATCTAGGGTCCTTGAGTCCAGATCTCAACAGAGTAAATCTTTCATTTGCGGCTGACTGCTAGATTCAGCAGCATCTTGGCTGAATGGGGAAGGTGACTCCAGAAAGTCTGACTGCTGCCCCTAAAAAGTTGCAGCCTTTACCCACATCGTCAGCTCCACTTTCCACGGTTGCCTTCTAGGATACTTTGCACAACTGGCACCTCTGTGTGTTTCTGAGATTCTATGGAATAAATAAGCCTCAGGTTCACACTCTCTCCCTTCGACAGCTTTCTAGCTCCCCAAATTTTGTTAACATCTCTCATTTCTGTTATCTCTTTTCTTGTTCATTTTGCCCTTTTAGGTAACATATCTTTAAAAAATTAAGTGAGGCTGGGAAGGAAGTTGTTGAAATGCTGTGTTCAATGCACTGTGTTCCTTTATTCCTTCAGACAACACAACAGCTAGGAAGAGTCTTTCTTGTTTTAGTTGAGATATAGTTCTCCTGTCTTTCTTATATTAATTACCGTTGCTATCATTTTTACTTGTGCTAGTGTTGTTTCCTCTAACTTCAAGCTAAATGGAAGAAGCATAATTCCTCTTTCACATACTCATAGCCTTCGTATATTTGTCCCCAGGGCCAAAGCTTCTCTCTCTCCGCTCTGTCATGTCTTTTCTTCTCCAAGCCAAACAACTCCAGTTCTTTTGACTGTTCTGATGTGGCATAATTTGGTTTCCCTCTATCTTTTTTGATAAACTGCCTCTCAACTAGCTTCAGTTCCTTGAGGTCCCTCTTAAAATGTAGCACTTAACTGCTTTTCATGGCCTGATAATTTCAGAATATGGTATTACTGCCGTTCCTAGATTTTCTCCTTTACCCTTAGCCCACTACCATGTCTTCTCTGGGGAGACAGAGACCTTAGTGTGTAAGTGTGGGACTGAATGAATCTTACCAATGGAAACAACACAGTATACTATAATATAGCATTCCTCAAATTGGGAGAGTAGCAGTGTATGAAGGTTCTCGCTACATATTTCAAAGTTTTATGTGTATACACGTATATGTATGCATGTTATTGACCAAAATAACAAGAACGTGTGCATGCATATCCATATCCATGATAAATAGTCACAGAGATGACTGCCTTGTAATCTAATACTACTGTGAGATCTCAGAGCTGCACTATCCAACATGGTAGCTACCAGATACATGTGACTGTTTAAATTTAAAGTAAGGTAATTAAATTTAGTTTCTCAGTCTTGGTCACATTTCCAGTATGCAATAGCCATAAGGGGCTATTGGCTACCATTTTGTGTGGCATAGAAAAATGTTCATTATTGAGGAAAGTTCTATTAGATATTGTTAAAATCCAGAGCTCAAGGGGCAGCTTGTTCATGACTGTGTCAGCACCAATGGAATTGATTTGTCATGTGCTGTAAGGAAGGAGCTGAGGTGCGTGTAAGCTTTTATGGAAAATGAAGGTCAAATGCATCAAGACACATAACTGATTCTTCTTTGGTAGTTCCAGTAGAGAAAAGCAATGGATGGACTGAGTCCTCATACCATACATGATCCTCTAACCATGATTAAAGTCAGAGGAGTTTGCACTGTGGTAGGACATGTTTATGTCAGAGTGGCGGCTTAGTGTCAGTCTCCCAATGTTATCGTCACATAAAATCTATACTGTTAACTTTAATTTTATTATTTTTATAGTTTAATTTGCAGTAACTTTTATAAGTCATACTCTTATTTTGGTTTTATAGCTGTATGAGAATAAGAGCAATAAGGTAGTATATATATATAAGATATATATATCATATATATATATATATATATATATATATATCTTATTCATGTTTAAGTTAGATCCCTTCCTTTGGTGATCAGATGGAATTATTTTTCCCATAACACTAATTTGCTAATAACAGTACTGGTATGTTAGTGGGTACCTGTTATACATTAGGTGGTCTTCTCAGTGCTTTACCTGTATTATCTCATTCACATCTCATAACTCCCCTATGAGATTGGCACAGTTACTGTCCTCCTTGTAGAGATGAGGAGACTGAGGCACAGAGCATTTGAGTGACTTATCCAGGGTTACACAGCATGTAGTGGTGCAGCTGGGATGTGAATCGGGCCGTCTGACTCCAGAACCCGCTTGCTCAGACATGATGCTCTTTTGCATACCTGTATAGTGATAAAGAGCACAGGCATTGGAATGAAGGACCTCTTTTTTAAGACTCTGGGCAAGATATCTAACCTTTCTGTATTATAAGATGGGGCAACTAGGCTGTCCTCACAGGGTTGTTCTGAGTAATAAGTGAAGTAATCCACACAAAACACCTTGCTTACAGTGCCTGGTTCTTGGCAACACTTTTCCGTAAGGAAATCTTTCACTCTACACTTGCCAGCTAGGGGCTGGCCCAATAACCACTTCAGTTAATAAAGTGAACATATTCTAATGATTTCTTTTTAGTGTCCATAAGTAAAGTTAAATAAAGTTTTATTGGGACACAGTTACAGTCATGCATGTACATATTGTCTATCATGTCTTTCCTGTTACAGCAGCAGAGTTGAGAAGTTGTGACAGAAACTGCCTAGCCCACAAAGCCTAAAATATTTACCCTCTATCCATTACAGCAAAAGTTTACTCGCCCTGGTGTAGATGACTCTCTTTTCACCCTGTGGGGAAGGGCCCGCTTTCCCTGGACATAATGCTGCCTGCATGGTTCTGGAACAAAATCAGGGTTCTGTTAACAGAACTGGGGGATGATGGCTATTGGCAGGCACACAACAGTGCAGACCTATTGGGAGTGTTGTTGTAGCTACGGTGTCTCTGCTGCCAGGCTGACGGCACACTTCCCTACCAAATCATTCTGTACACAGTGATGTATTTTATTGCCAAAACTTCATCAGCAGTAGAAGTAATATAGAAAGCAGAGAACTGAGAGGCAGGAAATAGGTTTCCTGCTGGGGGCATTTGTTTCCTGTCTCCCTGGTGGGATATCACCCCACCTCCCAGGCAAGTCCCCCATGTGGGAGTTGTTTCCACCCCTTTGAGGTGCTTTCCTGACAGTGAGTTGAGACCTATACAGAAACAACCTTGGGGGTTGCCTACTCCATCCCCAAGTGGGTTTAGGTTGTTTGGTCCTGCTCTTAACTACTATGCTTTAAAAGACAAAATGAGGAGGGAAGCATTTCTGACCACTGGCAACTGGCAGAGTCAGCAAAGGCCTTATGCAGGAGCTTGGAGCATCAGCGGGACCTTAGGGTTGGGTTGGTTTGGGTTGTTTACCCCAAAAGATGCAGGAGGAGCTCTCAGGCTGGTAGGAGAAAATGAGTCAAAGTTCTGGGATAAGAATATATATCAGGTTTGTAGGGAACAATGAGTCAACCAGTCTGATGCTAATAACTGCATAGTGTGTTTTGTAATAGTTGAGTTATTTCTCTCTCTCTGTGTCTCTGCACACATACACACACACACACACACACACGACACATGACACACTCAGGACTCCTGGGTCTCAGGGTTTCTGAGGATACATGGAGAAACAAGGCAGTCAGGACTCAGCTGAATTGAGAACCCTCATGGAGAGGGGATGTGTGTCACTGAGGAAATAAATATATCCAGCAACTTCAGTCCCCTGGCAGGCTTTCTGGCTGGGGAGTGCTCCCACCTCTGTCAGGATGGCTCCCTGAGTGAGTCAGAGGACCAAGACAGGACAGACTTGATGGCCACGCCCACAGCATGACCTTCCCAGCTGCTCTGTGGACCCTTCAGTAGTAACTCCACTCGGAATTGGTTAGCTCTTGGTCATTATTCTAGTGGTTCCCCCATTGGAAACAGACTGCACTACTACTGCTTCTGTGATGGCTGTCTACCTCCTGGCTTCTGCTCTTCTTCTCTTTGGCTGTCTTGTGGCCTCTGCTTTGATGACTTCTCTCTCTGTCAACTGATTTCTGCCTCTTCCTAAAATTCCCCAAGAAAAGAATGTGATACCAAAGTTCAGTTAATCACTGTTGGACAAAGTACTTATTACCGGGCCTTCTCATCAACTAGACTCATATGTCGATAGATGATCATAGTTAGGTGCTTACCCATAGTCGAATTCATTCATTCAACAGAATTTGTTGAGCACCTGCCAGGGTAGTAGGGTTGGTGATAAGAGGCAAGTGCATCTGAAACCTCTCATGAACACTGTGGTACCCAGAGCAACACAGTCTTGGCTCCAGTACATGTTTATGTGTGTAAATAAGCAGAATTCTTAGGGTAAAACAAAATAAGATAAAAAGTCTTTATTTTGTCAGTTTCCCTTCAGACCTGTTCTTTGGTGTTAATTCTTCCAACCTTGGAATCTCATAGGTTTCAAGACTTTTTTGGTTATTTCCAGGTGATTGAAAATCTCCTTGCTTCCGCTTTCCCCTCACATCTCATTTCAGTGACTTAAATGTTCGTTGTGATGGGATAATTCAAATTCCATTTAGAGTAAGTCTTCTCCCTCCTGTTCAAGTAGGTTGCATTTTGCTGTCAGCTTCTTTGTGATTTCTCACGTCATGTTTTAGTCCTCTTTTCTGGTTTAGGAATCATGGTTTCTGCTCTCCTGCTCTTTCTCCCAAGTTGGTAGAGGAGAGGTAAAGAGTAAGGGATGGTGGGAGAAGCCTTCTTTGATTTGCACTGTTTTGGATGGATTTTGGCATTTTCTAGGCCTGGTAGGTGATTAAAGGTGGTGCTTTCTCTTATAAGGGTCTTTGCTGGGTCCTTCCCAGGCAGATGTTCTGAATACTGAGACCTCTGTTTGCACTTTTATACATGCTGAAAGGCATCTCTCTTCTGGTTGATGGTGTATGACTTCTTCCTCTACACTTAAGCATTTGTGGGAAAAACCCTAACAGAGCATCTACATTGGGTGGTCTTGCTAACAGGCTCTGAGAAAACCCTGGTAACCTCTCTCGGTGACCCACATCTTGTAAACGGGAAGTACTCATGCCTCTTCCTTTGTCTGCATGTTCATTGAAAGGTGCATTACAGCAGTCAGACTCTCAGTCCACATCTTCCTGAAAAACACTAATCTTTCTTTTTCCTGCACCTTTGACTGGGCCCCAAGGAAAAGTTCTCATTTCTACAGGCAAGACTGAGTCTAGGCAGAAGTACAATGTGGGAGAGATTTGGGGGTGGTGGTAAGATGGCCAGGCTTCCATGAGACTGTCTACCTGTACTGGTTTCTTTAGAAATGGCGCAGTTAAGGCCAGGTGGGAACCTGAACCAGATGGGTCAGTTTAAAACTCTGTAAATTACAGGATAGAACAGTGCTGGGAAGATGCAGCAGGAATACCACAGTCTGGAATGAGGCAGGATCTGGTCAGATCTCCACTGGGCAACTTTCTAGTGTGACATTAGATAAGTCACCATCTCCCTGAGCCTCAACCTCCTCATCTATTAAGTAGGCATATTAATAAGCAACTTCAGAGAGCTCTTGTAAGGATAGAGCGATATGTGTAAGTCCTTTGTATACTCTAACATATGAAGCAAACATTAATATTGTTAGTCACTAACAAGTTTACACAGGCAACATTTGCTGAAAACCAGCTATAAATTAAACATAATTTTGGATATTGTTGGGGGTATACAAATTTGGATGTTCTTATTTCTAAGAGCCAACTCTTAGAAATGTCTCCTGCTCGGGGTGCTGGTGGGGGTTCCTGGGCAGCATGAGAATACTAGATTCCTGGTAACAGGGTGTGTAGGGACCCAGAAAGAGGGATTGGAGTGCGGGAGGGAAAGAGGGGGCTGGTGCAGGTCTGCCAAGGGTGGAATCAGTGAGTGTCTATGTATGTGGAAAGTATTGCTCATCGACCTTTGCAGCTTCTCAGATTAGAATGAGAAAACATTCATGCTAAGAAGGGACCTTAGATATTATCTTTCCTGGCCCCCTTATTTGGAGTCCCCCAAAGATTAAATCACTTGTTCAAGGTTTCATGGTGAACGAGAAGCAGAGCCATTTCAGAACAAAGGACCAGAAGATTTTATTCCTCTACCCTAGTTCTTCCCTCAGCTGTTCCCTCGGACCCTTGTCCATTTTCTTCTTCCTTCAGGTGGGTGCATTTGGTAGACATCTGTGTGCATTTTTCTCTGGAGCAAGGGAAGGGGAAGTATCGCCTTCCATATAACTGGAGACCTGTAGACTTGATACTGTTTTCAGGACAAGTTACACTAACATCTGAATTGATGCTTCTGAACACCGGCATCTATTTCCACTGCATTTGATGAGGCTCTTAGTGATCATTTCAGCAACATCTCTTTAAAAAAAAAATCACAATAGACTCAATCTAGTCATTATAAATCACGACATGTCTATCAGGCTGTCAACTTGCCTTTATAATTGCCTTCAGGTAGCATGAATCCTTAGCCCTTTGGCCCACCGCCACATTTCATTTTCCTTGTCAGGCTGCTCATGTCTAGAAGAGCTCAGTTCACAAGCATTTGTAGATTACTCTTCATAAAGACCATTGTGGTGCCAAAAACGAACAAAATGTAAAGCAACTGGACAGAACAGTCTACCATAAGTGTAGCTTTATACTCATGTTTAATTTGAAGTTTGAGGTGGTAACTGTACCTGATTGTTCTTTTGTTCTAATCAGCTTTTCAGGGGTTAATCCCCACCCCCCCAATAAGATTAACATGGCTTTCTCCACTTGGTCATTTCCTAGCCTGAGCTCAGACAAATTGCACACAGCTTCCCAACTCACTCCACCTTCCTGGCCCAGGAGGGAGCAGCAGCCACTAAACCAAGGATAAACAAATGTACTCTAATGTCCTTTTTACTGTTCTGAAATGAGGCTACAGGTTAATAATCTGTCCCCGTACAGACTTGCCTGTTTCCTCCATGTTGAGAGTCTGTTACTTGGCCTTGGCAAGTTGTTTCACCTTTAATTATTTCCCTCTTTGATTTATCATATTCAAGGCTGGTCCGATTTAGAAGTGCAATATTCTGCACCTTATTTTAAATAAGGTGAGGTTACTCACCAGCAGCAGGGGAGTAAGTACTGTCATTCCTTCTGCCACACAGTGAGTGGAAGCCATAACATGGTGCTACATCACCTGCATTTTATAACTTGCCCTGCCCTGCTCTCAAAGGAATTGCTTGTGCTCTCCTTGTCTGGCTCAGATGGAATGCGAAGGCAAGGAGGTCTAGATGTTTCCTCATGGCTGCAGCCTCTGTAAGCAGACTGACTTGTGGAGATGACAGGGGAGGAAGCTCTGAGGAGGAGTGGGAGCAGCATTGCAGCTGGACACGTGCCTGCCCAGCCTGCCTCGACCACTGCACAGTGATGAAAAATGAAAGAAGGTGTTGGAAAGAGAGCTTATGGAATTTGAAGTCCTGTGAGGGCAGTGATGATGGCTCTTTGTGTGGGGTGAAGGTGGGATGGGCTGAGAAAGTGACATGTAGGTTCAGTAAAGGAATGTGGATGGTGTAACTTGAAGGCAGAGGGGCAATGGCCCCATGTAGAAAGAATATGTACAGTTTAGTTTCAAATGAGAGCAAACTGGGAAAAGCATGCTGCTGGGATGAAAGTTGAAGCTCTGTAGTTAGAGAGTTCTGTGTTCAGATCTGCTTTGCCTAATTACTAGCTGTATGACTCTGAGCTATAAAACAGGGCAGTGAAATGGGGATATCATTATAATTATAATGCTTAACTCATGGGGTTATTAAAAAAATAACCTATCTACTTTCCTCTGGCACACAAGATGCTTTAAAGTGTTGGTTCTTTCCCAACTTCCTTTTCTAGACCAAAGTTCTGCTGTGGAAAGTTTGGAACCCTTATCTTGCCCTGATTTATTGAGGAAGTCATAAAATGGGTCACAACAACCTCATACAAGGAGTTCAAAAATGGGCTGCTCCCTCACTTACTTTCCAGCTGTGACTTCAGGGTTGTCACTTATCTTCCAGAAGCTTCTATTTCCTCCAGATACAAATTGATGAACTTGTATAGTTGAGTGTCCCCCAATTCTGAAATTTGATGGGTATTTGAAGATATACTCTCAGCAAATTTCAAGAATAAAATGCAGTATTGTTCATTGTAATTAGGAGTCCATGGCCATCTGCTTTCGTGGCTCCTTTCTGGGAAGATGTTAAAGATCAAGAGAAGGAAGCAAGGCCCAGTGATCCAAGCTAGATGAGTTCCGCCTCTGGAAATTAGAATCTGTGTAAAATTAACAAAATGCCTTCAGCCCATTTAAAAGATCAGACTGTCATACACAACTATAAATAGAGTCTATAAGTATATATGAGTGTTTTAAATATGCTTTTGTCACAAAAGCTGTGACATGAATGAACAAAACTAGTATGGACACAAATTTATTATCGGAGTTCTCACATGTGTCTGAAGAGAAGGTATGTAAGATTTACAGTACCCTAAGATGTGGATGTCAGGAAAAAGTAGAGATTACTGTAAAAGAAATGGCGGGATTGTGACCCAGAGGCTGAGTTTGTGAGCATGAGGTTAGAGGTTTTAAGGTCTTACCACCTTCCTGCTTCATGAAGGAGAAACCTCAGCTTTCCTGAAAAGGCCAAGAATACCATGTTGACCAAAAATAAAACTGGCCTCAAGTCCATCCTAAAAATCAGTGTAACAAATACAGGAAAATGTTGAAAACTAGTGGGAGGTCCCCTTTTGGCCGATGGGCCAGCCCAGGGAGAATTACATGGGGCAGTCACCTATCTTTGTTCTGCTGGGAAAAGTGGGTTTTTTCTTTTTCATTTTCCCTAGCAGTGGGAGTGGGGGCCCCTGCTGGGGCAGAGAGGTTTCTGGACTCTCTTCCTGTAGGGGTCTGGCCACTGGGGTCTTCCCCTCAAGGAACAGCAGGAAGCTCTTTGTGAACAGTTTGCCTGGTCCAGAGGCCTTCAGCTCAGACATGGGGAGTGGAGGCCAGGGGACAGAGGGAGCCAAGTGCTTGAACTTTAATTTGGCTCAGCTACTCTGTCACTCCATCTTCTTGGTCAATGCTTTTCTGTCCTTAGACTCTTCCATCTGTAAAAGCTGAATCAGCCTTTCTGGCATTGATGCCTCAGGGAACTCCTGGTACAAAGGGCTTAGGAGAGGCCTGTGTTCCTTTATTCATTAAATAGAAACACATACAAAAGAAGCAGCCCTACCAAATGTGCATGTGGCGAGTTTAACATGTAAGGATTATTTACCTTATTATATTCATATTTTCATTTTTTAAATTAAAAAAATTGTCTAGCTTCATTGAGGTATAATTAAAAATTGTATATATTTAAGGTGTATAACTTGATGTTTTGATCTATGTATACACTGTGAGATTTTCACCACAATCAAACTAATTAATGAATCCATTTCCTCACATATGTATCTTTTTCTTCTGTGGAGAGAACACTTAAGATATATTTTCAGCAAATTTCAAGAATAAAATGCAGTATTGTTAATTGTAGTCACCACACTATACACTAGATCCCCATAACTTATTTAGCTTGCATAATTTCAGCATTGCACCCCTTGACTGGTGTCTTCCCACTTCCTCTTCTTCTAAGTCCCTGGCAACTACCATTCTACTCTCTGCTTCTAGGACAGTGGTTATTTTATTTTTATTTTTTTTTAAAGATTTTATTTATTTATCTTCAGAGGGGAAGGGAAGGAGAGAGGGAGAGAAATATCAATGTATGGTTGCTTCCTGTGCATTCCCTGCTGGGAACTGGCCTGCAACCCAGGCATGTGCCCTGACTGGGAATCGAACCGTGATCTCTTGGTTCACAGGCCCGCGCTCAATCCACTAAGCTACACCAGCC
>CM052538.1:61894677-61957129 GCA_028533065.1 Trachops cirrhosus
CAGTGGTTATTTTAGATTCCATGTATAAGTGCGATCATGCAGTACTCATCTTTCTTTGGCTTATTTCACTTTGCATAATGTCCTCCAGATTTATGCATGTTGTTGGAAGTGGTAGAATTTCCTTTCATTAGGAAGAATAATAACATACACACCATTCTTTCTTTATCTGTTTATTCATTTATGGGCAGTTAGGTTGTTTCCATATCTAAACCATTATGAATTGTGCTGCAATGAACATAGGGATGCATATATCATTCCAAATTAGTGTTTTGGATTTCTTTGGAAAGTACCCAGAAATGGGATTGTTGAATTATATGGTAGTTCTATTTTTAACTTTTTTGAGGAACCTCCAAACTGTTTTTCATAATACCCGCACTACTTGGTGCTCCCACCTACAAGTGCCCAGGTTTCCTTTTCTTTATATCCTCTTCACCAACGCTTATTTCTTGACTTTTTGATATTGGCTGCTCCAACGAGTATGAGGTGACAGCTCGTTGCTGATGTCCTCCTCAGATGAATGACCTTATATGCCAAAAACTCTGAGTGGATCTTCACTATAGAAAATCCACTTTCAGGTTGGCAGGAAGGTCTTTTACTTTTATTAATTTTTTTTTCATTTATGCCTCTGGTGCTTAAGCTTTTAGGATTTTGTTGTGCTTTGTTGGCATAATTTCAGTGTCTCTACTATGCTTGTGGAATGACATTCAAACTCTTAATCCAAATATTTGCAGCACTGGAAATCTGGCTCTAACGGACTTTTCTGTCTTTAAGCTTCTGTGCATCCCATAGCCCATTGGTTTGCTCCCGGTCTCCTGGAAGCCAAGCCCCTTGTGTGCAGCTTTTGCAGTAGTGTGGGCGGTTGTCACCCTCCCCAAGGCAGCAGGATGAGAACAGCTGATTCTGACTACAGATGAATTCCTCATCTTGTCTTGAAGATAGAGTACATCTGCCTAAGTTAGAACTCAGAGCAAAGGGTGCTCTCCAGAAGGAGACTGCAAGATTAACCCCAAAGCTAGCTTCAGGGACCTGCTCAAGGAACACTGTCACCACTTAAAAGTTTTTAGTCTGTGGGAGAAAAATATGTGGATAAAATCATCATGTTTCTGTCAATTGCAGTTACCAAACTTTGGCCAGTGTTTTGAGCAGCACACATCTTAGGTGGACTAGGGAGGAGAGAGGAAAATTTACAGAGTTCTTTGGGGGATCCTGAAGATAAGCCAGGTACTTCTAGTACATAGTAGGGGCACAGCAAACATTTGTTCAGTGATTTTCTGATTGGAAAGCAAAAAATTGTCTAATGACTAATAGGTTGACTGACCTTTTATTACGCTTTCAAAAAAAGTACAAGAGTGTGCCGTTGCATAGAGTATTAGAGTTGTTTTTATTCAGGCTATCTTTAGGATCAGCTCTAACCCGATGATGTTTTCACAGATTCTTTTCCCAAATAAGGTCACATTCATAGGTACCAGGTGGACATATCTTGTGAGAGGCCACCATTCAAACACTACACAGTATGTTCATTTATTGACTCGTTCCCCCCAAAACTCTTTTGAGCACTAATATACAAAGGAATTGTGGGAAGCATGAAGATGAACTGGGCAGAGATTCTGCCCTCAGGGGTTTACAGCCTAGAAAGGAAGGCAGAGCATAACTTTTTATGGTTTGATAGGCAATAGTGGGGGCCACATGAGAAGCACAGAGAAATAAAATATGATGGGAGCTTAGAGAAGTGAGAGACAGCTAAACCGCTTGGGGGGGAGAACAGTAAGGAGGGGGGATGACTAAGGCAGACCCATCAACTGAACTGGACCTGAGAGATGGGAACACATTGAATGTGGGGTGACGGGGCATTCAAGGCAGACAGACTAGCATCAGGGAGGCCTGGAGGTGGGCGACGATGGGTGTGGATAGGCAATGCTAAGGAGATCAGATTGCGAGGAGCACAGGCGAGTGAAAGGGAGGCATGAGAGGAAAAGGGAGAGAGGCTGTCTGGGACAGAGCGGGTGGTCTTGAATGGGTTTTAGCCAGTGAAGATAACACAGGGTTTTGAACACGAGTGTCATGGGATAAAACCTTTGGTTTGTGAAGATAATATTTTTGCATTAAAATAATAAAGGTTATTTTAAGCTAAAGACATTTAAGATTCAACAGGTACAAAAGAGGCCTTCTTGGAGCTTTTCTTATCTGACTAAAATCAAAATCTTCAGTGAAATGAGGAGCACCATAAATGCCTTCTTTGGGTCCGGTCTGTTCCAGGGAGTGAGACCCAGAGTAAACCTACTTCCTGTAAATCCTGCCTCTGGGAGAGTTTTATGGCCCCAAAGAAGATAAGACAGAAGGACCACTCAAACATCATCACAAACTTTACCTCCTGTTTGTTCTCCTGAAAGTCATTTCTCTTTCCTTAAGAAACCTATTTGTTCTTCTCATAGAAGCCTTTTCTCTCCATTCCCTTTTTCATGCTGTTAGGTATTTCTGCCCCCAGCTCTAACCAGCCCTTCGAGTGGCCGTCGCTGTGTACTCCCAGGCCCGTGTGCACCACAGGTGGGAATAAACCACTCTTCTCTCGCTGGTCTGTTTTCTGTCAGTTTAATTGGCAGGCCTGCAGGCACTTGATATGAGAGGGTAGAGGAAAAGTTATTTTTACCTAAAAGTTTATAATATAGGCTGTACATATTAATTAAAATAGAGAGAGAGAGATTTCAGATGGAAAGATTGATCCAGGCATGATTAGCAGGAAGGAAAGTAGAGATAAGTATGTGTTTTGGAGATTGCAGAAGCAGAATCACAACGATTGTGTTAAAAAAAAATGAGAGAGGGGATAGTCCCCCAGTCACTGATGACTCTTGAGGTTCTGAGCCTGGATGACAGGGCCTTTCTATGATGGTGTCATTAACAGGAATAGGAAATGCACAAGAGGTAAAGATCACAAGAACACAGAATAGTTCATGGAGCCTGTTGGAAGCCTGGCAGAGAGGTTAGAACTGGAGATGTGGATTTGAGATGAACTGGACTGAGTGAGCCTTAAGACAGGAGGTGGAAGGAGAGAACCAAGGGTAAGTGAAGACAAGGAGGGGAGGGGGTGTTGGACGTGATTTGGGGCAGAAGGAGAAAAGGGGGTCTGCCAAGGGGGTAATCAGAGATGGCAGGGTTGAAAGAGGAAGGTGTTGGGTCAGAGTGTCCTAGGGGCTGAGATCAAAGACAAGGTCTTTCCTGGTATAAGAAGCTGTAGAAACGTAGATGAGGACCTTGAACATTCCACAAGGGCTAACAAGAATGTAATTTTTCAAGGAAGCAGGGTCAGGATGGAGAGGCTGGAAGGCAGAGCTGAATTTGGGTGTAGGAGAAGTAGAGGCAATAAGTGTTGACCACTCCTTCAAGAAATCTTGTGGTGAAGGGAAAGAGAAATAGGATACCAACGACTTAAGGGTTATCTGAGTTTTTCACCCACTTTGGGATTTTTATTGATTCCCAAAATTTAAAACACCAACTTAATGCTAGGTACATTTTGATAACCATGACAGAACCAAGTTTTTAGGTGGACAAGTATGGAATTAAACTACTAAGAAGCATCTTTCTTTCTTTCTTTTATTCCATGTTTACATGTCCACTTCTTTGTCATTAAGTCACAACACCTTATCAAAATATACAAAGAGCACAGATACTTAAAAATGTATAGCTAGAATTCTAATTAAACAAGATTGACTGCTACAATTAGCATGCATGGGTCTTTAATCTTTAATGATGCTTAAAGAGAGACTTACAAGTCACAGATTCACCAGTAAGGTACAAGGGATTGTTTTTTTTTCTTTTTCTCTTAGAAGTATTACACACTTAACTTCTTTTCTGGTTATAATAAATGTGAGGATGGTAATGAGTGGCTGCCACTGTACTGAAATCATCTGAGAATGGATCAATGGAAAGGTTTTATTGGCAGGAGTACCATGATTCTATCTTTGTTGGACTCTGAATTCATTACCTATGTTGACAAGATCCACTGAGTAGGTGGGTATTAAACCTACTCTACAGAGCAGAGTATTAAAACCTTCCATACCAGTGGCAGGAGCTCTTCCCACTCTCCGTTTCCCTCTTTCCTGTGAATTCCATGGCTAATCAGAATGAACAGACTTGTAAATCTCAAGTTACAAGTTATGTTTATTTGAAGGATTCCCATAAAAACTCATTCAGGGCTCCCCCCCACCATTTACACTTCCACAGATATACACAGAATAGAAGGGGTTAGTGGTTTACTCATCCGTAGCTGAGTGAAATCCATCACTACACCAGGCAACATGCTGTTTCAGTCTTGAGACGTTTGTTCTCACTTTGCTCCTCTAGTCAAATATTTTATTGATCAGCAGTTGGAGCACAAGTGTGGAGCCATAATTTAGAGCACAATTAAGTTTTCAAATCTTTCACAGTGCGAAGAACCATCTTTCAAGTAAATAACTATGGTTAGTAATGACCTCACTTCAAGAGTGGTGTGAAAGATGACGAGAGAAACCCAAGGTGCTGTCAGTAGTGAAGTTGCATTGGTTCTGCTACAGATCCAGTCAGTGAGGAGCTGAAAGGCCTCAGCCTTTGTCGTTGAGTGTTTCTTTCTTTTCCAAGTTGAAAAGGAAAACAAGTTGTGTCCCCCGGAACCAGTGTGCAGAGAGAAGGCAAATTCCTTCGTGTGTCTGGAGAGGGGAGTCAGGATATCAGCTTCTCCATCCCTGGGTTGATGAAGGAAAAGTTTCTGAACATGTTCTGGTCCATACTGTTGATCAGAGCTCTGTCAGCGAACGACAGCCGGGGTTTCTCGTTTAAGAATTCCTTGTCAAAATTGCTGCAGTCATACGGTGATTTCTTGATCAGAGTTGAAGGGGGTAAAAAAAGGGAAGAAAATCAGCCACTGAAGTCATTAACTATCTTTACTTTTGTTACTGAGGCTATAATCTGTGTATGACAGAGTTGGCATTTGCAGATAACTGAATGCTTACAGGTGATCACGTGTGGTTTTTGTTGCACATCTCTAAGATCCTTACTCATTGATTTATCAATAGTATAATTAAATTCATACAAAGGAATTTTATTGTAAACATGCAAATAGGATCTAATGTTTCTGGTTAATAATTTACATGAAGCAGGACTGATAACATTTGGAAACGTGGTGAGCCCAAATTCGACCTCTGTTCTGTCAGTCTCCAGGGAACAAAGGGTAGGTGGTGGGGACAGGGTGGGGGGGGACGTCAGTGCAGGGTGGGAGCAGAAGGGTGGGGTTTTGCAGGTTATAGATCTTCCTGTTCTTTTATCAACATCCTTCACTGCCATTGGCTCCTCCACCCATGTTAATTTTATTATTAAACATCTTGGACTGATTTCCAAGATAACACAGAATGGGACAAACTCTCCTCAAGCCAGCTGGTCCATTTGGTGCCCATGACAAAGACAAAATGTAAAAGCAAACACTTATTCATAAGTTCTGTTCAGTAGCGTGTACAATTCATCTTTCTGAGATAACCAAAAGTCATCCTTATATGCATTGCAGCACAACTGAGAGTCAGACTCTTTCCTTCCTCAAGGGGATTGGGAGGCAGTGTGGGAATAGAAGGAGAATGGCTGGAAGCAAATGTCCCCGTCCCGGCTGTCTCCTTACCACTTTAGGCCTGAATGGTGGGTCAATCTCCTTTCTTTCAAGCTCTTCCCAGTTGATCTCCCGAAACAAAGGGTGCTGGCGGATATCTCCCCTCACTCCCAGCCTCTTTTCAGGTTCCCTCACGAAGAGCTGAAAAGGAGCAGAAAGGCAGCAGTCACTTCTTGGGGATGAGCCAGTTCTCCTCAGATGGAGGCTGCATTTCTCAGTGTGCGAGTCTCATGAATTTGACTCCACGAAGAAAGTGGCTTTTTGCCACTTGCCTTTCAAACCTTAGTTTTTTACTTACCGTTACCAACTGTTAAGTCAAACTGGTGGCTACACTCTCCCTCAAACAGGTCTTCTGAATGTTCTGGAGTCTGAGATTTTGCTTCATTAGTCCCTAGAAATTCTGTTTTCTGAGTCATATATACCTCGTTTGAAATCGGCTTGGCCCTGGGTTATTTATAGGGCCTCTGGTAAGTGACAGGTAAGTTAGTTTCCTTACCTACAATGTGAGTGAAGTGCCCTCTTCACAGGGCCATTCTGAGGGTTAAATGAAATAACAGCACATATACACAGACATGCACACATGTGTGCATAATTCCCGGTCTATGAAATCCCACAGACGTAGAATAAGTGATTTTTTATTGTTTGGGTGATTGCCCATTAATCGAGTTTGATTTCTTACAAGGCTGTCCTCTTAGGGTTCCCTTGTCACTGTACAGGTGTCATGTAAACTGGTTCCTGACAGTCAGCTGTGGGTAAGGCGAGTGATTATTGAGTACCACTCTTGAATCCCGCAGTTCTGCTGGACGAGCACTCATTCATCTTTCGCCGTCTCTGACCTGTTACACAGAGAGTTTCCTCTCTGTCCCCTCTCCTGTTACTTTCCCCCAGGAGGTCAAAACAAACATTGGCCAGGACAGGAAAGAAACCTGGAAACTCATCAAACTTAAACAAAACTTGTCAAGGGCATTAAGGAACAAGGGAGTCCAAACTTGAAGCCTAGAAAAGTCACAGGTCCCTGCGTGTCTGGAATAGTTGTCCCTCTCTCTTACGTCAGCTAGGTGTTTATTTATAAAGTAACTGCTAGTTGGAGGGTATCATAAGGAGGCTGTGGGTCTTGGCTGGAACCCATGGTGAAATGCAGTATTTTCCAGGAGGTTCTGGCAGAACTTGACCTCCATTCCCACCTAAATTGCAGGGCTCTCTTGCTTTTACCTCTTATCAGAGGAGCCAGTCTGTGTGTTTTAAAACATGGCTCTACTTAAGTTGTCTTCCTACTTGAAAATCTTCAAAGGCTCTACTTTACCAAAAAGAAAAAAAGATAAACAATATGCTGTAACAAAGTGGAGATCTCTTTCTTTCTTTTTAATTAGGAGAATATTTTTAGAAGTCTAAGTGAAATGCTTCATGCAACCGCTCCAGTATAATGCAAGTGGTCAGTCATCAGCATGGTCCTGACTTCCGCTCCCCTGGCCATAGGATGGCTACTGAGTCCTTGTAGTGGGAACTTGGAGTTCCAAAGCATCTCATTAGAAAACCACTGCACAGTGGAAATGACGTGAGTCTGTCATCTAAGAGGCTTACTACACACATGGCCTTGAGCAAGTTTCCTGAGTCTGTTTCCTTGTAAAATGCAGGGTGAGACGGGGTGATCTACACTCCTGTGAGTCCTGGCGGCCTCTGAGCCCCCTGGGCGGGCATTCCAGGCTCTCTGTAGCCAAATGCCAGCACATGTCCTTCAGTTCTCATTGTAACTCTCTGCTCTTGTCCAGACATGTCTACTCTTGGAATATGCCACCTGCCTTTTCTACCTCTGTCCTTTGCTAGTGACATTTCCATCTTGCAAGAAGGTGCCTTTCCTCACATTCTGTTCCCATTCCCTTCTCTTCACCGTTAGATCCTGACATACCCTCCAGGGTTCGGCTACCACCTGTCTCTTTTGTGAAGCTTTCTTTGATCACCTGGACTCTGAGTGAGCTGTCCCTTCTTTTCAAGTCATATTCATTGTCATTGGGTTGATTGAAGTCAAACATTGGCTGGATGCCTTAGCTGTATCATCCTGATTTTAAAAACAAGATTCTAAAACCAGATATTATCTCAGTTGTCAGTTGGGGAAACTGAAGCTCACAATAGCTAAGAAACTTGCTCAGGATCACAAGTCCAGCCAGTGACACAGCCTGAATTATAAACAGTCCACTCCTACTCCTGGTATTGGATAGTCCTCTGCGCTCCATAGAATGTGGGGTTATCCATACATATATACACACATACACATATATGACTGTTTTTCCCACTAGAGGGTAAGCTGTGGAGGGCAGACACCATTTATGTTTCTGTTTCCTACAGAATCTAGCATAGTGCCATGCACAAAGTAGATGGTCAATAAATGCTTATTAAGTAATTGAATGAGCTGTTTTTCCATTTGTATATTTGCAGATTACATGTCTTCAGTCCTTGTCTTCTGTCAGCCTCTTGTTTGCAGCTTAGAACAGCATGTACAAAAGGCACGAAGTTCACAGTCAAACACATTCTTCTGTGGACTCAAACACAGGTATGAGTCACCAGATGAAAAAGCAGATTGATTTTTTAGAAGCAGAGGGAATAAGTGACTTGCCCCATATCTCTTGCCTTGAAATGATCATAATAAATTATTGAACTCCACTTCTTAAGGATATTTTGATGAAACAAGACTAGAGAGAAGATGTAAGTGCCTCAAGAATAGGCCCCCCCAAAGTAGCTCATGTTGTTATAATTAAATGCTTCAGTGAATTAAGTTAGAAGCAACTGCCAGAGGCCAAGTGTGTTCATACTAGGTTTTCCATTAGATTTTTCTAGTAACATGTGGCATTTGTATCTAGAGGATCATGACAAAGAACCTTTTGATCCTGTTATATGTACCCATGAAATTTAAAAACATAAATATTTTAAAGGATAAAAATGTATAATGAGAATCTAATATGACACCCAGTTTCGAGACTCCCTCTCTGGTCCTGAAGATGACTGGTGACCTCATGGAAGGTCATTGGGTTTGTGGCAGGGAATTTGCATTGAGGCAATAAACGTTCATGAAGACAGACTCGCTCTTGTTCGTACAAGCTGTCGGAAGGGTGGTTTACATTTAAAGGAAACAGCACACTGCTTACATAAGTGGCCAGGATGTAGCTGGAGCTTGTTTAAATTTATTCAACTGTCTAGGCAAGAAAGCCGTGCTGGGCTTCTGAGGATGGCCCCCAGGGCTTAGCACCTGTCACTGAAATCTTCTCTCTCTCTTCATCCCCTCCTCAGATATATCTTTCTACAAAAGGGAGAGGCATTTCTGTTTGAGATCATTAGTTTTCCATCATTTTCCAAACAAATGGACAGCATCCCGGATGAATAAATGGGGAAGAGAGAGGCCCTTCTCTGGTAACCGTCAACTGCACTGCAGCGTCCCGCCTGTCATTCTTGACGGACTGCTCTCTGGATGGGCAGACGGCTCAGTGCGCTCCATGCATCCAAGTGCTCTGAGGGCTAAAGCAGGGAGTCTGGTACTGACACTGCTGCTGTGACAGATGCCACTACATGCTGCTTTGTTCAGCTTTTCCAGAAGACCCATTACTCCTGGGTTTCACAACGTTAGGTATAATTCCCTAGAGGAAGTTTCTCAGAAATATTATTTTTGATTTTTACAAAAAAGGAGCTCAAGGATGTGGGGGCTGTTGGAGGAAAGCTACAGAGCAAATGAGGAGCACAGATGAAACTAGAAGCCAGTGTTATGGTCAGAAAATTGCATGATGGATACTTTTGTCAGCCTGGCTGTAAAACATGGGTGAGAGTTACTTTCCCTCCATGGAGCAAAGGCATGGGATTTTTATTAAGTCATGTGGGACACCAAACTCTTACGGGGGTGTCCATCCTTTTGGTGTCTCTGAGCCACACTGGAAGAAGAAGAGTTGTCTTGGGTGTCACATTAAATATATTGCAACACGTAATCATAAAATAATCTCATAATGTTTTAAGTAAATTTACAATTTTGTGTTGGGCCGCATTCACAGCCATCCTGGGCTGCATGCGGCCTGTGGGCTGTGGGTTGGTCACCCCTGGATTTGAAACCTCTTGCATCAATGAGTCCTTTTTCTCCACTTTTTTATCCTTAATTGTCTTGGTTTCTGCTCTTTAACCACATTTATTTTCTACTTTAGCAGCAAATCTTTTTCCTACTATTAAAACTCTGCAGAAGATTTTTTTTTTTGGTGTTTGCTGGCATTTAACCTTACATTTTCTTTTGTTAATAAATTTTTATTTTGAAATAATTGTAATGTGTCAGTATGCCTGGGCTGCTATAACAACATGCCACAAACGGGGTGGCTTAACCAATGAATTTCTCACAGTCCTGGAAGCTGGAAGTTCAAGATCAAGGTGCCAGCATAGTCATTTTCTGGTAAGGACTCTCTTCTTGGCTCTTAGATGGCCACCTTCTTGCTGTGTGATCACATGGCCTTTCCTCGGTGCATGCTCTTGGAGGGAGAGATCTCTTTTCCTCCTTCTATAAGGGTATTATTACCATCCTGCAGGCCCCACCCCCATTACCTCATCTACACCGAAGTACCTACCAGAGGCCTTCTTACCTCTGATAACCATCATATTTTTAATTTATTTTAATTAATTAGTTTTAAATTTACTATCTTTACTATTTTTTAAAGATTTTTAAATTTTTATTTATTTTTAGAGAGGGGAAGGGAGGGAGAAAGAGAGGGAGAGAAACATCAATATGTGGTTGCCTCTCATGTGTCCCCTACTGGGGACCTGGCCCACAACCCAGGCATGTGCCCTGAGTGGGAATTGAACTGGTGACCCTTTGGTTCATAGGCTGGCACTCAATCCACTGAGCCACACCAGCCAGGGTTGACAACCATCCTATTGAAGGATTAGGGCTTCAACCTATAAATTCTGTGGGAAACACATGTACCTGTAGGTTCACAGGATGCTAAAATACCCCACAGAGATGTCTGCATACCCTTCTCCTAGTTTCCCCTAACGTTTACATCTTACATGATCACAGTGCAGTATCAGCACCGGGAAACTGGCATTGGCACAATATGGTACAGTATGTCTAGTTCTATGTCATTTTATCACATGTGTTGAACTGGGTAACCACCACAACAAACAAGACATGGAACTGTCCTGTCAAAGATTGCCCTTGGGATAGCCCTTCATAGTCAGTCCCCTGCCCCCATTATCCCTAACCCCTGGCAACAGGAATCTGATTCCACCTCCATAGTGTCGTCCTTTCAAGGATGTTACAGGCGTGGACTCATGCAGTCAGCACAATGCCCTTGAGACTCATGCAAGTTATCCTGTGTATCAATAATAGTTCGTTCCTTTTTATCGCCAAGTAATATTTCATATATGTGACTTTGCATCCTTTCTCCTCCAGCTGGAAGTAATTCTTTCCTCCTACCTAGTCTTTCTCTCCTTTGAAACCATTGCTTTTGGCATCTTTCCAAGGGCTTAACTTCTGTTTAACTCCACCTGGCCCCAGTTACTCCTTCACCCTCACTGCTTGCGGAGAGCTCTCCCGGACCCCAGGTGGAGCTGGCGTGGGGACTGCAGCTGTAGCCCCAGAGCCTCGAGACAGTCCACAGCCTTTTTCTTATTTCCCTTTTCTGGTATTATTATTTATTTATTTATTTGGGCTCAGGCCTTCTCAGTGCGGTGCTTGTGCTGTGGATTCAATTGTGTCCACTCAAAATTTGTTTGTTGAAGCCCCAACCACCAGTGTGAGTACTTAGAATAAGCAAGTAATTTAAGTTAAATGAGGTCACCGGGGTGGGGCTTACCCTGTTAGGATTAGTGTTCTTTTAAGAGGAGACAGCAGAGAGTGCTCCGCTATTTCAGGACCCAGCGAGAAGGCAGACTGCAAGCCGGGAAGAAAGTCTTCCCTCGAAACCAACCCTTCTGGACCTTGATCTTGGCCTTGCAGCCCCCAGAACTGTGAGTGAATACGTAATGTTGTGTTGTTTAAGCACCCAGTCTGCATGTTTCATTACGTCAGCCAAGCCGACTAATATACCTCATGTTAAGTGATTCAAAAAGTTGAGTGTAAAATAATGTGGCAACTGTAATAATGCTTGAACTTGCCTTTATGTAAGGAAAATTGTTTACACTGTCATCCTGCTTTTATTTTTACTATTGTCTTCTTTAAATTGGTTAATTTTAAAATTAGCTTTCATTTTATATGTGTTTTGTTCAGTCATTAAAAGTGATTTAATCGATTGTTTGGGGAGCTCTCTAAGTTTATTGCTGTTGGGATCGCAGTCAGGAAAAGGGAAGGCCATGCTGGGCGCGCTCAGACTCCTAAACCCAGCACCTGGTCGGGGAGTTTCCCCGGGGGCTTTGTCGGCACTTCAGGTTCCACATCTTGTTCCTCAGGGAGAGCCCCGGAGTGGCCCCAACATTTCAAATAACCCAGACAAGCTGTCAGTTGTGTGAGAGAGGCAGAAGTGTTTGCCCTTTAAATTCACTTCCCGGCAGTTCCTCGTGAGAAAAAGTAGACTAGTGAACAAAGGTGGGCCTGGTAATCTTCTTACAAGTTTACATTTACAATTCACCGATAGCTTCTACTGTTGAAAGAATTTGTCTTATTTCCCTTTTCAATATAGTAGGAGGAAGGCTAAAATTTATTTCCCTAAATGATATATTTTTTTTGTTTTAGCTAGCTGAGATCTGAGATGCCAGAAATCAAAACACTGTTTTGTTCAAAACACCTATATTCTTGGTCCACTTCTTTTTTTTTTTTTAAGATTTTTATTTCTTCATTTTTAGAGAGTGGGGAAGGGAGAGAGAAACAGAAGGATGTAAACACCGATCAGCTGCCTCATGTAAGTCCCCAGCTGGGGACCTGGCTTGCAACCCAGGCATGTGCCCTGACTGGGAATCAAACCTGGGACCTTTCAGTTCACAGGCCAGAGCTCAATTCACCAAACCATGCCAGCCAGAGCTTGGTCCACTTCTTCTAGATTTGTTAGCCTCACACTGGAAGGGCTGCCTGATCCAGACAGCTGCTGGAATGGCTCAGTAAATGTGGGCGGTTATTATTATTATTACATGTAATTAGCATGTCATATTACCATGATTTATTTTCAGTTTTTACAAATTGTTACAGTCAGACACTGTAGATTAGGGGTGTCAAACTCATTCTCACCTGGGACCACATCAGCCTCGGGGTTGCCTTCAAAGGGCCGAACATAATTTTAGAACTGTATAAATGTAACTACTCCTTAACAGTTAAGTGAGAGCTCGGTGCTGCCGCCGGGTAGAAACAAGGTGGAGGGCTGGATTCGGCCCCTGGGCCTTGTGTTTGCCAGCTGCGCTGTAGATGGAATCCTGTATCCTCAAAAAAGGTAAACTGGGACTCTGTCTACAGTCCAAGTCTTTAATGATGGCTTTCAGTGCCACCTCTGTCTCCACATCGGTTTGCCCTGGGAGCTCCTGGTTCATGGCCAGCGGTTCTCAGAGCCAAGTTTACATCTGTAGCACTGCGCTCCAATTCTTAATCGATCCTGCACTATCTCAGACAGGTGTCTGACCCCTGTGATGGTGGTGCATTCTGGAGATGGCTCCTGAGATGATGCTGGCCTGCACTTTTTGAGTTTCAGGGTGAAAAATGCATGAATACTCCAGCGGAGGTGGCAGGAGGGCTGCTCTGCTGGAGAGACTCTGCCTAGCAGGCAGCGAGCAGTGAGAGACCCCGAGTCTCAGTGGGATGGAGTGCTGCTGGATTAGGGGCTGGTGTGGGAGCGGGCTGGGAAATGCACTGAGTAGCCTGTATCTCAAGGACTTCAGCCAAAAATGTCCTCAGTGATAGGGATTCAAAAGTTCTACTAAAATTCCACACCAAAGTCTTGGCTTTAATAACCTACCAAATTGAAAAGCATGAAGCCACCCAGCCATATATGAACAATTCTTTCTCCTTATTATCCCTCCATCCTCTCCCTGCTTTTAACCTGGTTTGGTCTGAAATAGAAACTCCTGGTGTGGAGAGGAAGAGAACAAAGACACGCACAGTATGACCATATGCCCTTCTCCAAAGGTTAGCATAGTTAGCCATGAACTTGGCTAAGAGGGAGGGAGCAGAAGTCTTTGCTTCAGAGTTAATAGTGATGTGATGACTTGTATCTTGGACTGAACAGTTTTAATTTATCAACTGAGGTGGTGTTTTATGACTTAAGAGTGACAAGTGGTTTGTCTTTTATTTAAGAATAAGCAGAAAAGTCATGCATCCTGTCCAAGTTTTCAGCCAGGAATGGGGGAGATGAACTGGACTGAACAGATTTAATAGGGACTATGGGGAGACAAAAAGTTGAGTTTTAAGCCACAAATGGTGCTTGTTCAATGTATTAATTTCATCTCAAACTGGAGCATCCAAGAGTCATGGAATTGGTTCTTTTGTAAGTTATGCACACGAGGGTTTATTGCTACTAATGTTCATCACATTGGTGCCTCAGTTAAGGCAGAGAAGGTGAGCATTCTGTTTCAATTCAGTTCAATACAATTATCGTTTACTTTACCATGTAAATCCGAGTTCAGAAGTGAACAGCAATGCTGATCAGAAAAGCTAATGCTAACCCAACGAAATCTCCTTGACTTCACTTCTTACCTTCACCAAAAGGTCCTTGGCCTCCTTCTCAAGCCATCGTGGGTAGAAGGGGCTGTCCATGCGGATGGAGTGGAAGAGCTCTTCTTCATCTTGCCCGTGAAAAGGTGACTGACCAATTAGCATTTCATAGAGGAGAACGCCAAAGGACCACCAGTCGACAGAATGGTTGTATTTCTGACCCAGCAAGATCTGAGTGACCAAAAGGCAGAGGCGTAATTAATAAGGTCAATGAGTGAAAACCTTGCACGGGCTTTTCCAAGGCCACTCAGTAAATAATTGATGGCTACGACAGCAGCGTGTGGTTTTAACAAAGATTGCACTGAAAACGGAAACTTTTGAGGAGCTAAAGATTGGATACACACAAGTGGGCAATGTTAAAACTGAGGAAACATTTTTGAGTTTCTATTTCTACTTTTCCTCTGGCCTTAAACCAGGGATGTCAACTCATTTTCACCAGGGACCATATCAGACCCATGGTTGCCTTCAAAGGGCCGAATGTGATTTTAGAACTGTATAAATGTAACTACTCCTTAACAGTTAAGTGAGAGCCCAGTGCTGCCTCGGGGTAGAAACAAGGTGTGGGGCGGGATAAAACAAGGTGGAGGGCTGGATGTGGCCTGCGGGCCTTGTGTTTGCCACCTGTGCCTTAAACGAAACAACATCACCGTGTGTACCGTTAGTCTTCATTGCCCACCTGTGATGTGAGGGCTTGGGCAGTAGGTTCAGACCCTAAGAAAGCTGGTGTCTATCTCGGCTCCCCAGTGCCTTTGAGGTGACCAACTAAACCAAACCCAGTGTTGTACTTCTACTGTCCTGAGTCTTTGCAAAGCTTCTGTAGGTAATCGAGCATCCAAAGAGGTCGTCTGAGCAAGTCCATTCCTTAAATCCTCACTAGTTTACAACTCTCAGACAGTCAAACGTTGTGACTGTGCCATGAGACAGGCTAACATGCCAATGTTCTGAGTAGAACCAGAACAGTAGAACCAGTGGTCTATTATTAAGGAAGGTGGATTTATTTTAAAGTCTGGAATTCCACCTAGCTTTTAGAAAGATTTCTACCCTTTTACAATCCACTTTCTGGCATAACAGGCTTTGTACTTGGGCCATTCAGAGACTTCCTTTCTAATGTTGGATCACAGACAGTGTACACGTCAGTAAGCTCAGTGCTTTCATCCCAACAAACCATGGGGTATCCTTCTCTAAAACAGCACATAGAGCCCTGACCGGTGTGGCTCAGTGGGTTGGGCATCGGCTCACAAACCAAAAGGTTGCCAGTCAGGGCACACGCCTGGGCTGTGGGCCAGCTCCCTGGTTGGTGGCTTGTGAGAGGCAACCCATTGATGTTTCTCTCCCTCATCTCTTTTTCCTTCCTTCCCCTCTCTCTAAAAAGAAATAAATAAAATCTTTATAAAAACACTATTGGATCCATCCGTGCATGAATGGATAAACAGTGTGGTCTGTACTTAAAGTAGAATATTATTCAGCTTTAAAAAGAAAAGAAAAATCCTGACATGATACAGCGTGGGTGAACCTTGAGGACACTATGCTAAGTGAAATAAGCCTGTAACAAAAACACAAATGCCGTATGATTCCATGTACCTGCAGTACCTAGAGGAGTGAATTTCATAGAGACAGAAAACGGAATGATGGTTTCTCAGGGCTGGGGAAATCAGGAGCTGTTGTTGATGAGGTTAGAGTTTCAGGTGGGCAAGAAGAAAAAGTTCAGGAGATTGGCTGCACAGCAATGTGAATGCACTCACCACTACTAATTGTACTCTTAAAAACGGTTAAGCTGGCGTGTTTTACAGTATGTATATTTTGCCACAATTAAAATCAGTACATAGTAGGAACACAATTTTTTAAATGGAGAAGAGAAAAATCCTTGTCTTTCATGACTGCTGCTGCCAGGATGATTTGAGAGCAAGCTGCTTTATTACCCAAAACTAAATGGAGATGGAATAATAATATCAAAGCACTGAATTTAAGAAGCCAGACTTGACCCTCTTGGGGTCCTTTTCACCCTGCTGCTTCTGGCTTAGCTCGCCTGAGTGAGCACACATACAAACACACAGAAGTCACGTGGCTGCATCATTCCTCATCTGAAATGGAATTTCCCTTTGGGATGGGCCTCTGGAATGAACGGTCGAACTGCAGCACTGATGGCCTTCGGAGAGAAACGTGACGTGACAGTTCTGGACATTTCAGTGTTTTCCAGGGAAGCCGCCTGTCCTGATGCTGGTGCAGTTTTTGGTGCAGTAGAAAAATGCACACAGCAGCCATCTCTGGCCCCTGCCCACCCAGGGCCTGTCGTTGGGAGAGGAGCCAGGCTTAGAGTGAGGCTCAGGCTTACTGTGGAAGTGTCTCCACCGTAAGACTTGCTAAACAAACAGTAACAAAACAGTTGTGAAGGCCATACAAAACCCTGCAGGTTCTGCTTCTGTCTCAGTCCCTTACTGTGTAGTTTATCACTGGGTTGTGAGGATCCAGTAAAAAGTAGGAAAGATGAAGCGATTTGCCATATGGAAATGACTGTATGTTATATGATAAATATCTGTCTTGATTAACTAGTGCCCATTTGTGAAAATAAGGATCAAGTTGCAAACAGAATTTTTCAATCTGCTGCTGACTTCTGGGATAAAAATGCTATCTACTAGCCTAACTCAATATTTGAAAGCTAGAGTTCACTTTAAAGTTTAGAAAAAAAATAAAGTTTGCCTTAAGGAATAATCCGAAAGACCCAGGGAGAATGATAAAGAAAATAAAGAAGTGCACACACGCACAGTCAGTTCAGAAATTTGCCTTAGTGGGGCCCCGTTTGCATGCAATTCCCAGGATATGCCACAAGGGGGAGCCCAAAGCAACCAGAAATGGTTGGTGCATCACCTCTTTTTGTGTAAACAACTTCATTTGGCAGGAAAATGAAAAGGAATTTGGAGGACAGGAGACAGCTGTGGCGGTAATTATGTCATCTAAGCCTAGGTGATGTTAATAAAGAATTTTAGTCTTAAGTTAGGAGGAAGAAAAGAAGTAGATTCACACTCAATTACATACTGCTGAAACAGAATGTCTGCAAATGCTTGCTGATAGGGTTTTCCAGGCAGTACCTCTGAGGTGGGTTCTGTTATAGCCAACAAGGGAAATGGCTGGACTTAGGCAGGTCACCTGTCTTATTTAAGGTCTTGTGGTTAGTGTGTTAAAAATTATGTTCTGAAGCCTAGTCTTTGGTTATTTAATCTCATTATTTTAATGAATCATAAATATGTACTATTAATAAACATAACTACATTTAGTTATTTAACACTAGTTCATCTTCAGTTCAACCTGATTAAACTCCTCTTTATGCACGTTTTATAACACATACTATATTGGCAAAAACAGATGAGATTCATATATAAAATAAGTGTATATATACTGGGGATGCTTTTTTAACAGATAAGGGAGCAGCTCAAAATGTTTGAAAATATAAGGATCCAAGATGGTGGCAGAGTAGGCAGAAGCTACACTAACCTCCTCCCAGGACCAAACTGGAATTACAAGTGAATTACAGCAAAAGCATCCTGAATAACCAACTGAAAACTAGCTGGAGAGAAGCCTTTAACCAAGGACCTACAGAAGAAACCACACCACCACATCAGGACTGTAATTAGGTCAGAATCACACACACATACACACAAATGCTTGAAAAAATATAAAGATGGACTGGCAGTTGGATGGTGATGGAGAGGGAAGCGGGTCAAATGGTGTCACTGGGGTCCAGACAAGAGAGGCTGGGGGCCTGGAGTGAGGTGTCAGCAAAGAGGATGGGAAGGAATTGGAGAAGTCTGGAGGACTGATGCAAAGGGATTCCTTTTGAACAGGGGCCCCCAACCCCAGGCCATGGACCAGTACCCATCCATGGCCTGTTAGGAACCAGGCCTTAGTGTGCCAAGCCCTGCACTTGGATAGAAAGTGAATGAGATTGCACTAACCTATATATGTGACAAAATGGTATAGAACTAAACATGCCTTGTACCAATAACCATTTCCTGGTTTTGATTGTGCCACAGATGTAACCATTGGAACAAACTAGGTGGAGGGTGTATGTGAGTGACATTTCTGTACGATTTCTGTAACTTCTTGTGAATCTATAATTATTTCAAAATACAAAGTTATTAAAAAGGGAATAAGAAACAGTCCTTGATTTTAGAGCAATCACCTAATAGAGCAGGGGGTTTCAAAGACAAAATAGCAACAGTGACAACTTATGCCATGGGAAGGGTGCCTGGTCAGGGTGTCGGATCTGCCTCGGTGGCAGCTAGGGTAACTGTAACACGGGGTGGGGGATGGATGGATGGATGCCTCCTGAGCAAATGCTGTTCTCCTCGGGACTCAGAGCATGAGAGCAGTGTCCCCCTTTTTGAACTTTTCCAGGTTCTCTCATCTGAGGCTTGCAGTAACATGTGATATGAGTATTGTCCTCAGTTCACGGAAGAGGGACTACAATCAGCGCGCTCAGCAGCCTCTCCACACTCGCACAGCGGCAACTTAGAAACAGCAGAGCAGGTTTTCCTGGCCCCAAAATGATCCTGCCAGACTTACTCAGGGGGTTACTTATGGTCCTGTTCAGTGTCCACCTGGTTCTTCCCTGTTGTTTTCCCTGCTGGGTCTGAGCTGAGTGAAGATATCTTAAGGCTGGGGGGGAGGGCGGGGAGAGGGGCGGAGCCATGATGGAAATTCCACTCACCACTTAGAGGCCCTAATTAGCATGAGTACCATCCCCCCAAAAACAATAACAGCAGCCCCTATGTGCAGCCCCAAATACGAAATACTCAGAAAAACATTCAAATCCTGGTCCAAAATACTTAAAATCTTTTGATTTTCAGAAAGAGGGAGCAGTAGTGCTTCCCCCCAGGGCGTGCTGGGCTGGGAAGGGGCGCTGTCCATCCCTACCTCGGGGGCGATGTAGTCAGGGGTCCCACAGAAAGTGTTTGTCTTGGCATCTCCTAACATGTTCTCCTTGCACATTCCAAAGTCCGCGATCTTGATATGTCCGTCTTTGTCTAACAGGATATTATCTAGCTTCAGGTCCCTGAAAAACAAAAGCAAAGCAAAATCTCACTTTAATAATTCCAGTTTTGCTAACATGGAATTGCCATCTGAGGGGTGGTCTCATCACTCTAAAGAGGGTGGCCCTCGCCTGGCTGCACCCCAGGGAACCAGGGAGCTGTCCCTAAGTGAATTGTCAGCCTCCTCCGTGAGCACCACAGCCCAGTAGTAAGCATCTTGACGGACAGTTTCAGGGCTGGGTTACGCAGAGTTGCTGGCTTCAGCTGTTGGTGCGGGACACCACTTCACCTTGTCGATGACTCTGGATCAGGACTTGAGCATCCGACCCAGGAGAGCACGTGGTCCCCCTCCCCTGCCTCCCCTCAGTTGTCTGGCATCCTCCCTTTATGTCAGGCTCTCAACTGTCCTTTCTCTCTGCAGTAGTTGTCCTGGCCTCCAGCGAGGCCAGCCTCCTGTCTAGCTCCTTTCATTTTTTAGGTGTACTTCCCCCCTCATTCTGCAGTGAGTCAGAAACCAGACAACCAAGCTCTTGAAGATTTGTGTGTTAAATAAATGTCAGTAACCATGTTTTGAGAAAAGAAGTGAGGAGATTGAGGTACAATAGCTTCCGTCTGAGAAGGGGTGAAACAATGGTGTACGGTGGAGAGGTTTTGGACAGACACCCATTCACAAAAGAGGCCACACGTGGTGTTTTGTGCATGTCTACAGGGCGTGGGCTCGCTGGCTTCCATCGGTGCGTTTGGGTGTCCGAGGGAGAGCTCCCCTCCACACCCTCCCCGCCGAAAAAGGAGAACATTCAATCAACATTTCTAGGCGGCCCAAAGGAAATACAGGCAAAGACAAGAGATATGAGAGACATAATCAAGGAAGCAACAACACATCGAAGAGAAAGCAGAGTGTTGGAAGAGAATGAGAAACACGGAGGTGAGAGGATGAATAAGAGTAAGGACTGGAATGCAGAAGAGAATAAGATCAGAACCTTATTGCTTTTGAGATTGGAATTTCTTACTTGTTTATGATTAAATCACCATCTGTGTTATCACTGTGGGCAGGAAGCCTGGGTGAGACACAGACACTCTGGCCTTTCCATGACACTGAAGTGCAAGGGTCATGTTAACGGGACCAGGAGACACCAGTGTCAAAGGGCAACTGTACCTGTAGACAATGCCTTTGGAATGAAGGAACTGCAGACCAAGAATGATTTCAGCGGCATAAAACCTGGGGGAAGGAAAGGCAGGGTTCACCATGAGTGCATGGACAGAGCAAAATTAACCCCCCATTTTGCCTAGTGAGTGCTCTACGCAGTCCAATGCTAAATGTACACACTCAACTTTGTACGTGTGCAATCCCTCTGTGAACACGCAGTTTTCTTTCAGCCTAACAGAAGGAAGATGAGAATGAAGCAGAGCTGGTGTCTGGAGTTAGTCCTGCCTGCAACCAGTGCTCATGTTTATATTTTAAACTACAGTGCTCAAACTGTCACTTTTCACCTAGTAAACCATATGCAAACATGAAATGTAATGGTATAGTATAATAGTACAGTATAACATATATAGTATAATAGTTTAGTAGTAAATAGTTTTCCCTTTTATTTTAAACTCGGCTTTGCAGCCCTTAGACCTATGCTCAGAGCCATTCCAAATAGAATTGACTTGTTCATGTGCAATAAACACAGCCCAAAAGGGGGCGGGGGAAGGATGCGAGAAGGTGGGAGGTGCTCCAGGGCTCTCCATCTCCCGGACAGATGGGAAGGAGATGAATGTGCACTAGCACTGGGGGGATTAAAGCTAGGGGTGAGGGAGAACTCCCGAAGTGAGGTTCGCTGCATCCCCTGGGAGGCCCTGAGGATACGCCTGTGTCTGGCCGCCTGCATGCCTTGCGCAACTGGAAAGGGGGTTGGACGGAGTGAAACTTTTCTAGCAGAAAAATGCCCGACAGTTTCTAGGCTGTGGCTACCCCATAGGGTTATCTCTGGGCAGTTTGCTGATGGTTCCTGGAGGCCACCAGATGGCAGCCTGTGACCCACTGGATCTCACAGAACAGCCCCTGCAGCAGGGTTTCTGCAGGAGCTGGGGAACAAGCCGTCTTTTCCGCCCAGCTCAAACTCAACCGCTCCAAGCAGTCACTGGGGGCGAGTGAAAGGCTATTGAAGAAATAAAGCTTGTGTACCCAGCATGTTTAAATGGGCCTGCTGGCACCATGTGTTTGGTTGTTGCTGACTGTCACAGTGGTTTTACCACTCAGGAAAGAGGGGCCACGAGGGCCAGGGGTGGGACGAGAGTGGCTGCAGGTCCTCAGCGGCAGTCCCACCTGAGAACGCAGCCTGTTCGATTTCACCTGTGTTTGGAGTTGCCCAAGAAGGTGAAGATTTATTTTCAGACTAAGCGCCCCTCCTGGTTTCCTAGTTCTCATGCTCCGGAGCCACATCTTCGTGGTTTCACACTGACCTTCCCACTAAAGGCCACGGCTGAAGCTTCATCTGGTGACCACCTTTAAGATCTGCGCCCCACTTAACTGGTGTCTTTTGAAAGGGTAAACGTTTTCTTCCATGCTCAGGTTGTTTAGAAGCCTGAGGCATGGGGCGTCTCTTTGAGAAACTAAAGAGTTGATTTCAGAACACAGAGAAATTAAATGAAACTTACTGAATGTAAGATTCACAAACCGGGAACACAGTTGCCCGGTGTGATCCTTCTCAGGGTTCCCTTGCCCTGGGAGTGAGGAGAGCTGGGTGTGGAAACAAAAACTGCAGGGAAAGCGTATTCTGTGGGCACAGTGGGGACAAAGTAACTGCTGAGAGTGATGGAAACCCCCAAACCCTTCAAAGGGCTCTTACGTTGCTCTGGAAAGGTCAAACTTGTGGCAGCTTTGGATGTGGTACATTAAGTCTCCTCCGTTGAGATATTCCATCACAAAAAAGAGGTTTTCCTGGGGAAAACAAAAACAGTCCCAACCTTTAGCTTCCTTAAAAAAAAAAAAAGGAACACAAGCATTACTTTTTAAATGGATTTAGATGATTTCACAGGAACCAGTTCTGTCTTGAGATCACTTACAAAAAAAATGTTAAAGTCATTTCACTGATCTGTAGTATTTCTGACCCCCCAGAAGCCTGGGAGCCTGTAGAATGCTAGCTAGGACGCCCAGGGGCCTGGATTCAGCAGACAGAGCACTGTACAAGGGAGGGTTCAACTGGACTTGCCCGCCCGACTGGGATGGTGTTGGGCACTTCGTGGGTGCTGGTTGTATACCTCTGAAATTGACTGTGTAGGATGGTAGAATAAACACAAATAGGGCTCTACTCCAGGGGCAGGGTGAAAGCATCCGTTCACTCAACACTCAGTAAGTAGTTCTGAACATAGGTTACAGGCATGGCCCTGTGGGAGAAATGAGCGTGGAGATGCTCGTTGCCGCCTCATCCTCCAAAGATGAGGAGACTCAGTCCTGTGTTCAGGGAGCTTGCAGTCTAGCGTAGCCTCATTTTTCTCCAGTGCAGGCTCTGCTTGTGGCAAGCCACAGCTTAAAAGCGTGTTGCCCCTAGCAGAGGGCTCCATGCTTGCTGTCAGAGCTGGACTGGCAGCCATCGAAGGCAAGGCTGAGGTCTGCAGGGGGTGGTCAGAGTTTCAGAGGTGGCTGCGATTCCCGTAAGTCAGAGCTCCTCCTACTACGTGGGACACTCTGCCCTGAATAAGAATGTTCATAGCACTTTGAGTGCCCTGATTTTTTAGGGTCTTCATGAACCACAGAATTAGTAATCCATAAAGTTTGGCGTGTCTATGCATAAATTTGCACCTGAAAACCTTACCTGGGTGATTTTTTAACAGAATTAACCTTTAAGTCTTGATGTGAAACTGGCTGTGGCCTTGGGGCACACCAGCTGCTGGCAGTCACGGCAGTCTGGTCTGACAGTGACAAACACTGCTGGTTACACATTCCACAAAACTAAGGAAACCCAGCACTGTGAGGATTATCTCAATAATTCAGGCAAAGGCGAGCGTCATTCTGCTTTGTCCAAGGTTGACCTTCGATGGGAGGTCACTGGAGCCCACTCTTCCTCTTGTGGACAGGCTGAAATTCTCTGCTGACCAAAGTCAAACATTGATATCTCAAACGTGCTTTGAGAGCGATCATTTGCTTCATCTGCACACACCTGCTTTCTCATTAGTACATCTTCCTCCAAGCTCTTGCTGTGATAAGTACCATACAAACAGCTTCTAACCTTTACCCTTATACCCCAAACCGTGATGGCCTGTGTACACACAGTGCTGGGGTCTCCTAAATACTCAAAGAATGAAAAGTATAAAAGTTCAGAGTGAGACCACTTAAAACAGCGCTCCTATGGAAAATTCTCTGTACCTGTTAGGATGTTTATAAATTCTTATAAAGTCTGAGATTTCAGGATTTACAAGTTGTCAGCTTGGACTTGGAGAAAGTGGGGAAGGCAACTCGAGACCAAAGGCCAGCCCTCACTCGTGCATAGCCCTGCACAGAGGGCCCATCAGTCCCTTGTCCAGAGCGGACTGACACCTGTTGGGGGGTTGGGGGACCGAATTTGTGCAGTGAAAGAGTCTAAGAAATCACAGTGCTCAGTCAGTGTTTACCACGTGGGCTTTCCAAGAAGGCCACGCTGATGTAGTGATTATTGATGAAATAGTAATGGAGATTTGTAGCCTGTTGGGTGCCACATTCAATCCTACTAAAAGATATTATGGCTCTACAATAAATTTTTAAAAACAATCTGTTCTAGTTCTTATCTTTATATTATGGTAGGGGCACTGAAAAAAGCCCATTGGTTGTCTTTAGTTGTTTATGATGGCATTTTGCCTCAGTTTAAGCCTTTGGTTTGGGTGAATACTAGCTAACATATGGGCTTTTTAACAGTCCCTGCCTGGAAGTCCAGCTTGGGTGAGCAGGGTGGGGGGACTTGTTTTCCCCCTAGAGGGTGCTGTTTTGAGGACCTTTGCCTTTTAGGGGTTCTGATAGCTATTTGGAAGTCTCCAGGATCCACTTATCCAGAAATTGTTGGGTCCACTCTGGGCCCAATGAGATAGTTGTGTGATGAAATTAGCATAAATGAATGTACGTACAAACCACGCAGTCCTGGCATATCATCTCTGATTTTGAGAACTGCATTTTGAAGGATGGGTAAACCTTTTCAAAGTTGAGTCCCAAATCCCAGTCATAAAAAGTAAATATGATCACAGTAGCCTCAGACTTTCATAAATGGCTGGGAAGGGAGTGCTCAGGGCTGACGGTGACCTGCCGCTGACCTAGAACCCTGCAGGACCACCATCAGAAACAAAAGTGTGCCCACTGGGGAAACTCTGCGTTGGGTGGAGTAGGACCCAGCCCAGAAGAACTCCACTCAGGGTAATTGTGGAGGTCATGGTCTTTGCCCCTACTCGGACCCAAATGCAGAGCTCCTTTATATGTGACCTTAGAGAAGTTACTTAGCCTCTCCTGAACCTCAGATTCTTCACTTGTGAAATGTAGGCAATAATATTCCCACCTCCTGGGTTGTCGCTGAGTGTTACAGGAGATGGTGTGCGTGCAGTGCTGGCTCAGGGTTGGCACTCAGCATGCATATGAAATCTGGTAGCTGTTGTAACTATAGGAAACAATTTAAAAGCCAGTCAAAGATAAAATAAAAATAAAAACATACAGCTGCTCCTTCCAAAAGAAAGGAAACGCGCAGTCCAGGGACTTGGATCTCCTAGTCTATTCTTTTTGTTCTGATCCCACGCAGAGAGAAAAAGCAAGCAGGCTAGCCAGGGGGAGCGGGCCTCCTGAGCTTGTGACTGTCTCACTGGTGCAGCTGGCTCTTCTTTAGTCCTAATGATCCTTTAACTGATGCAAATGATTCTGTTGAGGGAGTGAGAATTGACATTGTGTGGTGTTGGGGGAAGGGATGCCCTAGATGAAGAATTTGTGGACAGTGCTGGCACAGCATTTGTGTTGTGGAGATTCTCATCTGTTGTGTCACTAACTAGTGGGTGGTCAGGTAAGTCACCCCACCCCTGGGCCTCGGTCTCAAACTTGACAAAGTGAAAGGTATCAGCCAGGTCCTCAGCTACATTCCTCTTTCCTAACCTAAAGACTCCCTGATTTTCAATATTTGTTTTTCATATTTTTTCCTCTTTTTCTTGGGGGAAGAGATGAAATTAAACTATGACTATTGAGCATGTTATAAGATTATGTAGTGCTTCCCAAATGATAAAAAACATTGGTAGGAAGATGTTATGCTTACAAAATTCTTAAGAGAAATCTGTCTAGAAATAATACATATTTGAAGTAAAATTAAAGAAATAATGATGAGTCCTCCCTTTGAACATTCCTCACAGGAGGTAAGCATATGGCGGGGCTCATGGCCCACTGCAACACCCGAGGGTCAGAGGGCCTCCTCCCATTTAGCAGTCCCCTGGTTATGCTGATAGAGCTTGGCTGTTGGTTGGGGGCAGATTCCTCTGTGTCCCAAGGGTCCTGACTGCTTTAACATTTGAGGTAATCCCCTATGGGCCAAGAGCTGAAAAGCAGAATGGGTTAGAACAAACTATGGCTCAGCACTCTTTTGAGTAGACAACAGGAGTGTCAGGAGAGTGACTTTTTGATTGGTCTGTATTTTGTTTCTGAACCTTGCATCTTATTCTTTTAGAAAGAACTGCCAGCAGGCCTGTTGAAGAAACGTATCATCTCTGATTTTGGAATGGAATTGAAACACAGGAATAGAGCTCAACCTTTAGGATCTTGGCTCCAGTCCAAGCATTCGGTGAGTTTTTTTCACTTTGCCTACCTAGTAGCTCCTTGGAAAAGAGAATTTTATAATAGGAGGGTTTCCTTATTTAGCCAGTTTCCTTCACGAGGAAACACGCTAGGGTTGTCGCAACCTCTGCTGTCAACGCAGACAGACTGTCGGTAAAGTGAGTGTTCCTGTAAAGCTTTGTGTTCGCACCATTCATGGTCTTCAGAGTGAGTTCTGTGAGTGCTCTTCGTCATCCACTGATCTTATTAATGAAACAGTCACACACTGAGCATATTTCTGTTCTGCCGGTGAAGTGAATTTTAGTTGGGGTTTGACAGTACAGTTACATCAGGGCCACTGGAAGAAGTGATTCATTCAATAGCATTGAAGAACCTCTGGCTAACGAGAACACATTTGGTATATCACTCAATAACATTTATCTATCAGCTCTCCAGGTTACAAACACACCTATGACATGCATGCTGCTTTGTTTGGAGACTATAAAAACAAGAGTAACAGCTTTGCTGATTTTCTGACAACTGAAGGCAATAATCAATACTGATTTTCTGTAGATAAATGGGTATCTAAAGCTCTGTGGCAATATTTTTGGGAGCTTTCAAAAATGGTATGTATTATAGTCTTGAAAAATCATTTATATATACATATATGTACATGCATATATACCTGTGTGTGTGTACAGAGAGAGAGAGAAGTTTCAAGAATTCAAAACAGCCTAGTGTTCTTGCAAAGAATTCTGTGTACAAAGTACTGAATTTTCCAGTTTCCACAAATATCTTCCATTGTTCAGTTGAAAAACTGCATAACTGGCTCTCCTATGTTCTTATAAAAATATGAGATCCCTTTAAGGAGAATCTAAATTCCGTTGTATTCATTTTCTTTGGGAAATATTTACATGAAATTTTACTGTGATTTATGTTTGTAAAGTGAAGAAATGAAGGTAATCACTATATATAGTGATATATATATATAAGATTAGGATATTTTAATAGTTTGCTAATCTAAACACTGAAAAAATCATTTTTCACATAAGATATGTACTAATTTCAGTGGTTTTCAAGGCCAAATAATTCTGGTTTGAACTGAACCAAGACATTGCCTTGGATTCTCTACCTTTGTGACTCTCAGTGTATTTACTTACACACTGATGCACTAAGTCTGAACTAGTGTCAGAAGTAGAGGTGGGGCCCCCTTCATCAAGGTTTACATCTTTACTTCTACTTATTGTTCCCCCCAAACAAGGTTTTAGTTGAGAATTACAACGTGTAAGACTTGCCTTTTTGACATCCTTAGCACTGTGGTTGTGAGAACATGGAGGGGCTTCCTGTCTTGACCTAGACACAGAGCTGGGATCGGGGCTGCCCAATCTGTGTGCCTGGAAGGGGCACCCAGGTGCGGGGGGACCTCACATCTGGCCAGTGTGCCTAGTGGACACGCTGGACGCTGGGCTCTCCAAAGTCTCCCTGGTACACTTAGACACCTCTGTGGGTTTGGCCACACCTACACTCAGTTTCTTAGGTATATTCGTAATTTAGAAGGCTGGAGCAGTTCTGAATCTGGAATGCTTTATTTCTTTCTTCTATGTCGAGCTATAAATTAAAACATCCTAGAAAACAGGTTTATGACCTTTTTCATGAGGAATATACCATCAAATAAAATTATCAGATAATCATATATGTACTTTTTATATCTGAATCTACAGAGTGAGAGAGGGAGGGGGGGAGAGAGAGAGAGAGGGAGAGAGAGAGATGGTTCCCTATAGACCAGCAAACTCATTCATTAGGGCCCTTTTACATTTCTACTATAAACTCTAATTAGTAAAAATCACTGCTTTCAATCAGTTCATTAGTAAATATCAGAAATAAAGTGCCCGAGTTTCTAGAGGTTCCCACTTTGTAACAGGAACGGAGGCTCAGTTGATCTTTACTGGCTTAATTGTCCTGCAGGGTCTTCCTGCATTAACAAACAGATTATTTCCCTTCATCACAGAAATACAAACAGGACTCCATTACATGAATTTCAAAACTGTTTTCCCTGATATGATTAGGTCTGTAATGAGAGGCAATAGAGCAGTGAGGCCTATGGACTTTGCCACCAAGCTGCCTGAGTTTGAATCCTGGATCCCCTACTTAATAGCCGTTTGACCTTTGATATGTTGCTTACCCCCTTAAAGGGGCCACCTCATTTTCCTGATCGATAGAAGGGGAATAAAATAGTGTCTACTTCATAAGGTTGCTGTGAAGGTTAAATGCCCTAAAACGTGTAATATGCCTAGAGCATGGATTAGCACACAGTAAATACTCTATTACAGCTGTTGTTACTTTATGACTATAGTTATTACATGTGATATACATGCCATACATGTTGAGAAATATATATTCATAAGCACAGAGGAGTCTCAGGAACAGATTAAGTTTTAACATAAAAGACAAGTTTTAAGGAATATGATTTTGAGGTGAAAATGACCTACTCTACTGAAGATTTTAACGTTACTAAATTATCAATGCTACATAGAAAAAAAGATGAAAAAAAAGGAGGAAATACTAAAAAACCCAACTTCTGGGTATCTTTGAATGCTGTAATTAGGAAAAACTTTCTTTTTTTAAATAATACTATTGTGTATTTTCCAATTTTTAAAGGATGTTTTGATATGATTACTTTTATAATGAGGGAAAATAGGGAATTTTACTTAAAAATTTTAAAGTGATTTTTCTACTACCTTATGTTTATGTGATATATATGCTCAATATTTGCCAAGGGAATAGGTTATTCCTGTTCAGATTTAGGCTACTGAAGAGCACATTCCCCAAAGTACAAGGAAGAGCTGGGGTCTTGAACTCTGTCGGTATAGCGATTTCAAAGAGGTCTGGAATAAGTCTGATTCACTGATAGATTCAAATGAGCATTGCTATTTGTAGTGCTGGCATGGAGATTTGCATTAAGTGTTTGATGTCAAGTCAGATGCTATCTTTTTCAGCTCACCTAAGTTGAAATTGGCAGGCTTAATCATGAAGAAAGTAGAACCAGGCAAAGGGTAGAAGAGTCATCTGGTTATGAACTTTTAAAATCACTTTTAATCAAAGTAATGTAACTGGAATAATTATCACAAAAAAGAATCAAAATAACAGGCAGATCTTAAACAGAAAGTGTCATTAAAACAAAAATCTATGTTTACAATATGAAAGAAAGATGATTAATGCAAGATTAAAGTGATAGATTTAACAGAATTGGTTGTATAGTTCTCACAGGGCTGTGTCTGCATACATACGTGTCTTTAGAGAAGTTAAAAGTCTTAGGGCTGACAAAATATATCAACATTTAAAACATAAGCTAGTTCTTTAAAAGAGCATTTTGTGAATGAATATTCTAGAATTAGTAAAGGGGAAAATGTAAAGGTGGACTCAACTTATTATTTTTTAGAAGTTGTATGATTTAACTTCTACACTAGTTTCCCCTTAGAATTATTACATTTCTTTTAAATAAGAGAATGAAAAGAAAAAGCTTGGGAAATTATTTAGTGACAATGTCTATTCAGTTTAGCTAATGATTGCCAAATGTGCGTGGATTATTGGATAACTTTATTGAATTATTGAGAACTTTATATCATTAAAGAAATTAGCTAATGATTTTATCAAAACAATAACAATTATTTTTTTTAGGTTCTAGCTCTGCTAGGCCACTAACAATTAATTTTGAAAACACACAGAGAGCTTGGCAAATTTTATGCAAATGAGATCAGGAATACATACTCCCTCTCCAGGAAAAGTAAGGTGGGAAAGGAGGAAAAGAATAATTATAGTCATATTTTGCTACTATTTTTTCTTCTAAGACTAGTAAATTAATGGGGTAAATTTTATTCAAGAGAAGATTTGCAATGCCTGAAGAAGAAATAAAATCAGAATCAAAGTATTTATTACATATTACAAAATATCTAAATATACCAGTAACCCTTTAAGAGTATCCCATATTAAGCTTGTGTAAAAAATGCTGTAGCATCCAAGATTATAGTATAATAATATGAAAATTGGAGAGTAGTATTCATCTCTACTTTGGGACATATTCTATTACACCCAATGGAAAGTGTACCCTGAAGAACAAAGGGGAGTTGGTCCATATCTAAAAATTCCGAAATTAAGTGAAATAACCCACATACAGTATTTAGCCCAGTACCTACACATAGTAAGAACTCGCTAGTCCATGTCGACTTTTGCTACCTGCATTGCTAGTCTATCACACAGGGAAGGGAAGCATTTAGTTGTGTATTACAGGCAGACCTGAAGGATCACCCCAACATGTACATGTCTGGAGCAAGACTCCAAATGCATGGAGTCTTTTTAAGTGTTATAAGTCATTTTAAGTGTTATAAGTCAACCTCATCAACTGTAAATTTAAATATGTTCTATATTCTCATATTTTTATCTGTAAGTGTATGTATAGGTGTTATGTGTTTTGTGTATATATTGAGGAATATACCTTAATAATAATCAAGAAGGCCAGTGATAAATTTAGAATTCCTCCAAATCTTGCACCAGTTAAGTGGCTACTCTAGGAAAGTCCTGTCCCCCCACCCCCCACCTCCCACACAGTAGAACCCAGGAAGATGTCTGCACATGCTTGGAGCTATTTGGGTATGGAATTCTGGGGTCCTGGAGCATGGCTTAGGGATAGGGATAGTGGCTGCAGGGGCAGGACTCCTTGCTCCATGTGGCTGGAGGAAGGCCATAGGGAGGGTTCTAAAGTAAGGGGCTGGACAGAACCCCTTTGGCTTGGGTCTAACATTTACAACATGCAATAGATAATTTTCCAGTTGAGTGAGCTGTGAGTTGGAATCGGTGTTTAGGCTCCTTGAAATCTGAGCTTTACTAACAGTTTTGGATGGACAGTACGATCTAGAGAAGAGCATTGTGCTGTGGTCGGCTAGGCTGATCTCTGGATCTCAGTTTTCTTAGGGTCACAACAAGGGGATGAGACTCCTTAGGTTTAAAAAAATTCTACATCTGTTGACTCTGTCATAAGAAAAACAAAAGATTGTAACAAACCAAATTAGAAGATATGAGCAACCAAGATGTCCCCCATAGGTGAATGGATACACAAACTGGCATATCCAGACAACGGAATATTATGTGGCAGTGAAAAGAAGAGAGCTCTGAAGCCATGATAAGGCAAGGAGGAAACTTACATGCTCGTTACTAAGTGACAGGAGCCAATCTGCAAAGGCTACAAATTGTGAGTCCAACTATATGACAATCTGCAAAAGGCAAAATTATGGAGAAGTAAGAAGATCCATGGTTGCCCAGTGGTTTGAGGGTGGGAAGGATGAAGAGGCAGAGCGCAGAGGATTTTTAGGGCAATGAGAAACAATTGTGTGTGATGCTGTAATGGTGGCTGCATGTAATACTTTTCTTAGAACCTATAGAATATTCAATATAAAAAGTGAACAGTAATGTAAACCATGGACTTTAGTGAATAATAGTGTATCAACATTGACTCATCAGTTATAATAAATGTACCACACGAAAGCAAGATGTTAAAAAGGGGGAAACTATGGGGCCTGGGGGAGGAAGGATATGTGGGAACTCTGTACTTTCCACTCAATTTTTCTACAGTCTGAATCTGCTCTAAAAAAATGTCTATTAATTTAAAAAACCAGTGGCAATAGGCTAGCCAATATATTCAAGGTAATGCTAATGTACTTGACTGGAAGAAAAACATCTTTAGATTCTTCCTCATATGGAAGTTATACAAATATCAATACAATAATGACTAAAGAATATGCAGACTAATAAAGTTCTATTAAATTCTTATGTTTATTTGGCCTATGAAGGTATAAATTTACACAGAGAAGGTAGCATTGCAGGTTCTATTTAAAATCTTTCTTGAAATGATGACTTCTAGAAACATGTTTTTAATTATCTTGGTTAACAGTATCCACTTAAAATATTTAACTGTTCTTTTAGAAATAGTTTTTTTAAAAAATAGTTTTGTGGAGAGTTACTGCTTATTTTTTTTTTAAGGATTTAAGAGTGCACTCCCATTCTGGACAAATACAAATGATGAAGTGGTTTAGAAGCTGCACAGTAGGTTTTATTTCTTTGTCTCGAAGGCTGGTTTCATTTTGCCAGTTTCCATCCCTGGGAAATTCCCATCACACACTTTCTCTTCAAACTTTGGCCCTTAGGTGTGGTACCTTGAAATTTCTGCTTCTGTCTCTTACTGAGTCTTTTTTGGAGCTCCTGTTGCTGACATTTCAAGCCTCTTTGGTGCCTCCAGGTTCTCAGTCCCATTCCCGCCCCTCTCATTTGCAGCCCCAGCAGCGTCCTACTTTATTGCGGTGATGCCATCTCTGGAGCAGCCTCAGATTTCTTCTCCATCTAACGTAGTCTCCTCCTTTCTCTTCTGTGTCAGAAGTGACAACCATCCTTTACCAGAGTTTGCTGTAGTCTTTATGTTAACCCCTTCCTCTTTCAGAATCTTCCTCCCTGAATTCTTCCCTGTTGCCTGGTTTCTTCCTCTGTCTCAAGCATTCTCCATTACTTTTAACACGTAGACCCTGCGATCATAGCACGCTTCCATCTTCCGAAACACACTTTCTGAAAGACATCTGTGTAACACCGAGTCTGCCCACCTGCCACTCCTTATGCCTCTGTCACCTGACATATGCCCTTGACCTCCTACTAAGATGCTTCTTTCTGTTCCTCTTAAATGTGAACAGTTGGCCTCCTCACTGCTCTGAACACTGTGTTCCCTCTTTTTTGAAATTCTTTCCTCTCCACTGACCCTATTCTGATGGTCCTCCCCTTATCTACCCAGGGGATCCTTCTGTTGATTATTTTCCCCTCTTCTTCCTCCTGCTTCTGAAGAGAAGGGTCCTCTTGGGTTCGGTGCTTGAGCCTCTTTATTCCAACTCTCCTCTGTTCCCACAGTCCCACATTGTCCCATCCTCAGGGTGTGTGCCATGGCCCCTTAGATGCCACGTTGTCGTGGTTTAATGTGGAACTTCTTCGAGAGGACCCCGTTTTAGGAGAAGTTACTGCTGGGAACAACAAGTATTAAGCAGCCACATGCTGCTTATCTTACATTTTCTCTCAGACTGCTGGCTGAGAAAAGGACACTGATGTGACAGAAGTTTTATTGTGGAGAGATGAGATAAGAATGACGTGGGGGTCAAGGCAGAGAGTTCAGAAGCCGCAGCGGGTGCAGAGCCTGGGAACTGGGGGTGAAGGGGAACCAAGGGGCTGTAGGACACTGGGAGGTTGAAGTGGGTGTGCCGAGGGTGCACATCCTCTCCTCAGCCTTTCTGGCACCCCAGGATTCTGGCAGACATGTTATAGTCAACCAGTACAATTCACTACAGGATGATTTCTTTTCCTTGCATTCCACCTTCCCCCTCAAACATTATCTAGCATTCTGTGAGGAAATGAATAAAAGGAAAAGAACAAAACATGTTTCTTGGTATCAAGGAAAGTCTTATTTACATGGAGAAATCAAGTAGGTGCCTCTGAAAGTAGTTATAGAAAAGGCCAAGCAGTACTAGAAGAAAACCAGCTTTCTGGAACTTGTAAGCTAAGAAGCCCGAGGCTGGGAGAGATAATGGTCATTAAACAGGATTTCGTGAATCTGAACTGTTACAGAGGAGGTAGTCTCTGAGCGAGCTTTCAAAGCAGTGAGCAGATTCACCGACCACAGCAGGCACTTCCCTACAATAACACTCTTGAAGTAGATGCAAAATGCTTTTGTCAGGAGGGGAGCTGGTGACAGTACTTTTGGGACTCTGAGAGAACAGCTGACAGAGAAACGAACTCACAGTGTGGTTCTGTGAGCCCTGAAGAAGCATTATGAAAGTCACACAAAGGTGAGAAAATACCTGCGCGCTTACAGAGCAGGTGTGCAGAAAGGGCGCAGCATTTCAGACTCACTAGGTGCTGCTTATGGTCAAAGGGGACCGAGTATTTGCTCATTAATTGCTGATTATCTCCAGTGTGTTGGGGAGGGGGTGGTGTAACGTGAATTTACCATAAATCTGCTAATTTTTGTACATTTACTGTAAATCGCACATCTGTCAGATCACACTTGAGTTGCACAGAGGGTATCTGAAGCACACGGAAGAGATGAAACAAGCGTTTCCAAGCATTCTCACTACAGGAAGCTGCAGGAGTGCTTTAAAGAAGTCCGGCCTGTCAGTCACCACAAATGGGGATGACACAAAACATTAATCCTTGTCTTAGTTTGTGGATAATTGTTTTGGAGGATGTGGTTTGTGCGGGTTCTTCTTTCTTTTTTTTTTTTTGTTGCTAAAATTGTGATAATTGCCAGCACTCCTAACTCAGCCATTGGAGGGTTTATGGATTAAAAAATGTTGCTGAGGGCTTCAGATGAGGCAGTGTCTGAATAAAATGCTTGAAAGTAAAAGCTGGCAATCTTAGATGGCTTTTTGCTGTCAAGTCATGGAAATATGAGAAATACATACTTTTTAAGACTGCTATGTTGAGGAGTTTTTTATTTCAAGTAATAATAAAAATCTTGCAGTTAGTATGGCACTTTCTTCACGAAAGATTCAAAGTTCTCTGCAAGTGCTATTTTTGGAGGCCCAAAGAGGACAAGGTTACAAAGAAATGTTAGGTGACGTGTTGAAAGTCACACGAAGTGTCAGTCATAAATTCATAACCTGAAACCGTAAACAGAGGGAGCCCATGAGGAGGTCGGCCCAGAGTCAAGCGTTGTGTGTTCTATAGATGGAAAGTGAAACTCAGTCTTCTTTGTCATGTTGGAGAAATTTCAAAGTAACGCTAAGGAGGTTCAGCTGCTTCACAATGGGAGTGTGGAAGTCAAGGGCAGTGGTATCAATGTGAATTAACACTGAATTCCTAGCTCCTGATAAGGCGCTGGGCAATCTGCTGGTGGAGACCCACACAACCACCACGCCTTAGTGCAGCCCGAGAAGGGACTCGGGGGTGTTCGCATCACCTGAAACTGCTTTTAGGTGTGAAACTGTAACACTTCTTAACCAACCTGTAGACAGATTGTAGTACACATAGACCTTTCAGAACTCAAAGGAGATGCAAAGGCAGGCCATAGTTCACTTTTAATTTCTAAGGAAATTATTTCAAAACAAAATGAGACAACACAAAACAGTGTTCTTAACAGTGTTAGAGGCTTCTCTCTTTTCCAAACTAATTTTGGAACCAAACCCTCTTATTTTTTCACAGTGTTATCAGAGATAAATCAGAGAAACTTTAATTAATCGATACTTGATTTAATTATTCTAATATTTTAATTAATTTAATACTTGAATTAATTATTTTAAAACTTGTATTTATTTGTTTAGAGAGAGAGGAAGGGAGGGAGAAAGAGTGGGAGAGAAACATTGATGTGAGAGAGAAACATTGATCGGTTGCTTCTCATATGTGCCCTGATGGGGTGGGGGGTGGGGAACTGAACCCACAACCCAGGCAGGTGCCCTGACTGGGAATTGAACCAGTGACCTTTTACTTTGCTGGATGACACCCAACCAAATGAGCTGCACCAGACAGGGCAAGATACTTCAATTATTGATCTTTCTTTTACTCTAGCATAATTAAAAAGAGAGGAAAATTCTTTTTCTCAGTGTTTTGTCTTTCCTGTAGGTCGGCATTTAGTTACTATAGTGATGACATGTCACTAAGATACTTACATGCTCTGAATACATAGGAGGCCAATAGCTGGACACAGCGACACATGGTAAAATTAGAACACTGTTCCCAGTTTCCAGGAGAATGGTTTTAGGCAAAGTTCATTATTCTTAGCCTCAGTTTTCTCATGGGTAATATAGGAATAATCATATCAACATCATTGGTGTTAATAGAATTAAATGAGATAAAATATTTAAAATTCCTAGTAAGTTATCTAGCACAAAGTAGGCCCTCAATAAATGTAGGCTTTTAAAGTCATATTTTTCTGTATTTTAAAATATACGTTGGAGCAGAGATATCTGGTTGCCTACCTTTTGTTCCTAATAAAAAATTTTATTCTGGATGCAAAGTGCCCAGCTGAAAGACAAAGTCTTCTAGCTTTCCCTGGAGCTGTAGAAGAGGCGGAGATTGTGGGCAGAAGTTTTTTGTGGGCCTTATGGAAAAGTGATTTAATAAAGGAAAGAGAGCTGGCATGGTCTTGTTTTACTCTCTCCCTCTTCCTCCTGCTTCCTGGCTAGAATGTGGTTGTGAGGGCTGGGCTCCAGGAGCCACAGTGGACTGAGGAGTCCCCTTGAGGATGGAAGACCAGTGCTGGGGATGATGGAACAGGGAGCAGACAGTGCCTGGGTCTCTGATGAGTGACACCATGGAACTGTCATACCTGCTCTGAACCACATCTCACTCTCTCTCTATGAAGAGACAAACACTTCCATCTCATTTAAGTCATTGTTATGTTCTATCCTCATGACTAGCAGCTAATGCAACTTCTAACTGACACAGGTTATTTCCCATTTAGACAATTCCAAAACTGGGAGATGGCTTCTAATACAGTTTTGAAAATAATTTTATGGAGAAAAGCAATAGTGCATCTAATTATTAGTGGTATCTTAAAAATAAATAAAGCAGAATATTGTTTTTCTAAGTTAGGCAGAACTTTAAAAATTTATTTGCTAATTAGAATTAGGAAAAGGAAATAGTTTTGCAATTTAATCCCCATACAGTTTTCTAGACTTGCCTCTTTGGTGGAAATACACAGAACTTAGGAAGAGTAGGTCCCCAAGAAGAATTTGTTGAATTCATTTAAAAGTGACATTCTAAAATAATTTGTGAAATATATTTTCAAGGTTTTATGATGAATTTGTTTCTAATGATTTTTACTTTACTTGTGGGTACAGTTGAGAATGTATGACAATTATTCTTTTTGTGGACTTTCCCTATTTCTACTTTTTAAAAAAATGTAAATAATGAAAAATAGATACTGAACATATTGTTTTAAAATCTGGTATGCATATGAGACTTCACTGGCATACATACTGAATTTGGTATTAAAAGGGACTGTGCAATTCAAGACATGTGAGCTTTCATGTGAGACACAGAAAATGAAATGTTAAAAAGCAATAAATGTTAGTACAAAATAAAGAAAAGAATAAAAAGCCACGTCTCCCCCCCGCCCCCGCTCAGACAGCAACCTCTCATCGTGGTGATCTGTACTAGACTCTGATGCCAGCGATTCGAGTCGCAGCCTCAATGAAGCACAGAGTTATCTCGATCTGGCACAGAGAAAATTAACTAATTTCAAAGGTTCTTTCCTTCTGAGCCTTATTCAGGTTCAGATTCAACTGACACTGTCTTGCACACCTACGTCCCGAGCACTGTGCCTTCACACATGGTCTGTGGCTTCCACCCTCGGCCCTTCTGTGTGGCGATTCCCGCTCTCTACCCGGTGTTGAGGAGGAAGAGCCCCGGAGTCCTGCCGGCAGAGGGCTGAGCTGGGACTAACGTTCTGCAGAAGCCCAGTGCACAGCTAGTTTCACTCTTCGTAGCTTCCTAGATGACATTACCATATTTTCACACTTCAACAGGTCAAATGTCCCTCACATAGGAACTGTAAAAGCCTTTAATGATTTAACCCACAGATCTGGACAAATTACAAGGGAATCTTGTCCTCAGAATCTCCTGAATAATCTGGCATTCAACAGGTGGGCTCCGTGGAGGCGGAAAACAAATGAATAATTTTCTCCCAAACCACAGTTCCCTAGAAAAGTAAATAGTCATTTATCTTACCTAATGTCTTCACTGGTATGCAAAGCTGACTCTCCCCTCAAAGAGGCCATTTTCAAAATGTTCCCAGAGCAAATCATCACTCATTTCAGTTGTTGCTTTATACACTCGCCTGTGGTGTTTAATTGGCTATTTTGTTGGGCATGCAAGATGTGAATAATAAATCAGCACATCTTAAAAGCAACTCAAAGTCCTTCAGAAAGTGTGATACAAGCTTCCCACCCCCATCCTTCTAAAATGACTCATGCCTTGAAATCTAAGTGATGAGCCAGTCATGCTTGACATTTGTGCACATTCTCTGCCACTTTTTCTCCTGCACTGACTTCCCTGCTCTAGAAAAGCACCATGACCGCGTGGAACCCACTCGTGGTGGGGAGAGAAGTCAGCAAGCCTGAGCCCTGAGAGATGAGCAGAGAAGGGAATATCGATAGCTATGTTCTAACAAAGTGAGACTGATGACAGCCTTCCCCACACGGTATGAAGATAATCATACAAACGGACAAACAAACAAACAAACAAAAAACATCCCAGAGGGGAAAAGGTGCCAAGCTCCACTGATCACATAATGCCCTAGATGCCTGGTCTGAAGTGTATTTAGCATTTACACAAGCCTCAAAAGAGGAAAAGGGGGATTGTAATCAGTGCCAGGGTGCCCAGCAAACCCAGAGCAGAGACTGGGAGAGCGTGGCTGAGTTCCTCACTTTGCCTTTCAGTAACATGTCTACACCAGCCCAGACCAATGGATATTGATGATCTCCAGGAGGAAATTTCTAGCAGGACATCTCTCTTACTCATTCTCATAAATTCCAAACTCCTTCCTGCTCCAGAAAATAAGCCTGCTTTCCGTTAAGCAGCTTCTTGTGCTCCCTTCTTTCCTTTCTGCTTTCGCTCCTGTAGCCCCCCACACGTCTCCTGCCCCAAAGTCTTTCTGCCTATTCAAATTCCAGTCTCTAGGATTCCAGCTCTGGTGCTTAGAGTCTGCACTCTGCCATGTCACATTAGTCACACCGTCAGAAGTAGCACTCTTGCCGCTTTCTTCCTTTAGGGTGAAATTCTCCAATTTCTCAAGGCCAGAAACCGTATTATACATTTCCATATCCTCCACAGTGCTTTGAATACAGTATATTTTAGTGAATGCTCCTTCATGGTATAGTTTCTCTTTATTTTAGCTATGTGTATTTATTAATTTATTCTTTCACTAAGCTTTCACTTGGTTAAGTACCTACTGGGGGCTGGAGAAGTGGGGATGAAAGCCCTAGTTGCTGTCCACATTTTCTGATCGATTCCCAGTTTCCCAGCTAGTACTTTCTGTGGCTGGAGGCATCTGAGAGGCCCTCTATCCTCATGGTTACTCTAAGGCAGTAAATTATCATCAAGGCTTGGAATAGAAGGAGAGAAAAACTTCACGTTCTTTGAACCTTAACCACATGGGTCTATTACTCTAGGCTATGTATGATGGGAATGGGGAAGGAGACTGTGTGTGATGGGGATGGGAGAAGGAGAAAAGAAAAATGAAGAGAAAAACAGAGCTTGTGCATGAGATCAGGAAGGACAAGGATGTTCACTTTGGTGTTATTTAAATCAGAACACAAAGCTAGAAATATTCTAATTAAGTAAATCATGCTCTAGAAGAATATCCACAGATGTGAGGGGATGTATAAATAGAGTGTTAAAAATACGAGTTACAGAACAGTTGATATTTACAGTAGGCTGCTATTTTTATTTTTAAAAATTCACTGGGGGAAAAATCTAGAATGATAAGCTTCAAAGTATGAACGGTGAATATGCCCAAGGGGTAGGATTATAAATGATTTTCTTCTTTAAAAGTGTGTATTTTCCAAATTTTCAAAAAATGATCCTGGATAACTTTTGAGTCAGGAAAAAAGTAATTAATTTTTTTCAAGGAAAAACGAGACTGGGATGGAAATACTCCCAGAGCAGGAGAGAGTCCTGACCAAATAGCCGCTCCCTCAGTGCTCGGGCCTGGGCTCCTCGGTACAGCCCCCAGTACAGATGGCCCCTCTGCTGACCTGAGAAAGGAAGACAGCAGCGCACATGCCTTTCAGTCTTTTTTCCAACTTTTTCTCTTCAAATAGATGTAGGTAGGTGAACAGACAGGTGTCACATTTTTTTTTCCACCACAAGGCACTGCTTTGTCAAACAAGTCACAAAACTGCTACAAATCCTAGTTGTTATATAAGTTAAACCAAATTCTAAAAATGCAAGCAAACAGAAAAACAAATCTAGAAGTAAAGCCCTTTCCCAAGTGACTACATTAAAAAATTCTAAGTAATATTTCCATGGTACTTTGAGAAGAAGAAACTTGTGCGGATGAATGAAAGGTGGACTGAAAGGTAAAGATGAAACATATAAAGACCATACCCCGCATCTCACAACGAGGGTGTCTAGGGGCACTGTGCTGGGACAGGAACACTTACTATGGGCAGGCAGACCAGGGTTGTCTGCACAGAAGCCATACCTTGGTCTGGAACGTACAGAACATGTGTGTTAGGAACGGGTGCTCCCAGGCCAAGGAGAGAACTCTCTTCTCCACCATCGTGCATTCAACATCGTCATCCATCAAAACCACGTCTTTCTTTAGGGCTTTTATTGCAAAAAATTGATTTGTTTTCTTGAACTCTGCTAGGAAGACCTAGAAGGAAGGGGAAGAAGTGATTTTATTTTAGAATTCGGATTCACACTCATTAAAGAAGGGACAAGTCTGACAGAGATGTGAAAGGAGGCTTCCTTCTCAACCCTCTTTGTCCCCTTTATACAGACAAAACAGAGTACTTCATGGTTTAGGATGCCCCCTAACAGTTTCACGCTTTATTTGTACTTTTCCAAGGGTTTCCCAAAACTAGTGTGCAATTGGATGGTTTATTCTTGGTCCCTGAAAAACTCTATTTAAAAAAGTATGCCCTGTCTGCCCAGGGTCTGTCCTGAGTGTGTTGACGGAAGCAGCAGCAAGTAGCAGAGAGGTGGACCTGATTATACTTGAAACCTCACTGCAAATAAGCACAAAATCTTCTCCAAGTTTTAATTTACCCAGTTTTTCAAGGCAAAAAAAAAAGAATCCTTGAGGAATAGAGCTCTCCTGACTTGCTTCAGAATGCACAGCATCGCCCTGGCTGGGTGGCTCAGTTGGTTGGAGAGTCATCCTGTATATTAAAAGGTTGTGGGTTTGATCCCTGGTCAGGGCATGTATGGGAGGCAACTGATCAATATTTCTTTCTCATTGGTATTTCTCTCTCTCTCTCTCTCGCTCTTCCTTCCTGTCTCTCTAAAATCAATAAACATATCCTCGGGTAAGGATTTTTAAAAAAGGAAAAAAAAAAAAGGACACACACCATCTTATCTAATGGCATAGATGCTAATCACAGTTTCAAGACCTACTATGTGTCAGGCATTTTGCTTTGTACTTTCCATGTGCTATGTCATTTTATTATCTTTTAATTCTTAGCTGAGAACACTCTTCAAGACAGATAACAATAAAAAAAATAGGATCAAAGAGAAACTTAAGTTTCTCAAATTCAAAATGGAGGTAGTCAGTGGAAAATCTAACTCCAGAGTTTACTTTTTTCTCTTGATTTTGTGAATCTCACATGAAAGGACACCAGATGGCACCTAACAGAATTTCTACAACTTTCATCTTTGCAAATGATGCAGCAACAGATGACAGACAGTTGCGAGGATGTGGCATTTGGAGAAAGAAAACTCCAGCGCAGGTCTTATTTTACAGACATTTCCTAGCTGCGGGAATGTGGGCAAACCAGTTAACCTCTCTGGGCTTCATTTTCATAACATGTAAAAAAGACAGCTGCCACCACATTCTCTCACAGGGCCACTGTGAAAATCCAATGGGATGCCACAGAGGAAAGTGATTTGGGAACTACAAAATGCTCTCTAAGTGACAGTTACTAAGAATACTTGTCATTTGTTTCATTTATGGACTTTTAGGGATTCTTGAAGTCAATGATGCTAAACCAGTAGTGAAAGTGCATGTCTATGTATAAAATAATACAGTGCAGACTCATAGCTATGAGGTAGTTGGCTTGATAGAGAGTAAAGAGCTTAGATGCAAATTGAGGCAAATGAATAAGGTGTATAGCCTCAGAAAACACGCCATTTGTTCTCTTGGGCCTAAAGGTAGATACAGAACAAGAATATAGAGGCTACCATTTTGGTGAGAAGCCATACTCCCTATGGAGAGCAAAAAGGCAGAGGAACAGTTTGGGAGTATTCTGTTTTGTGAGCAAAGGAAGTGGTTGTCCCGTGGCTTTGGTGCTTTGTCCTCCTCTCCACGGCCCCACAGTGCCGTCCTCTCAGAGTGTAGGCACCCAGGGTGCTGATGGCCAGGCACCCAGCAGAGGACACCCAAAGCTCTCACTTGTCCCAGATATTTACTAAGGCTTATAGATTTAACTTAATGTCTTTCTTATTAACCATGTTCCAGTGAAGCAATACACACAGGAATAAAGAAAGGTAAACATTTCATTAACAATTAAAATTACTCTTTTGGTAACTGCTTCTTTCAATAAAACATCCTAAAACCAGCCCTAAAGTAAGGAGCTGAAAAGGTAATTTCCATCTCTATAATGTGCTTTCAATTTTTGGTAACAGGTTATGATTGCACATTAATTGATGCTAAATTACAGTGAAGCCTGGATATAAAATTCCCTATTACACTCAGATTAATGCCAAATGGGCCTGCTGTGGTGCATATTATTGTGGAAATGGACTAAATGAATTAATGGATTTCAGCTACAGTTTGCAGGGCAGAGTAAATGTTGTCAAAGGTGAAGCGCTGCTGTTTAGTCCAAACCCCAATTATAGCATGATGGCATTCAGCTGTGACAATAATCAGTTGCCTTTTAGTTTGTGTATTATTAAATAACCTGGGTAAGCTTTCTAGTCAAAGTCTGGTGAGCAGGTGCTGAACATAATGCTGGCTTTAGACATGCATATTCATGGAATAGTAGTCTCTGGTTAAAATTTTCATAGGTGTCGCGTTCAAGAATATAAAACAACTGAGAGTGCCATTCATACTTTAGATATCCTTAATATTGAAAATAACCTAAAATCCTATGTTCTGTTTTATTCCTCTTTATAATCACTGGTTTGCAAATATTCTCCCATCACTGATAACTGATTTTAACTTCTTAAATTATACCTTCTTTGTCTCCTTGCCGGCTGTGACTGGCAGAGACAGCCCACAGCCGGAGTGTGCAGCAGGAAGGATTTAGAGGAGGGACTTTCTCCATGAAGCTTTTTCCAGGACTCTCAAGCCACAGCCATGTTATGGGCTGAATTGTGTCCCTTCCAAAAACTCATATGTTGATGTCCTAACCCACATGACCTCAGAATGTCATTGTATTTGGAGACAGGGTCATTGCAGAGATGATTAATTTAAAAGGAGGTCGCTGAATTGGGCCCTAATCCAGTATGATTGGTATCCTTGTAACAAGAGGGGATTAGATGGGAATAACCACAGAGGACACAAGGAGAAGAGGCACCTACAGGCCAAGGAGAGAGGCCTTAGGAGAAACTACCCTGCTGACCCCTTGATCTGGGATTTCAGCCTCCAGAACTGTGAGAAACTGTTGAAGCAGCCCAGTGTGTGGTATTTTGTTACATGGTCCTCGCCAACTAGTATGAGGCTGGGGACATTTGCAAGAGAAAAAGAATCACATAAGAAGCCAAACAACACTCCAGGTTTGAAAAAGGGGGCAAAACAACAACAACAACAACAAGAAAACACTAACCAAACAAAAATCTGGTGTGAAATAGGAACTGGCTGAAGCACTTCCTTATTTCTGAGGTGTCCAAAGATATCAAACTCATGAACTCGAGGGATGGACACCTTTGAAGCAAAATAGCTTGGGAACAATGACCCTCAGGAAGCAGAGGCTGCTATTCCTTAGAGCCCTTGGGTCTCTACCTATTCAGACATCTGAACCCTGCCAAAAATGCTCAGGAACACGCTCTCTGTGCACACACCCACAGTTCTGATCCTAAGAGTTTAGTTCTGCTGACCAGGAGCTTTGCTCTTCAATTTTTGGAAGTTGGTGTTGGATTCTATAAGGTATCATACCTTGCCAAAACTTCCTTTGCCCAACATTTTGTGCAAGATAAAATCCTCGATTTTTAGTTTCATGTGTAGAGATGGTCTTTCTACGTTCAGTTCAGGTTCTGGACGATGGCACATTTTCTCCATCTCATCCAACGGAGACTCCCAGGAGATTCCCTGGGGCTCTGAAAATGGCAACCAGTGGTTAAAAGGAAACAGGTAACAATAGAGGGTCATTCTAGCTACTTGGAGAACACACTTTCTTTCTCACTTCCCCATTCTAGATCCATCTGCAGTTATGGATCCTGCTGTGCATGAGTGGCCCCTCCTGCCTATGAGCCTCTCATCAGAACACAAACTGGGCTTCTTTATCCGACAGACTGGGGAAAGTTTTAAGTTGAGAAACAGTCCAATCAGCAAAAGCCCATATATGCAACACAGATGAGCACTTTTAGTACATGTCAGATCAAGGACAAACAGGGATTTTTCACCAAATTCGAGGAAAAATGGTTCTCCATAGCTTGTGTGGCTCACAGGCACAGTGGCATCAATTGCTATGACTTACCAGTGGAGGGAAGATAAAATGGGTAGTAGACTGTTAAAGATCCAAATTGCATCACTTGTCAAAGTTGTCATGTCAATGTGCTGCCTACTTTGGGCATTTCTGAGTCACTGTCTGCTTTTCTGCCTGGACACCCTTCACAAATCTAATCCAAACCTTCCTTGAAAAAATTTTAAGTTGATTTATTTCTCACCGCATGTCAGAGGAGGTATAGAAAGACATTTTTGGAGTCTTTCCTCCTCCCTTGCATATCATTTTTCTTTTTTTATTATAAATATTTGACATATCACATTGCATTAATTTAAGATGTACAGTGTATTGATTTGATACATATTGTGATATGATTGCCATTGTAGCAATGGTACCACTAGCATGTCACATAATTATTATTTCTTTTTTTTTGTGGCTGAAATAATATTTATTTTTCTGTCTCTAGGTTTATCTTTCATATTTTCCCTAAATCCAAGGAAAATAAGTATTTTATAATGTATGCTGAAACTATTCAGGTTTCAGAGTCAAGGGGCCATAGCCTCTCATGACCGACCTTCAAACAGAAGGCTGGATAAACTTGCATCATGTCATAAGTGTTAAGGACTTTGGACACTGCTATTCTTGCCCTTTCTCCTCTTATACCACCTAGAATGATCTCAAAGGTGCAGAATATGACGATTCTGTGGTATTCCCACCACTGAGCTTTATGGTGGATTTATTTCTGTAAAGCCATTAAACAGTAACAGGAAGAAATGTTCTAAAATTCTAAGGAAAATGTTACAGTTGTTTTTTCCAGACCTATCCCATTTTCTCCCCTACTTCCAAACCTTCCACCCTCTTATAAAGGTGTCCTAATGGGGCGTGTTTTGGTTTCACATCTAAGAAGTAGGAGCCTAACAGTTGGTGGTTAGATGTGTAATCTTCTTTTTTAATTGAAATTATTGATGCAACATGGGTTCACAAAACCATATAGGGTTCAAGTGTGCAACTCAACATCATCTGTGCACTGCAATGTGCACCTGTTGCCCCAAACAATGTCTCTTTCCATCCCCATTTCCCACCCCGCCTTTGCCCATCTCCACCTGCCCCCCATCCCACCTTCCATCTGGCTATCACCACACTGTTGTCTGTGTGTGTCTATGTATACATCCCTTTAGCTTCTTTTATCCAGCCCCCTGCAATAGCTGTAAGTGTTCCATATATCCATGTCTCTATTTCTATTTTGTTCCTCAGCTTATTTTAGGCCTGTAATCTTTAAATAGAAAAGAATCATCTATCAGACCAGGTAAATGGAGAAGTTATTTACAGAAGACTCAGGTTAAGGTTAATCAAAATAAACTACTGACATTGATTCTATGGGGATCAGGATAGCTACCTCGTTTACCCGATGACAGTACATATGGCAGCCTTGCTTCACCTTTTATGGAGCATGGGGGACCAATTTCAACTGGACCTTCTCTGAAGATCTGTTCAGTATCTCTTAAGCAGCGAGCCTAGATTACAAACAAAGAGTCAGACCACCCACCACTGAAGTGACAGCTCGGCCTGCGATGTCCTTAGGGATGAAAAACATTTAAGTTTACTAAACGTGTAAGATAACCAAAGCTCTTTCCCTCAGCACTCTTTGGATTTTGTATTCCATGAGAGTCTGTCTACTGGATTTTATGCACCAGCAGAATCTATTCACTTTCATCATATTTTTCTGGGGGCTAACTGGTTTCTCTCATGTTATGCATAGCATTCTGTTGCAAAAAAGAAAGGAAGGTCAAGTACTAGAGAGGGTTTGTTCTTGGATATGCAAATTAGGCATACTAGTCAACTGAAAGGCACAAGCTGCCCTGGACTCAGTGCTCTGAGGGCTTCCTAGGGATGATTCTAACATATAAGGGTTCACCCCACGCTATTAAATAACCCTAGTTTGTGGGTGTGAAAAGCTGGCAGTGAATCTTCAAAAATTTCAAGGAATTTATTTGTTTCTGTCCCTGATCATTCTATGAATTTAAGACCTTATAAAGATCCATACAATACAAATGCATTAAATAAATATTCAAAGGGAAGGGCATGGGCATGAAGATGAAAGGGGAAGGGCAAGTGCTCAGAAAGAGACTCCATGTCATCCCACACACTTGCTGTAGATCAAATAGCAAAGGGTTTGGAGTAATCCTTGTTGAGTTGAAATTGCAGGAACTTGTCACCTACCTGTTGAGTGCTTTCAATCATTGCCAGTGCTTCAGCCATTAGCTTCTGGTTGATGCCACATAGGTTGGCCACCTTTGTCTGGCATCGGTGATGTACGTTCATGCCACATGCTGAAAGGGGGACAGTGACACCATGAGAAAGAGCAACAGAACCTACTGTCATGGACTTTGCACATGATCCTCTTTAGAAACGTGTATATTGAAGGAACAGTTGGCAAGCCCATGCCATCTTCTCAGCAGAAGGAGACACTGAACTCAAATAAATTAGGGCAGTGCTTTCATGATGCCACTGGGCATGCACCTTCCCTTCCTAAAATAGACAGTCACAGACCAGGTGCTCCTCGTGTGATGCTGGGAAGTGATTCCCACTAAAGATGCAACCAGAGCTGTGTTGATAGGGGAGGAAATCTGCTGTCAGGATGCCTTTAGACTGTGCCAATGCTGATAGAGAAAGATTGACGTTGGCTCTCACTGGTGGTAATGTGCAATGCTGGAACTGAAGATTGCTCGTGCTCACCCTAGACCAGAGCCCGAGCATCCCCTTCCCCACACAGGCTGCAAAGAGCTTCTCTGCCCTCTAGGCTGAAGCCCAGGGTTCCACCTCAGTCTGCAGAACTGAAAGTGAGGTGGGGGGGTGGTCTGTGTGTGCTTACGACTTGGGGTGGGAAGAGGGAAAGTGGCTGGAGACCACATTCCCAGCACATGGGAGGGTTGGGCTAGCTGAGCTAGACCAGCTACATAGGTGTCTAGCCCTGACAGCCATGATCTTGCAGGAGTTTTCTGATTCATTAGTGCCAAAGATCTGCCCTCCACTTACTGTGACCATGAGAGCCTCCTTGGTTGGGGGGTGTGCACACCTGTGTGTCTGTGTGAAGACAACTATTGTATCATGTTGCTGATTTAAAAAAATTAAAATTCTGCTTGTAAAACATCACCAGTACAATGAAAGGAAGGTTCAAAAAGATTTCCAAATCCTAGCTAAAAGAACTCTGATCTCAAGTCCTTCTTGATTCTCTAAAGGTATATCGATAGGGGTTGTTAAAATGGAATTAGGCAGGAGAACCTATCAAATCATGCAGTTTTAATCTTATTATTAGCCCATTTGTATGCAAAAAAACTTAGCACAGTGATTGGCATCAAATAGGTGTTCACTAATTACAGCTTTCATCTTCATTATATGTTATAATGAAATATGTATTGAAATATCTAGATGAAATTTTAGCAGCCTTCACCTTTAGTTTTAACGAGCCCACTCTTCCTCAGGTAGTTTATAACAGAACACAATAAAAAGGATTTTCTGTGTAAACAAGTATACAGCTATTACTTGTCCCAGTATAAATGCACAGATGTAGTCATAAAAATCTACTTGCAGTACAATGTTTAATGAAGATGTTGTTTGCAAAGGCTGCTGCCCTTCTGAATTCTGCAACCTTAGCACAGGGGATTGGGGAGTTTTACTTTGTTCCTTAAAGTTGTAGCCCGATGTATGCTTGTCTCTGACACAGGGTTGTGAAGAAAGGCCCCACTCCCACTATGACAATGTCATGAGTCTTTGTTACTAACCTCTTAGGTGATTACTCGATCTCTGTGAGTGCAAACAGTTTCTTTTGGTGACTATTTTCATGGGAATTATAATAGAGAGAGAATGTAGGCAGGAAAGAATGAAGGGAGGCCCTACTTAGGAAGATGGCTTTTAAGAAATCAAGATAAAGAGAGTATGCAGCGAAGACGAGGGAGAAAAAGATGTAGGGAAGGGAGTAGGAGGTGACGAAGGTAGGGGCATGGGGAGGAGTGACAGCAGGGACTTTGGGGTGTTGGCAGCTAGGACAGAGAATGACACACCTGAGGGGAGAAGAGGGAAGGGAGGAAGGGGGAGGGGAGAGGGGAGAGAGAAAAGAGGGAGGGGGCTACTTGAAATGCAGGAGGTGGGGCAGTGGGGTCAGGAATGGAATGGAGGAGAAAGAACGCTGGAAAAGGACAGAACAAAGCAGGCATGTGAGCCGTGAAATAATGCCAAGAATCCTCGTGGAAGTTCTAAACTCAGAGCTAATCACACTGCTGGGACCGCCTTGGCCTGGGTGGGTGGGGTGTCTGGGCTCTCACAAGAGCAGGAGGCCATCAGATGGGGCTTTGAATATTCATGTCTGGTTTGTACAATTAGAATATCTGAAGTTACTTCTTGCCTGTGAACTTGTAAAGCTAATTCTGATCAATGCCAGGCCCTCCCATGCATCTCAAGCAGGCATGGAGAAGAAAGTGTACAGCAGTACTTGTGGGCTACGGAGGACTGTTCAGGGGGATTCTGACTGCACATGGGTCTTGTCTTCAGTAATGATTAAAAACTGGCACCCCACCGTGTCAGTTAAGAGGTCATTCCAGGCTCTCCAGACACGTGAGCACCATTGGGATGAGCAGGGGGGACAATGCTGATGGTGATCTTTCACCTAAAGTCAGCACTGCTGTCACTTAAAAGATGAGATGTGCATTAGCCAGTGACATAAAATAAAATAGGGCTGCCAAGAAAAGTGGCTTCTATATTTAATAATTCAAAATAGAAAGGTGTGTGCTGCAGCAGGAACCCTCCTTTGTGAAGATATCTGGGCCCTGTCCCCACCTGCTCCCCCACTCAAAAGGCAGAAGTGCTTCGTCATTGTCACTGGAATGTTTTCCTTCCTACCCTCTCAACTTGGTGTAATAGCATCTCAGTTTCTAAAGGTTATTATTGCCTTGTCAACTTGGCATTTTATGGCAAGAAAGTCCTTTTGGCATTTTCTCAGGGTCAGTCTGAAAAAGTTGACCAGTGAAGGCTGCTGGCTCTGGCTCTGGCGGCCTTTGAAGAAACATCAGAGTCAGAGCTGGACTTGGCCTCTCCCCAGGCATTTTGAGTTTGCAGCACGCTTTGGTGATAGACTCTGTCCAGCTTAAGTCACGGAACTCCTCTGTGTGGGACCTGCCATCAGCCAAGCAGATGCACCAGGCTTGCTCCTTGATGGGGCCACAACAAGTTTCTCACTAGCTGAAACAAAGGAGGGGGCAGGGGCACAGCTGATGCTGGCAGAGTTGGGGGCCAGGGCCAGGGAGACAGCAGGTCAGGTGGAAGGAAGTGGTCAGTCAGAGGGAAGATGCTGCCTTCGTTTCTCCCCAGGACCAGGCACAACAACAGAAGGCAATGGGGCCAGGAGCCTTGATGTGTAACCTGAGTGACTTCGTACTTATCTGGGTTCAAGATTAGGGTGTTTGTGTGTGGTATGTGTGTGCATAAGAAAGCACAGCAGTGGCTTATTGTTTCGAGCATTTCTCAGTCCCCATCCTAGGGCTCCTCCAGGCTCCTGGGAGAAGTCAGCCCTCCATACCCTGCCGCCCTCCCTAACGCTCTCTGTTAAAGCTGTGAATCTGCCTCCTGCAGGTGTTCTATCAGGGTCCACACTCACTTCCTGCTACTCACCGTCACACTTCAGTCCTTGCCTGGCCAGGCCCCACAGCAGGGTCCCACAGTGCTCACAGAAGGTAGGGCTTTTGTAGTTGTAGACTTTAAATCTATGTGGCATGTCAATCTTGAACCTCTCCTTGTGGAACTGAAAGAAGAGACTGCATGATGTCCCCAGCTTTATATGTCTTAACAGATACTTTAGCACAATGAGTAGAATAATAATAACATTGGAACAATGTGCATTTTAAACCACGATTTTTACTTGTCAAACTTCATAGTCACGTCCAGGGAACTCAGCCATTAGCTCTTTAGGGGTAAGGGGCCAGAGCATGATATACACATATCAAGTAGCCTGCTGAAGTCTGAGGCATTCCCAACAGTGGGGCTAACATTTCAGGAAGAGGGGATGAGGATTATTTATTTAAATGGGAGTCAAGTAAACCTTGCACTTCCCTTCCTATTTTAACATAAATATTTTCTTTACTCCTTTGACCCAGAGCTAGTGCTTTAACCTTTGGAGGGTGTTACGTAAGACTCCTCTAGAGGACACAAGGCCGTGGGGGACTGAGAATTAGAGCCTAAGCTGTGAAGCACTCACACCTGTTATACATGAACTGGGGAGGCCGGGCGTGGATGGCGGTTCTGCCACTTGCTGTGGACACATGGCATGTGTATTCTCTTTTACACATGGAATACTTCATGTAATCTTCAAAATATCCCATTTGAAGTAGCTTCTCTTAGTATTCTCATTTGACAGATGAGGTACTTAAGCACAGAGAGGGCAAGACACTTGTCTAGGTCACACAGCCAGTGAGTTGTGTCATCTATAGCCTGGCTGTCAGAATCAGAGTCTGTCCTCTTTCACTATTACTCTTCTCTCCCTCAAAATGAATGTATGATTTAGGGGATGGAGAGAGGGAAGATGAGAGAGGGATGCTGGTGGTAGATATTTGTATGGCAGATTTTGTTCTCTTTTCTTCTTTTTTTTTTTACACAATTTTCCAGAGTTTATTTCCTCTCCTTTAGTCAAACTTATCTCATGAGCAACAACAAAAAAATCAGGCAGTTTGAATCTTGACAAGAATACCAGCATCCTTGTACAGTATAAAAAGTTTTACGTACTTAAGACTTATAATCTCTGCTTAAGTTTTTAATTAAACAATTCATTTGGGAACATACACAGTAATGAAGCCTTATTCATTAAAGTGATCTAGCTAATGTTCCCGCTGTGGCTACTGGTCAGCATTGGGTCTTTCCCATGGCTGTTTAGACATGCTTAAAAGTTGCCCAGCACTTACGCTAGCCATTTTCAACCAAGAAAAAATAATCTTCAAAACTCATTTTGTATAATCATTTCCATGTAAATATGAACAATTAATGTCCAAATCTAGGCCAGAAGGCTTCCACTTTAAATCACAATCTGCCCAAATGGTCAAGATACACCTGGGAAAGACCAAAGATCTGTCCTCTCCAACATGACAGTCACTTATCCACAAGAATATGTGCAAGGTGGTGAGAAGGTGTGCTGTAAGTGTAAAATGCACACTCAATTTGAACAGTTTCTATGAAAAAAGTCACATTAATTTTCTATAATGATTACATATTAAAATGATAATGGGCCAATTGGGTTAAATGAAATATAATATTAAGAGTAATCTTGCCGGTTGCTTTTTACTTTATTTAATGCAGCTACTTGGAAATTTAAAATTATACGGTGGCCCTCACATATACTGTGGTCCTATTTCAATTTAGACATTAGCCTTTGGGGTTAACAGTCATGCTTACAATGTGTGATTCTCCACAGAAGCTGAGGCATCAAGTAAAGGGAGCAGGAGGGCGGGTTGGGAGGTGGCAATTTGATTTAAGCAAACAACAACGTTGGTCTGGGAGATTGAGATCTGAATTTTAGCTCCAGCTTTGCTACTTACAGGTAGTTGAGCATAGACAAACTACTTTAACCTCTTTGAGCCTTGGCAGAGTGACTTTAATAAAAGATTATCCTTTTCTGGCTCTAAATTTTAAAAGAAATTCTACCCTGGAAAAACTCAGTCAATTTGCTTTCTCTTTACCTATCCCTTTGCTGCATAAAATCACATACCTGTGCAGGTTGACACTGTAAAGTTCAAAGGGACTTCCAACTGTTCTTGGCAATCCTACTGCTTCTTCCTATCCCTTGCTTTCCCATTTCTAAGGACAATTATTTCAAGATCCTCCCCGTGAAAGCAAGTCATTGTCTTCTCTGTTCTTGCAATCCTCAGAGTCCACTGAGGATATAAACTGTCTAAGAGAAACTCTGTTATCTATCCATGCCCAAATCTACAAACCTACTTTAATCTACAGCCATCTTCTCCTCCCTTCCTGATACAATTGATGTAATGTTCATCTGTCCATCAGAGACCCATTTCCACATCCTTAGAACATGTGGATCTTTTCCCCTCTTTCCAAGACTGACTGCTCTGGTCATTCCTCTCTCCAGCTTCATCCACCCGTCATTGCTCCCTAGCTATGGGACTATTTCCACCCTTTGTGTCTTACCTCCTTCCAGCTACTGTTTTACTTCAATGATCTTCACAGTTAATCTTCACGATAATATTAATGCATAGGTTGTTTCCATGTTATCATCTTCCAGTGCTGGCCAATGAGGGTACCACCTTTATAAATCCTCTGAAATTTCTCTGATCAAGGCCTCCAAAGATCTCCAGGTGGCCCTCATTTTTTTCAGCATCTCAGCTGCACTGAACTAAGCCCTGCCCTTTCACACACTCTTAGTATATGAAAAGCCCTGTCTAAATAAACTCCTTCTCTTCAACCTAACACCAAATTTTAGATTCTTTTGGGATCAGTATTTTGACCTTGTACTCCTTTCTCCCTATACTCACTAGGAAATCTCTCTGGCAGCTCTAAATTCTACCCCAATGATAGTTACTCTCAAGTATATAGATTTAGTCCATTGGCTCTTTGCATTCCAAGCTCATATAAAATTGCCTATTTGATACTTCCACTTGGATGTCCTTAGGCACCTCAGACTGGCCAAAACTGAAATATTAATTTCTCTCTCCAGATCTCTCCTTCCAGTCTTACTCACATTCTTAAGGTTCTGCTATCTACCCCACCACTCAAGACAGAAACTCAGCCATCATTGCTCTCTTTCAATCTCCACATCTTGTCCATTGGAAAACAGTCACCTGGAACATCGAAATTACCTAAAAAAATCTGCATACTTTGCTCCATCTCTACTATCACCACACTTATGCCCTGGTGGGACTCTGTCCTCTGATTTTTACTTTCACATCTGAACCCATTTTCCCTACCAGCAGTCACAAAGTGGACTTTACATTGCAAGTCAAATAAAATCCAACCTCTTTTCCAGGATCTAAAGACCCACTCCTCCTGTCTAGGTCCTGCCAAGTTCCCCAGCTTCGTGTTTCCATTCTTGCCCTTGCTGTTCCAGCCGCATGGTCTCACTTCAGTTCCTAGAACATGCTGATTCTTTCCTCCCATGGAGCCTGTCAGTCTGTGTAGGGGCTCCTTCCTCCTGCTGTCCACACAGCTGGCTCCTTTCACCCCTTAGCTCTTAGCTTAAGTAACCCCTCCCTCAGGAAAGTCCCTGACCTTCAGTCTAAGTGAGCCACTCTATTATTCTCCATCATCGCACCTTGTTGGCTATTTTTATAGTGTCTAATTATTATAAATGGAAACTATATATAGTCATTTGTTAATGTCTGTTTCCCCAGCTTTATGGTAAAGTCCATAAAGGCAGGGCCACATCTCTTGTGCTCTGCCATGTACAGAGTACATACATGTATTATACACACAATAAATAATACTTGTTGAAGGAGAAAGGGAAGGGTGGGAGAAGGAAGTGCCTGACTTTCTAGCTTAGCTTCCCTTCTGCATGGAGTAAAATCTAAGTTGTCCTCAAACTATATACCTCAAAGTCCATTCTGAAAGAAATACTTGCCCTTAATATAAGAATTATACATACATCATCATCTTGTTCTAACCCTGTCAATGATTATATCTGTATTTTATTATCATTTGCATCTACTCTTTAACTGACACTTCTAGCTATAGATTCCACAGGAGTCATTCTCATATAATTGATCAAACCTATGCTTTCTGGCCACTTTCTATTATGTTTCTCTGGAAGAGGCACAGTCACTAAAATTCTTAATGTTCTTTTTTAAATTCACACCCTAGTCATGAATCTCAGTAACAATTATTGAGGAGGAGGGGTTTAGGGAGATCACCAATAAGCTTAAGGATTCAAGTTCAGGCATTATTAAAAAGAATTAGTGGGCTGTAAAATCTAATGTCAGGATACAATCGTCATATTTCAGACAAAGCAGAATCTAAATACTTACCATGGTTTCTCGGCTATTGACAGCTGATCCTGTGCACTTGGCTATGACTTTATCAATACACTTCTTGTGAATTGCTGCATTACATTCTGAAAAGAAATGATTGCAGCTTAAGATTTTCAGAAGTTAAGGAACCAGTAAAAAGGAATGATAGTAATACAACAGAAATCTTTCTTACTTACGTCGACACTGGTAGCCCTGTTTGTTCAGACCCCTGCAATAAAGCACAGGTTTGATTTATATGGATATTCAAACCAACAGCAGCACCACAAACATCTGAAACATGATGAGATCTCATGGTTTTCTACTATCACAGAACATTTTCTCATCAGCACCCCTGGTCTATCATTTGCCAAGAGTGTTAACATGTGTTTTTTTTTTTTTACACTGCTTTGTTAAGCATCTGATGATAAAATAAATGAGCTATCGTTAATTGCTCTCTCATTGGTGTATTTTCGAAACAATCACGTAGAGGTTAAAATGCCTGATTGAAAATGCATCACTACCTCCTAGTAGCAAATTTCCACGTCCTGCACTTAAAAATTCATTGTCTCACTAAGTTCAATATAGATTAGCAAAGGCATCTGAACATTTCATTTCCTCTTTCTGAGTATCATTCCTGAGTGATGTTCACTACGAGAAAGGGAGGAGGAGCTTCAGGTCATCAGATTAAAACAGGTTGATAAAAATCCACCAAAAGTTTCTTTGCCCTTGGATACCCTGGTTAAGCTGGGGTTGTGCATTAATGGATTCTGTAGTCGTTCAAAGGGAAGAATATCCCATTAAGAGGAAAGCAGCCTGAGACTGGAGATAGGGGTTGTTTCAAGTCTCCACTCTATCATAGCCTTTGCTATGTGGCTACTGAGGATTGAACCAATCTCTGTTCAAGGGCTGTTAAAACACCCAAGAGCACTGTAAACATCTAAACTCATTAGCTCCAATGGGAAAGTTGTTGTCTGTTTGTAGACATTAGTGCCAGCACAGTAAGCTGTCGAGGTGATGGTAGTTTCAGCTGTAAAACTGTGCTTACAATAAGGATATCTACCTCCTCTGTCCTTCCCCTCTTACTCCAGCAGCCTTCCATTTAATCAGAAACCAAAATCCTTGGAGCTACAAGAGCCACATTATGAAATCTTTCATAGAATCATACACTTGAAGTCTTCTCAATCCAGGTGAGGTCACTGAAAACTCTCATGTAGTATTTATTTTGGCATGTTCCCCTAAGGTAGAGCATGCTGGACTGATAGGATGCAACAGAATGCATAACCTAAAGCTTGGAGTGAAATGCCAAGTTACCATACCAGACAAACTCATGGCAGACGGAGCAAAACGTGGGTTGTGGAAAAAAGGTGGCGGTGAACTCATGGCACTTGACATGATGGACTTTGGCCTGTTTGATGGCTCCTCGACGGTGATGTAAAGCAAAGAAGCCTTCAGTCTCAAATTCACTCATGTCCTTTGCGTCTGCAGAAGAGGATAGGGGACAAAGTGAAGTTCTGTGATATGGTTGTCACAGCTGGATGGGGAAGGTGAAGAGGTGGGAAGGGACAGAGATGAACAAGAAATTAGACAAGTGTTGAGACCAGTAAAGTCCCAAGTACTTATTAAGGCTGGTGCAGGCTAAGCCTTTTTTCTTTAGTTCTTTAATACATATTTATATATATATTATTAAAGGACTGAAACAGGTTGAATTATTGGCTTAATCCTTCACTATTTTTTGACTGTGCTGAGTTACTGTCTTTTAATTTTTAAAACCAGAGGTCAGAACTTGCAAGGTATTTATCAACCTTTCCTATTCACTGTCAATGATGAGTCAGCCAGAGAAGTCAGGAAGTGGTAAATACTTTTCTGCATGTAATTCTAGAGAATAATGTGGTTATTGACAGCAACTTGTAAATGGCATTTTTTTTTAGGTCCCAAGATGCTTTACATCTGGTTATAGAGTATAGTAGACTGGAGGAAACTGGACAGAGTTCTGTGTGAGGACAAAAGAACTTGGGGAATTATTTTTGTTCTGATTCCTGATGTCCACAGTGATTTAATCAAACACACCAGCTACAGACTAAACTGGTCAATGTGGAAAGGGTCAGAAATTAACAGATCACTACAGTGTTTTAAATGTCTAGGTAATCCTGGATGTTACCTAGTCATCTGTATCAAATCGTCACATTCGTAATTCTTCAGTTTACCCTGGGCTCTGGGTATTGGTGAGGGTACTTTATGTGGTCACTGTCCACAGTGCCCTATGCCCTGATGACACCTTCCCAAAAGGCTGGTAGAATTTTGAGAAGACCAGTAGTGCCCCGGCTAAAGCCCAGGCCCAAAGAAAACACAATAGCAAGGCAGTCATGGTTAAACAGCTTGAAAAAAACTACAATATGCAAGAGAGAATAATATAGTAAACAAGAAAGATATAACAAACATAATCATCATCACTAAAATAAAGACAATGAATTTAATGATTATAACTTCTAGAATTATAATTTTAAATAGCTCAAAGATTCTTAAATTACATATTCTATCACTTTTATTTTTATAAATATAAAAATTTGATGTTTATCTAGAGTAAGGGGCTTATATTTCATAAATATGAAGAGTTAACAATATTTAAATGAATTACTTCTATTCTGGCTAAGCAGTAGCAGAGATTCGACAGCACACTTGGGGCAAATGTTCCTGCTCAGGTACTTTATTTTCCACATCTCTAGCCAGGCCAGAAACACAGTGAATAGACAGCAGTGGGGCTGTGTAGAAGGAGACTTCTCCCCCAGGAATCCAGCCAAGTCCCAGGAGACATTTTAGGACTAAGGACTTCTCCACAGTGGTCCACAGGTTTGTTTCATAGGAACTCCAGACTTCCAGATAAAGAGCAATCCCAATAACCATGTAAAGAGTTCCACAGATGGGGGTATAATACTGCCTAATACTTTAAGGTTAGGCAATTTAGGTCTTTTCATTAGGAACTGGGCTGGAAATACATTAAGCTTGGTAAATGAGGGGTTAAGTTCAGGATCACTGAGGCAACTGCCTTCTTCCATGAGTTCTGGTGTAAGTGTGGAGATCTATTTACAACTTATGACTGGTATAGTAGGACATTTGTCATTAAGATCTGACTCATTTCTATTTTGGTCCAGATGAATTGATATGAAATAATATAAAGTTACTTTTCAATTCATGACATGAATTATTTTGGGAGCCTTCACTGTATTACTATAAAAATTATATGTATATAGATATATTCTGTGCATCAGACTATAATACTGTACATTTTTTTAAAAGTCAGAAAGTGCTAGAAATGAATTTATTCCCTTGTTCCTTCTTGTGATATCATTTATTCTCTATTTCAGTCATTACAAGAGAGTAAATTCATAAAAACTCAGAATTTCTTGAATGCTTCTGGTATTTACTATGTTTATTTTTGAAGCAATTTGCTCCTCCATTTGTTTATTGGCTTGGAGAAGCTCATTGATTTTTATATCTTTGGTTGTTTTATATTATTTACTTTAATCTATCACTTATTTGTAGTAAGTCCAACCACAAATGTTTCCCGGGCAGCTCTGAGAAAATTGCTATGCTGAATGTCCTAAAGAAATATAAAATATTATTCATAACCTTTGGAAGTGGCTAGCAGTCAAGTCTGGGAGACAGGCACTCACACAAAGAACAGCATATATGATGGTGTGAAATAGACATGGAGATATGTACATCCATATTTTTTAGGTGGTAGGAAAAGGAATTACAAAAAAGACCACAAAGAGACATCTAAAAAATTAAGAGGAAAACTTGAATAATATCACATTGGCTAGCCAAGAAAGAATGGTTTCTTCAGCATTGAGTTATATAGACATGTCAAGGGAATGAAGGCTAAGAAACAGGAATTTATTTTGAGGATCCATACTCTTGGAGAAAGCCATTTAGCAGATTGGTTGAAATATAAGCTGGTCTCTTAGGGTTCAAGAATTGATGAAGTAGTGAAGAAACAGGAACTAATAAATATAACTACTTTTTTCAAAAAATGTGTCAGGGATGGAAAGGAAAGAAAAATTCATGGAGGTAAAAAGGTAAAAAAAAAAGAGCTCTTTTTGAAAATAGAAGATGTTTTATGTCTTTGCAATGAGTTAGAAACCAAAGAGAGAAGGAAAAGTTGAAGATGCTAGAGAGGAAGCATGATTGATGGTACAGAGCTGCTAAGAATTAGATGCAGGAGACCAAGAATGGGAAGGTCTTTCTCTGAGGCAGAAAAGCAGGAAGAGAATGCAGGAAGAAGCAACTGTATTCTAAGTGCAGAGATAGACAGAAGATGAAGTCTCTTCCAATTACATGGTGAGGGGTTGCCCAATCTCCAAGAGTGAGAAGAATAAGATACCCTCAGAAACCAAGGAGTATGGGAATGTTTGGAATAGCCATTGTATGGGAATCAAGAGAAAATAAAAGGAATTTTTAAATGCCAGGGTGAGTCCAACTGAACTGTTCAACAAACATTCATTAAGTGCCTCCTATGTACCAAACATGCAACCTGACAGTGGAGTTAAGGAAATAAGTAAGATTAGTTCAAACATTGCTTTCCTGCAAGGAATTTAGAGTCCACAAGGAAAGTAGTAAATGTCAGAACAGAAATATTCACAGTATGCTATGGACCATGAAGGTGAGGAAACTACATCAGCTAAGGCAGGTAGAGTAGGTAGAAGTGAAAAAGACAGGAAAATGGGGACAAGGAAGGTACTAGCAGAAATGACTTCTGAGCTGAGTACTGAGAGATAAATAACTCCTGTTAACATGTGGGAGAGGTATGGTGGGGAAAAGCAAAAAGTGTCCTCTCTAGATGGAAAGGAATGAGCAAGGGTACAGAGATTAGGTATCTTGGGATGCGCATATTGCCAGTCTGCAGTAGGAAGCAGAAAACATCAGTGCTCACATCCAGAAGATGCGGAAGTATTATATCAGTTTGAACATTTTTCCTGTAGGTAATTTACAACAAGGAAAGGCAGCGGGCAGGGACAGGGGCAGCGAGGGACAGGGGCAGAGAGGAACAGGGGCAGAGAGGGACAGAGGCATGGCATGCTCAGAATGGACTTTTACATGGTTTATTCTGGCAACCATGTAGAATGAGTGGGATTTGGAAAGAAGTAATGATGACTTAAGCAGGGGATATAATTGAAAAATAATAAATAGACAACATGGGCAGAAACTGTTGATGGATTAATCTGGGAGGTTAAAGGATGAAGAGGCTATACAAATTACTTCCAGGTTTCATGGTCGATAAAGAAATAATTTTCCAAGACAATGAGGACAAAATAAACAGGTAACTGATAAAAATGATGCAAAGGCACACAGCAGGAGATGGGAATGCACAGTTTGGAGATCAGGCCATCTTTGGAAGAAGAGGGTGCTCATAAGAGCAGAGTACTTAGTGGCAAGGGCTTAGGAAGGACTCCAGGCTAGGCTAGGAGTTAATGTTACAAGTGGCTAACAAATGAGTGTGAAAAAGAAATGAGATTAGGATAGTAAGAGAGAGGACAGAATTGACAGGAGAGGTGGATGAGCTCCAAGAGAAAGAGGTCTGACTCTGAGTCCTTACTGGGGTGGGGAATTCCATGTGAAGACCTGTAGGGTGATTGTAGGTTATTGAATGGATAAAGAAAAGTGTAGGAAGGAGTAAAAGTATGAAGTGGGCATATCAGATGGTGATGGTGAACACTGAAGCTACTAAGAGCAAGGATAGGAGAGCAGAGGAAGAAGAGAAAAACTGATTCCAGCACTTTTTAAAGGAATAGGAAGTTTAAAAGATAAAGAATAGACTGAGCTGTATGTGGGGACCAATGAGCCATTTAATTGCCTACAGAGTAGAAAAGAATTGAGACTTCTATTAAAGAGGGTTGCAGGAGACATGATGCCATCTTAATTGTTATCCAAGATTAAATTCTTTACTCCCTTTCATTTGTCTGCTCTTCCCACATCCCCCACTTCCACCACTCCTATGATCATTTTCCTAGTCTCTTTTAAGAGATGTCACCAAAAGTTTTTCCTTCATCCAACTTGCATTTTTAAAGATTTATAAAATCACCTTAACTAAGTACTTATAATGAGCATACCCTCCCATCTATACTGCCAAGAACTCTTATTTTCTTTTGGATTCTTTCTTTTATTTCATTCCTATAACCACATGCCTAGACCAGCAAGCATCTCACCACCTCTCCACTGCAAAAATGAAATTTTATAGCCTCTTTCTATATCCAGTCTATTTTCTTTCCCAAAGTCATCACACATTGTGTTGCAAGCAATTTCCTCAAAACACTGCTTTCATCATATCATGTCCTACTCAAGAATGCAACTGTGACTCTTTGTTGGTGACTTCTCAAAGTGTACATACTCCTCTTGCTTGGCTTCCAAGCCCACTAAGATCTGTCTTTGATTCTTTATCCTGATTTTAGCAGGGGCCCACTGATCTACCTACACCACTCTTCTCATAGTTCTTTGTCCATTTATATTTTTGCTCAAGCCTACATTTTTTTTCCCCTCCCAGAGGCTCTCTTTCTTCTTTGCAAACTCAACTCAGCCTATCCTTCTGAATTTTCTGGAATGAAAATTCAGAAATTTTCTCTAGAAGTACTAATTAATCTCACTGGTTAATCAGTATTTATATGGTTTAGGATTTAATTTTCTAACAGTTTAATCTGTACCACCTCTCCAATTTGGGTTTAAGATCCCTGAGTAAGGACTCATGTTTGGGTTTCTGAATCCTTCAGAATGTTTCAGAAAACATTCTTAAAATTGAATGAAATCCTAAACTTCTCATCATCAAAGGGAATTTTATACTTGAGTTATTCCATAATATTGCTTGTTAAAAATTAAGATTTTTGATACATAAAAATCTAGAGATGGAGTTTCAATTTGCAGCTAGTTTAAAAATTTTAAATACTACAGACTTCTGGCCAAGATGGAGGCATAGGTAGACGCACTGTGCCTCCTTGCACAACCAAGATAGGGACAACAACAATATGGAACCAAAATAACAACCAGAAATGACAGAAAATTGAAGTGTATGGAAGTCAGACACCCAAGGATTTAAAAATAGACACTGTCATCCAGACCGGTAGGAGGGGCGGAGTTGGGCCGGGCGAGGGACTCGGAGCGGAGACCTGAGCAACCCGGGGCGGCGCGCAAGTCCACAGCAGGCAGACCCTGGGTGCACAAGCAGCAGTGGCTGGTGGACCCCGGCCAGGGGGTGGCGACCAGCAGACCCAGCGAGGTGGCCATTGTGAAGCAAGGCACTGCGCGCAACTCAGGGTCCCAGCACTGGGAAATAGAGCTTTGGGTCACTGACTGAAAAGGAAGGTCCCACGGGGTGCACAGGCCTATCCACGCCAAAATTGGTGCCAGAGGGGCCCAGTTAGCTTGTGGAAAGCAGCGGAAGGGTCTGAGGTCCTACAGAGAGCAGAGCAAGTGCCATTGTTCCTTCTCAGACCCCACCCCCACATACAACGTCACAACCCAGAGACTGGGGTGCCCTGCCCTGATGAACTCCTAAGGTCCCGCCCCTCACTACAGGAGCTTGACAAGACCAAAAACAAACAAACAAAAAAAAACCCAGCAAAAAAGATGGCTCAAACAGGAGAAGAATTGAAAGCCCCAGAGCCCATCCTTTTAAGCAACCAAGAGATAGCCAACCTATCAGATGCACAGTTCAAAGCACTGGTGATCAGGATGCTCACAGAATTGGTTGATTTTGGTTGCAAATTAGATGAAAAAATGCAGGCTACAATAAGTTTAGTGAAGAAAAATGCACAGGGAACCAATAGTGATGGAATGAAAGATGGGTCTCACATCATTGGAGTGGACCAGAAGGAAGAAAAAAATATACAACCAGAAAAGAATGAAGAAATAAGAATTCAAAAAAAATGAGATGCTTAGGAACCTCCGGGACATCTTTAAACCTTCCAACATCCAATGTATAGGGGTACCAGAAGGAGAAGAGGAAAAACAACAAGTGGAAAAGATATTTGAACAAATAATAAAGGAGAACTTCCCCAATCTGGCAAGGGAAATAGACTTC
>CM052538.1:61957629-61984617 GCA_028533065.1 Trachops cirrhosus
GCATCCTGATCACCAGTGCTTTGAACTGTGCATCTGGTGGGTTGGCTATCTCTTGGTCACTTAGTTGTATTTTTTCTGGAGCTTTGATCTGTTCTTTCATTTGGGCCTTTTTTGTCTTGATGTGCCTGTTATGCAGTGAGGGGTGGAGCCTTAAGTGTTCACCTGGGTGGGGCAACCCACTGCACTGTGTTGTGATGCTGTATGTGGGGCAGGGGTCTGAGAGGGAACAATGGCACTTGCTCCACTCTCTGCTAGGTTTCAGTCACTTCCCCCACTTCCCACAAGCAAACTGGGCCCTTCTGGTGCTGATTCCTATGTGGGTGGGTTTGTAAACATTCTAGGACCCTGTGGGTGTCTGCAACGAACTCACCTGTGAGGCTGGGAGTCTCTCCCGCTGCCTCAACCCCCACAGGTGTTTTTAGTCAGTGTTTTGAGGCTTTATTTCCTTGCTGGGGCCCTGGGTTATGCAGTCCATTCAGCTCCTCAGTTTCGTCAGGTTTATCTGCGCGTGAATGTGGGACTGTCCAGTCCATCAGCTGCCACCTTGCCGGCCAGCTGCAGCCTTGTGCGCCCCATTCCACAATCTGCTGCTTTGCTGGGTCCACCAGTCACCACCTTGCTGTGAGTCTTCTCTGCCTGGCTGCCCGACTCCACCTTTCCTACTGGTCTGGGTGAATGTATCTTCTTTAATTCCTTGGTTGTCAGACTTCCATACAGTTTGATTTTCTGTCAGTTCTGGTTATTTTTTGTTTTTAAATTATTGTTGTCCTTTTTTTGGTTGTGTGAAGAGACACAGTGTGTCTACCTATGCCTCCATCTTGGCCAGAAGTCCCAAAGTTTTATTCTTAAAAAATACTTCCTGGGTTTGTGTAATTATTGTTTGTGAAATATTATTGCTTTTGATCCACCTAAATTTGCTTTTTCATTCTAAGACAAAATTTAAGTTCCACAGTAATAGGATAAATATCCATGGAGTTATTTTTCAAAAGCAGTGTTCTTTAAGCTATTTACCAAAAATCCTTGCATTCTGGTGGAGGCCTTTCTTCAGTTTACATTGGGCCATGTTTTGAACTAATGAAAGAAGTATACTTCATTTTACTCAAGGAGTTAAATAGTACTGGGAGTATCATTTAGTCTAGTACTTTCACTTTTTATGAAGTCCAGTTATTTAGCTGCCCTACCATCACTCATTTCGCTGACTCAAAAATAGTACAATGACTTTTGCTATATATCTAGAGCTTCCAGACATAAGAGAAGAAAAGTTTAAATCTCCTTAGAACTTTTTTTAAAAGAAAGGTTTACTATGGAAGATTCCAAATATATACAAACCAATTTCCCAGTAGTTATCATCCAGCTTCAACAATTTCCAGTCCATGGCCACTCTGCTAACTCACCCCATTCCCCACCCGCCCCCTGCACCAATGGGTTATTTCAAACAAATTCCTAGTATTATTTTATCTATAAACATTTTAGCATGTATCTTAAAGATAAGGACCCTTAAAAAATATAACCACAAATATCATCACACTTAAAAAATTAATGTCTCAATATCATCAAATATATGGTGAGTGTTCAATTTTACGAGTATCTTTTTTAGTTTTTTAAACATATAATCTTTATTATATATATTTTCCATTACGAATTGGTCCCCCAATGCCCTACTCCCCTCAGCAACCCTCATACTGCTGTCCATGTCCATGAGTCCTTTTTCCTTTTTGCTCAATTCCTCCACTCTCTGACCTCCCCGCTACCACTAGCTGTTATCTGCTCTCTATCTATAAGTCTGTCTCTGTTTTTCTTATTAGTTCAGTTTGTTCATTAGATTCCACATGTGACTGAAATCATATGGCATTTGTCTTTCTCTGACTGGCTTATTCACTTAGCATAATGTTCTCCAGGTTTTTATTTTCCAAGGTATTGTTTGAATCTGGGCCCAAAGGAATTGTACATATAAAGCAAAACCCCAGCACCATAGACTAAACTAAACTGTAAACTGTAAACTAAAACTTGTTTCTTGGTAGTAAAGCAAATTTAGAAAATAATTAAATCAGCTTATTATCAGTCAGCTTACATATCCATTCTGAGGCTTAGGATTTATGAGCAGTAGCATTTGATTTATTTAAATAGCACTTTGACCACAGAATATAAATGCAACAGAAGGAACTGACAGGCTGTCACAGGCCCCAAGCAACACTCAGCTGTAACTTCCGTGGCCAATGTCTGTGTTACATGGAACTGAAACTCTTTAGCAATGCATTTTCCTTCCTTGTTCCTAAAAAGATTTGAGGACTGACTTGAAGCCATTAATATTTTACCATTAGGGTTATGGAAAATATTTATTGGTTTCTTATATTTATTTTGTATTCCACTGATAATGTGATAGCTTGTTATATCACATCACTTATACACAGACAGTGTGTATAAACACTGCAACACTTAAACAGAACCTTTTAGGTTTATAGTACATTTCCAAACTAAAATAAAGACTGACTGTAAAAGTACTGGGCATGTGAGTCCACACAATTAAAAAAACTACTGCTATAAATGATTTATATTTTTATGATTTTCTAACCCAGATAGTGTATTGTCAACTACTCTTTGAGCACCACTGGAAATTTTAAGAACATTCTTTGGGCTTCCATTGTCTCTTGATTCTTTTCTATGCTTTGCAAAAGTCCAATAAATTCAACAAGAGGAGAAGGGACATGCCCTCCTCATCCCCAAAAGGAAGAAGAAATGTCACTTGCCACTCATTTCCAGGAAGTATCTTGCATTCATTAGCATTCGGCCTTGAGGTTTCAGCTCTAACTGGTTGAGAGAAGAAAGGAATACCAATCAGAATGTGAAACAAGTTGAGGTTAATGACGTCATAACTGGTGAATTTGGTGATGGCGGACTCCCAAAGTAGAATCCAAGCATTGCTCCCTCTCATTTTACAATGACATATTATCATAATAGCTCAGCATCTGTGTGTATAGCCTTTCTTTTATTAAGACGCCTTAGCAACTCATTAATCTTACCTGGAGAGGAAAACTCCCATAAGGAAGAAACAAAATTCCCAAACAGATTCTATTTATTTGACTTTCTTGCCCACCTTGCTGCTTATCTGAAGAGCTGTAAAGGAGCAGAGTCAGACCTTGTACATGACAATAGAGGTGCAAACACTAGGACTTGCTCACATGGGCAATAAGTAGGCCTTTGGAAGGAAAGACGAATCCTTTACCGAAGGTGCCTCCACATGTGTGACTAAGCTAATCAGGGTACTAAATGGGAATGGCCTTTTTCTTCCACAGGAGAGATTTTTTTCCCTTGGGAAAGTGCTGGATGATCTAAGGGAAATTTTAATTCAATTGGTCTGAGAAAGGATTAAAATAAAATATTTCAGTGCCATTATGTAGAAGGGATCAGAACAAAGTGACATTTTAAAGGGGTGATGCAGATATCTCCTGATGTAACATAATGGAAAAAATGTCAAATCCAAGATAACCTGACCACTATTGCTAATATACATACCAAAGTATAACATTATATTGTCAATGTGCCGAAAAGAATATGAGAGTGAAGTAAAGGTCATTATTGATCCATGAGCTAACCAGAATAACTGAGAAATAGTAAGAAGTGTCCAGTTGAACCCAGGATTGAATATGAATCATGGCTAAATAATTTACTGGCTGTGTGACCTTGTGCAAGTCACTAAACTTTCAAAGATCTCTAAAAAACTGATATAGGATACTTAACCTCATAGCATCACTATTATTAGAATTTCATGATTTCTTTCTATTTTGAAAACTGTGACTTGAAAATCTGTTGGGTGGAGTTATTAAAAATCTGAGTTATAGGAAATAAGAAGCAGAAAGGTAAGATTCTCTCCTTTTGTGTAAATGATATGAACATTTGAGAACATGTTCTGGGTTTCAGATTATTTAAAAACAGTTTTTACTGGTATATAAATACTTTCATTTTGTGGGCTCCAGAAATTTTCATTAGAATGCTTATGCTTTCATATTTTATTCTTCCCTTTAACATTTTTAAACATTTGCTATCAAAACAGGTATAACCTAAGTCTTCAAAAACTTGATGTAGTAACATGGATTGTGTATGATGTACTTTTTAGTAGAAAGTAAGCTAAATGAAAACATTCAGCTAAAAAAATTTATAGGGATTGGCAAAGTATGGAGAAGACCAAACATTAAATAGATCTTTGCCTAATCCTCTCACTCCTATCTATCATCTTATCTATCTTATAAGGTATCAAGATATCTATGTATTATCTTGATAAATAGACAACAGTTATATTCCCAAGACAGGGGACATTTGTGATCTTTCTGAGCTTACTTTTAGTTATAAATCAATAACACTTGTTCATAGCCTGAGACCTTCTTCACCTTACACAGGAATCAAAGGAATTTGAATATGTCAATATGTTCTATAGTCCACAATGAACGATCATGGTCATTATCAAGTCACCAATGAGTAAGTGGTAGGGAGTGTGTCTGCCCAAGGCTGGTGTATCATTATTTTAGGATGACATTGAAATTTCGAGCTAATACAGTACTTATCACTTAATGGTACATATACTTTAAATAGAGCTCACAGCTCAGATATTTACCCATATTTCTGTCTTCCCATTGTTCTTTCTGCACCTCTCGGCCAGGGAGTAGAGCTCGACAGTAGTTTCAGATATTAGGTCCACATTTTTGCCCTTCACAATGATCTGCATTACTCTTCCCTTGTTGATATGGGCATCAAAAGTGCTGTCCCAGGGTGGGTACATGGTTGGCTTTTTCTGGATGTACATCTGCCCATTCTCTAGGAACAGAAAGATACGGTCTCATTACTCCTTTAGCCAGCTCTGGGAAAAAATTCAATTCAACTCAGCAGTGGCTGTCATTCCATCTGCTCTCTAGGATATATAATTCTGTTGGGGAGACAAAAATAACACATAAGACAATTAGAGACAATATAGGACAGAATGAGACACTTCCAAGTTGTACATGCAAGGTAATGTATTGAAATGTAAAAGTCAGTCTGGATGATTTAGGCAACAAAAATCTGTCAATGCCTTGGACTCAGTGCTTTTCCTCTTCAACAGTTAGTTGCTTCACTGTGAGTATGAATACCTAAGCAAATGAAAAAGAACTCAGGGACTAAGCCTAGTATATTTTGTAGGGCAGAGTGACTTAAACCCCATTCTTTATGGTAAAAGGCAAAACCTTTAAAACATAATGAACCATTATTTCCTTCTCTAATTCTCAAGTGAGGATACATTTTATGTGAACTATGCCTCATGCAACCTAAGCAAAAACAGACAAGTAACTCAGAGAGGTGGTGGCTTTCCTCCACCATGGAGTGAGTCTGTGGAGCAGGCTGTAGACCTGCAGTGAGGAAGGGCAGGCCAGTGGGAGTCCTGGAAATGGTTGTAACAAGGACCATGGTCAGGGTGATGAAGTTTAGGAGAAACCTCCCCAGAGCCACCAAGTGATTGGGAGAGTTTACCGGTGGGAGTTTAAGTAGTGTTGTCATATATTTCATCCAGACTGAATTTCAGTAGTAGTTGTTCTTTAATCATGTCAGAAGCAGAAAACTGCCGCTGTATTTGAGTGTTTGTTTCTTGTGATAATAAGCACAGGAAGTGGTAGATTTAGCAATTCAGAGATGTTGATTAAACAAAAGGTAAAATCCACTTAAAGCCTGGAAATAAAGCAGTTCTGACTTCTGATTGACCCTTTTTCTCCAATGCACAATGCTAAAATGGAACAGGAATTTAGCATTTGCTAAATTATTGTTTGATAAGAATACAAAGATTTGAATAAACTGAAACTTCAAGTTTTAGATAAACCTGGCTATTAGAGGTATAAAATGATAATGATGATAAGAGTAGAACAGGAAGGGGAAGATTTTTTATTGCTTGTTTACAAGAAATTGAAGTGGAGGTTGGACTTAAACACAAGCAATGGCAATTTTAAAGATCACAGTAACATTTTACTTCCATAAACCTGGAGCACCCCCTTCTCATAATTCTTTTTGACCATAAACTTTCTCCATGCCTGACAAAGCAGAAGTTCCAATGGCAAGGTATTTTTTATAATTCTGTTTACTAGGTTTTTAATCACCTAAAAAAGAACCAGAACTCAGGATCTTGTCTATTTACAGTGAGTTTCATCATTTTTTTTCAAAGGCTCCCAGACCCACAGCGCTGGGTCCCATTTGTCCCTGTTCTGCTGACTCATCACGGAAAAGGCAGCCTCACATCTCCACGGTGGATGTGTGTTTACATTCTATACAAGTAATACTTGAATGATAATGTTCAAAGAGATTTCTTTTCAGAACAAAACCAAATCAAAATCAAAAACAAAAACCTCCACATTCCACAGGCTAACCTTTTGGAAAAATAAAGTCATCTTCTTTTCTGACAAGGTCTTGATCCACAGGGCTGATTAGACCAAGTTCAAAGGCCAAAAAGAAAAGAAATTAAAAAAAAAAGCTCTCTGGAGGCAAATGTCAGGGAGACCTGTAGTTGTAAAGCGAACTGGGATCCAGGAGACCCATTAAGTCCAAAGTGGCATTGAAAAACTCAGACATTTTACACTTCAAAGATTTCTGTGACATTTGAAAGGTTTTAGATTGGGAGCAAGTGCCAGTCTCACTTTTAACTTAACAGGAAAGAAATCTGGTCAGAAGGGAAATCAGGATGATTCAGAAGGTCTCAGCTTTGAGGCACTCACAGTGGCAGGAAGGACAAAGTCAACCAGGACACCAAGTCTTTTAAGGGAGGGAAAAGCTAAGACAGGAGTGCTGTGAAGCCCAGGATCCTGAGCAACATCTAGCTAGCTGAGGTTCTCACCTGTGAAATCAGGTTCCCTTGCATCTGTAAGTGTCACCCCCTTAGAGGCCTTTGTAGGACTACCCTGTACAAAATAGTATATCTCTCTGTCCCCAATCCTTCTCTCTCCCCCTTCATCTACTTTGTTTTTCTTCATTTCACATTACTTACCCTAGTATATTTTTGTTTACTGCCTGTTGTCCTCTGTAAAAGAAAAGTACTTTTTCCGGTCCAGTGCACAGTTGGAGCCCCATAAATACTTTTTATTTAAATTGCTCCTATTGTCACTGCAAATCTGCACAAGGTAATCATACTGCTCTACAAAGGGTATGCTGAAACAAGAAGTGGGTGGAGGGAAATAGGGAAGGTGGTAGGACTGAGAAAACCTTGAGGCAGTGAGAAGGAGAATGGAAGCCAGATGAAGTGACCATGGAGAGATTCCAGACAGAATGGGATTATTTTAATTGAATGATCTAAACCCACAAAAGCAATTTTGGAAGACTGTCACACTTCCTCACCATGAACTGCCTGTACACATTTAACTTTGACAAGGCATTGACTATTATTTTACTGATCTAGAGGCTCAGTAAACACAAAATTTCAAGTTTTCTGAAATTTGGATTCTAATGGCTAATTATATATTCTTTGAAACATTCATCAAAACTTAGCCAAAAGAGCAGTGACCGATATCTAGAGCTAATTCTGAGATTCTTAATCTATAATCATTGAGAGAAACCAGGCTTGACAATATAGGTCTCATGTTCTACTTTAGCTCCCTAGATATTTTCCCCATTAACTCCTCACATAAAGTCCTCAAATCCATTTGTCCTTTCCTTTGCTCCTTTTGTTTTTGTGGAAAAAGGGTCCAGTGAACTAGAACACAAGGCAGGAGACCTGTGTCTAATTCAGAGGTGATCACCAAGCCCATATGCTCTTGAGGAAGTCTTGGCTTCCCTGGACATCAGTTTACTAGACTGTAAAATTAGGGTGAACCAGAAGAATTTGAAGACTCCCACGAGTCTTTGCTTTGTAGTTCATAGCAGGATCTCCCTCCACCGCCCCCTCCTGGAGGACCCATTCAAGCTTACCTGATTCAACATATTCTTTGACCAGCACAGCGCAGTAAGGGTTAACGGCCTCTCCTTGACAAGGCTGGCAGGACCCACAGTCAAAGTTGGACAAACCAATTCGAAGAAATGGTGACATGGTGGTTCCCTGAAAAAGTGACAAAAGACAAATTCTGTTTGAGGGGCTATAAAATATACTGTTTCTGGTGTCCCATCTCCACTTAAGCAGTGCTTTATCGCCGGCAGACAGAGCTTCAAATGGCTTAACTATCCATTCGAACAAATGCTTTCACTTCCCCTTCTGCAAAGTACATTATTGGGCTCGCCCCAAACCACAGATGGACTTGCCGAGGACGGAGGCTCTCTGGAAGTCTGCGTTTATTCGACTTCTTCAGTTAGAATTGTAATTCCACTCTTAATTTAATGTATTTACATTTAATAGTTGCAGAGAGAGGCAAACATTTCCCAATGTTTTATTTCTTCTATTATTCAAGTAGGTACTCAGGAAACAACTAACAATAATAAGAAATGAGTTTATAAAGAGTGAGTCTATTTTAGTCACACCAGTTAAATATGACACCACAGATTCTTACACGGGCTATTTATGTGTGTGGTAGAACTGGCTCTGGGCACTTAGCAGCTGATCCCTATTTACTTCAGACATTTCAAAAAGGTTGCTTTCTTCACAGTCAAATATATGTGTGAACATGTATATATACATACATATAAAATAAGCCTTTGGACACCATGAACTACTTAAAAAAACCCCAAATCCCTGACCACCATAAAAGAGTGCTTTATTGTGTAAGGATAAACAAAGTACTTCACAAAAGCCAATTAATTAATAATTATGCTTGCCTAGAGATATAAGTGAAAAATCATAGTCTTGGCTACACATTTTAGGATTTTAGTACGAATCTGCATGGGCTGTCTTCCTTTCCTTGCTTGCTCTGGCCACACCTTTCTCAACTAAACATCCTTTTTTTTTTTTTTAAATAAACCTACTTTTCCATGAGGTTCCATTACTTTGAAACTATCATCTGGTATTGAGGGAAAAAGTTACTTCTTTGCTTCTTCTGGATTCTTGAATTGTTTTCTCCTCCTGAATTTTTCCGAACTTTCTTAAGTAAGTCAAAGTTAACAAGATCAAAGCCTGAGCTGTCTTTTCTACCTTTTATAAAGGAAGAAAACTACTCAGAGTAATAGGAATCCAGATGTGAGAATCAATGATGTCACTGGAAATCTTGGGTCTGGAATCTGGCAGATTTGCAAAAATTCCTCAGCCTCTGCAATGTTGGCCGTCTTTGGATCTTTTGGGTGTCCTGAACCTAGGGAGAGACAAATAAAGGGCTCTTGACAACTGCTGTTAATTTCAGGGATTTTTTGATATTTTTTTTAATACTTGAGGATATGTTCATTGATTATAGAGAGAGAGGAAGAGGGGGCAGGGGAGAGAGAGAGAGAGCGAGAGGAGAGAAAGCCATCTGTGTGAGAGAGAAACATTGATCGATTGCCTCCTGTATGCGCCTGGACCAGGAACTGAACCCACAACCTAAGTATGTGCCCTGACCTGGAATTGAACCTGTAACCTTTTGGTATACAGGATGATGCTCCAACCAACTGAGCTACCTGGACAGCAGGATGACTTCCAGATTTGTCTTTAGGGGCCCTCTTCCTTCTCTGAATTTAGAATTCTTGGGCAGCAGCTGGGCTAATAACTGAGAATTCTCTGGAGAAAACTTCTTAGAGACTCCCTTTTCCTGAGCCACATAGATTTTTTTGGACAAAGCAGTATTTCTTAGTAAGCAGGAAAAATCACTAGAAACTGTTCTCATTAGAGAATATTTACCAAGTGTGAACTCTTTGAAGATTTCCTCAATACAAGTAAAGATAAGGAAGTAATTCTTATTTGAGTCTGGAGGGATCATTGACTTACAAAGCCTGTAAGCACTCTGACCTTTAGTGAGGGATGTGTCATTCTGCTATTTCCAGGCTAGGTTCAGACTTAGATGACAGCAGCTCAACATGCACCGGGGAAAATCTGTCTGGGAATAGAAAGAAACCTGTAGGGTAACCAGGGTTCCTATGTAAGGAAGAGAGATGTAGAGAGACCCTCCCACAGGGCTTCTTAGGCATCAGCTGGCCCCCTATTTAATCAGATTCCAGATTCATTTGCCATTACCAGATTCGCTTGCCCTGTCCACTCAGTGCCAGCAGTTGATGGTTTACCTAATGCATGCACTTGTTTGAGAGCCAGGCCACTGCCTCTTTCTAAAGGTCTAGTCCCAGTGACCTGATCTGACATTTTGACATCTAGAAGACAGAATCAACATTTGTGTGCTTAACCTCACACATCGTTTAATACAGCCTCAAGCTCAGGGGTGTGTTTCTTTAAGGCCAAAGTTTGCATTTTATTTTTGAGCTACTTAGAAATTTTTCCCCTCCTGTAACAACAAAGTGATCCTTATGAAAAATGAAGAAAACACACAAAATTGGAATGTCTCCTCAAAGTTCCACCAATAAAAGCAAACTGCTGTTACTGTTTCGAGGTATTTTTACAGTCTTTTTAAATTAACAGGTTTTGTGTTTTTTATTTTGCATGCTCTGCTCATATGTATGTATGGAATTATATTTGACTTTTTAACTTAACATTTTACCATAAAAATTGTCTGTTACTACATTATTTTTGTTAGCATCCTGTTCATTCTTGCATGATGTTCTATGGAGGGACAGCACATTTAGCTTGTTTCTAACTTTTCCATACTAGAAATATGCTGTGCTAAGCATTTTTTACAACTTAAAAAGATTAGGAATATTGCATCAGACTACATCACTAGAGTGTTGTAATATTACTAGATAGAATGATATTACTATTTGTAAGGCTCTGTACATTTAAAGAAAATAATGAAACATAAAGCAAAAGACCTAACAGAGGCAATATGGATCATAAGTACGACAGAAAATGAGTTAGCATCATTCTAACATAACAAGCATATGCAAATTTGTATAAATGCTACCATGACCCAAGTGCATAAGTGGTAATGACACAAACTGTACAAAATACAGAAGACATAGTTGTGACTAATTTTATGGAAAAGTGTTCAGCCTTGTGAGCGATTTAAGAAATGAAAAGTAAAACAAGATACCATATAATTACATTTATATGATGTTCTTGAAAAGACAAAATGATATGGAGAAAAAAATATCAGTGGCTATCATTTGGGTACAGGACTGGGTTTGGCTCTAAAGGGATAGTATGGGCAGGTTTTTAGGGAAGATCAAACTGTTCTGTAGCCTCTTTGTGGTAGTGCTCACAGAAGTCTAAACTTAAGTTCACAGAATTATATACCAAAAACAAAAGTCAGTTTTGCCATATGACAATTTAAAAACCAAATAAAAAATATGCTTTTGGCATTTCAAGGCATGGATTATAAATCCAAAGATCATATAGATAAAATACAAAGAATATACATTAGGAAACTGCAAATTCACATAATAAAATATTAATTTAAAATCCTAGAGTAATCAAGAGTAGCCTCCTCAATTTACTAAAGGGAAATAGAGCCTTAAAAATGAATAAAACAACTTTTACTCTGCAGTATTTTAGCTCTTTTGAAAATTTACATTTCAGTGCAAATAGCTAAGAATAAAATAACATTAGAATTTGATAATGCATTTCTTTAAAGATATATTAATATTCAATTCTTAATTTAAACTGCAATAATGAATATTAAAATATTTAAAATATAAATATTTTATATTTTATATTTTTATATTTTTAATAAAATATATTATAGTTTTATTTATAAAAATATAATTATATTTTTATTTATAAAACAGATTTATATTTTTATATTTAAATTAAAATATTAAAATATAAAAATAATTTAAAAAATCCTTACCTGAGGATATGTTTATTGATTAGACAGAGAGAGAGAGAGATGTGAGAGAGAAACATGGACCAGTTGCCTCCTGTATGTGCTCTGACCAAGGATTGAACCCACAACCTAGATATGTGCCGTGACCAAGGATTGAGCCCATAACCATTTGGTACATGGGACAGTGATCCAACCAACTGAGCCATCTGGCTAGGACAAAAACAATAATGTTTTTTCTTTACCTGCATAATTAGAAAGTATTTTGGAAACGTTCTTACCTAATGCTGGCAAGAACAACATGAATCATACACTTTTATGCAGGGGAGTTTGGAGTGTAAATTTCCACTATCCGTTTGAGCACATACCACATGTGTGTGTATATGTATAGCTCAAGAGCCAAGAAGATGTGCAGTAAGCCCAAAAGGAAGAAACTAACATGAAAGCTTTTGTAAACTGGCTTCTTGTGCTCAGAGCTGATGGTAAGAGAGGAAGGGGATTTCCCTGGGTGCTAAAATAGAAAGGAGAATTGTTTGTGTACAAAAATACATGCAGGGGAATAGGATCTATCAGACTGTCCTCCCCCACTTTTTCTGTGAGTGTAAATTTCAGAAATCACCTCTTTACTTGCCATTCAGGATTGTTTCACCCTTTACAACAGACAGTGTGTGTGCAAGACTGGCCAGGCTGTACCTGAGCCCCCCTGGGTAGCTCTGCAGACCTCTCCTCTAAGCAGTAAGACCACATGTTCAGTTCTCTCCTGGACAGCTCCTGGGAGCCCTCCCAAGGGAAATCATTGTCCCCGACTTTCAAATCTGCCCTTTATTTTGCCAGGTCAGTGACTAGTACCAAGACTTTCAGCTTAGCACTCTGTTCAGATGTCACCCTTTCCCTCATGTACCACAAGCAAATTGCTTGTCTCCTTCGCCACCTCCTTCCCCTGCTTCACTGTTGCCTTAGCTCAATTCTGCATCCTCTTTGGTTTGACTCATCCCAGCAGCTTACTCTGGGGCTCCCTATGTAGGCCCGGGTGCTTCTCATTCCTGGTCAGACCTCCATGCTGCAGCCCGAGGGACTTCCTCTGGACTGGTCAGAACTACTGCTATTTCTCCAACTGCCATGCTGTTCCATAGCTCTAGGCTTTTAGTAATGTAATACTGCTCCCTCTTCCTGGAGTGCCCTCCTATTTCACTCCATCCTCTATCCACCCCCTGCCACTTTCTCACCTTTCAAGTTCCTGCTCCATTTCTACCACCTCTTTGAAGTCTTTCTTCCTTCTGCCTCCATCATTGTCCCTCCAGCACATCTTGGTGGAATTTACTTGGCTTTCTGGGCTCCCATGGGTGCCTGGGTACACTGTGAGACAGCACCTGTCAAATTTATTTTCCCCACCTTTGCCATTTCAAAAGTCTGAGTGTGATAAATCCTGTCATTCCCATTTTCCATCTTTGTCTCCCCTCAGTCCCCAGATTTGTGGGACATAGCAGAGCCCCACTGGGATTTCTCCTTTTTAATCCTTGGGTACCACATGTACTTAGAAGAGAGCTGTGACTCAAACTACTGAAGTCCCTCTAGTTTTATCTGCATTCCATCTAGCAAACTGCCTCCCCACAGAGTGCATGTGGGTACCTTACTTCTCTAGACCCTTGCTGTGATAAAGGGTTTTCTCTGTTATCAGATTTCTTTGGACATTTTCATCAGCTTTGTGGGCTGCTGTGTTCACATGGCCTTATTTCCCTGTAACACTTTATTTATTGGGTCATGTTGGTCCTCCCCACCACAAACACACACGTAAGTCTGTGAGCTCTAAAATCAGGGACCATGTCTTAATCATGTATGAACCCTCCAGGGCTGATCCCTCTGTCTGATGTGTAGCCTATGCTCAATGTATTTTTGTTAAATAACTTAATTTTCAAAAGCGACATTTTACATAATCTCTTAATCTTTATGCATTTCTTTTACCTGCAGGGGTACAATATGGTCCAGTTAGGTAGCAGACAGTTTCAGAGGAGGTCAATAGACCGAAGAATCCCCTGCATTGTTACAGGCAGAGAATCGATGCCATTACCAGGTCAGCTGCAGAAGTTATTTAGCTACTCTAAGCCTGTGTTCTCATTTGGGAAATGGTGATAATACTATTACTCATCTCAAAGGGCTATGAGGATGAAATGCATAAATACATGGAGGTGGTTAGAATGAGACTGGCGTATTGTAAACTCTCAAACAATGTTAGTTGTTGTTGTTGTTATTGCAACTCTGACATACTTTCTAATGGACTCTATTGACTTTACTAGTACCAAAAAGGGCAGGATGGAAGTAAAGCATATCTGGCCTGAATGATGGGACCACCCTCTGTACTCTGCCACTGAGCTCCCGCAAACCCCTGTGTATCTCTCCTATAGCACATATTACCCTCTCAAAGAGTCTTCTCGTGCTGGCACTTACAATGATGAACTATCAGTATGTCCATGCAATCTTCTGTGCTTTTGCTATCTCAGCTGTGAAATATCATTACAATATGTCCTTTAAATTTGTAGAGAATCTTTACTTAACGTTTTCACCTTTAAGTGTGATCTCATCCATCTGTAACAAGTAGCTATGATTCAGGTAGGTGTTCAAGCATAATTGCTCAGAGGCATGTTTAAGGTCATGCGAGATTAACTACTGAACTGAGAACTCTGGTCAATTGATTCCCTGGGTGCTGACTCACCTATTTACTTAGACTGACTCATCTGCCACAATTTAAACCTGCCAACCGCTTTCACAGTGAGGTTTAGGATCCCCATCACATAACAGTAGGTGATGGGGGAAGATCCCATGGAAATAGAAAGCAGTAGAGCTGCTATGTACTCTCATCAGCTAAAAAAGGTCCAGGCATCTCTTGCCCTGCAGCAAATGAAGTAAGAATGAGTGTACTTTATTTAAAAAAAAATCTGGACAGCACTTGTATTGCTGTAATTTAGCTGGAGACATCTTAGTAACAGAGGGAGAATCATGCAGAAATACTAAAACCCTCTAACATGAAGCAGGGAGAACACAAAAGAATCAATAGTAACCTTGGAAATGAGGAAAAAAAGCATTCAGTGGTTTCCAAGTGCATCAGTGCAGTTGAAATAAAATATTTTGGTATTCTGTTATGGTGGCTCGAGCCGACTAATTTAATACACCTCCTCCCCCACCTGAAAAACAGTGTAGAAATAAAACAAATACTGAAATATAGACAATAAAGTATCTGGGATGACATTATTAATATTATGACATTAATTTTAATGTGACATGATACTATTCCCACCAAAGCATAGCTCTGATCAAACAAAGTGTATAAATGCTCAAGAAAACTGCCCCAGTCCTCAATGAATTATATCATGACTTCTCAACCTGTAATTTAAAAGCCTCCACGTGTTGGCTTCCTCTTGCCCTCCCCACACAGCACTACAGACTGGTAGCCTATCTCAACTTCTCTGTTTGCTGAATACACACGACTCCCCATCTCAGTGGCTCTGTTTTCTTTCACCCCATTCCCCCTGCTGGGAACGCTCTGTCCATCTCCACTCGTGCACAACTGCAGTCCCACAGTCTTTCTCATCTTACAGGGACCTCACTCATGTGCTGCCTCATCCAGAAATTCTTTCCTGCTCCCCCTGGCAAGTGGGCGATTTATCTGATGGATGCATTTTAGAAGAATAAATGGTACCTGCCCAGTCCAGCCCCCCTCCTCTCTTCTGGGGAGTCAGCTGATTTCAGAAAGTATGTTCTTCCACTCCTCTCTGACAGGCCATAAGCACAGTGGGGCCCATTTGCCTCAGTCCTGGCCATTGTCCAACACTGCCTAAGACACTGTGAACGGTGACCAACCTATTTGCTTAAACACGTTGGTCAGTCACCAATCTAGCCTTTATTACTTGTCAAGTTAACATTTTCTTCTCCATCTTCCTGATTCCTGAGCTGTCTCTCCATTGGTTTTGAGCACAAGTATAGCCCAGAGGGGTTATTTATTAGTCTCCTAAAATTCACAACACTTTGCAAAGAGCTTCAGGAAGTTGATAGTATTCAATCTTCTCAGCAAGCCCACTAGGTAGGGTATAATAGGCTCCGTCCCACAGATAAGACACTGAGGCTTGAGTGGGTAAGCAGCTTGCTGAAGGTCATACAGCCAGGACTGGCAGCACCTGGGTTCCAGCCTTGGTTGCTAAGTGTCCCACCCAAACTAGTCAATTATTTCTTGTTAGAAAAGGCCTTTTAAGGTTAGGTCAGAGGGGAAGTGAAACCATGGAGATTTCCCCATAGATTATTTCCATCTGCTCTAACAGTTCCTAACTAGAAAGGGCCCGTTACAATTCTCGGCACAAGCATTCTCAGCACCCTCCCTGCTGACTATGTACTTCCTTAATTACCTGAGGTACTAACTTGACGTTTCTCTTTGTCAGTACATGTGGTTTAATCTGTCTTTCTCCCCCCGTGGCTGTAATCTGAAGAGTTCAAGAGAGAGTACTATAAACAGGGTACTATAAACAGAGTTGAAGTTTCTTGGAATAACTCAAGCTCTCTTTTGGAAGTGAGGTCAACACTGCTGACCTTGGTAATTTTCCCAGGATGCCATCAGTGTGTGCTCTCTTACCTCTGTGCCCTTTCCATTCATGCCATTACTGGTGGCTGAATGGTATCTGTGAGGATTTCTGTGAGTAGGGTTTAGAATAAAACTCACTGCTTCATACAAGGTTGGAGCAAATCAGTCTCTTTGGAACCGTTTTCTAACCATAGTTATAGTAATCACTGAGTTCAAACACGCTGCCTCATATAGGTAGCAAATTTAATTTCTGGTTCTGTTCATTTCATCAAAATTTACTTTTTTAAAAAAGATTTTATTTATTTTTAGAGAGTGGGGAAGAGAGGGAGAAATAAGGAGAGAAACATCGATGAGTGAGAGAAACATCGATCAGTTGCTTCTTGCATGCCCCCAAATGGGGTCCTGGCCTGCAACCCAGGCATGTGCCCTGACCAAGAATAGAACTGGTGACCCCTTGGTTTGCGGGACAATGCCCAAACCACTGAGCCACACCAGTTAGGGCAAAATTTACTCTTAAAAGACAATGTTTACAATACACAGATAGGGAAAAAAAGGAAAAGAAAAATAACTATATGAGGTGAAGAATGTGTTAATTAGCTTGGTTGTCATGATTATTTCACAATGTAAATGTATATCAAATCATCAAGCTGTATACCTTACATATACTCAGTTTTTAATTGGCAATTATATCAGTAAAGTCAGGGGGAAAAGAGACAGTTTTCTCTGTGACTCTACCCTCTTATCAACCCAGTAGGTCTAATCAGACATGGTATGCATTGTAATCTTCCTAATGGACCTGAGGAAGAGTTCTCGTCCTTCCAGTTAGGTGCTCAGAGAGAAGCACACAACCTGAACCAGGGATGCCAAATCAGAGCCAGGGCCCAGAGTGCCCTGACTGAGAAAGTGAAGCTGACATACCTGGGCACTTGGTCCATTATCCTCGGACCTTTACATATCCAAAGAGGCATGGGGACACAGGAGTTGGAGTACATGTGGGCGAGCTCTCAGGTAGGTAAATGAGACCACTATGGTATGAAAGCCAGATTTTACCAACTGCATAGTCTTAGACAAATGACCTAATCTCTCTGTGACTGTGTGTCTGTATCTGCAACCCAGGGAAAATAATAGACCCATTCCATAGAGTTGTCATGAGGATTAAGTAAGTTAATTCATGGGAAATGCTTACAACAGTGTTTGGTGAAAAGGTAGCTATTGTTATCACATAGGACTTTCTGAAAGTATCCTTAGAAATTTTCCATAATGAAAATTAGTTACTGATGCTGGTAACTTAGTGGATTATATGACATGGCCTAGAATACATGGAAAGTATTGGCTAAGTATATGAAGCAACACACACACCTGTTTTTTGCCATTGTTCCATAAGCATTTCTAAACCAACCTACTATGTATAAAGCACCATACTGGATACAGAAACATGACGTGGTCCCTGTTCTCTGCAAGTGTGGGGGCCTCAGAATGGGGTAGACCAGTCCTGTCTAAAAGTGATCAGAGGAGGGAGGGTTGGGGAACCTAGATCTCACTTTCTTGCCCTCTTATCCTGTGAATAAAATGACATGGCCAGTTAAAGCAAATCGACTTCGTAATAGAGTCAGAGAAAACAAGAAATGGCGAAGTGGGCTGTCACTCCTGGGTACACCAGTAACAAAACACCCCTGTCCTCCTGGCACCACTCTGACACCACACCCCACTTCCTCCTCAGGGCGTGTGACATTTTTCAAAGAAAATACAGTATTTAGTAGCATCACCACAGCAAGCGGAAATAGCAGTGTTCGGTCCAAAGATGAACTAATAATTTTGTACAAAATAATACACACAGAATCCTCTCTGTTTTTGCCACAACAGCCAGTGCTGGTCTGGGTACTGCTCATCACATGAAGAGTGCCGCAGATGTGGGGACAGGCGGACCAGGGATGAGGACCAAGAGAAGGAAAAGGAAGAGGCAGAGTGAGGGTCCACCAATCTAGGGCAGACAGGTGAGTGTAGGTGGAGATGAGTTGCCCACATCTTCTTTTTGCACACAGAAATATCCCCAACTTAAAAATAATTAGTTGTAAAAGTATGTCTGTAATTGGAGCTTAGAATCCATGGGAACTGTGATATTAGATACTATTTAGGTTCCAAGATTACCCACTAATAATTCATTCTGAATTATTCTGTTAATTCAGAATGAATTTATAAAACTGAGCACCTTTTGTTCTAGCTCAGCGATTTTCAACCTGTGTGCCACAAGAATTTTTAAAACATGCAATACCTGACTATTTAGTTAGGGCACTGACCTCTTTTCTCTTAGATTGTCACATTAAAAAATGACAACAGCCAACACAACAATAGCTGTTCAGTGTGAATGAATCAAAATTATACCTACTCTTTGTCAGATTGGCAAGAAATATATGTTTTGGTGTGCTGCAGAATTTTAGTAATTATTTTATGTGAGCTATGAGATGAAAAAGGTTGAACATGGCTGTTCTAGCTTATGAGAGCCTCTGTTTTTCTTCCGGAGACATTTAGATTTACTGTGGGTTTAGTAGCCCCTTTTAAGTCTAATTTCTCAATTTAAAAACCATGAATGATTGTGATCCTCAGGGAAACTAGTTTCACTGCATGAGAAGAGGACAACTGTATTCTCGGCCACAGCTACAGTGGAGACCATCATCACCACCAAGATGGGAACCTACTAGCTCAGCTCCTAGAAGGCCAGTGGTACCAACATCAGCTGGGAAGTCTTTAGAAAGGCAAATCCTCCATCCCCACCCAGGCCCACTGAGTGAGAAACCAAGAGGCAGGCTCAGTAATCCTAATTTCTATTTATTTACTTATTTTTGTTTTTCAATTACAGTTGATATATAATATTAATTTTAGGTATACAGCATAGTGATTAGATATTTATATACCTTATGAAGTGATCACCCCACTAAGTCTAGAGGCCATCTGACACCATTCATAGTTATTATTATATTATTGACTGTATATCCTATGCTGCATATAGTCAGCAGCCTGAGTTTTAACAGACCCTCCCCACGACTTGCTACTCCCTGAAGTTTGAGAAGCACAGTGCTCAAGTCAAGTGCACAAGGTCAAGCCCATGTCTTTTTCATCTTTATTTGCTCAGCATCTAGCAAAGTGCCCAGCACTTGCTTCTCATTCAGGGTGACCTTGCCTCCAGGGGACATTTGGCAATGTCTGGAGGCATTTGTGGTTGTCGCAAATGGAGAGGGAGGGTGCCACTAGCATGTAGTAGGTCAGAGTCAGCAGTACTACCACACAACCTGCGGTGCACAGGACGGCTCCCTGCAACAAACATGCCAACAGTCTGAGGCTGAAAAACCTTGTTTTGAATAAATATGTGAAATGCAGTGATGCCAAGAGAATTCCCTTACCACTCCGCGCTGTCATCACTTGCCCCGTTAGAGAATTCTAGCCCCACAATGAGAAGGGAACATGGTGACTTGGGAAAACATGTCTCTCTCTTTTCCATATTCTCTTCTCATTTGGGGCCATGAGTGGTGCTGTTAGTGATATGTAATATGCTCACAATAAGTGTTTGTTTACTTATTTATTTATTTATTTATTTATTACTGACTCTATAGGGGTGACATTGGTTAATAAAATTAGACAGGTTTCAGGTGTAAAATTCTATAATACAAATATATTATACTCATATTGTCTGTTTGCCTCCCCAAGTCAAGTTTCCTTCCATCACCATTTTTTTTTTGCCTGTAGAGCTCACGTTATTAACCAAAACTTTATTCTGAGTCAATATTCCTCCATATAACTCATTCTCTCTACATGTCAAAAAAGCAACAAAAATTAATGCAAGGTGATAATGGCACAGGAATAGTTAGTTCCTATAAATAAAACAGATAATCCAGAAATATCTTTTAACATAAAAAAGTTTAAACTACATAAAGGGTAAAATTATAAAATATTAGAGAACAAAGATTTCTCATAAATGAGATCAGAAAACCTATTCAGCATTATTTTAAAAGTCGGTTTAAATCCAGTTTTGCAACACCCACGAGGGTAAAAACTAGAGGGAAAAAGAGGATTAAGCCTTTAAAAGAGGATTAAGAAGAATTAGAAAAAAATGCACAGATTTGGATATGTAAAAACGTTAAATGGCTGCATGTTTCCAAAATCTCATTTTAAAAAGTTATACAATAGTCTGGGAAAAATGGTCAAAATATGGCCGATAAATCTTATTAAAAACCCATACAAATTATCAAAAATTTAAAAAGACATTAAGTTCCTAACAGAGAAGTGAGCAAAGGAGAAAGTACAACTTGTAAACAAATTTGTGAAATAAATGTTCAGTCTAACTATATTAAAAGAAATGGAGGATACAAAGGGCCAGAGACATATGAAAGGATGCTCAGCATCACTAGCCATCAGAGAAATGCAAATTAAAACCACAATGTGATACCACTTAACACTGGTCAGAATGGCCATCATTAATAAATGAACAAACAACAAGCACTGGCGAGGCTGTGGAGAAAAGGGAACCCCAGTACACTGTTGGTGGGAATGCAGACTGGTACAGCCACTGTGGAAAACAGTATGGAATTTCCTCAAAAAACTAAAAATGGAACTGCCTTTTGATCCAGTAATTCCACTGCTAGGATTACACCCTAAGAACCCTGAAACACCAATTCAAAAGAACCTACGCACCCCAATGTTCATAGCAGTGTTATTTACAGTAGCCAAGTGCTGGAAACAGCCTAAGTGCCCATCAGTAAATAAGTGGATCAAAAAACTGTTACACAATGGAATACTACCCAGCAGAAAGAAAGAAGGAAGTCCTGCATTTTGAGACAGCATGGATAGAACCAGAGAGCATTATGCTAAGTGAGATAAGCCAGGTGGTGAAAGACAAATACCATGTGATCTCACCTATAAGAGGAACCTAATGAACAAAACAAACAAATGAGCAAAATAGAAACAGGAGTATGGAAAAAAATGAACAGACTAACAGTGACCAGAGGGGAGGGTGATTAGGGAGGAAAGAAGGTCTAGTCAGGGAACATGTATAAAGGACCCATGGACATGGACAACAGGGTAAGGATTGTCTGTGGGGGCGGTGGGCAGGGCAGGGGAGAGCAATGGAGGAAAACTAGGACAACTGTAATAGAACAACAATAAAAGAAATGCAAAATTACAAAAAAAGCATCTCTTTTACTTATTCTTTTTTTTATTATACTCTCATTGGTGGAATGGACAAAATTAAGCTGGTATTCTTACATAGAGTGTTGACAGAAAGCAATTTACCAACATATACCAAGCACCATTACAATATTCATGTGCCTTTACCCAATAATCCCATGTCTGAGAATCTATTCTACAGATATAATCCAAAAACATGAAAAAATTATGTGAATAAGATAGTTGCTGAAATATTATTTATAATAGCAAAAAAAACAAGCAAATAATGAAAGAAAAGCAACACACTTTTCAGAACAGGGAATAGTTAATTTATGGAAAAATTACTAGAACATTATACACTCTTAAAAATAATTATGAAACCAATAATATAAAAAACCTTATGTTATAATACCTAGTTGTACAGGTAGAAATATAGAGATTTTAAGTAGGGCATGGGATCGAGTCACTATTTTCTCTAGTTTCTAAATTTATTCTGGATTTCAAAAGGCCCAAGTTCCAATCCCAGCTGCATCACTTCACCCACCAATCAGTGTGACCTCGGCTAAGTTACATCACCTCTCGATGCGTCAGTCCTCCCATCACCATTTATCGCCTTCTACCCTCTTCTGCCTCCTCCTACTACCCCTTCCCTCTGGTAATCACCATACTGATGTCTGTGTCTATGAGATTTTCTTCTGTGCAGTGCATATAATTTTTTATGTGGTAGAAATAGAATATGAAATTTCTGTGACAATGTTTAAGCCAGTTTAATAATCATCTGTATATATTTTTACTCTTATTTAACTTTACTTTCTCATATTTCAATTGAAGCTTGAATATACAAGAAAACATTTGATCCACAAACACATATTAATATGTAAATTGAAATTTAATTTTATTTTATACCATCAAAAACATTTATCACCTGTTTGAAATTATATTTTATGTTATTCTTACAAAAACTAATTGTCCTGGATAATTTTTATATTTTTGTCTCTAAATGGAAAACCAGAGAGCCATTTTTAAGCTATAACTTGTAAGTCCTGCTTTGCAAATGACACATGTTGCAAATGGACTCCTGGTTATGCACATGATCTGAAATTAGATAGCCTGGGTTCAAATGCAGCTATTATTCACTAGTTGTGTGATACTGAGCAAATTGTGCACCTTGCTTGTGCCTTAGTTTTCTCAGTTGTACAATCAGGAGATAGTAGTAACATCTTTCAGAGAGGTGTTTTTGTTTAATCCCTTCACCTTTTTCACCCATCCCCATAACCACCCTCCCCTCTGACAGTTGTCAGTCTGTCCTCTGTATCTATGAGTCTGTTTCTGTCTCGTTTGTTAGTTTATGTTGCTCATTAGATTCCACATATACGTGAAATCATATGGTACTTGTCTTTCTCAGACTGGCTTATTTCACTTAATGTAATACTCTCCAGGTCCACCCATGCTGTTGCAAAAGGTAAGATTTCCTTCTTTTTTACAGCTGAGTAGTATTCCATTGTGTAAATGTACCACAGCCTTTTTATTTACTCATCTGTGGATGGGCACTTGGGCTGCATCCAAATCTTGGCTATTACAAATAACACTGCAATGAAAATAGGGGGGGTGCATATGTTCTTTTGAATTAGTGTTTAGGATTACTTTGGATATATCCCCAGAGCTATAATTGCTGGGTCATAAGGCAGTTGAATCTTTAATTTTTTGAGGTGACTCCATACTGCTTTCCACAGTGGCTGCAGCAATTTGCATTCTCATCAACAGTACATGAATGCTCCCTTTTCTCCACATTCTCACCAACTTGTTTGTTGATTTATTGGTGATAGCCATTCAGACAGGTGTGAGGTAATATCTTATTGTGGTTTTAATTGGCATTTCTCTGATAATTAATGATATTGAATATCTTCTCATCTGTCTGTTGGCCATCTGTATGTCTTTGGAGAAGTGTATTCAGCTCCTTTGACCATTTTTTAATTAGATTGTTTTTTGGTGTTGAGTTTGGTAAGTTCTTTATAAATTTTGGATATTAACCCCTTATCATATGTATCTATGAATATGTTCACCCATTCTGTGGGTTGTCTTCTCATTTTGTTGATGTAGCACAATTTGTCTATTTTTTTTTTGTTTCCCTTGCCCAAGAAGATATATCAGAAGAAATATTGCTACAAGTGTTCAAGATTTTGCTGCCTGCATTTTCTTCCAGGATTTTTGTGGTTTCATGTCTAACATATAAGTCTTGAATCCAGTTTGAGTTTACCCTTGTGTATGGTGTAAGAAGGTGGTCTAGTTTCATTTTTCTTTTTTGGCATGTATCTGGACCATGACAGATGCTGTCCCAACAACATTTTTTGAATAGACTATATTTACCCTTGTATGTTCTTTCCTCCTTTGTCAAACATTAATTGACCATAAAGGCATGGGTTTATTTCTGGGGTCTCTGTTTTGCTTATTGATCTGTATGTCTATTTTTTATGCCAGTACCATGCTGTTTTGTTTATAGTGGACTTGAAGTATATTTTGATATCTGGTACTGAGATTCCTCCAACTTTGTTTTTCTTTCTCAAGATTGTTGTGGTTATTTGGGGGCTCTTGTGGTTCCATATAAATTTTTGGAGTTTTTGTTCTAGTTCTGTGAAATACACCACTGGTATCTTGTAGGAATTTTATTGAATAAATAGATTGCTTTGGGTAGTATGGATATTTTAATGATATTCTTCCTATCCATGAACACGGTATATGCTTCCACTTATTTGTATATTCTTCAATTTCTTTCTCCAATGTCTTCTAATTTTCCCAGCACAGGTCTTTTATATCTGTGGTTAAATTTATTCCTAGGTATTTTATTTAATTTTTTGAGGCAATTATAAATGGGTTTGTTTTTATAGTTTTTTTCCTGATTGTTCATTATTGGTGTATACAAATGACATTGATTTCTGGATATTTATTTTGTATCTGCTACTTTACTGAATTAATTGATCAGTTCTAGCAGTTTTTTTTGTGGAATCTTTGGGTTCTCTATATATGGTATCATGAAATCTGAAAATAATGAGTTTTACTTCTTCATTTCCAATTTGGAAAATGCTTTTAGCTTTTGCCCATTGAGTATGATGTTGGCTGTGGGTTTGTCATATATGGCCTTTGTTACATTGAAGTATGTTCTTTCTATTCCCACTTTACTGAGAGTTTTTATCATGAATGAGTGGGTGCTAGATTTTATCAAATGCTTTTTTTGCTTCCATTGATATGATCATGTGATTTCTTTATCCTTCATTTTGTTTATTTGGGGTATCACATTTACTGATTTGTTGATATTCTACCAACTTACCAACATTGCATCCCTGGACTAAATCCCACTTGATCATGGTGTATGAATTTTTCTTTAAACCCTCACCCAAGGACATACTTATTGATTTTAGAGAGGGGAATAGAGGGAAAAGAGAGGGAGGGAAACAATGATGTGAGAGAAACATTGATTGGTTGCCTTTCGTACATGCCCTAACTGGGGACTGAACCTGCAACCTTGGCAGGTACTCTGATCAGGAATCAAATTCACAACATTTTGGTGTGCAGGGCAACACCCAACCAAGTGACCCACACTGGCTGGGGCTGATTTTTTCAGTGTATTGCTGGATCCAGTTTGCTAAGATTTTGTTGAGGATTTTAGCATCTACGTTCATCAGGGGTATTGGCCTATAATTTTCTTTCTTTGTAGTGTCTCTGTCTGGTTTTGGAATTAGGATAATGCTGGCCTTGTTAAATCAGCTTGGGAGTCTTTCCTCCACTTGGATATTTTTAAATAGTTTGAGAAAATTGTTATTTCTCTTTGAATGTTTGGTAAAATGCAACTGTGAAGCCATCTGGCCCAGGACTTTTGTTTGTTGGGATTTTTTGGATTACTGCTTCAATTTTACTAGGTATAATCTGTCTATTCAGATTTTCTGAGTCTTCCTGATTCAGTTTTGGAAGATTATGTTTCTAGGAATTTATCCATTTCATTCAGGTTGTCCAATATGTTGGCATCTAGTTTATTCGTAATACTTTCTTATAATCCTTTGTATTTCTTTGGTGTCAGCTGTTACTTCTCTTTCATTTCTGATTTTATTTATTTGGGTCCTCTCTCTTTTTTTCGTGATGAGTCTGGTTAAAGGTTTGTCAATCTTATTGACCTTTTCAAAGAACAGGGTCTTGGTTTCACTGATCTTTTGTATTTTTTTTAGACTAATTTATTTCTGCTCTGAACTTATTATTTCCTTCCTTCTACTCACTTTGGGTTTTGCCTGTTTTCCTTTTCTAGTTCTTTTATGTGTAAAATTAGATTGTTTATTTGTGATTTTTCTTGTTTCTTAAAGTAGGCCTGTAATGCTATGAATTTCCCTCTTAGGACTGCTTTCACTGTGTCCCATATATTTTTGGGCTGCTGTGTTCTCATATTCATTTTTTCAACGTATTTTTTATTTCTTCCTTGATCTCATTGTTAACACATTCATTGTTAAATAACATGTTATTTAGCCTCCATGTCTCTTTGTGCTTTTCAGTTTTTTCTTATGATTGACTCCTGTTTTATACCACTATGGTAAGAGAAGATGTTTGATATGATTTTAATCTTCTTAAATTCATTGAGACTTGTTTTGTGTCCTAACATGTGGTCTATCCTGGAAAATGCTCCTTGTGTGCTTGAAAAGAATGTATATTCTACTGCTTTGCGATGAATGCTCTGAAGCTATCAATTAAATCCATCTGATTCAGTGTTTCATTTAAGGTTTCTGTTTCCTCATTCATTTTCTGTATGGAAGATATATCCATTGATGTTAATGGGATGTTAAAATACCCCACTATGACTGTTTCAGCGTCAATCTCTCCTTTTATGTCCATCAGATTTGCTCTATATATCTAGGTGCTCCTACATTGGGTGCTTAAATGTTTGCAAGGCTTATATTCTTTTTTTGGATTGTTCCCTTTGTCATTACATAGTGTCCTTCCTTGTCTATTACTATAGCCTTAGTTTTAAAGTCTATTTTGTCTGATATAAGTATTAGTACCTCACCTTTTAAAAAATTTCCATTTGCATTAAGTATCATTTTTCATTCCTTTACCTTTAATTTGTGTGCATCTTTTGTTCTGAGGTGGGTCTCTTGTAGTTATCATACATATGGGTCTTATTTTCTTATTCAGCTACCTCTGTCTTTTGATTGGAGCATTTAAGCTATTTACATTTAAAGTGATTTTTATTAGGTACTTATTTATTGCCATTTTATTTTTTTAATATGTTCTTCTTCTTCCTCCTCCTCCTCCCCCTCCTCCTCCTCCTCCTCCTCCCCTCCCCCTCCCCTCCCCTCCCCCTCCCTTCCCCCTCCCCCTCTTCTTCTTCTCCTTCTCCTTCTCCTTCTTTCTTCTTTCTTCTTTCTTCTTTCTTCTTTCTTCTTGCCCCATTAACATTTCTTGTAATACTGGTTTTGTGGTAACAAACTCCTTTAGCGTTTTCTTGTCTGGGAAGCTCTT
>CM052538.1:61984717-62063607 GCA_028533065.1 Trachops cirrhosus
TCAATTACTTCTGGCAAGAAATGGCTCTGTTGAGAAATCAGCTGACAGTCTATGGAAGCTCCTGTAGGAAACTAATTGTCTTTCTCTTGCTGCTTTTAACATTCTCTCTTTTATTTAACCTTTGCCATTTTAATTATGATGTGTCTTGGTGTGGCCCTCTTTGGATTCATCTTGCTTTGGACTCTCTGTACTTCCTGGATTTGTGTGTCTTTTTCTTCACCAGGTTAGGGAAGTTTTCAGTCATTATTTCTTCAAATAAGTTCTTGATTCCTTGCTCACTCTCTTCTCCTTCTGGTACCACAATGATGTGCATGTTGTTATGCTTTATGTTATCTCAAAAGTCCTTTAAATTATCCTCATTTTTTAAATTCTTTTTTCCTTTTGATGCTCTGTTTGGGTGTTTTCTGCTACCTTGTCTTCCAAATTACTGAAGGAGTCCTCTGTTTCATCCAACCTACTGTTTATTCATTCTAGTGTATTCTGCATTTCAGATACTTTATTTTTCATTTGTGACTGATTCTTTTTAATGGTTTCTATGCTATTTTTCATGCTCTTGTAATTCTCACTAAGTTCTTTAAAAATCCTTATAACCCTCTCTTTTTTTTTTGAACTCTGTATCTGATAAATTGCTTGCCCCCATTTCATTTCACTCTTTTCCTGGAGATTTCTCTTGTTCTTTCATTTGGGATATATTTCTTTGTCTCCTTCCCATTCTGACTTACTTTTGTGTTCATTTCTATGTATTAGGATGATCCACTTGACTTCCCAGTCTTGATAGTGGGCCTTATGTAGTAGGTATCCCGTGGGTTCCAGTTATGCGGTCTCATTAATCAAGTGAGCTGGGAGCTCCAGGAATGTCCCTCATGTGGGTTAGGTAGGCCTTCCTATTGTAATTGAGTCTTAACTGCTATCACCCATTCGTGTGTGGGGTTGACCCTCAGGCTGGCTGACTGTGAGGATCATCCCCTACCATAGCATATGAATTGCTGTTCAGGTGTTTACCACAGGAAGTTGAATTTGGCTCAGCAGGGTCTGGTGCCTGCTGAGATCTTCCTTTGGATATTCTGCTTGTGAAGCTCATTGGATCCTGCTCTGGTGTTGTCTGAAGCTGATCACCAGGTGTGTTGGTTCTGTGGCATCTTTGGAGGGATTTTGGTTTAGGCCAATGTTAGACATTGCCTGTGACTTTTCCTGGACAACCTGTTTGGAGCTACAAAATGGTCCACGGTTTGTGGTTGCCTCTTCTGGGCTTGGGTGTACATGGGAAGGACCAAGCTGTGCACCAAGGCTGGTGTTTATCAGCACCCAAGTCACCCTGGGGTCCACCTCTGCCTGCCTTCATGTGACAGCTGCCTGTTAGGCTCAGTCCCTGAAAGAACCTCTGGCAGAACTCAAGTTGCATGAGGCATGTTCTCAGTGAATCACCAGGTAAGGGTGAGCGGTCACCAGATTGATATAGGTTCAAACTCAGTGCCAGTGCTGGGTCTGAGGCCACTCAGAAAATGTCCCAGGGTATACCAAACCTAATGGCCACCTGCTGGGTGCTTGCACACTTGTGGTGGGGCAGGTCTCAGGAAATCATCAGGATGTGGTGAGCAGAGTTTATCAGGCCCAAACAGATAAAAAATTGGTGTTGTGAAGGGAGGGTTATGCAATGGTCTGCAGTACAATGGGAGAATGACCCCTGTCCTATTGCCACACAACTCAGTCTCTCCCAGATTCTGCTAGGAGGCCAATCTTAGCAGGGTGGGGCCCCTGGGAGTCAGGGGGATGGGAATAGAGGACCTTGTGTGATATGGAGGTGCTAGTCAGGTTGGAGAGAAGGTGGATGGATTCCCCCACCCCAGAGACACACAACTCAGTCCCAGATTCTTCCCATACCTCAGCATGGCAGAAACACCAGGATTCGGGAGGGTGGGGTCACCAGGAGCTCAGACAGTGGGGCTAGAGATCTCCTGTGAGGTAGAGGTGCCAATTTCATGGGAAAGTGGGGGGAATGGTCCCTGCCCAAAAGCCACATAACTCAGCCACTGACACCTCATGAGTCTGGCCAGACCTCTACTCCCCAGCCCAGGCAGCTGACTCCTCAGCAGAGAGCAAGCTTCACAGGTTGGGGCAAGAGAGAGCCCAAAGGGAGGGGCTATTGTTTTATCCCAGGCTGATGCCATTTGGAGGGGAGTGCTCCACCCAAGAAAGATGGCATATGCATTGTGGGACAGGGACTCAGCACCGGGATCCTGGTAGCTGTCCCTTTAGCTCTCTCCCCAGAGGCACAAATCTCAGTCTCTTTTCACATGACTCTAGTCTGTTCTGCCTCTCTCCATCAGATCCTAGGCTGAGTGACTGCAAATGAGATTTTTTGCATTGACCCTTAAGAGGGAGCATGTGTGTCTAGCTGACTGCTACCTCTTTAGCAGACAGAATCCTCACTGATTTTCAGAGCCAGATGTTATATTGGTGCCTATTTCCTTCTCTGGTGCTCTGGGCTGAGGAGCTTGGCTTGGGGTTGAGAACTCATGCTCCTCAGTCCTTTGCAGCTGAGGTATCCCTCCCGATTCTTAGCTGCTGCCCATGGCAGCAGGGCCAGCCCTTTTTGCACCTTCACACTCCCTACCAGTCTTTATGTGGCTTCTATAAATCTTTGGTTATGTGATTTCTCTTCAGCTAGTCTTCAGTTGGTTATTCAGGTTGCTTGCTCTCTGTTTTAGTTCACAGTAAATGTTTTTTGAACAAGTAAATGGATAATCAATAATGAATGAATAAATTAGTGAACCAGGTAGTTGATCTATTCTTTCTTTTGTTTTTGAAAGCAGAAAGGACTCTTAGTGAATAAGTGGTCTGTACTCTCACATAGCACATAAGCAAATTGAGGCTCACAGAAGTTAAAGGCAGGTAGGTGTTCAAACTTATCTATCCAATTAGTGGCAGAATATTATTAGGGCCCACGTCTCCTAGGTCCTTATTCATTCATCTCTCCACTGTGCCTAAATTTTACCATTGTGACTTTCACTCAGTGAGCAATGTGATTTGAACAAATACACAGAATATCAGTACTGCTTACTCTGAAAGACTTTTAAAACCACCAGATGTTAGACCCTTACCCCACTCAGACTTAATATTCATGAGGTATACTATTTTTGTTTATTTTGAGGGGTATACCAGCCTCAAATGCAGTAGCCAGGCATTTATTTAGTGAAAGAACCTAACCAAATGCTCATTATTCATGTACCAAAGTGGGTTTTTCTATATTCCCCATATACTCATAAAATGTGAAGAGATTTAAAACTTTGCATCTTCAAAGAAAAGCATGGCAAAAACCAAAAAAAACCCACAAAAAAACAAACAAAAAAAAACCTTGGTAATGGGATCTGTCTGTTGCAAATGCCAAGTTTTTATTTTGCTTGGTGAGTTTTTTAGTGAGTTATTAAGATTATTTTGTGAGTTTTCTGAATGATAGAGAATTATCTTCATAACAAAATAGAATTTCACTATTTTACTATAAAAGTTCTTCTTTCCCTCTGCCTCATTACTCTCCCCCTCCTCCCCTCCTCTAGGCTGACCAGCCAATTCTCATCATCCTGCTCACAGGAGGGTAAAAAAGAGAACATGACAATGGCAACCAAATGGGCTTCTCAGTTGTTGGGCTCCTGTTCCCTCCCAACAACTGACAGCACAAAACAAACTTGAACCATCTTCTGACCACAGATATTTTCCTGAGGTTGAAGAATTTGAAATTTAAATTTGTTTGCCCAGAGTAAGAACTTTGGGAGAGAAAGCAGAAGCAAATGCATAGCGTACCTAGCACCTCTGTCCTGCACTTGGGCTGCAAGAACAAACAATCTGAACTATGGGGACACAATCTCTTCCTCCTGAAGCAAAACAAAAACCTGCAACACCTTAGAAACACCTGCCCCTCATCCTCAATTTCTCCCAACCAAGAGGCTCAGTGATAAGTGAGAACTGGTCTTCTCTGTGGGCATTTGTGAATGGCTGTTGGGAAGGTGGACATACTTTTTCTTCGTTACTTTTGTGTGTTTTTTAAAACTAACATTTCATCTTGTTTGAAAAAGAATCAAAAGCAATAATCTAGTTTGTTAATCTGTACTTCATTTTACCTCTTAGGGAAATAAATGAGAATGAGGAATAACAAAATCTGACATTTATGCAAGGTGCTTTCACATATGTTTCCTTCATTTTAATGCCACAGTCTTGTGACATTTCCAAGTTGATACTCTTACTGTATGTTACAGATAGAGAAACAGGTTCAGGGAGGAGAGGACATTTGTCCAAGATCACACAACTAATTACAATGGAGTAGGGACTGGAACTCAAGTGCCACAGATGCTAACCTGGGAGTTCTCGGCTATAAATGAGTTCTTTTCCTTTTTCAGAGTCGTCCAGAAAGCACACACAGGTCTCTCATCTCCTATAAGCTAAGTTCTGTTCTGTTAGTAATTGTTTTTAATTATATCTGACTGAGTGAGTTATGTTGACATCTTTGTCAAGAAACCTTTGGGTTCCCACTGAGTTCTCTGCAGCTGGTCTTGACTACAGAGATGATGATTAAAAGGTATTATTCATCTAACGTTTTTCTAGGGCTCTCAAAGGACACTTTCACCTTAGCTGCTCCCCATAATAATTGAAGCCACACTTCTTGTCTGGGCAAGCCTGGGTTGAGGGGGCTGGATCAGTACTGCCTTCTGCTTCCTTCTCCACAGTGGGTGCCACCTCTCCCCAACACTTCCTCCTCTGGGCCCTCTGCACTCAGTGCTTCTGCCCTGATGACGCAATGGGAATAAAAAGACAAGGGACAGAAACAGAACATCTGGCCTTCAGGCAAGTAGGAAGAAAGGAAGGCAGGGGTTTTGCTTCCCTGCCCTATTGCTCTCCAGGAGGAACCTGGTCTCCAGGAGCAGTGAGAATGGGACTGAGGCTCCTGCCAGCTTCCCCAAGGATCTGGCTGAAACACCTCTCATCTGAGGTTCTGAAGGAGTAGCTCCTCTACACTGAAGGCCCATGTGTGCAACTTCTGGGGCTGCTGTGACTGGGCCCCAGTGTGGCTGACTTTGGGGGCAGCAAGAAACAGTATGCAAGTCTGGCCCAACTGACTACAACCAATTCCAGTTATTTTATTGCTGGGCCTCTGGTAAGCTAGGGAGCAGGGCTGGTTTCTGACTGGAGGTAGAAGCATTCTAACTGGAGTGACCTCTTAGCAGAGAGAGAAGAAACATGTTATAGAAGTTGTTCCATTGGAAAATGCTAAATATAGTTCTAGTTGTTTAGAAACTCTTTTCCTCTACTGAAATTTATCCCCCTGGATATCATTCCCCCCATTGATCCTGGTTCTGTCCCCAAGGTTACTCTCAATAAGTTGAATAAGTGTACAGCCTCTGCCACAGGAGAGCCTTTTCAAGGGCAGCTGACATGCTTCTCTGCCTTTTCTTCCTGGTAGTAAATACCCTCAGTTCCTGTAGTTATCTTTTCTTTGTCAGAGTTTCTAGGTACATGGTCTTGATCACCTTTGCAGGGACACAATGAAGTTTTTCAAAGTATCTGAGTCTCTTGCCAGGGCCGGGTGGTTCAGTTGGTCAGAGCATCATCCCACACACCAATAGGTTGTGGGTTTGTCATATTTAAGGGGTGCATGTGGGAGGCAACTGATGTTTCTCTCTCACATCAATGTTTCTCTCTCTCCCCCTTCCTCTCTTTCTAAAATCAATAAACATATCCTTGGATGAGGATTAAAAAAAAGTATCTGAGTCTCTGCTTTCCATTCATTTGGGTATATACCTAGGAGTGGAATTGCTGGATTACACAGTAATTCTATGTTTAAGTTTTTGAGGGGCCATAATGCTGTTTTCCACAGCAACTGCCCCATTTTACATTCCTACCACCTATGCTTTTGTTTTTATTGCCAGGATAATTAACTAATATTTAATGAAGCTTTTATTACTGTAAAATATATATAAAATTTACCATTCTAAATATGTTTATAATGTGCAAATATCACCACCATCCATCTCCAGAACCTTTTGTCTTTGCAAATAAACTCTGTGTTCATTAAGCAATGACTCCCTCCCATCCTCTTCCTAGCCCTTGGCAGCCACCATTTAACTTTTTGTCTCTAAGAAGTTTACCAGTCTCTGTATCTCACTTTAGTGGAATCGCACATTTGTTATTTGGTGTATGGCTTATTTTTACCTAATGTTGTCAAAGTTCATCCATACTGTAGCATCTATCAGAATTACGTTCCTTTTTATGGCCAAATAACTTTCCATTATATGTATGGCCCATATTTTGTTTACCATCCAACAGTCAATGGGTACTTAGGTTGTTTCTATCTTTTGGCTATTCCAAATGATGCTGCTATGAACACTGGTGTATAAATATCTGAGACTCTGTTCTCAGTTCTTTTGGGTGTATACCAAGGAGTAGAATTGCTGGATTATATGGTAATTCTGTTTAACTTTTTGAGGGGCCATCATACTGTTTTCCATAGCAACTGTACCATTTTTCCTTCCTACCAGTAATGCACAAGGGGCCCAATTTCTCCATAACTCTTATTTTCTGTCTTTCTGCTAGTAGCCATCCTAATGGGTGTGAAGTATATCCCACTATTGTTTTGAGTTGCATTTTCTTAATGACTAGTAATGCTGAGCATCTTTTTGTATGTTATGATATGCTTTTAAAATATGTCTGAAATAATCAATAATCTCTAGATATTGTCAGATCAACAGAGGATAGTGTTCTGTGATCCTCTGAAGATCCATCAATGCAGGCTATGAATAAACTGACTTTAGTGGAAGCTACATTCTCCTCTTACCTCATATGGAAGTCTTAACTAAAACTCCTGAATCCTCTTCATTAGAATTTTCTAAAGCCATATTTTCCTGCCCTTGACCAGTTACATTGTTGGATCTAAATGAAGGCTTTTAGCAAAGTCAGTTCTCAGATTGGTGTTGGCCTACTTGTCCTATCATGTGATCATTTGACTCTGCCTTGTCTGGACCCTTCTAGTTTTGTGTGGTCAGCTGTCAGTTTGGCCTGGCTTCTAAGTCTTCACTCAGGACATTTGTTTCTACAAATGACTTAGGCAGAATTGAGTACAGCCTCCTATGACCTGCCAGTAAAGATCCCTCTTTCTTGAATTTGAAGTGAATTAGTTATTCACTTCACCAGCTAGTTATTTTTTATGTTTTTTAAAAATATTTTATTTATTTTTAGAGAGAAGGGAAGGGAGGGAGAGAGGGAAATATCAGTGTGTGGTTGCCTCTCACGTGCCCCCTACCGGGGACCTGGCCTGTAACCCAGGCATGTGCCCTGACTGGGAATCGAAGCAGTGACCCTTTGGTTCTCAGTCTGGCACTCAATGCACTGAGCCACACCAGCTGGGGCTAGTTTTTTTATGTTTTTAACAGAAGTGTTGTTCTAAATATTTTATTGAAATCAAAATGCTCTCTCACTAGTATTTCATTAGTCTGATAACTATAAAAAAATGGAAATTAGGTGAGTTTGGTATAAAGCCTAGTAAGCCTATGCTGAATCCTGCTGATTACTTTTTATCTTTTTTTAAACAACTATACAAAAATTTCCTGCTATATTATAAGTCTATTTCTCTCTTTTAAGTGAAGACTAGAAAACTGCTACTTTGGGCTCTTTTTAATTATCCTTCTTATATTGGTGCTACATAGTAAACTCACCTCCAACCCTTCTCTTTTCCATAGGAAGTAATATCTACTATTAGCTCTTTTCTCCAAAATTAATTCATACTCAAAATTCAAATGATTTCCTCAAACTCTCTAGATAGTATCTGATTTCTGTGTGAACTTATTAAAATGCTGAGCCCAGGGACATTTCTGCCTTGTAAACTTTAAGGCCCAGGAAAGCAACCACAGCTTGTGGACATGCCCCTTGATCGTCTGGCAGAGGCAGGAGCCTGGGCTGTGCACGGTTCTAACCGTGGCCTGTTCTTGTGTTCTCACTAAGAATGAAGAGGGCCACATGAAGTTCAAGGGGGCATGGGTAAACTTGGGAAAATCTGGGCAAATTATTTCATCTCTGTGGGTGTCATCTTCATTGCCTATACAATGAGGGGGTAGAGGTTAATCCCTGCTGTCTATTTTGGTCCCAACACCGTATGGTACGTGATGGCTTCCAGGCTTGCTAGCTGTGGTCACCACTTTGCTGACAGCAATGGATTTGCAGACAGCTGCCATCCTAAAGAAACAGCCATGCATTCTGATATCAGGGGAATAACATAGCACTGGTCTGTTCAATAATAACATTCACACAATGAATACTCACTGAGCACGGATTATCGGTATTTTACCCTCGAACACTTGCATTTTAGTGGAAGCGTGAAACGTGACTACAGCAGTACTGATTGAAGCCATGAGATGTGAATAACCCGGCATGTACAGTTTCAGAGCTAACTGTTCTCACTGAGACTACAGCAGAATTCAGCGTCTGGATTGGCAGTGCACTTTGCCACCCACCTTGTGTTGTTGGGTTGTAGCACATGGGGCACGTACCAGGAAGTCAGGAGATCAGCTTAACATTGAATATGATGGTAAAGGTCACTCACCTGATTTGTGCTTCACAATCCTTATCTAAAAAGAATGGAGGTCATAAAAGCTACCTACATCATTCATTCATATATATACACATACATGCATGAATTCATAAGGTGTAAGGTATTTCAAAGTCAAGTTCATATTCTTTTCATTGTTTCTGCTGAACAAACTGAAATAAAGGTTTCTATTTTTTGAAAATAAAGCTTTCCTTTTTCTGCTTGGGTTCAGAAAGTCTCAAAGCTAGAGTGAAACCCCACTACCAATGTGTCCTTTCCCTACCTAGAGTTCCTTCTGCGGGCCTCTGAGAGAAGTCAAGTGCTAGGAAGTCAACTCTCCCTCCCAGGGAGAGCACAGCCCTTTAAATGCCTAGCAGGGAGGCAGCCAGCTCCTGCCACGTCCTTTGAAGTTGTTCCTTAGCCCAGCAGTTCCCCTATTTCTATGTGCTCAGTACTTGGTATGCGCACATCCTGCTGTGTTTACTTTTAAAAAGAAAAGAAGAAAAAGTCACATGGGTGGAGCCCACGCATCTGAAGTACAGTCAGGTTGGCCCTTGCTTCCTCACACTTTCTGTTGAGCCTGTTCTGGTTTCTTTCTGTCTCCAAGTGGAGGAGAAAAAACGAAAAGGGGAAGGATGCTGGTGGGAAAAGGTGAGAGGAAAAAGTAAGCACTAGGTCTGTCATGACTAAACTTACCAAGTTCGTTCTCAGAATAAGAGTTCATATATCATCTTAAAGCCAACAGCAACTTCTGCCACCCTTAGCTATTAGAGAGAAACTAACCGCTATTTTGTGGTTACATCAGAAAAGCAAACACACACCTCCAGACACTTAAACACTGTCATTGATGATGAAATAAACTCACCCCTAACAGCGATCTTGTTTGACTTATGCTTTGTGTAGGCAGTTGTCAGGACTGGAAACCACAGAGCGTTATGGGAAGGGAAGGAGTCATCTCTAGCCCCCTTAATACTCAGAGGGTAACACATTTTTTCAGATAGTTTGCATGTAGCTTCAAAGGAGTTTGCCATTTTCCCCTCAGGTAAATAAAATTGATTATATCATTTATCTTACTGTGGTAAATTGGACACCTCATTAATTCAATCTACCACTCATCCCTGATTAATTTGGAATATGTGTTAAATTTCACGAGGAAGTGACAGATTGAAATTTATCTTTGGGAAACATATTTTGGTGAGGGTTTTGCAAAGTTCTATACCATGACTATTTCAAGTCTTAAGGGGATGTGTTTAAATGTGTAGGTTGCAGATACTTAACATGGAAATGCAAGTTAGAAATATGATTAGCTACTATTGATCGAACACTGCATTGCTTTATACCCGTCTTTAAAGTAAAAATGTCCACAGTAGCTCTGCAAGGTAGAGACTGTCATCCCCACTTTACAGATGAAGAACCTAGGCAAAAAGGTTAAACATCTTATACAAGGATTCATAGCTAAAAAGGGAAGGATTCTGCATCTGAGATCCTTTCCACTACAAGACAGCCAGTTTCTATTTTTAAAGGTGGGTGTTCCTATACAACCTATTTTTAATTATTTAAATTACTTTATATACCATCAAATTAATCAAACATAATTGAGCAATGTAACTATTCTAGAATTTCACCAACTTTTCTTATAATTTTGAAATACAAAGAAGTCACAATAATCTGTATGTTTTGGGACAAAGGCAAGACAGTAAAAATATCAGGGCTCCATTCAGTTGTATTGTATTGTTCTGTGCAGGAGTAGTGGAAAGATCTGAGGTACTTTTGTGTCCCACACTTCCCCTACCAGGGGTGTAGCTTGTTGTATTTGTCTGCAAAGCAACTGGTGCCTAATTGCTAAGCCATTCTGTCCTTTGGGAAAGCCCTGTGTAACTCTTACAGGTGAGATCCTGGTAAGAAAAGATGGTATGATATTTCTTTGTATAATATTATGTTTTGCTTTTTATTTTTCAATAAACCCCCAACTTTGTAGGACCTACACATTATTTTGCTTTCTGGGTTTAGTATACCATAAATAAAATATTCCTTTATTTTCTAATCAGTTATGGTGGGTTGGCCTCCCTGAGATTTGTAGTGTATGTTTCTAAACATTCTGAAGCCTGTTTTTTATGGAAGATGACACATTTACTTATAGCAGCTTGGGAAAGCTGTATTGTTTTCAGTGCCTAATAAATATTCACAAAATTCCACCAGTCTAATTTTTCCTAAGAGATAATAAAATAAATAGACGACATTATTTTCTACATGATGAACTTAAGTTCATTACTTTCTCAATTTAGATAGGCAAGATTCATTTCATAGAATGTAGGATTTCAAAAATAACTTGACTTTTCTCCCTGAGCATACTCTTACTACACTCTTTCATATCAGAGAAAAAAAGAAATTCTCAAGCCTAAATAATGTATGAATTAAATTACTATATACTATAGCTACTTTGGGGTAGCTATAGAGAGAGAAATTGGGAAAAACAATGTTTTAAGAATCAAAAAGAGTGTGAAGTAGATTTTTTTACAGAAATTTCACCAACGGGGAAAATCGATCTGATAGAAATTAAACTGTTTGTCACAGAGTCAGTTTTGAGTTTAATTCCTGCCACTTTACATCCATTCTGGCAAGTTCATGGACGGCTTTATGTTTCCACTAAAATCAACATCACTCAAGGTTCTTCATCAGATTTGCCTCTTTAAGGACCAAGTCACACTGTCAACTGATTTGCCCATTTTAACGGTGCAGTGACCACAGAATGTATTGGTAACAGCAAGGAGCATGACTATAATTAACTCCACAGTGATTACCTCTAATTAATTTAGGCCAAAGGATGATTACAAATTAAGATAAATGAAAACTGGGACTTTACTTGTGGTTTGATTCAGCTCCCAGTATCTGAATTTATTAGGTAACTGTTCAACCTCCTCTCTTACCTAAGCTATTAGATATCCATTTGCTTAATGGATTATATCAACTTTGTTTTCCTAAGTGACAGGGGTCTGCTATTATTTCCCTTATGTTATTAATCTATGGAGGGAGGGAGTATCAGGAATTGTGAAACAGATGATTGCTTTTATAATGCTGGGACCCTGGGAGCAGATCTCTAATTTACTAAATAAGGATATTTTTCAGTTCAATTAACCATAATACTTATGGCAAACTCACTAAAATGCAAATCAGGAACTAAGGAAATGAGAAAGGCATATTTTTTGCATGTGCCTTCATGTGGTCTTCATGAAAGTTAGGATTTAGACAGGGAAGTGAGGGAACCCGAATCCGTATCTATCATGGCATCATTTTTCATGGCCTAGAGTCCTCACAGCAGCTTACAGAGGAGGCAACTGAGATCTAAAATGTTCAAGTAGAGTGGTATTCAGCACCCCAAATGGAACAAAGTTCTGACACATGCTATAACACGGATGCACCTTGTGGACCTTATACTGAGTGAAAGGGCGGAATGGTGAGAGGGCAGAGAGGTGGAAGGGCAGAATACCCAGTATGAGCCAATGTCAAAGACTACTGAAGCAAGGAGTCTGAGCAAGAAATTCAAATAGATAACTCAGATACAGTTAACCTATTATTTTTATGGCAACTGGAGTGACAGCAAAGAATTTGAAAATCTCTGGGTGAGAAAATATCTTGTTCTAGCTATTAGTTTTTTTATTTATGAAAAAAACATAATTTACCCTCCTAACCATTTTTACGTGTAGAGTTCTGTATTGTTAAGTATATTCACATTGTTGTTCAGACTTTCAGAACTTTTCATTGCGCAAGACTGAAACTCTATATCTGTTAAACAACAATTTCCCATTTTTTGCCTCTCTACAGCCCCTGGTAATCACTATTCTATTTTCTCTTTCTATGAGTTTGACTACTTTTGATATCTCATGTATAACTGGAATCAACGAGTATTTATTTGTCTTTGTGTGTGTGTATGACTGGTTTATTTCACTTAGCATGATGTCCTCAAGATTCATTCATGTTATAGCATATGTCAGAATTCTATTTTTAAAGCTGAATAATATTCTATTGTATGTTTATTCCACATTTTGTTTATCTATTCATCCATCAATGGTTATTTGGGTTGTTTTCACCTATTGGCTATTGGGATAATGCTATTATGAAGATAGATATGAAATACCTTTTTGAGACACTGCTTTTTTTCCTATTTTATTGAATTTATTAGGGTTATATTTGTCAATAAAATTGTATAATTTTTGAGTGTACAATTCTACAATACATCATCTGCACATTGCCTTGTGGACTCACCATCCAAAGTCTAGTCACCTTTCATTACCATTTGTCCCCTATTTACCTTCTCCAACCTGCCCCTCCCTTCCCCCTGGTAGTCACCATCCTGTTGTAAGGCACTGTTTTCAATTGTTTTGGATGTATATCCACTAGTGGGACTGTTAGGTCAGACCATAATTCTATTTTTACTTTTTTTTTTGAGGAATTTCCATATTGTTTGCTGCAGTGGCTGTACCATTTTACATTCCCAACACTGGTGTACAAGGGTTCCAATTTCTCCACATCCTCAACAAAAGTTATTTTGTTTTTTGATGGGAGCCATCCTAATGGGCATGATGTCAAATTTCATGTGATATTAATTTGCATTTTTCTAATAGTTAGTGATGTTGAACATCTTTTTATATATTTCTTGGCCATCTGTATATTATCTTTGGAGAAATGTCTACTTAAGTCCTTTGAGAACTTAAACTTTTTTGTTTGTTGTTGAGTTATATATAGATATTAGTTTTTAAATTGTATTATAAAATATTTTAGGTATACAAAATATAAATAACTTAATTCACACATTTATACCAATAGTCCAACCTAAAAGAAAAAAAAACACCTAACCCATATATTTGAAGTTGCCACTGTCCTCCCACTGAGTTCATTCTCTTTCAGACACCCAGTACCACCAACAGAATTACTGTCCTGACTTTGGAGTTATTATTCCCACCATTTTTATATATGATATGTATACACACACGCACACGCACGCACTTTAGTGGTTTTAAAACTCAATGTAAAAATTGCTTATATTCTTCCATAACTGTGTTTATTATGTTTGTGAGATTCATTCTTTTTCATACATGTAGTCTCAATTTATTCATTCATTGCTCTATAGCAGTGGTTCTCAAACTTTTTGGTTTCAGGATTCCTTCCCTTTCTTAAAAATTATTGAGGATTTCGAAAGGCTTTGGTTTGTATGGATTAAATCTATCAACATTTGCCACATCAGAAAAACACATAAAAATTTAAAAACAATTATTTATTAACTGAAAAATAGTAAAAACCCATTGTATGTAATACCATATTTTCTGATAAACAGTATTTTTCAAAGCAAAAGAAATAAGAAGAGCGTACTGTTTTACACTTTTGCAAATATTTTTAATACCTGGCTTAACAGAAGCTAGCTGGCTTCTCATGATCTCTTTCTGCTCTCAGTCTGTTGCTATTCTAATATGTGGTCTCTGGAAAACTCCAGTGTACAGAATGAGAGTGAAAAGATAAAGAAGGACTTCATAGTACCATGAGATTAGTTTTGACCTGAGAATTCTCTTAGTCTTAAGGATCTCCAGGGTTCCTTGGACTCCAATTTGAGAACTGCTCCTTGGTATTTCATTAAAATAAATACATTATAATCTTTATCTGTTCTTTTGTTGATATTCTTATTTTTTCCTTTATAAACCATGCTGTTAAGAACATTCTTGTATATTTCTCCTTGGGCACATGTTTGTGAGTTTCTTTAGAATCTGTGTGAAGTGGGTTTTTGTGTATACATGTCTCCACTTTCATACTTATTGCCAAATTACTCTCTAAAATTTAAAATCTGTAAAAGTGTCAATAAATAATTTGAGCACCTAAAACTTAACTCAAGGTTATCTCTAGGAGACAGGAAATGTGATTATAATTTTTAAAACTGAACTATAACTAACAGTATAGAATTGCATCTTGTGTGGAGAAGGGTCTCCCAAACAAAAAGATGATGCAATTAGCCATGGAAGTGGCAAAACACAGAGCCCCAGCGACAGAATCTGGCTGAGCTCATTCAAGTATTTCTAGGGAAAGAACACATCCATTTCCCTCCCCATCCTCTTACATGCCTGTTCAACCATCTGTTCTGCTGTGTGACCTTAGGCAATTACTTTACCTTTCTGGTCCAATGTCCTCCTCTATAAAATGTTAACATCTCATGATTATGTGGATGAAAACACACTATCTTCAAAAAGATATAGTCTCTTCAGGATACAAGACTCACACACAAAGCAACAAAGTCAGTCGGTGCTAAAGTCCACATTGATTTCTGAAGGAATCATTATTCTGATGAGAGAAAACTCCGTAGCAGTTGCTTTAGGAGAGCAACGGAGCTTGGGGCTGAGAATTAATGGGCACTGGAATGGATGAGGGGGATAAGGTTGGGGAAGGGAACAGTATGGAAAATAGTTCCGTTTTGCTAGCTTGGTCTGCAATATGTGGAGGGCAGTGGGAAATGCTGTGGCTGCTGACATTTCTAGCTGGAGTTCTCCATTTGGAAGACAGCTGGTGAGGCCACTGTATATTGCTCTAGGAAAAGGCATACCTCATTCATCTCCAGGAATTTTGTCAGCTCTTTCCCCAGAAAATGAAAATGAAAGTTGTGTTAGTCACAGGAAATAAAAAGGGAAGTTATATTTAGAAGCTGATTGTAGTATCAGACATTTCTTCCAGTAAATCTCTTACTATAATTTACTCTTATTGGGAAAAAATTATTTCCATTAAAAGTAATCAAGACCAATTCTATAATGACTCATTTGAATCTCCTCATGAGAAGAAAGGATCTGTTCATGTCACCTTTAATTGACATGAAAGCAGAGTGGTTATTTGTTTGCATAGCTGTTATAAAACCTCTCATCTTTCTAAATCATGCACATGCGAGATATTTTTAGGAATTTCTATTTCAGACAATATGAATTAAGATAAATAAAGCAATCCTTTGAAACTGAGGCTAAACAGAAAAATATTTACCGAACTGTAATTCTGTACCATCATAGAATGGGGGGAAGATATCCATTGTTATGTATGTATACATTTTATTTATTTTTTTTTAAATATTTTATTTACTTATTTTTAGAGGGGAAGGGAAAGAGAAAGAGAGGGAGAGAAATATCAATGAGTGGTTTCCTCTCGAGCACTCCCTACTGGGGACCTGGCCCGCAACCCAGGCTTGTGCCCTGACTGGGAATTGAACTGGCCACCCTTTGGTTTACAGGCCAGCACTCAATCCACTGAGCCACACCAGCCAGGGCTATGCATACATATTTTAAGTAAGCATCAACATGGAACATAAAGGGTTTCAAAGGCTACCACTAATTTGAATTACTTTAAGGGTAATAATGAAATATACCAATTTTATAACACTATATTAATGTTTTATAAGTGGATACCATAGGGTGGATTAAAAAATAGGATATGGCTAAGAATGACCTCTTTATCTACAGAACATTATACTAAGAAATATTACCTTCTCATTATTCCTTTTGTTCTCATTTAGTGGGTCACGTTTTCAAAGGAACAAATGATAAGAGGTATCTGGGAGAGCCAAACGTACCAATGACGCCATTTTTTGTGGCTTCTCCTGCAGATGTGGCTCTAGCACCTTTTCTTCCACCTCCTCTGCCTGTTGGTGTCTGCCGCCCACCACTCTGCGGATCTGGCTCTCTCAGAGGGCACCGATGATGCCATTTTCCAGATTCACTGGCCCATTCTTGGTCTTCTTCCTTGCTGACTCCCTTTCTTCCCTCCTGCTGTCCTTCCATCTCTTTAGTCACTCTTCAGTCTAGTCTTTTGGTTCAGTTTTGTTTCCCTAAATAAATATGGGATATGTCCAGGTTTTGACTTGACTCCTTCCTGGCCAATCTCACCCACGCCGATGGCTTCAGCTATCCTCTACTTAGTGAAAGCTTCAACAAGTACATTTTTGACCTACAGTTGCACTTCCATTAGTTCTATATTTCCAACTACACCTCAGACCTCTCCAAGTGGTGTTCTACAAGCTCCTCAAAGCACAACCAGAGCAAATGTGAATTCTACCTTTTCCTCAATGCCCATGCCTCTCTTCTTTTTCCTGTCTTGATCAATGGAGTTACCAGCTACTGAGTCTTCTGAGCTACAACTATTGGAATCAACTGGGAGTACTCCTTTATTTTCGTCCCTTACATCCAGTTATGCAAAAAGTCCTGAGGATTTTATCTGGTTATTTCTTTTGTATTGATCCCTAATCTTCAGTCTTTTAGCCTGGGAACTTCAGATATCTTCTCTAGATCATTACAATGGATTTCTAATTAGTATAGATCCCTTTGCCTTTGCATGCTGCCTATTTCTCCTCCACATTACCTGTAAGAACTGTCCTCTTATACCTCTTCCATGTTGAAAAAAGATGAAACACTTTCTTTTTGCGTAAAGTATAAAGTCCAGACTCAAAAGCCACATGATCTCTTTGTTATGGACAAACTTCAAAACTTTAAGGAAACTCAATTGTGGCTGATGATATAGCTTAATCAAGGCATTAAAAAAAGTGTTTGATTTCTTTAAATGTGTTCTTCTCAGTAGTCTTAAATTTGTTTAAAAGAACCTTAAGCAAAACAAATCTTCCCTCACACAACTGTAAAGATGAAAACAGATGTCTAATGCTAATGAAAAAAATAGCTTCGTAAACACATGGAGGAGATATATGCAGAAACCCACAACTGATTTAATTTGCAAAACCACAGCTTTAGCTCTACTAAAATAAAGATGACTTAGATAAAATACAACCAGAAAACTTAGATAACAGATATGAGGTAAATAACTGAAGCTGATGGTTTAGCAAGCAAACATTATGGGTATAGTATGAAGGTCTAGGAAATTGTTTTGGACTCAGAAGCTGATGGATTGATTTCACAGAGCTCCTGGGAGCATAATGTTCTGATGGGAATCCCTGCCTGCTAGAATAGTGTCCCCTATTGGACCATGTTCCTTTCACTTGGGAGGATAGGGTCACGTTAATACAGGAGGAGATAAGATTTTTAGGTTGAAGTTGAATTTTTGAGGCTGATATGGAAGAACACTGGAGTTTATTAAGGCTATTTTAGAGCCAGGGTCCAATAGTGGATGCCAAGAGGCTTTCAGTACAGTTTTGACTATACCACTAACCAGCTGTGATTCTCTGAACATCCAGCTCAGCAACTCTGAGCCCCAGATTCCTTCTACGCATTTCAGCAATAGGCAATACAACATTAAGGATTATTTTTTTAAATGGTATAGGTTCTCATTACTAGTAGGGACCATCATAGTCAATAGTCAGATTCCATATATCTAGCAACAGATATGTACTGACCACTCACTAAGTGCCAGGTAGATACTAGCAAAGGAACACAGTGGTGAAAACGGAACCATGGCCCCAGGCCTCGTCCTCAAGGAGGACTGGAGAAGATCATGGAAGGAGAGAATATGCCTTTTCTCTGTCTCCCGATGACTTGTTTGCACCCTGCCTTTTTTTTTTTTTTTTTTTTGGTAACCATGATTTTGTGGCAGTGAGTACATATCAGATATTTTCCCTTTTCCTTACTCTCCATAAAAAGAGAGAAAATAGTAATGTAAGCACAAGCTAGGTTCCAGAAATCTGTCTTTTTAGTTCTTCACTTCCTATGAAACAGCAGTTTCATAATAGTTGCCATGATCTAAAGCATCTTATTTATGTGCTCTCTCTTTTTTTTATTGTTTTTATCCTCCAAAAAAAAATAGGTTTCACACAGGCTGGAACCCTGGCCTTCTTTTATCTCCTGTACTTGTAACCCTCAGATTAATTATTGCCAATGACCAATGAAATGCTTGACCAATAAATATTTGTTGACTGAATCAATCTCAGCCTTTCCTTTCTCCATAAAATTTTCTATTTTTTTGTAAGTTACTGATTAAGCCACTCTAACATGTGAAGGAAATCTTAGTAGTGCTTGCATTTTTAAGAGGATCTGTGTTTCTTAAACTTCTGGTTGGCAGAATTTCAGGCACTAGAATAAAGTGAAGTAAAAACTTTCTGGCAGTGTTATGGAGGGTATTTTGAGATCAGGTGGGAAGTAGCATTCCAAAGGCAGCTACCCTTTGATTTGCTGGAAAGTCTACTCCAAGACGAGAAAATGCCCCTGTAATGCAATGGTTTTTCCCAGCTTTCCTTCCTCTATGGCTGAGTCCATACATCCTGTGTAAGTGCTGGCCACGGGGCAGCTCCCATCAGCAGTCACAAGGGACAAAAGAGTAAGGTTAAAATGCAAGTCACACAAGTGCAGATACTTTGTTTCTGCCCCCAAGTCAATGAATCATGGATGTTCTGTGCCTTATTTTCCTATTTATTCATTTTCACAGCTAATGTTTATAGATTCAATAAGTTGGTCAATCTCTGGAAATTGTCCATTTGCTCAAATATTAGGCATCTGTTATATTTCTGGTGTTATTATGCAAACCAACCAAAAATAATAAAGTACAGGTTTCTTAAAATTTAAAAAAATATCCTTTGGAAAACATTGGTAAAAGAGATGTTTTCTTGACTAAGGATATCTCCTTGAACTTTTTGAAATCTTGTGCTTCAGGAGCTTGTCAAATAATAATCATGAATAAATAATAGACATAAAAAAGGATCAGAAACAATGTGAAACTTGTTAGTGATTCACAGACATGAGAAAATACTAACTAAAAAGGAAATTATAAAGTTACATCAGGCATATACTGAAAAGCAATTTATCTCACAGTACAACAATATACAACTTTTCTAATTTCCAGAACCACCCTGTAAAGTTGAAGTTCAAACTTCAAAGTTGTTACTAAAGAATGTTAATCTGGCTGCATTTCTCACTCATTTTTAATTAAGCAAACTTTCTTCTTTAGCAGCTCTTTGCAACTTACAGCAGTCTGTATATGTGTGTGTCCATATATGATAGAATTTGTCACTTTTAATCTGTTTAGTGTATTGTCAAATAGAGTATTAAACACATAAAAGAACTGAGGAGAAAAAAGAATAACTATGTAAGAGGAAAGTTTAAGGAGTGTGTCATGGGAGTTTAAGATTGAGATTAATAAAAAGCCAGGAGAATAAATTAGGATTCTAAAATATGTTTTTCAAGTTTACTTAAAACGTATTTTTCTTTTACAATATTGTAGGTTTGGAATATAGCTGGCAGAAAGAAAATACGGCACAATGAACCTGGTGTCTGACTTTCACGGAAAGGAAAAATATAGGCAGGGAAGAAGCAGGGATCAAGTAGATGTTCAAGGCTGAGGAAGAAAGGAAGACCAGGCAAACGAGTGTGGCTGACTGTGGGCCTCATCTATGAACTTCTGCCCCATGGGAACTTGGGAGTGAGCCATCAGTGATGGGAGCCAGAGGGAAGCTCTGTGGCAGTCTCCTTCTCCCTCATCAGTTTACCCTGAAGGCAGAAGCTTTGAGAGTTCCATGCAGCTTTCTAGCCTTTTAAAAACATCTCTCTAAATGCCTGGAAGAATTTACAAGCTGTCTGACGTACAGAGATCCACCCTCTAGGGCCAGTGGCAAATGCCTGGGAAGGATCTAGAAAAGATAGGCCTCAGGTATGAAGCTGAACCCAAGTGAGTATTTTCTCTGTTACTAAAATGAGTAATATATTGCACAGCAAAACAAAGAAATATACCCAAAACAGTAATTGAGATATAAAGAGGGAAGGAAGTGTCAAAACTCACTTCTTAGAATTAATACCAATGTCAGGTAGTATTTTTTTAAAAATGAGTCAGTAGATATAGTCTATAACCAAATTCAAGCTTAGTAAAGAGTGTTGAGAACATGGGCTGTGGCATCACCCTGCCGGTGTTGACACTCCAGCCCTGTCACTTTGTTCAGCAGCCATGTCAACGTGACTTTGAGCAAGCTACCTCAGTAAAGTAGCTTTACTGAAGCGACTCTACCTCATTTGTAAAATGAGGACAATAAGAGGAGCTACCTAAAATGAGTTAATAGATATAAAATTATAAGAGCAGTAGCTGGTATGTAGAAAAAAACACTATCAGTTATAATTAGTAGCACTTCATTTATATACTCACTAGAGTCATGTTTTCTTCTATTTAGCAGAAAAAAATATTTTCTCATGACGATCACTCCCTTTTGAGTTCTGTTGTGAAAAGGCTATGGGCTCTTTTAAGGTGAGTGTTCCTTGCTGGGGCTCAGCTACCGCCCCCTTTCCCCAGTCACACCATGTCCCCTGTACTTTGTTGCTAGAGTCAAGTGCATCAGTCAGTTTCGCTTTCATGTTAGTCAGTCAGTTTGGATCAGGAGTAAAGAACAACATCTCAGATTTAGGAATGATGTTCCATGGTTTCCCCAAGGAGCATCAGGTTCCCTTCACTTTGCCCAGCTTCTCTCCTGCCCTCCTAGGTGGGGCATCAGGTTCCCTTCACTTTGCCCAGCTTCTCTCCTGCCCTCCTAGGTGGGGCAGTCAGTCACCTATGGAGAGCCACCCAGTGTCTCGGGGAGGGAGGTTCTGCCTTGGTTGGATTCTGGGTGTCCCACCTTGTAATTTCCTGTCAGGGGTGCCTGCCTCTGTGGCAGGGTCTGGTCTGAGGCAGTCATATCTTCTCACTGATTCTTTTTCCTTTACCTCGACACACACTTTCTCTCTCATCTAATTGAATTTTCTGTTTGACTTGCAGTGCTTGTTTCTTGTCATGCGTTTATCTAGTGCATCCCCTTTATGCATTTTTGCAGCTTTGCACCCACTGCTTTAGTTCCCTCACACTGTTTGAACTCCTGGGCCCTGGCCCTCCTCTTCCTCACACTAGCCTTCTTGTTTGGAGTTCTCTGGTCTTTCTCCCAGGCACTCTGCCACTCTGTCATCTGCTTGTACTAAACTGACCTTTAAGAAATATTTACGAGCCCTTGTGTGTGGGATTCTGCTCTAGGGAAGGGCAGATTAGAGAGAATGAGATGCAGGTCCCTGCCTTTGAGGAGCTCGTGACATGGTCCTGACGACAAAGGGGAGTGTTAGCACTATCGAGATGACTTCCTGTACAGGATGCCATGGCACATGGGGGAGGATGCCTTAATACATTGGGGGTTGGAGGGGGTGGGCTTCACAAAGGAGGTGATGCCTGTGGGGTCAGCAAAGTGAGGATGAGAAAAAGTGGATCTCAAGCGCCTGGTCCCACATGGAGCTGGGCTAACCAAGAGTAGGGAGGAACTACAAGGTGCTCAGGGCCTCCTGAGATGGGAGGCTGGAGAGGCAGTCAAGGCACTGGCTGGGAGGACCCAGCAAGCCATGTGAAGGGTCTGGGTTTTATTTTGCAGATGGTATGGAACAACCAAAGAGTTCTCAAAGTAGAGAGTGGCAGTTAGATTTTTGTTGTAGCCAGAACCTTACATCAGCAGAGTGAAGTGAAAAGGGTGAGACTAGAGGCTCTATTTCTGCAGAAAATACACTTGAGGTCACCTTTATAACCTGTTACAGTATCGACAGCCTGAACATTTGTGCTAGACTGTGTTTCCAAGGAGGCCACAACAGCACTGGCCATTTCCCACTCTTCTTCAAGGCCACTTGGCCATGCCCTTCTGAAGGGTGCCATCTACTGCCCTTCTTATGGGCTTAGCTGACCTGTGACGTCTTTTGGCCAGCAGAACATGACAGCAGTGATGCTCTGTGACTTCCTAGTTTTGGCCTTAAGAGATCTGAGCTTTTGCCTTTGTGTGTTTGGAACATTCAGAAAGATGCCTGAGGTAGCCACATAGACAGAGGGGACTTGGGGTGGTCCCAGTCTTCTAGCTATACCCGCCGAGCACCACATATGTGACTGGTCCCATCTCAGATCTGACTGCAACCTTGAGAGACCCAATGTGACACTGTAAGGAACAAAGTCAGCCCAACTTCCTGATTCACACAGTCATGACCAAATAAACTGTTTTCATTTTTAAGTGCCTAAGCCTTGGGTTGGTTTGTTACACAGTGAATCATATGCAGAGCAATACTCTGAGTCAAATAAATGCATGTCAAATGAATAACAAAATGCAGCCTTGACAATTTCAGGGCAATAGCATTGCTTCACTGTCAGTATGTGTCTGGTTGTACTTTATCCTTAATTATTTATTAGCAAATCTCATTTTGAGCCTATGTCAGACCTCACTGATTAGCACTTAAGTTTTTAAGAAAGGGGTTCTCAGAAAACGTAATCCTGTGATTCTGTCTGGCAAAAGGCTATGAAAATGTGGTGTGTGGATTAAAATTCCCTGGAGTTCAGTGTGAGCTTTCCTGTTGGTAGTTTTAAGACAAATAGCCACACAATACATGTTTCAGTTTTTGGAGCTGCAGAACGTGTCCTGATTCTTTTGTTTTGTTTTCTTTGCTGTATGGCTAAGTGTCTCCAGATAGAACAGTACTTGAATAGTGTGATTTTTCTGTAGGTCTAGCTTTTGTAACCCAAAGTCTAGGCTATTTTTCCATGAGAAAGTACCTACAATATTGTTCAGGAGAAAATTGATTTTTCACATATTTAAATAAACATATATTCTCTCTGTTCTGAATATTTCTAGTCTGCTCTCGAGAAAAAGGGCTTTTCTTCCTTTCATTTCTATTGAAGTAATACCTTTCAAATACGTTGTATGTTGGTGTTTCTCTCTACCAGCTCCACCAATGGGAAACTTTTAACAAGTGAGTTTTACTTCATTAATTTCTAAAATTATGTGCTAATTTATGTTCAGCAATATTGGCATTTTTTTGTCAAGTAAGTGGTATTTATTTGATTTTAGTATGTAATGAAAAGCATTTTCCTATTGCTCAGATGCCTTACTAAGTGCCTTTAGTCGCAGATCTCAAGTGTACTATAAATATTAACAAATCTCCATGCTCACACCTAGGAAAGAGTCCCAGTAGCAAAATCCTACCTTTTATTGGAATGGAGGAATGAAGGTTAAAGGACCTTGTGCTGTGCCTTCGGCAAATACTTAAGCTGCGTCTGCCCCACAACCTGGAATTATGCAAGTTTTTCCTGACTGGATTATTTCATCAACATTTAAAGGATTTTAGAAAACTCTCTAGGATTAGCTCAGTTGTATGTAAGGGGCAGAGTAATTCAAGTTCTTCTTAAGAAAGAGTTTAATGGCTATCCTCAATATCACCCCTTCTATACAGCCTGAATATATCCTGAAAAAAAAAATACCAATTTCTTTTTCTTTTTGAATGACTAATGCAGAAGAATTGAGACAGTTCCCAATCCCAGAAGAGAGAAGATTCTATCTGGCTGTTATTCTCCATTATCTCATCTTTCAGAGACAAAGTTCACTGAGGAAATCAAGTTGTTGTTTTGGAGAACCAGCATTTTGAGAAAACTTGGTTGTTACAGCAACCTTCCTTGTATCAACATCACCAACAACACAGCAGAGGAAACATAATTTGTTGTTATCGTATGAAATTTTGTTTTTGCAAAATCAAGACATTGTAGTTGAATGATTTCAGTATTTGGGTGACTGTAGTTCAGTTTATTGGTAAGGAGTTGCCCACTCCAGTATTAATTATATTTGCTACTCTGTATAGGCTGTTCACCAACACTTATGAATGTATTGCCTGGAATCCTTAAAATTTATGTGGTACCGAACCAGCTCCAGTACCCAGGGACATGTGGGTACCAAAAGAACACCTGAAAAACAGGTACAAAATGGTAGGATCAGAAGTTTCCCCTCATCCAACTCACTCACACTGTGGTCACGTGGCAAATCTGGAGTGAGAACCTTGGTCTCCTGGCTCCAATTTCAGTGACCTTTCTTTCCATCTTCACTGTTGTTTGGCTCTGAAAGCCTGGCATGGCCATCAAAGGACAGGGCGTAAGCAGGGGGAATGATGCCACACGATCCTACGGCCTCTCTCCAGTCTCTTCTACTGAAAGGGACAAACAATCTATTTTGGATCCTTAATACCTTTGTGGGCCAACTCCTGTACTTCCTTGTTTACTGTAGGGAAATTGCAGAGCAATGAGGTGGAGAGACTGGCACCTTAGAACCTGGGAGGGGAAGAAACATCAGGATAAAGGGTAGAGACTGGCTAAACCAAAGTCAACACACCAGAGAGTAACTGTATACTTGGCTCTATGAACCACTCTCAGATCCCTAAAACTCACCTCGAGAATATGGACAAAATTGGAGTGCTTAGAGCTCTTAATACGAATGATTAGGCCTGAAAAGTGGACATCGTACTCAGAATCTGTCATTTTGGTGACTGGAGGAAAATCAAACATATCCCTTGACTCTGAAAGGCTTCATGAGCTTCCTTAAGTCTGCAGTCTGAGCTCTCTGCCAAGAGTTAAAGAAAGGGAAGGAAGCAGAACACCTGGCACGTGTCCTTAGGGTAGCTTATTTAGGACATAATTGAATTAAAATATCATTATTAAGCTTCAGTTATGAGCTGGAGAGAAACCTCAGGTCCTCAGACACATACAAAAGCAAAAAAGGGAAGTAATCACATGATAAGCTACATGGAACACATATAACACAAAGGACACCTTTTGTTTTTGGCTAATTGCTAAAAGGGACTCTGGTTGAGAAGAGGTCTTCATGAACAAAGGGACAAGTACACTTAGGATTTAGGGGGCCACCTAGTTTTCTAATTTGCTAAAGGAAAGCAGGATGCTTTGGATGGAGACCCCAATAGGGGCTAGAATGCAGAGGACGTAATTTTCAGGCAAAGGTGAGCATAATGATTCGGTGGCCCTTACCTGAGCCCATGTTGACACTCCCCTGTAGGGATGGGTCACAGTGGAACTCACAGTTCATTTCCTCCAAAACACAATGCCATTCATGAAGTAAAGTGCACTAGGAAAACTCTGAAATCCCACTGGGTTATGTGGGTTTTTGTGGTACAAGCCAGAAACCCAAGCTCTCGTTTTAGCTCTGGTTTTCTTGTTAGGATCCCAAACTCATGTTCATGTTATTTTATTATTGCTGGTATTCATTTTTAATCTCCTTTAAAAGATTATGTTTTTCCCCCTTTCATTTCATATTTTTGGTTAGTCTATCTTCAAGTGAGTCCATAAATAATTTATTACTCCTTATATTAAAAACATTTTTTCTTTGAATGCTTTCAATTATTTTATCTCTGGCATGCTTTTATCATCCAAATTCTTGAATTTAGTCTCTACTTTTTACCTTTCCTACTCTTACATGCTTTAACGAGTTTTAAGATAATTACAGATTTGTTCTAAAGAATTTGTTCTTGAAGTCTTTAGACATTTCATTAAAACTTTTTTACCTCTTTTATGCTTTAATATTTTTTATTAAAGTAACTAATTTTAATAAAAGTATATAATTAATTTCTCAATATATCTACATTTAATGTGTACCTTTTACCTCATCTTTTTGCTTGTAGGATACTTCAAATTATTTTAATATTACCTTTTATTTTCTGATCATTCTTAGCTTAGTCTTTTTTCCTTTTATTCCTGGCTTTATAATGGTAAGCTTTATAAAGTGAGAAATTAAGGATGATAGAGGGAGAAAATCATGCCACAGGCAGGGGGGAAAGAGTTTTTCCCTTGTAGCAAGTCACCTGTTAACATTTAAATATGTTTCCCATTTCCTTCAATTTTGACTTTCTAGTAGAGCTTATTTAGACAATTCTAGGTAGAACCACAGGCAAAACTGCCCAGGATGATAATGATTCTACTTGTACAGACATTTAAATGAGTCAATTGGGATTCTTTTCTCCTATAGCACTCAGTTCTTTAGATATTATAGGTTCTAAAATTTATGGCTTATTTATTTTTTCTACTAACACTTATTGAGCACCTACTGTATGTCAGCTATGGTGTGAGATGCTAAAGTTTCAACAGAGAATAAAGGAGAATGTGGTCTCTGCTCTCATGGAGTTTATAATTTACCAGGGAAGTCTAAAAGTAAAAAAATAATGGCAGTATATTCTAAGTGTAGAGGTAGCTAATAGTTATTGATTGGTTACTATATGCCACACATGGTGCTACGTGCTTTAAATAGATGATCTCATATGTGCTTTAAGAACATGTGGGAGGAAACAAAATCCTAATTTGGAGGATCAGGAAATGCTTTCCAGAAGAAGACATCTAAGCTGGCGACTGATAATCTTAGGAATTAGCCAAAGGAAAGAGAGGTTTAGAGGTTGGGCCAAAAGCTGATGAAGCAGGGGATGCAAGGAGCTGCTTAGGAACCCAAAGAGGCCAGACTTGGAGGAGCATGATGTGTATGGTGCTGGAGAGGTGAAGTTGGTTAAGACGGGGGAGTGCAGATTAACAAGAATCTCCCAATTCATGTTACAGAATCTGGGTTTCATTCCAAGTGTGTTGGGTAGCCATTGGAGGACTCAAAGCAAGGAAGTGACATGCTTAGATCTGAGATCTAGAAAGATCCTCTTAGCTACAGTATGGAGAACAATCCATAGTAACAGAGACCAGTAGGAGGTTCTGGCAGTGATCTAGAATAGAACCAGTGGTGGCCTGTAAACAGAGCAGCAGCAGTAGGGGCAGGAAAGGGTGGATGGAATAGGGAGATATTCAGTGGGTGAAAGCAATGGAACTTGGTTTGGGGTAAGCCTGAAGGTGAGACATTCAGGGAAGAACATTCAGATTTCTGGTTATGCAAGAACAGATAATGCCAGTGCAAGAAACCGGGGAAAATTAAGAAAGCAAATTTATGGAAAGAGGAAGGAGGAAGGCGATACATTCAGTTTGGGATGTTGTGCTATTGGATGTGCCCATCAACTACCTGTGGAAGAGGATAAACAGGACTTTGGATAGGTAATATTTTGGTTTTGGTCAGAGAGGACATGGCTGTTGAGGTCCATGAGGAATGAGGTTGCCCATGACATGAGAAAAGCTGAGGAATGTTAACCTTCCAGGGGACAGAAAGGAGAGGGGGAACTTGCAAAGGAGAGGAGAAGAAGGAAGGAGAACAGGAAGGGAGAACAAACGGAAACATTGCTCCAAGAATGCAGGTGTGCTCAGTACCGAGTGGGCTGCAGAGATGTCAAGTGAGAGAGAAGCAGAATGTAGCAAGAATTAGCTAAAAAGACTGTGAGCACGATAGCTTTCTAGAGGCGCCAGAGGCAAAGCCAGATGTCTATGGCCAAGACATCTGGAGTGACAGAACAGAGCAGCAGGTGGAGAGGAAAATTGAAGGAGTTTGGCTGTGACAAGGTGGAAAGAGGGAAGGAAGTAGCTAGAGGGAGGCAGAGAAAGATGGTCTTTTTCTTCAAAGGAAGACCCCTCTTCCTTTGGTTTTAAGCATGTTTAATGCAGTGAGAATGGGGCCAGTAATGAGGGAGAAAAGGAAAATATACCATATTTTGCCACATAAAATGAACTTTTTTGACCAAATATTTGAGGGACAGAAAAGGATGCATATTATCTCTGGGTATAATGATTACATACCATGGGTATAATAATGGGTATAATCCATGTATAATGTGCACAAAAATGTGTGTGTGCATTATACATGGCAAAATGTGGTAGGTGAGAGAGGAGAAAATCAAGAGAGATTCCCAAGAATGAAGAAATGAATTCCAGAGCACCGCTGAAAGATGAACACTAGACAGGAAGCGAGGCTTTTTTTTTTTTTTATTGTAAAAGAAGGGAAGGTGGACTCAGATTAAGCTAAGATTTGTAGCCCTGTCATCATTTACTCAAGGGTTACGTTGTTCTCATCTGGAGAACTTCCATTTTCAGAGAAGCAGGAAGCGAGGCAAAGTGCTGTGAGTGAAGGGGCCGGTGGTGGCAGGACAAGGTCTGAAATAGCTGCTGTAGAAAGTGCAAGAGGGCTGACCTGGGAAAGTGTGAGAGCCTGGCTGGAGTTGGAAATCATGGAATTAGAGCATTGTGAATTTGCATAGTTCCAAATATATTTTTGTGGTAGAACTCATCAGTCCCTGCATAGACAATGAAAAAAGTAGGCTGTTGGATTCAGCTCTGGTCCCCGGGACCCCAGCTTTAGAAAGGAAAGCACATCATCTCCCAATGTTTGTATTTTCCCAGCAGCAAGTGGAAAGTCTTGGGGGAGTGGCCCTTTTCATCTTTGTCAACTTCTGGTTAAATCATCCCTGGTCTGTATAATCAGTAATATTTCTTCTTAACCAATCATTTCTAAACCATGGAGGTAGGGGCCACCCTACCTAGAGAGACCTTTTGTTTATCTTTTAGGAGCCCTCCTGCCCATGGTTTCCCTTAGTCCTTCAGGGAATGCTTGAGTAGTAATTACCCCAATGATTCTGTACTAGAGAAAGGTATGTAAGGACAAGGTGAGATAGGAAAAAGCAATGAATTCAGGAGTATCATCAGCCTGGAGACTGCTGACATCAGGCATCAAGTGATTTGGTAGAGTTCATTGGTTCCATGTCACACCCATTAGGATGGCCACTATTACAGAAATGGAAAATACCAAGTGTCAGTAAGGATGAAACTAAGACCCTTGTGCATGGTTGGTGGGCTGTGGAAAATAGTATGAGGTTCCTCAAAAAATTAAACACAGAATTACCACTTAATCCAGCAGTTCCATTTCTGGGTATATAGCCAAAAGAATTTAAACAAGACATGAAGAGATATCTGTACACATATATTCATAGCAGCATTATTCACAATAGCCCAAATGTGGAAGCAACCCAAGTATCCATCAACAAATTAATCAATAAACAAAATGTGGTCTATACATACAATGGATTATTATTCAGCCTTAAAAAGGAAGGAAATTGTGACTTATGCTACAATATGAACCTTGAGGCTATTACACTAACTGAAATAACCCAGTCACAAAAAGACAAATAGTGTATGATTCCACTTATATATGAAATATTAAAAGTAGTCAAATTCATAGAGACGGAAAGTAGAATGGTGGTTTCCAGGAGCCGAGGGGAGTGGGGAATTGGGAGTTACTGTTTAGTGGGAACAGAGTTTTGGTTTTGTATGGATGGATGGTGGTACTGGTTGGACAGCAATGTGTACAGGGTGGGCAAAGTAGGTTTACAGCTGTGAGCACGCAAAGCAGTTTATTCTTGCATTATTATTTGTGGTACTATTTTCCATTCAAACAACTGTAAAGTTATTTTGGCCCACCTTGTATTTAATGACTATGAACTGTATACTTAAATGCTATGTGTATTTCACCACAATTTTTAAAAAGTTAATTGGTAGGTTCTCCAGCTCTGTGGTTTAGAGCAAGGGCTTGGTAGTCAGATAAACCTGACGCAACCACTTATCAGCATAAGAGCTGGACAAGTGACTTACCCTGCCTGAGCCTCAATTTCCTCATCTGTGAAATGAGAAAGATGATGATAGTAATAACATCTAATTTAAAAAAGCTTTGCAGCCCTGGCTGGTGTGTATTGAGAGCCCGCCTGCAAAACAAAGGGTTGCTGGTCCATATGCTTGGGTTTCAGGCCAAGTCTTCAGTAGGGGGCACGTGAGAGGCAACCACACATTGATGTTTCTCTCCCTCTCTTTGTCCCTCCCTTCCCCTCTGTCTAAAAAAAAAATAATAATAATAAATAAATAAATAAATAAAATCTTTAAAAAATATCTGTTGTAAAAGCTTTGCAAAGATTAAATGAAATAGTAATGTTTGTCAAATATAAATAAAGTTGGGAGTATATCTAGCACATAAATGATAAATAATAATGACTCAATAAAATTATGCTTTATTGGTTTCGTTGGCTCTATTATTATCATCAATATTATTAGCTTAATTGAAAGTTAGTGTTAGCCTCTGCCAACCTGTAAAAGTACATGCTGCCAAAATGAGTGCCTTTAAATATCTGCTGGTTTAATCCCAGAGAGGAAATCTGCAGCTCTGGGCTTGGGATGAGCTATCCCTAATTCCCGAAACCTCTGATTCTCATTTTGCCCCAAGGATATTTTTAGATGTCAGGAAAATGTGATTTTGTGTATAAATGCCTGACATATTAAAATGAAGAAAGATGTTTCCGTTCCTGAAAGAAATGCCTTTTAATTCATCTTTCTGCCTCAACACCATGTTTTTCTATGAGCTTTTCATGATTTCTACCTTAACAGCTAGAACAGATATGAAAAAGCAAAGTGAGATGCATTGCTGCTTGCAAATGAGGTGATTAAAGTTTCAGAGTAATGGACACAAACAGGAAGAAGGGGCTCGATGCTGTATGTGTCATCACCACACTGATTTCTCCACTTTGAATGACAGATTTGACTTGGGGCAATAAAATCACACAAATACAGAATCACATGGCACATCTGTGCTCTCTGGGGTTTTTCATTACATAACAACTTTTTATTTTAAACTGTGGGAATTATTTGAAAAAAGAAATAAAAGATTGAACTCTATGAAAAGGAAATCACCTGAAATCAAATATACCCTTATTAGCAGTCACATTAGATTAATATAACAGCAATAGTTTCAAGGCCAAACACATAATTGGTAACTCTAAAACATGAAATGCATTAAAAAGGAAAGTAGTAATTCTAATTCCTATTTTGAAGGTTGGCAAATGTCCTGTCGTTAAGTACTGCATTATAAGGAGATTTGTGGAGCTTCACTCTGAACACCAGTCACAGATTTGTACCGTAAACCCATACTCTCAAAAGAAAATCCTGGACCCAATGCACAGGAAATTTTAGATGAAACACCAAATTCACTATAGAAAAGAATTCCATCTTTTCCACAAAAGAGAGAGACTACGTTACAATTTAATGAAGGTCTTTATAGAAATGGCCAAAGACAAAGGCTATTGAAGGGAGTCTCCAGTACCTGCCATGAACACGAGAAATCAAGTATTAGTGTTGAAGGGAGTCACTGAGGTTATAAGCAAGACTGAGCTGTGAATAATTGAACAATGTCCCTGCATATATGAACGAGGAGAGCGACATCAGCACAAGGAATCAAAGTTCCAGTAGTTGACCCATGTATCTTCCAAGCAGACTCAACAAAAGGTTGTAGCAAGGTGGGGCTGTAGGAAAGGAGGTGGAGAAGTGGGCCCAAGAGCCCCTCACCATTCTGAGCCACCAGAGTATAAGACAGCGGCAGAAGTGAATATGGCAAAGTGGAGGACGGTGACAAGACTCCTCCCTGAAAGTTTACAAAAAAAAATCACAGGAGGCTGAAACAAAGGCTAGTGAGGTGGAACAGGTTACTCTTGAAATCAGAAATAAAAGTTGATGAGTGCAAACAAAACAAAGCAACAAAATTTAATTTAGATTTAATCATTAAGCTGGATGAGTTTCACACCTGAGGCTTTGAAGGTTTTAGAAGCTCTTCCAAGGCTGCATTTTTAAGTATATGTATGTTCATATTTTTGAACAAAACAAAAAATAAATATATGTACATTCAATCAGCAGACAAAAGAGAGAACCGAATCACTCTGAGGAAGACACCTGCCTCAAACAATGGCCCTGATCTGGGAGGGATTTTAAACAGCTGTGCATAAACTTCAAAAGTAATTTGCAACCAAATTAGTAAATGTCACCCTCCTTTGCAGAGACCCAGCATTTTTAAAAGACATCAAGCATCTGCGGGTAAGCCTGCCATTTTATGAGTTACCAAAGATCAGTTAGGGGGAAAATGAGGACAGTGATTCACAAGGACAGAGTGTGTGCTGGGAGCGGGGGCACCCAGGACCTTGTAAATAGGGCTTGTCTGTGAAACATCCCGGTCAGGAAAGGACCCGTGGTGGTCACAGCTCTAGAAAACAACGCAAGGGGAGCAACACCCAGTAGAGCTGCCAGACTCATGTCCAAAAAGGGCACTGGCCCTTGAAGAACCCGCACGCTCCCCAGGGAGGGTGGCTCTCACCACTGACAGGGAGGAGCGGTGAGTGCTCATTCTTTTATCCATGTCCCTACCCCTCCTCCCCAGCCGTTACTGAGTCATCTTTTGTTTCCAACTTTGAGCAAGAGAACCCCCAAGGACAAGGCAGCTCGGTGACACTCACCTTGCAGAAACAACCAGAATCTCCTAGCTAAGCCAGCCTTTGGGTCTCTATCATGACCATGGGAGTGCCCATGCCTTTAGCGTAACAGTCCATCTCATGTAGATAATTGGGGCTCTTAAAAATCCGGTAAAATAAAGACATTTAACTCTACTTTCTATACATGTGACCCTCAAAGCTGAAAAACAAACAACTGTCCCTCAGTGTTACAGGATTCAGCACCAGAGGGTTTTTTGTTTTTTTGATCTCTCAGAAACCCACCTCACCCTACCCCAGGCCCTTGAAAAGGAACTTGGTTCCTTTGGAAGAATGTTGGTAGCCCTCCCTGCGGCTCTAGCAAATACATTCCAAGAAAACAAGTTCTTTGTGACAGGTTGCTATCTGTATCAAACATCTTTCCTTACAAATATTTGCCAAGAATATAAAACTTGCCACCTTCTTCCCTTCCTTCCTCCTACCTTTCTTAGTTCAGGTGAGTTAAAAAAAAAAAACAACCCCAAAACACAAGAAAGAAGGAAGAGGCGCCCCCAGCTCCGGTGGCCTCCTGGCGGCCAAGGTCCGCAGCATCCTGTGCAATCCACACGCAAGAAACCCCAGGAAACAAGTGACCCAAAGTTTGCTGCACTCGTGTCTCTTTTCGATTTCTCTGTCACCCTGCTCACCCCTTCCTGGAACACGTCACTGTGGGAGCTGGGTCGACCGTCCCCGGTGGACCACTGTCTTGGACCCCTGAAGGCAGACCCCCTTCCCTCCGCAGCAGGCAACGAGCGGGCACGAAGGGACCTACCTGCTGGATGGGCTGCCGGTTCCGAGCACGGTTGTTGTTCGCGGTGGCGCGGGCACTGGCAGGACCCGGGCGGTGGGTGCGCCCGCAGGCGGAGCCTGCCAGGGGGCGCTCGTCACCCCGCGCCCGGACCACCGGAGCGCCCCGGACGCCCTCCTGCCCAGGAACCAGCGCCCACAGCACACCGCTGCTGGCGCCTCCACTCCTCTAGCTCTGCTCGCCCCTCCCTCCAGCCTCGCTCCTCACTGGTGCTTCTTGCCTCACTGCCTCACTACGGCTATCAGGGGACGGGGATGGGACACCCTTGGGGTGCGATGCTCTGGGCGGGCTAAGGTAGGGCCACTGAGCACCACCGCAGGCTGAGTGCGAGGAAAGGCAGGGTGGGGGTGGGGGGTAGCCAAACTGAAAAGCGAAAATAATCCTTCAGTGGGAAAGATCAAGGTCACCCGGTGAAAAGAATTCCATCTGTTTTGTCTGTTTTTACACTAGAAAGGACTTGTGAACATTGCTTGCTTGAGGAGGTTGCGTACAATTCTGTGCCTTGGGTAGGCTTTCCTAGGTTGTGTCTGACCTAGGACTTTGATTTTCTATCTGCACACTGTTGTTTTATTTATAATGTCCAAAGGTGCCTTCTCTAAACCTGACAGTCCTTGAAGTTGCAATGTCATTTTAAGACTTTTGTGCTTCAGTGATACTAGTGACAATCGTGATGAGGATAAGTGGAATGGGTTTTCCTATACTCATAGAATTCTTTTTTTTAAATTCAAATTAAAAATTATATGTGTGGTTACAAACTATTACAGAGCTATTTATTCCCTCTCAATTATGACACTAAATGATTAAAATGTGCTTTGTTAAGGCTTTTGTTGCTTTAACAAACAGACCTGATTAATCTGAGAAATAAAACAGAAATCCTTTTAAAAATTATTTTTGAGAGAGAGAGAGGAAAAAGGTAGGGGGAAAAAGCCAAGCCTTGGATCAGCAGGCTTCTGATTGTGGGAGGATAGAGTGCTGCTAGTTTCAAACTTTTAATTTAAAGATGAAAAACAGAGGCCCAGCGGGGTTTGGCGACTTGATTAATTCACACTGCTGCCTGTGCTGGCAAGGCAGATATGGTGACTATCCCTTAATCTATATGAACTCAGAAATATGAACACACACACCTTTTAAGGATAAGAATGTATTTCATTAATATTAGTCCTGTCCCCTATTGTTAATATCTAACAGTACTGAACTGATCACCAGGATCACCCAACAGAGATGCTGCCACCTCTTGGAAGATTCTGGCCAGAGCTGTAAGGGTGGACGGGGCCTCAGATGTGCTGGCGCACCGTGACATCACCAGGACCTGGCGCGTAGTAGGAGCTCGCTGTGTATTTGTTACTGAAATTTGGTGGAAAAACATATTTATGGCTGGAGACAAGGTGGATCAATGACCATCCCACAAACCCATCATTCTCCTAGTTCAAGATACCTTCCTCCTGGCTCTTCTCCAGCTGTCTTTACAGAGCGCCTACCACATGGAGAAGAGATGGCAGCCACGCCAATGGCTGCAGTGCCTAGACAGGGGTGTCAAACTCATTGTCACCAGGGAACACATCAGCCTCGAGGTTGCCTTCAAAGGACTGAATGTGATTGTAGGACTGTATAAATGTAACTACTTCCTAACTAGGGGTAAGGAGCTCTGTGCTGCTGCCAGGTAGGAACAAGGTTCCGGGCCGGATAAAACAAGGTGGGGGGCCGGATTCCGCCTGGGGGCTTTGTGTTTGCCATCTGTAGCCTAGGACATAGTAAACTCACTCATTCTCCGTTGCAGGGGTTTTCATTGACTATTTGAGAAGGAGGCTCAGTACGTATAGAGGCTCAGGGGAAATTCACATGTCCTTTTAGTTTAGTCAATAATACTAGTCAGTGGCTTTTTTAAAAGTTTCAAATAATGATGATTGTGTATTGAGTACCTATATACGAGTCATTGCGATGAGCACTTTTGATGCACTATTAAATTAATCCTCATAACAGTCTTATGAGGTAGATGTTACATAATCATCACCATCATCTCTATTTTAGAGATGAGAATAATGAGGCTTAGAAGGATTATACAGCTTGCTTATGATGCCACAATTGATAATGTCTCAGAGGCAGGATTCAATTCAGGCCAGTGTGAAGTAGCCCCTTGAGCACTGTTCAACCCCTCATCCATTCCACAGCTGTGCCCTCTGCTTTCTGCTTCTCTCTCTTTGAATTAGCTGGTCTCAGAGACCATGTTACTCTTGTATTTTATAACCGTATAGTTCTGCCATTGGAAACCCATTAATCTGAAGACTGGATCTTTTAAAGCAATACTCATCGTATATCTACAGTTTTTTTTTTCTTGAATCCCATCTAAAAGGAAAAATCCAAATCTGTTCTTGATGCATGCTAGGTGTTAGGGTGCCCTCTGGACCCTTTTGGACCCAGCATCCTGTCTGGCCAGCCTTCTCCTCCTCTAGGCTACAAAGCATTGTCTCATTGCTTACAAACACGGCTGCTGCTCAGAAGTTCTCCACACCTTTGTTTCCTGGAAGAGAAAATGGCATTTCCTGGAGGGCACTGTTGTGGGTGGTGAGGTTCTACTCATTACGTTAAACTCACCCGCACCTTCAGCCGGGTGCTTCTTTTCCTCCTTCAGTTTCTGCCCCATAGTTTCCTGGAATCGTCTGAACACAGACCGTGGGGCAGCTGTGTCAGTTCACTGCAGCGGGGAAGACATGATTCCTTCTTTGGATCCAGAGCTGAGGAGTAAGTTACTCCCAGGAATCTGATCCCTGGAGATACCACAGTCCATCTTCCTTCAACCTGGAATTTGCAAAAGGGAGCCTGGGACGCCACTTGGCTTTTATTTTGGACCTAGTTGACGATTATGCTGTAGCTCGCAAAGAGACCACCTCTTGCACCCTTCTGTGGATTGACCTTTCATGAAGCATTTAGGACAGAAATTAAAAAGAAAATGTTCTATCATGAGCCTCAGTTTGGAGAAAGATGGTGTTGGGGGAGAAGTAGAATATGACAAACAGATCTTTTAAGTACTGGATTAAAGAATACGTATGGACACTTGACTGTCTGCAGAAAGTCACCACTTGGAGAATATCAGATTGGACTATTTTGTGAGGAGTTTGGCTCTCTGGCTGCCCACTTTTCCAAAGGACTGGCAGAGATTGTTTTTAAAGTAGGGCACCTGAATCCTCAGAAGAATCAGCATTGATCTACTGAAACACAGACCCAAGAAATGTGTGGAATCTAGTATAAAATTATTCAGAAATGGTCAAAAGTATTCTAGGAGCTATGGGTCAGAGTGACAGGTGCAGACAAAATCCAGGTATTTTAAATCTGAAGCTTGGATAAGGGAAAGGGGATTTTTTTCCTCTTCAATCCAATTTAGACTTTCAGGTGGGGAAAAAAAAGCATAATTAAAAGCTAGAGGTTGTTATGGCCAGGAGAGAGCTCTAAACTTGAAGCAGAAATTGGCCTTCCCTTTAGGGTGTAAATAAACCTTGATTACTGTTGATAATAAGACATCAGCTCCTGCAAACCATGAAGGGGAGTGGTAAAAGGGAATGTTACTCACCCTGAGGTTGAAGGAGGAACAATGGTCAGCCTGCGATGTGTTTTAAAGCTCCATTGTTATTATCCGTGCTTAGTAACATTAAGCTCATTTAAAAGTCTAGATGAGGTAAGGGAGGTAAATATTATGTCTTTATTAAAGAGAGAGATAATGACTGAAACTGATACCAGCTGTATTTATTGTGCATTTAGGATGCCTGTCAGGGCACAGGGTTAAACACTTTACTTCAATTATCTCATTTAATTCTTAAACAAATCCTTTGAGATGGGTGATATCCTCTTCACTCTGTAAATGCAGTAGCTGAGTGGTAGAGGTCAAACAAATGACTTTGCCAGGCTCATCAAACCAGTAAGTGGTGGGTATGGCTTGACGCCCAGGCCAAATCCACGACTTTTGTCATCATACACGCAGAGAAAAGATAAGAGCTGAAATTATAGCCTGACTTTTGAAACAGTATAACAGTTGTATGCTTGTGAATGGCCTGATTAATAAAGTATCCTGAGTTAACACATTTATAGATGGCCAATTTGTAAGTTATGATGTATCAGAACACTCACTAATGCAACAATAGAAAATAAAACAGAATTTAATCTTTAATGGTGCAGAACACATAGAGTAGATCATTTTTTCCTGAGCATCAATTGTTATTACATTTATTAGAGAGTGAAATTGAGCATGAAAGTCTTATGTTTATTGTTTTTTAAAAGATAAGAGAGTTATCAAAACATAGTATTGTTGTTTTGTGGCTTCTGCAGTCCTAAAGATGCTAACTATTTTTTAACTCATTACTGTCAATAAAGAGACACTAATTATAGCATTAAGTATCTGAATCAGATAGTGAATAACATTTTCAAAGTTGTTTTAACATAAATACAAATTAACACAAACTTGTGGTGTGTTTGCAAGTTTTAAGGGTAGATAAAATGAGAACAAAAGAGCAAGGCCTGGTATTTCTAAGGCTCGGCAGATAGAATGCTGAAATGGGTGAGTTCAGTGACATCAATGAGTATGGCTCAAATGGATATAAAATCTTGTCTGAAATTAAAGAGCTATTGATAAGATAGAGTGATTTATACAGATCACTTTTTAGTGAGTCTCTTCTACCAGTGAAAAGGCAAGAGCAACCTGAGTTTGAAAGACTGAACATTTTGATGAGAAATCCTACTGAGGAAAGATTAATAAATCTGAGATTTTATCTGAGAATCCAGGAGGAAGAAATCAAGATCAAACCTGTCATATTTATAAACTTGGTATTTGCAGTTCTGTAATATGACAACGCAGTTGCCAGTGGATTTGAAAATCTACCAATGAAGGTGCGTTACGTTAGGGTAAACTAGTATATATCTCAATCTCTTTTATGAAAACGCAAATGCCATGCCTGCTTCTCATTACTCCCTTCTCCTTCAGCCCGTGCCCTTCAAACATATACTCTTTGTGGTTTTGTTCTGCCATTCACACACACAGACACACACACAATTGGAGGAAGGAGGTTTTTTTTTTCATTTTACCAAAGTATGTTGGACTACGCGGGATATTCTTCCAGCTATAAAACTCTAAGGATAAATGTTAACTAAAAGAAAGTTCTGTCAGTAATGAGGAATGTAACATAATTTTCTTCTAGTTGTACTCACTGCTAATTTTATATACTCACTGGTATGAAAACCTCAAATCCTCTCAAGGAAGCCATACACTGATGGTGCAGGAAGACGATGAAAATCATCACTCTCTTGTTTGTGCACAGCTCTCCTGGCTGCATCATAGCATCAGCCATTCACTTTAAAGTAAATAAATTTGTGGAACAAAAATATAAGGGATTTCTTTCTCAGTGGCCGGAGCAGTGGCTTAATGAGGCTAGGCTGACCATACTTGGCTGTTGTGTACTCTAGTGGATGGTCAGGTTTTATCCCTCAACCCAAATGTCTTGCTCCTGAAATGTTTATTTTTAGCTTCAAATGGCACTCCTCAAGACTGGTTATTTCTTTAAACTTGTATTTCTTTACAACTTATATGTTGTAAGCAGATCCAAGCTGATGTTTTTGGTTTTTTTCTTTTTTCCTGCTGTCATTAGGCAGAGTCACAAACAAAAGAAGTAAAGCTCTGTATTTGGGATTCAGCATGTCATTTGGAGAGCAGATGTTTTATCTACATCTTACACATTTGCATGCCCCCCTTGAATTGTCCACTACATAAATAAAATGTACTCTGATGATTAAAGAAAAATATGTAACACTTGAGTAATCATAGTTTACATATTTGTCCATTTAACAAACGTACAAATGTTGTATATATGCAACGTTAACGACGATGAAAAACAAACAAGTTCTTCTTTTTACACCTCATATTAGAACATGATGGAGATGACATGCTCAAAAAAATCAAAGATACATGGTATATTTGAAATTGGAAGGTATGCTCACTTTTCTAAGTAGATTACAAATGTCATACATTTTTCACAAATCATTTCCTCTAAGTGTTTATTTTAAAGTTAATAAAAGAGGAGATGTTCCTATTACATCTTGACAATTTCATAGGAAAGACTGAGCAGATGAAACCTCTGAAGTGCTTTGATTTCTATAAACCTTAAGAAGAGAATGCTGTGTTTGGAATGATCAGCTACTCTTTATGAAACACTTGTATCATGTTCTTTTTTTCTCAGGTGCTCTTATTTAACCTCATAACAATCCTGTAATATGGGTGGTGTTATTCACACTTTACAGATAAGAACATGGAGGACCAGAGAGGATAAGTAACTTATAGAAGATCACATAGCAAGTGAGTGGGGGAGCCAGAACCCAAACTCAGGTGGGTGGCATCCAGGCTTCCACACACATGCACTTACACGTCTAGAAATTCAAGTGAAAGGAAGAGAAAGATGGTCCATAACCCAAAGACCAAGCAACAGTTGGTATATTTCCTTACATTCTTTGATCTATACATTAATTTTACAATTATTTTACCTTAAAAATAAATGTTTACTTGTTGCCTGACTGTAATGAGTAGTCATCATAGAAAATTTGGAAAACAAAAGGATGCAAAAGGAATTTTAATCTCTCATAATCTCAAAATGCAGAGACAGCTGTTGACACTTTGCTTTTGAACACTAGTCATGGTGGAGAGCACACATCTTGAGACAGAAGCTGAAATTACCTAGTCGCTCAATTTGTATGTTATAGTCCGCAACATCATTTATTTTCTTAAAAAATTGTTTGATTTTTACTTGATTTGCTGATGTTTCATTTTTTAAGGAATCACAGATATGATTTTTGGACTATTCTGATTGCTCTAAATAGAACTAGCTACTTTGCTTTTTCACTAGAGGACAAAAATTACTTCTACATACACAAAAACCTTAAAAATGAGTGCGGTTTAAATCTGCCCTTGTAACCTCACAGAATGGCTTCAATTTTCTCCCTTCAAATGTAACTTGTTTTAAGCAGTTTCCCCATTGCAGTGAAAGAAAACCACCAACACCCACTAATTGGATCACAGACTTTTTACTAGAGGAGAAAGGCCTTTGTTAAGACTAAAGTGATTGATACCCGACTGGTCAGATTCCGTAAACTGGTTTGGGTGTTACCTGAATTTGGGAGGGCTGCTGAACTGTGGATTAAGTTTTAATTGCACTAAAAAAGTTTATCTCCAAGCAAAGGAGAACAAAGCTGTTGCTTGAGAACCTTGACATCATGTGACCTGCCCTGCCTGGGAAGCTTAAAAAGACTTCAGAGCTTAGAACTTAAAAAGGCTTCTGGGTAGAACCCAGCAAGGGGCAATAACTTTATTACCACGCTTTCACTTTTCCTAGGAAAGCAGCAAGAACCAGAGCTAAAGAAACCAAACAATAAATCAACCAAAAGTCTTTAAACATAGGTTCTTGAGGTTATTATAGCCTTTACATGTTCCACAGTGGCAAAGCACTTCAAAGAAAATTTAAAAAAACTATCATATGTGTATTTTATCTACTTTTTGCAGATTCACACTTTCTCTTTACTTTGCAATTTCATTGGAATAGGATGGAGATGTCTTCTATGTTTCTAAATTTTTCCTTTTAATTCTTAATTTAGAAAGAAAAATTCCAAAAATTCCATGATCTTCTTTGTAACTCCCTGGATATAGTGAGTTCATTATGCATATTATGGGGAAGATGTGGAGAAAGTGGAATTCTCACACAAATCAGTATGATTTTGGAAAAATGATTGGCAGTATTTACTAAAGATGAGTATGTGAATACCCTGTGAACCAGGCATTCTATGAGTACCTAACCCACAGACACATATACATACATGCACTAAAAGACATGTGCCACATTCTCATAAGCACCCCACACTGGAAACGGCCTGAGTGTCCACCCACTGTAGATGTGGGATTAAACTGTGGTCCATCATCCACGGACCTGAGGTGGCAATAAAAGTGAGCAAAGGATTGCTAGTGCGTGAACAAACCTCACTATTGTGATACCTTGTGAATAAAGCAGGTCTAAAATAATACAAACTGTTGTTGATTTCATTGCTGTAAAGTTCAAAACAAGTATAATGAATGAGTTATGCTGTGAAAATCCAGGATAGTAGTTACTACATTTTTGGAGGTGGGTGGCATAGTGTCTGGGACAGGGCATTTGGATTGTTTATGTTGAGTTGGTGATACTTTATCACTTGAGGGAGGAGGTGGTTATGCAGATGTGTCCACTTTGTAAAAGTTCATCTTGCTGCACCTATGTGGCTTGTGTGCGTTTCTGTATGGGTCAACCCCGATAAAGAGATTATTTGAAAATGGAATGTAGTATTATCATATTTATAGAGCCCTTTCTGTATAGCCAGAAACAGGGCTGCTGGCCCAGGTAACAGAGAGTTCATCAGTTCAGTGAGTGCAGGCTGTGTGGCAGACAGGCAATTCCCGCCCTCTGTCTGTCTCTGTGTCTCCCTCCGTCTTTGTGCTTCTCTTTCTGTGTCGGTCTCTCTCCTGCCTCCTTCTCTATTTCTCTGTCAGTCCTCTCTGTCTTTCTTTGTGTTACTCAATATGCCTACAAGTTTAGCTTAGTACAGTGTGACCTCAAACAAGTCATTAATGCTTTCTGAGTCCCTTTTTCTTACTTGGTAAGTGATGGAGTCAGAGAAGATGGTGTCCGACCCCGAGGACACCCCTGCCGTGCCAGCTCTGAGCGGTGGTGCACTGACATCTCCTCAGCTGGAATCCGCGCTGGCGCTGTTTCCCTGCCCCTCCCTGCGCATCCCTAGTGCTGGGCCTTGTCACAGTGGATAATACAACATATCTGCTCTACAGACAAAAGTTCAGTAGAGAAGAGCTCAAATCCCACATTATAGCCCGTGGGTAAATGTTTCAAAAATTTAAAAAAATAGGATGTTTTCTAACTTGGGGAAAAGACACTTCATGCCAATTTCCAAATAGAATCCAAAAAAGAATGCACCAAGAACAAATGGGAGTGATCCACTCATGTGTTTTTGGTGGTAGCATGTCTCTGAGATTAAAGGATCATGAAGTAACTGCCTAGAATATAAATAAAGACAATAAAGAATCATCTGGAAAACTTAATTGCATAAGGCAATTAAAGATAAGGTTTTACTGATAGAGATTCTGAGGATTGATAAAGGATATTGAAAAGGAGAGCTGGATGATACGAATTTGCTTGCCTTCTGAATTGTTCGGATATACTTAATTGTATTTTTTTTTTGCTTAAAAAGCTCAAAATGTTTATTTCAAAAGATACGTTGCTAAACTGCAGAAGAATAAACCTCTATTAGCTTGATATAATTACCCTTTTGAAAACACCACTTTGTTTTATTATCGATCTGTGTTTCAAAAATTTCTTTGCCTATGAAGAACCAATTCCATCCGGGGTTTAGTGTGCTAGTGACTGGAACAATGCTGGTTATCTCGTGAGGTGGGCCCTGCATGATGGAGACTGCATACTCTTTCATCACATATGGTTCACCAGAAAAAAACTGAGTTCCTAAAACTGCCAAACTGGGCTCAGGTGCTGGGAGAGGAATCTCTCAAGGAGCAGCCACCGCAAGGGGCCAGTTGTGCTGAAAGCAGACTGGACAGAAGGAAGTTCCTGATGGCTCAGGTTCAGATGGACTGCGGCTGCTGCCTGATCCCTGTCTGGCTCTCCCTGAGCCCTCACCCCTCGCGCACACCTGGGAGTGTTGTGTGTTCTGCTGCTGTGGGTCAGCTGTCCATTCATACTGCGGTTCTGGGGGGTTTTCTGGTGTTGCTGAGGAAGTCAGAGAAATAGAGAAAAATTTCAAGCTGTGTTTTTAGAAAAGTGTAAATATTAATTTATTTAGTTTCTGATTTTCCTCTTTAAAGAAATACTATCACCTTCTTGACTTTCAATAGTGATGAAATCCTGATTAGGAGTCTCCCTATGACATTTAAAGTGCCTGCTTACATAATAGGTGCTCAGCGCATTTTGCAACTCTTTCCTGCTTCCATTTACCTACCTCACAGGTAAGAATCAGTTTAAATAAAACGTGGAGGTTTCTAAGTAAGCACTCAAGGTGTCTCCCTCCAACCTCTTCTATATTATCTGCTGTGGGAAGAGTCGAGGCTTGGTGGTGTGGTGGAAGCTTATGGACTCAGAGTAATAGAACTCCAAATTCACACCTGGGCTTCCTCACTGACGTGCCTTGTGCATGTGGGGAGAGGCATCATCTCTCTGGGCCCAGGTTTCCTCAGCTGGAATGAAGTGATGGGCTAGATATGCTCCTTTCAATGTAAGAAGTCCACAAGGCACAAAACAACCTAATTCTGACACGTACTTGTACTCTTTTTTTTTGTACTTTGGAAAATGAAATGTGATTTGTATTCAGCCGAGATTGTCAACTAAAAGTTATATTTTCAACTTACTAGAATTTATTGCTAATGAGAGAGTGGTAAGTAAGACATTTCCATTGTCAGTGACAGGTACCGAGTATTTTAAAGTCTTCCATTTCATTATTCACTTTAATGTTTTCACTAAAACACATGTGGTTTTCAAACACAGGAAAGAAAACAAGGTAACCTGTGGTTATAATTTCCACTAGAAAATAGAAAAAGTGTAGCTCAGAAAGATCATTTGTGGGGAGTTCCTTTAAACATGAAAACCCATGTTAGAAAAACCCAAGAGTTTTTCTTGAGAAGAATACTGTTAAGTGTTGCAAGTTTCAAAAGGTGTTGGAAAATAGGCCCTAACTGCATCTGTTGTGACAATTAAGATGGAGCTGTGGTCGCACAACTATGGAGGCTTCAGTGGCTTGGACATTTTCAGTCCTCCGGTATGTTTTCAAGCAGCCACTCTTTTCTTCTTTTAATTCAAATTCTGGAAAATTTGGAGAAAGTGTCATTCTGGCTGATCCTTCCCATTTCCCAAGTAGCTCTAAGTGTCCCTTATCTGGACCCATCCTGAAGCAACTGGCCTGCTAAAAATAGGTCTTCCTCTAGCATTTTACTTCACAGTTATTTTCAAGGTTCTGTGATCAGTTGAGTTTACTCCTATCTGAAATTAATGAATTCTTCAGTAAGAGTTTAGAGAGTACCCACTGAATTCATGATGTGGGCACATGTCTGAATTTTACAGTGAATCAGAAGGAAATGCAAAAAACAAAAAAAAAATCCTTAGAATTTTAGAAAGATAGCTATCTAAAACTGTTAGAGATGTGGAGTAAGTTTTATGTAAGTTCACTTTTCATAAGACGTTATTTTTTTAACTTTGGGGGTCCTCTTTTAGATGGTTGGGTTACCTAGGGAAAGCCTCTCGACTAAATTTCTTGCATGGGTTCAGGAAGCCAACTGCTCAAGCTGCCAGAGACAAATGCACAAGTGGAGGAATAACTACATAGTAGTTTGAATTTTTCTTCTGGTTGCCTTACTGATCACTATCAAATAAGAATATGGTAAATAAGCGAAGCTTTTTAGTGCATCAAGAACAGATACCAGTGCTTTTCACATTTAGTTTTAGAGGGAACAGCAGCATACATATAATAAGAAAGCAGAGTGAACGGTTCTACCTCTGTCAAGCTCTTATCTGCCACAGAGATGTTATCAGTGTCTCTGTGTTTATACACAAACACAGATGTGTATGGTAAAGTATGCATTTGTATCCTTGCAGCTGGTGCTCCCACTTCCGCTCTTGCTCTACTACAGCTTGCCCTCATGCCACTTGTGCAAAATCCCTACCCCAGCCCTCTAGGGCCTCCCTTCTCACTGAAGGTGTGTTTCTTCCCCACTCCCTGGACACCCCTCTGACTCATCTTCCTCACCAGATCCAGCCATACTGGCCACCTCATGCTCCTGAACATGCCAAACAACCCTCAGCTCCACAGCTGCGCGAGACCACCTTCCGCTCTTGGCCTGAACGTCAGTTTCTCATCCCTGGTCACTCTATTTAAAATTGCAGCTCCCTAGTGCCTGTCCATACACTTCCCTGTGTGTTTCCCCTCTCGGCATCCCTCCTTACTCCCCTTCCCAGTGTGTTTCTCCTTTCTGGAACAGAAGCTCCATATGTTTTCTGTTTTATTTTCTAATGGATCCCCAACAACCTGGCATGTAATAGTCCTTCAAACAATATTTGTTAAATGGATGAATTGATTAAAGGTAGGTAATCACAGTACACTTACATATATACATATGACATATATATATTCACTTATATATTTATATAAATGCATTGCATAACTGCAGGTTTAATGTCTTCATATCATATGAAGTAGTTAATACATTTACAAGTAAAAACAAGAGCAAATGCTTTATTTTTTATTTATTTTTCTCTAACTTTATTGATGTATATTATTTGACAATTAAAAATTGTATATGTTTAAGATATATAACAATGATTTGATATATGTATATAATACAATATTGTTAACTGTAGTCAAATTGTTGTACACTAGACCTTGAATAACGATTTAATTAGTCCTTTCACATCATAAGTAGTATTTAATATGTTCACAAATAAAAACAAAGAACAAATTCTTTAAATGGAATATCTTTTTTTGTAGGAAATTGGAATCCAATGACTTCAATAAAAATCAGTAATAAGTCAATGCAAGTATTTATTCATTAACAATAGTGTTGAGCTAAAGCATCACTATTTTCAAATAAGGTGTTGTATTCATTTTCTATTGCTGCTGTAACAAATTACCAAAAATTTAGCAGCTTAAAATAAAGCTAATTCATTATATCACTTAGTAGCCCAGGAGTTGAGTTGACTTGGCTGGTTTTTCTGCTTGAGCTTTTATGAGGCTGAGATCGGGGTGTTGGCTCACTGGGCTTCTACTGGGTGTCTCTGGGAGAATCTACTTCCAGGCTCATTCAGGTTGGGGGCAAAGTCCAATTCTTTGAAGCCATAGAACTGATGTCCCCATTTAATACTGGCTGTCAGATGGGAGCCACCATAGCTCCTAGAAGCCTTTCTCTAGTCCTTGCATGTGGCCCCTTCATTATAGATCCAGCAAGGGCATGTCCAGTCCTTCCCACTCTTAGAATCTCTCTGGCTCCATTTCTGCCACATCTCCTACCTGCAGTCAGAAAAAGTGCTCTGTCTTTATGGCTCCTTCGGGCAGATTGGGCCCACTCAGATAATTCAGGGTCATATCCTCATTTTAAGGTCTACCAACTTAGTTACATCTTGGAATAGGGAGTAGACATCTTGGGAAGGGCTATTCTGCCTGCTACAGGTGCACAATCTTGATTAAGAGATAGGTTCAGAAAAATATTACCTCCTAGAATTAAAGGTTTAGTCACCCAGAAAAGTAACTGCCAAGGAAGAATTTTAAAAATAGGGTGCTACCGAGACTAGTGTGCTTATAGGTCTTCATCAGGCGATAGTCTGAGTTGAAAGAGAGCATCAGAGAGACAAACCGGTGGTTTTTTAGACAAGTTACTGCCCTGTACCAAGCTCCCCTTGACTTCACATATCCATGGTTTTGACTGAAGAAAAATCTATCAAGAAAGACCAGTCCCTAAGGAACCAATTTTTTCCCCCCAAAGTTGGTAAATAACACACCTGTCCAGGAAGCAAAAGTACCAGGTCATGGCATTAGGTCTGGAAACATCAGTAGCTTAGGGGAGTGTGTACCAAAGTTGGGTTTTGAAACATGCACCAAGCTTAGGAATATGAAGACACGAATGAGGGCAATGTCCAAACGAATTCCAGAAGATTGAATTCTGCTGGCCTGGAGTGCTTTTTAAAGGTGTGTGACTCCAAACTTTCTCAGTGCTCACCTGGCTGGCTTAAAGGTATCAGCAGGCTTATTCTACCTGGCCTCTGGTCAACTTTAGATCTATTAATTGTGAATCTTTAAAATTTTTTTCAATTACAGTTGACATTCAATATTATATTAGTTTCAGGTGGTCAGCATAGGGTTAGATGATTACATAACTTACAAAGTGAACCCCCAATAATTCAAGTACCCTCCTGGCACTACACACAGTTATTACAACATTGTTGACTCTATTCCTTATACAGTACTTTACATCCCTGTGACTATTTGGTAACTACCACTTTGTACTTCTTAACCCCTTCATCTTTTTCACCTACTCTCCCAATCTCCCTTTCCTCTAACAATCATCAGTTTGTTCTCAGTATCTATGAGTCTGTATCTGTTTTGTTTGTTCCTTTATTTTGCTCTTTAGACTCCACATATAAGTGAAATCAGATGGTACTTGTCTTTCTCTGTTTAACTTACAATACTTAGCATAATACCCTCCAGATCCATCCATGTTGTTGCAAGCAATGAGACTGTATTTTTTCTGAAGAATATGCCATTGGCTATTGAATATAATGCTGTAATAAACATAGGGGTATGTATATCTTTTCAAATTAGTGTTTTGGGTTTCTTCATGTATGTACCCAGAAGTGGAATCACTGAGTCATAAGACAGTTCCATTTTAACTTTTTTGAGGTAATTCCATGCTGTTTTCCACAGTGGCTCTACCAATCTGCAATCTCACCAACTGTACACAAGGGTTCCCTTTTCTCCACATCCTTGACAACATTTGTTGTTTGTTGATTTATTGATGATAGCCATTCTAACAGGTATAAGGTGATATCTCATGGTGGTTTTATTTTTTTTAAGATTGTTTTTATTTTCAAAGAGAGGGAAGGAAGGGAGAGAGAGGGAGTGAAACACTGATGTTCAAGAGAAACATCAATATGTTGCCTCTCGAGGGCCCCCAACTGGGGACCTGGCCTGCAAGTCAAGCATGTAGCCTAACTGGGAATCAAACTGGTGACCTTTCAGTTTGTAGAATGACACCCAAACTACTGAGCCACACCAGTCAGGGTTTTAATGTGCATTTCTCTGATAATTAGTGCTATTGAACATCTTTTTATATGTCTATTGGTTACCTGTATGTCCTTTTTGGAGAAGTATCTATTCAGGTTCTCTGGTCATTTTTTTATTTGATTCTTTTTTGGTGAGTTGTATGAGTTCTTTATAAATTTTGGATATTAACCCTTTATCAGACTTACTACTGGCAAATATATTCTCCCATTCACTAGGCTTTCTTTTCATTTTATTGATGGTTTCCTTTGTTGTGCAAAAACTTTTTAGTTTGACAAAGTTCCATTTGTTTATTTTTTTCTTTTGTTTTTCTTCATTGAGGAGATATAGCTGAGAGACAAATTTATGTTAAAGAAGCTTATTAGAGACTGATTTATAAATGAGAAATTCAATGAATAATGTTTTTAGCATATTCATTCACAAATATTTATTAAAGCCTTTTGGTGTGAGAAACTATTTCCAGTACTGCTTATTTACAGTCTAGTAAGGAAAGAGATTGCAATCAAGTAAACAACTAAGGGGAACAAGATTACTTCATATACTAATGAATGTTATGAAAAAGATGCTACAGAGTAATGTGATAGAGATAGGGTGTCAGAGTTCTACAGGAAAGCTTCGGTGAGGGATTGGCATTTAAATAAGACCTGAATGAGGAGTGTGTCGACCTTTGGGATAGCTGGTGAGAAGGAATGGAGCTGCGGAGCTTTCCAGGCAGAGAGAATGACAAACTCTAACTGCAGGCACGAAGGTTTAGACTTCCAGTCTTAAAATGGCAGAGTGAAAATAGTGCTTTTTTCTCCTATCAAAATTGCCTAAAAGCAACAATAACAATGAGCCCTTACCTACACCTAAACCATGACATATAAAGAAGCACTGTCAAAGACTTGTTTGAAGCAGGTGGGATGCCTGTGTGTGCACTTTCACTGGCAGAACTAACCCTTGAAGAACCAACTCACAGTAGATTTCTGGGTTTGCAGGATGCAAGATGGTGGTGGCAAAGGTGGATATTATACTCACCTTCTCCCAGGACCAAACTGGAATTATAACTAAAATATAGAGAAAGCAACCTGAATAACCAAATGAAGACTAGCTGGAGAGAAGTCTTATAAAAAATGATTAACAGAAGAAGATATAGTGAGACTAGTAGGAAGGGCAGAGAAGCAAAAAAGCTGGCCCTACTCCCATGGGCAGCAGCTGGGATTCTGGAGGGATATCTCAGCTGGGTGGCTTACCCCTGAGAGGAATGGGGTCTCAACCCCAAGCTAGGCTCCCCCGCCCAGTGCACCAGAGCCAGGAAGAGGGACTTACATGACACCTGAATGTGAAAATAAGAGGGGATTCTGTCTGCCTGTGAGATACAGGCATTCTCCTAAAGGGCCAATGCACAAAATGTTGATGCCAGCCCCTCACCTTGAGCCCCAGTGGAGGGAGGGTGAAGGGAACTAGAATCACATGAGAAGAGACTTGGGTTTGTGTCTCTGGAGAAAGAGCTAAAGAGACAGCCACTAGGACCCCTGTGCTGAGTCCCTCTTTCACACTGCAGACACTATCATTCTTGGGTGGAGCACTCCCCTCCATGTGGCATCAGCCTGGGGTATAGCAATAGCCCCCATACTCTGGACTCCCTGTCACCCAACACTGTGGAGCTTCTCGCTGCTGAGAAGTCAGCTGCCTGGGCTGGGGTGTAGAGGTCTTGACAGACTCAGGGGGTGTCAAGGAAATAGATTAATTCCTAGAAACATACAATGTTTCAAAACTGAATCAAGAAGAATCAGGAAATCTGAATAGACAAATTAAAACTAATGAAAATGAAGCAGTAATAAATAAAATCCCAACAAAAAAAAGTCCTGAACTGGATGGTTTCACAGGTAAATTTTACCAGACTTTCAAAGAAGAACTAATACCTATTCTTCTCAAACTATTCCAAAAAAATTCAAAAGGATGGAATACTCCAAAGTTCATTTTGCAAGGTCAGCATTATCCTAATTCCTGATAAAGACACTGCAAAGAAAGAAAATTATAGGCCAATATGGCTGATGAACATAGATGCAAAAATCCTCAAATATTAGCAAACCAAATCCAGCAATACACCATGATTATGTAGGATTAATTCCTGGCATACAAGGTTGATACAATATCTACAATCAATAAATGTGATACACCACATAAAATGGAGGATAAAAATCAAATGGCTGTATCATAGATGCAGAAAAAGCATTTGATGAAATCCAGCACCCATTCGATAAAACTCAGCAAAGTGGTAGAAGAGGGAACATATCTCAATGCAACAAAAGCCACATATGACAAACTCACAGTCAACATAATATTCAGTGGGCAAAAACTATTAATAAAAGCATTTCCCATAAGATCAGGAGCAAGACAGGATGTCTGCTTTCACCACTGTTATTTAACATAGTTCTTAAAGTCCTAACCACAGCAATCAGACAAGAAAAAGAAATAAAAGTCATCCCAGTTAGAAAGGAAGAAGTAAAACTCTTCTGCATATTTGCAGATGACCTGACATGGCATTTAGAGAACCCTAAAGATTCTACCAAAAACGACTAGAATTGATAAATGAAATCAGTAAATTAGCAGGATACAAAATGTACAGAAATAAGTTGTATTTATATACCACGAATGAACTGTCAGAAAGGAAAATTAAGAAAACAATCCCATTTACATTTCAATTAAGAAAAAATACCTAGGAATAATTTTAACAAGGGATGTAAAAGACATTTATTTGGAAAATTAGAAGACACTGAATAAGGAAATTGAAGCTAATACAAATCAGTGGAAGCATATACTGTGTTCGTGGTTAGAAAGAACTAACATCACTAAAATGTCCAATACTACCCAAATCAGTTTGTAGATTTAATGCTATTCCTATTAAGATAGCAATGATTTGTTTCCCAGAATTAAAACAAATATTCCAAAAGTTTATATGGAACCACAAATATCCTGAATAGCCATGGCAATCTTGAGAAAGAAGAACAAAGTTGGAGGAATCTCGATACCTAATATTAAACTATTCTACAAGGTCATAGTAATCAAAATAGCATGGTACTGGCATAAAAACAGACATATAGAGCAATGGGACAGAATAGAGAGCCTGGAAATACCCAGGCCTTTATGGTCAATTAATATTTGACATAGGAGGCAAGAACATATCATGGGCAAAGATAGTCTATTTAATAAATGGTATTGGAGAAATTGGACAGGTACATGCTAAAAATGAAAATATACAGCTTCCTTAAACTATAAACAATAATAAATTAAAAATGAATTAAAGGCTAGAATGTTAGCTTCAAATCCATAAAAATCTTAGAAGAAAACATAGGTAATAAAATCTTAGACATTTCTTTTAGCAATATTTTTCTGATATATTTACTCTGGCAAGGGAAGCAAAAGAAAAAACAAACAAATGAGACAACATCAAACTAAAAGGATTTTGTACAGTGAAGGAAACCATCAATAAAAGGAAAAAACAACCCACTGAATGGTAGAATGCATTCGCCAATACATCTGATAAGGGGTTAACATCTAAAATTTATAAAGAATTTATAAAACTCAACACCAAAGGAAAAAAGCCCCAAACAATCCAATTAAAAAATGATCAGAGGACCCAAATAGACACTTTTCCAAAGAGGACATACAGACGGCCAATAGACATATGAAAAGATGCTCAAATTTGCTAATTATCAGAGAAACACAAATTAGAACCATAATGAGTTATCACCTCACACTTGTCACAATGGCTATCATCAATAACTAAACTAACAAGCAAAACAGATACAGACTCATAGATGGAGAGCAGATGACAGCTAGCTGCAGGGGAAGTGAGGGGGGTGGAGGGATTGAGCAAAAAGGAAAAAGGGCTCATGGACATGGACAAGAGTGTTATGATCACTGGAGGGAGGGGGTAAAGGGGACTAAATGGTAATGGAAAAAATACAATAAAGATAAGAAAAAAAATATCACAAACAAGTGTTGTTGAGGATGTGGAGAAAAGGGAATCCTCATGACAATTTGGTAGGAATGCAGACAGGTGCAGCCACTGTGGAAAGCAGTATGGAGCTATCTGAAAAAGATTAAGAATGAAACTACCTATGACCCAGTGATTCCATTTCTGTAAATATACCTGGAGAAAGCTGAAATACTAATTGACAAAAGAATATATGCACCTTTATGTTCATTGCAGTGTTACTTACAATAGCCAAGATTTGGAAGCAGCCTAGTGTCCATCAGTAGAGAGTGCATAAAGAAGCAGTGGTGCATTTGGATTGCTACTCTGTTGTTAAAAAAAAATAAAAAATGAAAATCTTATCTTTTGTAACAGCATGGATGGACCTGGAGAGTATTACGCTTAGTGAAATAAGACAGTCAGAGAAAGACAACTATCAAATAATTTCACTCATATGTGGAATATAATTAACAAAATAAACTAGGAAACAAAATAGAAACAGAGTTATAGATACTGATAACAGACTGACAGCTGTCAGAAGAGACAGGTTTTGGGAGGCTGGGTGAAGAAGGTGAAGGGATTAAGCAAAAAAGGAAAAAAAAACTCATGAACACAGATAATAGTATGGTGATTACCAAAGAGAAGGGGAGTGGAGGGAAGTAGAATAGGATAAAGAGGGAGTAAATGGTGATGGAAGGAGATGACGTGGGGTGGTGAACACACAATCCAAAATACAGATGATATCTCATAGAACTGTACACCTGAAACCTATATTATTTTATTAACTAATGGCATGCTAATAAATTCAATGAAAAATAAAAAAAAATAAAGGACTGACTCACACAGGACTTTTATGATACAGGTAATTCCTGCTAGCTTAGAGCTTGTCTTTGGTGCTGCCACCACAAATGCCTCCTGTGTATAGCTACCTAGTCCAAGGAAGAACCCCTTTATTACTACACTGAATGGAAGAAGTCGAACAGTGAAGAAGAGTGCATATGGTATGACTCCATTTACTTGAAGCGTTAGAGCAGACAAACCTTGTCTGTGGTGGTAAAAATTAGTGATTTTCTGGAGCAGGGGTTGGGGATGGAGATTGTCTACAAAGAGATGCAAGAGACCTTTCTGGAGAGATGGAAAATCTCCATGTCTTGAATGGGTGATAGTTACATAATATATATTGGACAAAAGTCATTGACTTATACAATGAAAATATAGAATTTTACTGTAAGTAAATTATACCTTAATGCATTTATTTAAAAAATTAATAAAGTAATTTGTCTTATACCTATTCTTAACCAGAAAAAGAAGTGGAAGACATTATCCCAATGTATTTTAAGAAGCTAGTACCATTTTTTATTTTTAAACATTTTTTTGTGGTAGGAACATCTAACATGAAATCTATTCTTGTAACAAGTTTTTAAGTGCAAATACAGTATTGTTAACTATAGGCACAATGTTGTACAGCAGATTTCTAGAACTTATTCATCTTGTATAACTGAAGTAGTATGTTGAGTACAAACTCCCGGTTTCCCCTCCCCCTACCACCAATTCCTCACAACAACCATTTTGCTCTCTGTTTCTATGAGTGACTGTTTTAGATTCCTTATATAAAGAAGTATTTGTTCTGCAACTGGCTTTTTTCACTTAACACGATGTCCAGGTTTATTCATGTTGTCACATGGCAGGATTTATAAAATTCTGTTGTATAAATGCTACACTTTCTGTATCAATTCATCTGTCATTTTGAGAAGACTACAGAAAATTGAACTGTAACCATACTCATAGGTGCATATTATGAGCAAAAATTCCAGTAATATTTAAAATGATAATCCATCATGATTTATTGGTTTTATTTAGGATAGCAAGATTAGTTTAACACTGGAAAGTCAATCAATGTGATTCACCACAATAACTGATTAAAAGAGAAAAATGACCCTCATTTTAAGAAATGCAGAAAAAACATTTGATGTAATTTGACATCTGTTCTTGATAAAACTCTTAGCTATGGAAAAATATTTCTTTAAGTTGATAGAGTATCTAAAAAAGAAACATACAAACTAGAGTCAACTTAATGGCCAAACACTGAAAACTTTCTCTCTTTCTTAAAAAAATTATATTTTATTGATTATACTATTACATTTATCCTGATTTTCCTCCTCTGTCCCCCTCCACCCAGTACTCCTCACTCATGCAGGCAATCCCCACACCTTGTTAATGGCCAAAGGTAATGTGTTTAAGTTCTTTGGCTACTCCATTTCCTACATGGTACTTTAAAGCTCCATGGCTAATCCTTAACTACCTATTTATACTTCTTAATCCCCTCACCTCTTCACCCATTCCTCTATACCCCTCTCCCATCTGGCAACCATCAAAATGCTCTGCATCTCCATGATTCTGTCTCTATTCTTCTTGGCTTAGATCCAAACTTAGATTAGTCTGGTTTTTAGATTCAACTGTTGATAGATATGTATTTTTGCCATTTTGTTGTTCATAGTTTTGATCTTCTTTTTCTTAAATAGGTCCCTTTAACATTTCATATTATAATGGTTTGGTGATGATAACCCCTTTAGTTTTTCCTTGTCTGGGAAGCTCTTTATCTGCCCTTCAATTCTAAATGATATCTTTGCTGGGTAGAACAATCTTGGCTGTAGGTTCCTACTTTTCATGACTGTAGTAGGTGTCCTGTAGAATCCAGTACACAGCCTCCCCATCACCCAAGCTGGGTACTCAAGGTGTACCCTTTGTGTGGGCTGAATACAACCTCCACTTGTAGTTGAGACTTGGTTGCTGTTGGCAGGTCAATGGGAGGGATTTACCCAAGTCAGTCAGCTGCAAGGACCAGCTATGACCACTGACCATTGACCACCAACCTCCACCCTCTGTGGAGGATCAGCTGTGCAGGGGCAGGGTGGTGGTTCTCCAATGTGGTCTGTAGCTACAGTACTGGGTGCACTGACCCTAGGGTTTCCTGGGTGGTGCAGGCCAAGGTCAGCCTCCACCTGTGTTTTGCCCAGGGCCACACTTCCTGAGCTGTAAATCAATCTGAGATGGCTGCTACTTGTTCTGGGCTTGGAGTTTCCCAGGCAAGCCAAGATGTGAATCTAGGCTGGCTGCTGCTAGTCCTGGGCCTGGGGCTCACTGAGGCCAGCTGTTTCTTGTTTGAGAGGGTTTAGGAAGTTATGCAGTATGAGCCAAGACCAGCCATTCATACAGAAAAGCAGCTTGGGTGGGCCTGTAATTTGTGTAGGACGGAGTCTCTGGGGATCTCCGAGGCAGGTCAAATAGTATTAGCCAGGTTGATGGAGTCTCAGATGTGGCACCAGCTTGCCGGCTCTGTGGCTCAGTCTGAATGGATGTGGTTTCTTTAATTCCATGGTTGTCAGACTTCCATTGAACTTGATTTCTGTCAGTTCTGAGTGATGGTTGTTCTCTATTTTAGTTGCAATATTCTTGACTGGAAGTCTGAAAACTTTCTCCTTTGATATGAGGAACAAGGAAGAATATTAGCTTTCACCACATTTCAACATTATTTCTAGCCAGCAGAGTAAAATCAGGAAAGAAATAAACCAGAAAGGATTAGATACAGAAAAAATGTCTGTTATTATTTGTAGATAAGATGATTGTGTACTTAGAAAACTAAAAAGAATGTATAAGTAAATTATAAGATTGGGAGTTTAGAAGATTATTATATACAAATTCATATATAAAAGTTAATGGATTTTAAAATAGCAACAAGTAAATTATAGCTTAAAAAGTTATTAAAATAATTAAAAGTGTTATGGGGCAGAAACTAATAATTACTTTTTCCAGCTTTATTTAGGTACTACTGACACATAAAATTGTCATATATTTAGAGTGTACAATGTGATGATTTGAGGTATTGAATACATACACATTGTAAAATGATTCCCATAATGAAGTTAATTAATACATCTGTCACCTCACATAGTTGTTTTTTTCTGAAAATGCTTAAGATTTGCACTCAGCAAATTTCAACTGTACAATACAGTATATTTAACTGTAGTCACTATGTTGCACTTCAGAACCTCAGAACTTATAGCTGAGCATCTGTATCCTTTGACCAACCTATTGCCCTTCCCCCACCCAGCACCTGGCAAGCAATTTTCTACTGTTTCTTTGAGTTTGACTTTCTTTTTTTTATTTATTATATAGATTCCACATATAAGTGAGATCATATCATGTTTGTCTTTCTTTGTCTGGCTTATTTCACTCAGCATAATGCCTTCTAGTTTCATCTATGTTGTCACAAATGGCAGGGTTTCCTTTTCTAAAGCTGAATAGTGTTTCACTATGTATATATACCCCATTCGGAACATCCATTCATTCATCGACAAACACTTAGGTTGTTCCCTTATCTTGGCTATTCTGAGTAACGCTGCAATGAATGTGGGAGGACAGACATCTTTTCTAGTTAGTGATTTTGCTTCCTTCGGATATATACAGGGGCAAGCAAAAGTAGGTTTACAGTTGTTCATATGGAAAATAGTACAATAATTAACAAGTAATTCAAGAGTAAACTCTGTGTTTCATAAACTCAAAATTGTAAACTTACTTTTGCCCCTTCTTGTATAGTCAGAAGTGAAATTACTGGATCATATAGTAGTTCTATTTTTAATTTCTTGAGACCCCTCCATAATGTTTTTTATAATGGCTCTACCAATTCATATTGCTATCAACAGTGTACAAGAGTTCTCTTTCTCCACATCTTTGTCAACACTTGTTATCTCATGCTTTTGATAATAGATATCTTACCAGGTGTAAGTTGATATCTCATTATGGTATATCTTCTTTGGAAAAATGTCTATTAAAGTTTTTTTGTCTATTTCATTTTACTTTTTTGATACCGAGTTGTAAGAGTTTTTTTAAAATATATTTTGGATGTTAATTCCTTATTATATGCGTAGCTTGCAAATATTTTCTCCCATTCCATAGGTTGCCTTTTCATTTTGTTGATGGTTTCCTTTGCTATGCAGAAACTTTTAGTTCAATAGAGCCCCACCTCTTTACTTTTGCATTTTTTCTTTTGCTTTTGGTGTCAAATCTAAAAAAAAATCACAGCCAAGATGAATGTCAAGGAACTTAACCCCATATATTCTTCTAGGAGTTTTATCATAGGTCTTACATTTAACTCTTTATTCCATTTTGAATTGATTTTTATGAATAGTGTGAGCTAAGAAAACTGGGGATATCCAGCTTTCTCACCACCATTTATTTATGAGACTATACTTTCTCATTCTTGGTGCCTTTGTAGAAAATTAATTGACCAGGTATGCTTAGTTTTATTCTTGAGCTCTCTATTCTGTCCCATAGGTCTATGTGTCTGTTTTTACATCAGTGCCATAGTGTTTTGATTACTATAGCTTTGTAATATAGTTTGAAATTAGGAAGAGTCATGTCTCCAGCTTTGCTTTTCTTGTTCTAGATTACTTTAGCTATTTGGGGCATGAAGTAGTTAGTAGGATCTGCATCCTTTTGATATGTTTGGAGCCCTTGATGCTGTTTTCTCTGCCTCTTCCTACCATACAGTTATACAGATCACCTCAGTATTCTGGATGGGGTGAGAAAGAAGTGGGTCCCTTTGGCAGCATCCCACACTATGGGGAAGCTAGGTGCTCACTCACAGGTTGTTGCTTTCTCCCATGGAAGAAATCTTGCATCGTGAAGATCTCTCTTGTCACTGAGCTTTGTCAATTGGGAGAGATGTGACATAGGCAAAGTGAAACTGTTCTTCTTACCCGCTTCAGTATGTCCCATCTTAGATTGTTTTGCTCCAAGAGTGCACCTGAACTTCTCTGTTAGACTTGCAAACTTCTACTCTTTTCAATGGGTGATTGTCAACATTGGTGTTCTTGGGGAAGGGAGTAGGGGAAGATGGTGGAAAATTTCAGTTCTGCCATCTCGTTGCCATCATTCTCCAGAAGCTGATAATTATTAATCAAAATTGTCCTCTCTTTTAGGGCACATAGCTAGGCTACCTTTCCTGGACTCTCTTAACGTTAGGTTTGGCCACTTGACTAAATGAACAGAGAGGAGCAGTATCAGGAATTTGGTTCAAAGTACAAGTTTAAGTGTATCATGTCATTTTTTACCCTCTTCCATGAGAATGGTATTTCCTAGATAGGGGATGTTCCTTTAGTACAGGTACTGGAATTAAACCAATACTCAGAGTAGAGCAGAGCTATAGCTGACTTACAGCCAGTATGTAACATAAAAAAGAAATAAACTTTTGTTGATGCAAGCCCTTGGAATTTTGAAATTTCTTGTTACCATAAAATAACTGAATGAAAGTTTGATGGATCATCAGTCTTTGACATACCTGATCACTCTCTTATTCTTGTAATATTTCTTCACTTGGATATCAGGATATCAAACCTCTCCTTTCCTCTAACTACTTGATTTTAAGTATCTTTTTCCACTCCACCACCCATAAAATGTTGGGGTGCCCTAGGCTTACTCCTTGGAGTCTCTGGATAACTTCTACTCATTCATCTCTGAGGGATTTCTTCTATTCCTGTGTTTTTAAAAAACCATCTATATGCCAATGAATCCTACATTTATTTTTCCATCTAAGATCTTTCTTTGAACTTCAGAGTTAAATAATCAAATAGTGAACACATCCACTAACATGTCAACTAGGCATCTAAAATATACCTGTTCAAAACTAAATTTCACATACTGCTTCCCCATATTTGCTCTTTTCCCAGACTTCTCCAATATTGAAACTGTCAACTCTGTTCTTGCATTCCTTAGCCCAAAATCATAGAGCCATCCTTGACTCTTTCTTGCATCTCATATTCCTTCAAAATATATCCAGAATCCACTGCTTCCCACATCCAGGGTTGTGGGAAGTTCAGCCAAAATGAATTCCATATAGCAAAAGATGAATAAAGAAGCTAAGAATTTATGTAAGAAAGTATATATAGTGAAATTTACTGAGGAATTTAAGCACGGCAAGGAAAGAAGTAGCAATGTGACAGGAAGAGGAAGAGTGAAGATGGTGGAATAAGAGATTGCCTGAAGGTCCTGTGTTGAAGGGCATTTAAAAGATTGTGGGAGCAAAGTACTAGAAAATGTGATCCAGAAAGACAGAAGATTATGGTCACGGAATGGAAAGCTTTAGCAATTTGTAATGACAAGGTCAAGAGGAGGATTTTGGGAGTGAATTAGTTTTAAGGACAATAAATAGTAGGGAAGAAGGTAAATGACTAACTGTTCCATAAGGTGTCTCTGGGAGGCAGGGTGTCTAGAAAGCCTTCCAAGGGGAGATAATGTTGCGAAAAGGATCTGGAAGAATGGGCAGGCTTTCTCCAGGGGGCATAGTAAACACAAGTCGTTTCTGGGAGAGGTAACAGCATGAGCAAAGATAAGAATCTGAGAAAGTTCCTAGTGTGTTTGGAAAACATGGAGCCATCTTATTTGAATAGACTAGCAGATGGGTGTTCAGAAGTAGAGGACATTGAGACTTAGCTGGTGCTAGCAGCAGTGACAGTAGTTGGCTTTGTATTTTGAGAACTGCAAACTCAGCGGGAGAGCCTGGGTAATTTGATTGCATCAACCACCATAGCCCATTCTGTATAAAAGAGTTCTCTGTAGAGTCATTTACTTTGCTTACTTGGTTGTTAAATTACCGACTATTCCTGCTGATGGGTTTGTAGAGAAATTCACAGATGTTGCTGATATTTTAAACCCAGCCATGTTGGTTTTGAACAGTGACTGTTTTTGTCTTTTGTGGAAAAAAAAACAACACTTGCTTGCACAGCATCCTTGGAGGGAGACATTATAAGGTCAAACATTTTTGTTGGATGCCTCAACCTACTGATTGAAATCACATTTTGGTAGTACCTCTACCCTCCCTTTTAACTGATGGAGACGTGTCAATGATGGATAAATATGGTAGATTTTCTTCCATTTCCAGACAAAACAGCTTTTGAAACTAGACTATTATGTCTCTGATGTGCTTTTTTGTTATTTTTCTGTAGGTAAAATATGATACCTGATAATGTCACTATTAAATATTTTTCCACCTTGCACAAAGTTTTTTATTCAGTAGAAACATTAACACAATACTATCAAAGATAATAGGCTTATTAATGAGTGTTAGGGATTTAGCCAATTTTGGAAGTGTTATCAATTGTGTTATATCTGTCTAAAGAAACCTAAGTATTAAAATGCTTTTTTCAGTGTTGTAGAAAATTTTAGGCTGAGTTGCTGATGTGATAGAATCATAAAGACCATTTATAAAAGCATAAATAACTGAATCTCAAACAATTAAACTCAAAGCAGAATGGGAAGAGCGAGATAAAAGTTATTATATATTGCATGATTGCTTGAAAGAATTTTTAAATACTTGAGAAGGTAGAAGGCAGACATCCCAAGCAATTAAATAGAATCATGTGAAACAAATAAATAACTTTCACTTTGTTATTTTCTTTTCAAGTTAGAGAAGAGGCAGGGAAACCAAATCCATGGAAATTGACTTGACCATCCCTAAATGACAAATAAGTTATAATTTATATTTCTCACAGGAATTTAAAAATTAAGTGGAGGCATTTAAATTCTAACTGGAACTATTTCTATAGGCAGAGCCTATTGTAATTGCTGAAATTAGCTAATGACCTATCACACACAGTGGTAAATTTTTTAATATTTTTGATGATATAGAATATGAAACTTTGAAAATTTTAAGCCTCCTTTAATTGGTCACTTATTATAAGCATCTTCTTCTGTCACCATTTATGCCCCCTGTATCTTCTTCCACTTCCACCCACCTGCCCCCACCTGCCATCACCAAACTGTTCTCTGTGTCCATGAGTTATTTCTCTTTTTCCTTTTGGCTCAACCCCACTCCCAGCACCACCCTCACCCCAAGCTGTCAGCCTGCTTTCTATCTATGAGTCTGTCACTATTTTGCTTGTTAGTTTGATTTGTTCATTAGATTCCACATATGAGTGAAATCACATGGTACTTGTCTTTTCTGGGACTGAGTTATAAACCAAATTCTTATAACAGGCTATGAGATGGGTATCATTTCTGCTATTTTACAGAAAAAGCCACTGAGGGCCACAGAGCTCACACAATATGCCAAAATTCCATGGCCAGAAAATGCAGTGTGTGGAGCATAGAGGCAGCTGTCACTCACCCTGTGTTCTGGTAGCCTTCCCATGGCCCACAGTAAGCATTCAAAGAATATTTGTTGAGTAAGTGAATGTTTTAATGGAATTAAAAATATAAAATAAAAAGGAAGAAGTAATAAAATAAAATACATGAAATTAAAAAGAGTTTTCTGAGGCCATTCTTCTACTACAGATTTTAAAGCTTTTTTCCTGCTCACCTAATTATTTTATCATTTCAACTTTTTGACATGTTAGGTGGTTAAGATTTTAATGCTTTGTAAATATCTAGAAACATTTTGGAAGTCTTGGAATCTGAAGGTCCTGATTTCTGAAAAATCGGTGACTTTGTTCGGAAAAACCGCTGGTGTCCAAGTGAGAGGCTTCAGGCTCAGACTATAAGGTCTCACCTTTTGCCTCCCCTGTGTTCAAGCCTTATTGAAAGTCTCCACATCCACGTCCTACTCTGCCCAAGATTTGAGGGGGGCAGTTGTATGATTCAGGAGCAGACTATGCTCCCCTTCTTTGTGTTTCCCTGTATGACCTGAGGTATTTTCTTACTACTTTTGGTCCACAGGGTTCAAGGGCCATTGGTAGTTTGAGTCAACAAATAGTCAATAAGATCCTACTGCTTGTGGAATAAACATCCACATTTTGTATTTTGATCTTTATCTTTCTCCATGGTCTAGTCCCATCCTGACTCCTCCAAATTATCTCCATAAATGCTCTATCTTCTAAACTATTTGGCTAGTTATTTCTTGACCATGCCATGTGCATTCCCATGCTGCACTTTTTTTTTTTTTCTGGGAAAAGTCTGATGTCAATCACCCAAGGCCTAAGACCCAGAGGAACCATGTGATTTATGGTTGGACCTACATAGTAGTGAGAAAATCTTGATGATTTTCCTTTATTAAATTATTTATATTGAAGTTGTACAAATTCTCAAGTTTACTTGTAGGCTGCACTTGGTTTCTAGACCAAATAATTGGGGGCAAAGAGAATGATTTCTTACTATGGTTTGGCTTGGCAGTTTAGAGGTAGCTTCTCTTTTAAGATACACAAACCTCCAAAACCCATCTGAATAAATGAGACCAAGCCAGTCTTTCTTGTTGTGAATTGAGAAAAAATGTGTGAGCGCAGAGGGAGCAAAAGTTTCTGGTTCCAGGGAGTGTGGGGGTTGTTAAAACAGCCTGTACACCTATTACTGATGTGATTAGTTCATGGTCTTTCTCTTGCTTTATTGTAGAATTGTGAGGTAATTTGATGATTTCAGTGTAGAAAACAGCACACATTTTAAAAATGCTTCTGAGAAGGTGGGAAAGGGTGTAGAGAAAACAAGACCAGGCTTAGTCACTGGAGAACTGCTTCAGGAGTTCTCGGGATCGTGGCCCTGAAATGGATCAAAACGGTCCATGTGTTTGATTTGACAGAAGCACACTAATCTCAAGCTCATTCACATATGTACATCCCAATTAAATGTTTCATTATTTGATTTAATATTAAATGATTATTCTTCACAAGTCCTCTTAGAGATTAATTGTACAGTGCTAGGAGTTAAAGGTAGATGTAAATGGAAGTTAAATCTTTTAATTTGCAAATGCTAATTAATTCTGTATAACTAAGCTTTATCATGTGAAGATTGATGGAAACTTCATAAGCCAGACAGTTTTTCATGCAGCTGTGATCAGTGAGTTTCCAGTAGCAAAGAAAAACACAATTTGCATATGCAAACCAGTACAGCTTGAACAATGGCTTAATTGTGATTTAAATGAGGAGTAATTAATTAGCATTCCTATAACATGCTAGCTTTTACTTCATTAATTGTATAGATCTAAATTTCAAAATCAAAACAATGCATACTTTGCTCCCATTTGCCACATTCAACATAAAGTGAGAAATTTTAAATTCAGAAGATTGTCAGAGGGAATTCCGCTCTGGTAGGACCCATTTCTCTCTCAGCATTGCTTCAACTATATATCTTGAATACAGGAGAGAAATATTTCCCTTTCTGAAATAAAATTGGAGAACTTAAAAAAAAAGAAAGTAACCATGAAGAGAAATTCAAAACACAAAAAGATAACAATGGAACACCATTCAGAGCTCAGATTTCCAAGCCAAGTGATACATGTGCTGAGGCTGAATTGACTTCCTCACTTGCAGGAGACTGGTTCTGCCTTTCTCTCCGCATTCGCTCTGACTCTCAGCTCATCTGCAAAGAAGAGATGCCTGGCAGATCCTGACTCACCAATGTAGCCGGTTAACTCAGATTGCTGGGACTGCACTGTTTTCCAGGCAGTGCCTCAATGGTCCCTCATTTAGGAATCCTCAGGGTGAGTGAGCCAGCACTGTGGATTGGTTTCTTCACCTGCCTGCCTAGAACAGAGGCTGCAGTGTTCAAAATTACACCTAGAACTCCGTTGTAGTTAGATTTTTGGATATGATTCAGGTTCTGCTGATCAGAAACATTTGCTTGGGACTTGAGTCTGAATTGGGCAATGAGCCTTCTTTCTGTTTGTATGAGTCCCAGCAGAGCCAGGGCGGTTCTGAAACCAGCAAGCGTGCAAACAGCTTTTACCCCTCACATGGCAGCCTTCTGATGTTGGAAAATGGCAGAAGCACAGCTCTGGAGACTTCCAGGCACTGCGATGTAATTTCAAAGTTGTTCTTAGAAGTACAGCCCAGAGTTTGTTTCTGCAGCCTTCCTAATGATTCAGGAATGTGCTTAATAGCCTGTGATAAGAGTATTTTCTTTAAGCAGCTAGCATGGAGTCTGTTCTTGGCAATGGAACTGTTACCCTATTGGTATCAATATTCCCAAGAAAGCTGTGGGGGCGCTTCTGGGGATGGCAGCCTTATCTGTTTGGATGTGAAAATGGAAAGGATGTGCTGCCTTCAGAGTATGGGTTACCTGTTTTTATTTGTGCCTGCAGCCTAATGAAAAAAATACATGACAAGCTCAGGGTTTAAATTCCATTTTTAAGAAACAGTCAGAGAAGAAAGGTGTCTGTGGATGACCTCCCAAACATCTATGTTTTGTAGCCACAGGCTGAAGCAACTGCAGATCAGACGTGGTTGGCCTTCGTGAGGTGCTGAATGGCAGCAGAAGTTGTACATTTCTAGTGTCACACTGTCTTTTGTGTGTGTGTGTGCTGTATGTGTGCAAATCAGATGATTCTGGGAAAGAGAGGATTAGAAGAAAGATGTTGAGCAGATTCAAACCCTAATGAAGCTTCCTCCCCAGTAGGAGCAGACCCTTCTCTCTTATTGCTTCATGTAAAGATCTCACCTGGGACGATGACCTAACAGAGGGGATGCCTGTTCTCCTCCCAGTCTACTCACTCTCCACCTTCAGATTCTCAATTTTTCTATTCCTGACAGCTACTGAGTTGGGCTCCCCAGTAAGACACATGTCTTACCAGGAGGAGAAGGCTCACACACTTAACAGATTGCAGGATTTGATATTAGCAGAAACCAGGGAAGAATAGGTGGGAATAGATTTTAAAGATCCTAGACCAGGAAGAAAAGAACATGATTTTAGATTAGGCTGAATTCATTAATAGGGGCATGTATTGGATATTCTGGTTTTGAATAACTGAGAATGGTTTTCAGCATTTGCTTGGAGGGCTGACTGAATGAAACATGGGCTCGGGAGGTTGTACCCCATACTCAAGGACCCGAAGGTGCCAGAAATGCCTTAGCTTAAGGCAGAAGAAAGAATTAAAACACTTGAGATAGAAACGCTGGAGTGGATTTATCATGTCCAACTTGCTCATTCACCTGTGTTAGTGACTTATCGCTGCTGTAACAAATTACCATAAACTCCATAGATGAAAATGACACAAATACATCATGTTCAGGTTCTGGAAATCAGAAGTTCCAAAATCAAGGTGTTGGCATGGCTGCATTCCTTCTGGAAGCTCCAGGGACAGTCTTTTCCTTGCCTTTTCCAGCTACTAGAGGCCACTGCAGTCCTGGACTCATGTCACCTTCCTTAACATCAAAAGCCAGTAGGGGAGCATCTTCAAATCTCTTTCACACACATGAATGTGCTTTCAGCCTCACATCTTCTCTAACTCTGACCATCCTGCTTCCCTATTATAAGGACCCTCATGATTACATTGGGTTCAATTTGTAATCCAGGATTATCTCTCATCTCAAGACCCTTAATGTATTCTGCAAAGTCCCTTTTGCCAAGCAAGGTGACCTATTGACAAGTCTTGGGATTAGGATGTGGACATCTTTGGGGGCAGTTATTCTGTCTACCACACCCCTAATTATGTCCTCTGTGAGGGGCTAGAGAGTTTGTCCTCCATCAAGACATTGAGAAGTATGTTAAGGAGAGAAAAGTAAGAGTCTTTAAAAGGCACTGAAGGAGAGGACTCTGAGGCTTGAAGGGATGTGAAAAGGGCTCCCAGGAACCCTGGAACATAAATATGATCTAGCAACCAAACCAGCCTTAGTTGTTGGGAGACTCAGAGGCAAAGTTCTGTCACTCCAATTTGTTTCTCAGCCCAACATCCATGAGTGCTTGGAAGAAAAGGGTTGAAAATAAACATCAACAATTAAAATTAAAAATCCAAAATAAAACAATGAGACTGAGAGAGATATTTTTTAGTTCTGGGAAATGTGATGGGGAAGGTAGTGCACGCAGGGCGGCAGTCTGGGCCCCGGAAGTTGTCTGTGGCTGGTGGGTGTCTCAGTGCTGTCATGTGGCATTGTTGGTTGTAGGAGCTTAATTCATAGCAAGGGTGGGCAAGATGCCCTCTAAGAACTCAGAGAACTAGGTATGGGGCAGACTTTTAGGAGGAACAAGATTACACAAAAGAATGGGGAAATGTTCTCTCCAGAGAAATAGTACTGCTTACTACTAGTAACATTGATACTTTTCATGTGGCAGCCTTGTACTAAGCACTTTACGTACATTACATAATTTAATCATTATGTTCTCAATTTGTGGGACGAAGGCAAGTGAGACTTAGGAAGCTTAAGTAATAAGCCTGATTATCCCCAGCTGGGCAGTGGGGGAGTAGAGACTACCATGGGGTCCATCTGTACATAGTTCAACAATTTCACCACATTTGATTCAATAAGTGTGTCCCCCATTTCCCTATGACTGTGCAGCCTATGGAAAGCAAGCTACACTCTATGTCCATACTGAGGTTTGGGAAGGTGAAGTAGCTAGCCAGAGGACATGTGGGCTCTTATTATAGAACTGGGACAAGAATCTAGGTTTCTGACTTCCAGCCTAGTGTTCTTCTGGCAATGATATACTGTCTGATTATAGGCTCATTCAGGAGCAAACAAAGCTCAGGAAATGAGATCAGCCTAGACTACATGTGATAAAACAGACCACAGATACCCCCAGCCCTGTGGCATGCCGGATACACGCTTACCCCAAGATGAGAAGAGGCAGAGACCTGTGTGTATGTGTCTTCTGCTTCCACATCCATCAGTCTCACATAACGCACTTCCTGAGCTGGCAGCTGTTGAATTTGATGCCACCCAGGGGAATGCTACTACCCATCATGAATGAAGAGACCTACAAATATCCTTGTGCATAAACTTTACAGTGTCATAGTAAGAAGACACTGTAAGTTGAAGTAAATTAAAGACGAAAGAATTCATACAAAATGACATAACAAGTTTAGAGAATGTAAAGCAATGTATATAGCTTTAAGAATATATGCCTGTATAGTCTGAGTATAAAGAAATGCTGAGGGATGTAACCCCCAAATTGGAAGGACTGGTTCCCCTGGGTGGGAGTTGGGTGGAGAAATGGAAGCAAAAGGGACAGGAAGGGTATGATGACAGTGCCTTGAATTCATGGCTGTGAATCTGATAGAGTTTCACTATTTCCAGCAATGTTATTCAGTTCTCTAAGAGGCATTTTCGGTGTTGGGATCAGTAGGAGTGTGGGGAGGGGTGAAAGATCTTGGCCTTGACCCAGCTATGTCTAGATAAACTGGAAATTTGCCCTGACAATTTTTTTTTCTCTATTGTGCAAGGCAGGGCCAAGTGATGTCATCGGGACATGCAGATGTCTCTGTCCTCTTCTTTGACTAGTGCCAAGAAAAATGACCTTTGTAATCAAGTGAGACTCCTTCCCCAACCCAGATCCAGCAGGCTACCACTTCTATACCTGTAGCTACAGGCCAGACTCCTGGAAACTCAAGAAACCCGTTTATCTAGAGAAGTCACATTCTGCTCCTAAATTTTAGGTGCAAAAGAGAGTGCTGGCTTAACTCCAGGATGGTAGAAGTGCTGGTTTGCATCTCAGTTCTGTTACCGGGGCCACCTATGCAAAAAGCAAATGAATTGCCTCCTTTTATTCAGTTGTATGTTCATTCATTTAAGGAGTAAATATTTATTTACTCAAGGACTACAAAAGCAGAGTAAAGACATAGGTCCTGTCCTATCGGTAAGCACAGACAACAAAGAAGAGCAACTAGGAAACTGACAGCTATTGTACAACATTGTGCAACCACAGAGAAAAGACAGGGAGATGGGAGCCTGAAAGAGGGTTCCCTAACAGAATGAAGGAGGGCTTTTGGGGGAAGGTTTCAGAAAACAGGCCAAATGAGATAAGTCTTAAAGGATTAAGTAGAGTTTGCCAGATGGAAAATGGGCAGCAGCAATTTTGGACAGAGCAGCAGGTAGAAAAGGCCAAAGGGCCATGAGAGAACACAGTGCATTTTGGGAAATGCCAGGGCCAGGTGTCTCAGCAGCAATGATATGAGGATATGGGTTCTAATTAGGATGGTGCTAGTCTTCATCCCTAGAAAGCACGCCCCTGACAACAAAAGCTCCTGTATAAGGAGTACCTATTACATGCTAGACATTGTAACTGGAGTTTTATACACATTCACATTTAGTCTCTATAGAACTCCATCGTACAGACAAGGAAGTGGTCTAGACAAGATCTGCCCCTGATTCGTCTGCCTTCTAATATCCGCTCTTTGCACTGTTGTCGTGTGGGGTTATAAGATCCACTCTGCCTACCGCACAGTTATTGTGGTGATTAAATAATATAAAATAGGTGAAAACACTTAGAGAGCTAGAAAATACTTTCTATATGAAGATCTATTTTTATAAGACAAAGCATTAAGAAGAAAACTAGAGAACTAGGTTCTGTAATAATGCACTGATATTCCCACTGTATTTCAAGCTAGTGGGAGGCCAGGGATTTGAGGGAGGAGAGGTAGCAGGGGGGCAGCTTACACTAAAGTACACATACTTTAATGTTCCCAAAGCAGACAACATGCCCCTGCTCTCATTTACTTATGTGCAAGATCATCCTTAGAGAATCTATTAGTTGTAAGCATTATCTTGGGGACTCAGGCTGGGGTGAATTCTCATCTGTGCTATTTATTATGTAGCAGTACTGACCTGGTAGCCAAGGGCAGGGGAAGCTATCCCAGGAATTGGGAAGGGTGATTGGACATAGCACCATCTAAATTCATATTAATAAAATAAGGTTTTCAAATGGAACCCAAGCCTGGGAAAAACATACACAAGCCTATTCTTTTAGCATGATATGGCCCAGAACTTAAACTGTAAGCAAGACTGACTTATAATTTTGGGGGTCTAGCACAAAATAAAAATGCAGGATCACTTGAACTCTGAATTATACAGACTTAAAAATAAACCAAAATATCATACTACACCTAAAGAAAAATCAAACAGAAATCTCTTTAAAATTTCATTGTATTTTATTTTTTCCTTTTTTTATTAAAAAATTGGCATGATGTTGGTAAATAAAATCATACAGGTTTCAAATGCATGTTTCTATAATACATGATCTGTATATTGCATTGTCTGCCCATCACCCAAAGTCAATCAGTCAAATGGTAATTTCTTAATGTTACTCAAGATCCACTTGGTTTTTAAATATCTCCAATTGTCTCATAATTTACTTTTTAATATTTGGTTTATGTGAATCAGGTTGCTATTAAATATATTATGGTTGATTAAAAAAATTACAGTTGAATTTCACAGAAGCCACAGGAGAACATGAGAGTTTCCCTTCTGAGCATGGAGTCCTGAGCAACTGTGCAGGTAGTAAGCCCTTGAAGGTGACCCCAACTACAAGTTTTGAATTTCCCAAGTAATCTAGTAAAGGATGTTGGTGGTGACTGAAGCTTGTAGTGAAAATGATTTGTTTTGGGCCAGAGAAAAATAAAACAAAAATAAAGGGGACACAGTATAAGTCAATTTGGAAAACTACATTTTCTTATTTCTCTCTTTTACTTTCAGGTGCTAAACTTCTGTTTCCCTTTACTGAGTTGATATGTTACCAGCCTCTTTGTTAGTCTATTTCAATGACATCTAGCTTTTTAAAAACTTGTTGTTCAATTATAGTTGTCCTAATTTCCCCCATTACTCTCCCCTGCCCTGCCTACCCCCCATCTCCCACATTCAATCCACCCCACCCCATTATCTTTGTCCATGGACCCTTTATACATGTTCCATGACTTGACCCTTCCCCTTCCTTCCCCCGTTATCTCTCGTCATTCCCCTCTGGTCACTGTCAGTTTGTTCTTTATTTCCATGTCTCTGTTCCTATTTTGACTACTTGTTTGTTTTGTTGATTAGATTCTACTTATTATAGGTGAGATCATATGGTATTTGTCTTTCACTGCCTGGCTTATTTCACTTAGCAGAATGCTCTCCAGTTCCACCCATGCTGTTGAAAAACGTAGGAGCTCCTTCTTTCTTTTCTTTCTTCCATTGTGTAAATTTGTCACAGTTTTTGATCCACTCATTTACTCTTGGGCACTTAGGCTGTTTCTAGCACTTGGCTATTGTAAGTAACGCTGCTATGAACATTGGGGTGCATAGGTTCTTTTGAATTGATGTTTCAGGATTCTTAGGGTATAATCCCAGTAGTAGGATTGCCAGGTCAAAAGGCAATTCCATTTTTAGTTTTTTGAGGAAATTCCATACTGTTTTCCACAGTGGCTGTACTAGTCTTCATTCCCACCCACAGTGCACCAGGGTTCCCTTTTCTCTACAACCTCACTAGCATTTATTGTTTGTTGCTTTGGTTATGATGTAATTCTGACCGGTGTGAAGTGATATCTCATTGTGGTTTCAATTTGCATCTCTCTGATGACTAGTGATGCTGAGCATCCTTTCATATATCAATGACACATAGCTTTTATTGGATATCTTCATAATGCCTAAACAGCAACAAAAGCTAATTCTTTTTGCCTCATTCTCAGGGGAAATCAAACAGTTTATGTATTCTGTGCTTGTCTTGCAAAGTGTCCATAATCTGAATTTACGTCACCTATTTTCCAATTCTTCCAAATATTCACTTTCTAGGGTCTCTCCTCCCCAACTGAATAGCTCTATTTCTTAAATTCTTATATAATGTAACTCTAATTTTAGTGTACTGATTTTAGAAGCTTTGGTATTTATTGTCAATAAAGTTTCTTGCTATAAATAACATTAGTACAAGTAAATTTATAACCTTTCTTTGAAGTAACTCTATTGAGCCAAATTTAAAAAAAAAAAGAAATTCTCTTTCAGCTTAACCTAATTATTTACCAGGAATTTATTATATTTTGATGCGGACTTGGGCTCGTGGGGTCTGCCACATTGTGGATGAGATACGAGACATTCACACAGACTACCGAATCCTGTGGAGGAAAAGGACGAGCATGGCTTCTCTCTCAAGGGGGGCAAAAGCCTCAACCCTCACCGTTACTGGCCTTTATTGGGTTTCTTGGCACATTACATGATGGTCCTCATTTACTATGCACAGGTTCGCTTTAGGTGGTTACCTTTTACAGAAAACAAAGGAGCTGATGCCACTAATCACATCACAGAGGAAGGATATTTGCAAATGAAAAGGGAAAAGTGGTTGAATCGGTTACACTCCATACTGGGGAGTTTTAGCTTGGATTTTAGGAAGTTACAGTAAGCACTTGCTGTCTCAATTCAGGGTGAGGGAGTTTTAGCAAAAGCAAGTCTTGAAGCGGCCTAGGAACAATGCAGGCCTGATTCCCTACAGGAGAACCTATCCTTGGGTGTAGGTCCTGTGCATCTCCGAGTGGGAGCTGGGCCCACGCCATGCAGAAAAGTCTCCTACAGTATTTGCTTCATGAGTGTTTAAAAATTTTTAATGTAAAGGAAGAGCCTAATTTTAAGAATGGTAAACTAAGATGAACTATCTTAGTTTATCTTTTATTTGTTAGTTAGTTTATTTGTTCCTTTATTTGTTAGTTTATTTGTTAACTATCTCATTTCCCTTTTTTTTTCCAGAAAAGATTTGTTAAAAAGTCATTGTTTTAAACAGGAAAAACAAATTTCCATGTGAATATGCCACATGCCACATTGCTCTTTAAACTCTTTTTTAAATTTGGGAATGGTTTCCTTAGCTGTGTCATTTTTTAAAGTATTTTATTGATGATGCTATTACAGTTGTCCCATTTGTCCCCCTCTGCCCTGCAACCCACCTCCCACCCGCATTACCCCCACCCCTTGGTTCATGTCCCTGGGTGATACACATAAGTTCTTTGACTTCTCCATTTCTGATGCTATTCTTAACCTCCCCATGTCTATTTTGTATCTGCCATTTATGCTTCTTATTCCCTGTACTCTTTTCCCCTTTTTTCCCCTGTCCCCCTCTCCACTGATAACACTCTATGTGATCTCCATTTCTGTGATTCTGTTCCTGATCCAGTTGTTTGCTTAGTTTAATTTTATTTTTTTAAAGTTCAGTTGTTGATAGTTGTGAGTTTGTTGTCATTTTACTGTTCATAGTTTTGATTTTCTTTTTCTTAGATAAGTCCTTTTAACATTTTGTATAATAAGGGCTTGGTGGTAATGAACTCCTTTAACTCAACCTTATCTGGGAAGCACTTTCTGTGTCCCTGCATTCTAAATAATAGCTTTGTTGGATAGAGTAATCTTGGATGTAGGTCCTTGCCTTTCATGACTTGGAATACTTCTTTCCTGTCCCTTCTTACCTGCAAGGTTTCTTTTGAGAAATCAGCTGATAGTCTTATGGAACTCCTTTGTAGGTAACTCTTTGCTTTTCTCTTGCTGCTTTTAAGATTGTCCCCTTATCTTTTTTTTTTAATTTTTTTTTTATTTTTATAGAGAAGGCAAGGAAAGGTGAGAGGGAGAGAAACATCAATGTGTGGTTGTGTCTCTCACATATCCCCTACTGGGGACCAGGCCCACAACCTGGACATGTGCCCTGACTGAGAATCAAACCAGCAACCCTTTGGTTTGCAGGCCCGAGCTCAATCCACTGAGCTACACCAGCCAGGGCTAGATTGTCTCCTTATTAAAAGCATTTAATAAAATCCAGCATTAAGAGATTGATTAAAGTTTGATCTGGGGAGCAATCAGTTGTCATTTTAGAAATTTACCTTTCAGGGGTGTCACAGAGGCCACTTTTCATAGATATTTACTACAAAAAAATTAGCTCTTTTTAACCCTTGATCAATGTCAGGCTCTTTCTCTAATTAACATAATCAATGTTAAGAATGCATTTTTATTTGTGAAATTAGAAGCTCATAAATTAGCACAACTGTTGGAAATGGGCTGTCAGTGGTGAAATTGGTGGTAGTCAAGACATATAGGTGACCTAAAATATTTTGGAGACACTATTAATACTTACAGGAGTGAAGTATGTCAATAAATGAACCTGTGTCTAAACATTGTCAAAGGTTTTCTGGTTGTCTGATGGCAAACAAAGGGTAAAAGAATCCTTTTTCCTCAGTTTCCATTGTGCTTCAAGTTAGTTTCATGCAAGGTCTGGACAGATCTCTAAAAGGGCAAAGAGCTGAATTTACAGAACATTTTCCACCTGCTGACTATTAAATGATTGTATACAAAATGTGTATATATGTGGCAGTATTTGATTTATGACTTGATTTCATGGTAACCAAGTGGTGGATTTGTGAGGATGTAGCCAACCTTTACACTCTTCAGATATTTTATATTATTGTTATCTAAAGTAACCAAAAATTTTGCATGGTCAAGTGTAAGTGGACATAGATCCAGCTCTGCAATAGCCAGGTTCATCAATGGATGAAGTTTTGCAAGGTAAGTGGGACCTAGAAAGAAAGGGGCAAGAAATTTGAAGTATTAGTAATGTAAGGAATTGATCAACACAAAATGAATAAGGAGGGTTGTGAAACAGAGGGAGCTTACAGGCTAAGAAAATATGGTGGAGTCAAAAATTGATTGCCATGCTTGCTTAACACTTTTTTCCTTCACACCCCTCCCCCACCAAAAAAAGAAAACAGGTTTCAATAATGTAACTGCAAGTTAAACTTCAAGAACCTCTTAAATAAAGAGACCGGACCCTTTAGGGAGGATGCAGTGCTTTATTGTTCATTATGGTAACTTGCTTCTTAATTCTGCAAATATGGATTCTCTGAAGAGTAATTGTAATTAAGGCCAACCTTAATCCTTCATGGTTTCTTTTCATCTATGCAGAGATAGGAACTACTAAATGAATATGAAGATATTTAGCAGCACTTTTTACAAAATAAACTTTGGAGTTGATATTTGTTGTAAAAATCTATCATAGAAAATTTGCTATGGAAATGAATTTTGGGTTAACTGCTATTTTATTTTACATTGAAAACGGAAATTCAAACAGCTTATTGTCCATATTAGTGTGACTTTACTATTCTAATCAATTCTTCAATGTAATTTATCTCCCTCAGGAATAACCTTATTGCTCATTTCAAAAATTTCATGAAAGACATATTGACTGTCCTTAAAAAATATCAAACAATAGTTTATAACCCAAGACTATTTGAACCCCTTGCCTGGAAATCCTGGCATTGCTATAATCACCAATCCTGAAGTATTGTATCTTTGTCTTTAGCCACTTCTAATCAAGTCTCACATTGAAAATATACCTTAAACCAGATTTCAAAATATCAGAAATATTCTGAGTTTCTCTTCTAAAATGCTACTGAGATTGTAGTAAAAATAAACGAAATTTAAACATATTTATATGAATATTCATTTTACATTACATTTTCTTCTTTGTAAAATTGTAAGCTAACTTTTATTGACTACTAGTAAGCATTGTGGATGAGCACTTCATAAACACTGAGTTCTCAAAACATCACTATGTGATAGGTACTATTATTATAGGTACTACTATTATTATATTTTACAGAATGGGAAAATGAGGCTTAATAGGATCAAATAATTTCTCTAAGGTTGTACAACTAGGAAGGAGAAGGACCAAGATCTGAACCCTGGTGATTTATTCTGAGTGCACTGTTTAACCACCATGACTCCTTTCCAATCCTTTTAGACATGAATTGTTATCAGCCATTAGAGGTATATTTTGTAGTCTTTTCTCTTTATTGCTTTTCTAATCTGTACTAGAAGAAGACCCGATGTAGTATCCTGACCCAGTCCCAGTGCTTGCTTCTCTAAAGCTAAAAACGGAAACAATGTAGTTTCAGAAAGTTAATTCCCAAGAGTTATAAATCATCCATTCTTATTTTGGAGCCGGCAATGACTATGAGGAAGAGATACTGACATTTAAAGTACTTAAGTCTATCAAGAAGAGATGAACTTGCTTTTATTTTAAAGCAATTTACAAAGGGATTCATACACCTCATTTCAACTGTCGACCAAGGTCTTGCCTCACTGCTTTAGGTTGTATAAGTCACATTAATCTAGCAAATGATAGTAAAATGCTTTGTAATAATGTCTAACTGAGACATTTCTAGGGAACCTTTGTTGTTTTATTAGAAGATAATGGATGAGAGTGTAGGGAGCAGAGGGCTATAAAAGGCTCTTGCAGTCAACGAGCTTATGCCAAGTTCAATACAATGGCTTTCTAAGCCAACTATTCAAATAAATTGACATCATTATGGTACATGAATTTAAAAAGGGACATTATTCACTAACTAATTTTATTTTAACATATACTTAAGAGCAACCAATTCTTGCTGGGGATAATAAAAAGTGCTCAGTGAACAAAGGCATTGAGTACAAAGGATGATGTCTTGGATCACTCCTAGGCCTCCACTTACCTGCTGTTTTTCCCTATAATAGATTAAGAAATTTCCCTCTTCTTATATATGAAACACCAAGCCATTAAATTGCAAAACATTTCTATGTTGATCATTTATTGTCTGATTGTGTTTGTATTGTTCCTTTCTCAAAAGGCCATATTAAAATTTACATTTTCATTTGGATGCTTTTAATTGCAAGTAATAGAAAAACAACCCCAAACTATCTTAAAAAAAAAGGGAGATTAATTGGCTAAGGGCAGAGTAGGATAACTGTTTGATCAGAGATCTGGTTCTAGCCCCACATGTTTCTCTCCACTTTGCCTTCCTCTGTATGTCTGTTCATCCTCAGTTGCTCTCTCTCACTGTAGGGGGTTGGCTAACTCTTATAGCTGGGCAGCATGACTCCTGAAAAGACAGCGGGTGATTTCTCATGGTTATCTATGATAAATACTGAGTTTCTCACAAACTGGTGCACACCTGTGGACCCATGTGGCTATGGAAATGATATATGCCAACTGCTTAAGACATGGAGCACCTCAACCAAGAAGGAAGGGACTATCCTGATTGGCTCAGACCCATCAGCCTTCCCATCACCCCTTGCCTGCACAAGCTGAGAATGGGTCAGACACACTCGAATTGTATGGATGCTACACACAGAAGGAGGGAAGTGTGAATGTTTTAGAGACAACTTCAAAGTCTACTATAGTCCACACCAGTAACCTAGTTACTCTATTGGCAGAAGCCATATATCATAGTTGTGTTGGGTAGCTGAGCTCCAGGGCTGCTCCATCAATCCTACCATTGATAAAGACTCTATTCTTGATCAAACTCAGGATCCTCTGAGACCTCTTCTTGATTGGGCTTCAATCTCAGCCAATAAAGGCTGAAGACCCTCAGCATAAAGAATTTCATCCAAACCCCTACACTAGGAAACTTGAAAAAATACTAGCATAGTTTCTAACATCTCAAGGTTCCTAGGATAACCATAGCCCACTTTCAAGTTCTGGGAAAGCTCAAGGCTGACAAATGAATTTACTATTTGCTCTGTTCGAAACCTGAACATAGGACCCTTGTCTCCTAGTCTTAGTGGGTGTTAAGACCTCCTAGTGGGAGATCAGGAGCTTGACTTGGATGAATGCCAGTTAACAAACCCAAATGATATATTTGCATTGACCAACCTTTCCCTCTCTTCTTGTACATTTCTATTTCCTTGACTCTGCTTCAGCCCCCACTTGTTCCCCCTCCTAACTCCTGCATTCTCCCTTGAAAACATCCACTCAGCTCACAGATGGAAGATTATGTTGGTTTGTGCTGGATTTCCCTCCCTATTGCAATAAGATCTGTTTTCATTGACTGTAAGTAGTATCCAGGTCTTGTTTATCTTGGACATCATGATCTTCAAGAATGATTTCCAAATCTCTATTTCTTCCCTGTCCATGCTTTATTGTAATTTCTCTGGGTACATCTAATGTACATTTTATAGTAACACTTACTACTTTGTACTTTAAAAACCTGTTGAAACCTATGATGTATTAATATCTTAAAAAAGTAACTGGCTGCAGATCAGAAATGTAATCTGAATTATTTGTTATCATAAGTGATGACACATGATTGTGAATAAATATACAATGTATGTATAATGTCACTGGTTTTATAATTTAAACATGATTCATAAGGCTTTCATATCCCTCATCCCTGCTTTATGGGTTTACTTTTGGAAAACTGAATTCCACTGAAATAAGTTTCCTGAGGTTTGCATGGAGATGGGGAATAGCTCCTTTGCTAGAGAAGCATGGAGGTGAAATTGTTTTCCTTCTAATGGCTTTGGGAAGTTGTAAAGTTCAAGATATTAAGAAATCCCTAGGCAGATAATTTATGAAATACTTCCATCAATTAAGTAATTTATTTATTCTTTCAATGCTCTTCAGCCAATTGCCCCCAAGAAACACACAAGTAGTTAAAACAAGTTGAACTTATTTATTTTTATTGAATTTACTGGGGTGACACTCATTCACAAAATCTTACAGGTTTCAAGTGTACAACTCAACAAAACATCATGTGCACACTGCATTATGTGCCCATCTCCCAAAGCAAAGTCTCTTTCCATGCCCATTTATCCTCCGTTTGCCCATCTCCACTTACCTCCACTGCCCTTTCCCTCTGGCCGTCACCACACTGTTGTCTATGTCTATGTGTTATAGATATATTTTTTCTTAATCCCTTCATCTACTTTTCAGTACCCCAAGCTCCCTCCCCTCTGACAGCTATCAGTCTGTTCCATGTATACCTACCTCTGTTTGTACTTTGTCAGTTTATTTTGTTCATGAGATTCCACATATAAGTGAGATCATATGATATTTGTCTTTCTCTGAGTGGCTTATTTCACTTAGCATAATCCTCTCCAGGTCCATGCATGCTGTTGCAAATGGTAGGATTTCCTTGTTTTGTTTTGTTTTGTTTTAACAGATGAGTAGTATTCCATTATGTAAATGTACCACAGCATTTTTATCCACTCATCTATTTGTGGGCTCTTAGATTGTTTCCAGATCTTGGTTATTGTAAATGATGCTGAAGTGAACATTGGGGTGCATGTATTCTTTCAAATTAGTGTTTTAGGTTTCTTTGGATATATTCCTATAAGTGGGATTGCTGGGTCAAAAAGAAGTTTCATTTTTCATTTTTTTGAGGAAACGCTATATTGGTTTCCACAGTGGCTGCACCAGTCTGCATTCCCTCGAAGAGTGCACGAGGGATTCCTTTGCTCCACATCCTTGCCAGTACTTGTTTTATTGATGAAAGGCATTTTGACAGGTGTGAGGTGGTATCTCATTGTGGTTTTAATTTGTATCTCTCTGATGATTAGTGATAGTGATATGTTTTCCCATGTCTATTGGCCATCTGTACGTCCTCCTTAGAGAAGTGTCAGTTCAGGTCCTTTGCCCATTTTTTAACTGTTGTGTGTGTGTGTGTGTTGAGTTGTATAAGTTCTTTATATGTTTTAGAAATGAAGCTCTTATCACGTGTATTGTTGGAAAATATGTTCTCCCAACAATTAAATAGGTTCCCTTTTCATTTTGTTGTTGGTTTCTTTTGCTTTCCAAAAACTCATTAGTTTCGATAGATGTAGAAAAAGCATTTAATAAAATCCAGCACCCATTTATGATAAAAACTCTCAGCAAAGTGGGAATAGAGTGATCATACCTCAACATAATAAAGGCCAAATATGACAAACCCAAAACCAACATCATACTCAATGGGCAAAAACTAAAAGTGTTTCCCATTAAGATCAGGAACAAGACAGAGATGTCCACTTTCACCACTCTTATTCCAACAAAATAGACACAGAGGCATAAATACATAGAAGAGACTGACAACTGTCAGAGGGGAGAGGGGTTGGGGGCTGGTTGAAAAAAGATGAAGAGATTAAACAAAAACTATATATATAGAACACATAGGCATGGACAACAGTATGGTGATAGCCAGAGGGAAAGGAGGGTGGGCAGAGGTGGAACTGGGAAAAGGGGGATAAATGGGGATGGAAAGAAATGTTACTTTGGATGATGGGCACATGATGCAGTATACAGATGATGTTTTATTGAGTTATACACTTGAAAACTGTA
>CM052538.1:62064107-62087582 GCA_028533065.1 Trachops cirrhosus
TAGATAGAAAATAGACAGGGGAGGGCAAGAATAGTATGGGAAATGTAGAAGCAAAGAACTTATGACACATGGACTGAAGTAAAGCGGGGTGATGTGGGTGGGAGAGGGTATTCAGGGTGGAGGGGAATGAAGGGGGATAATAGGACAACTGTAATAGCATAACCAATAAAATATATTTAAAAAAAAAAAAAAAAAAAAAGAAATCTGGTATTTTTATACACCAAAAATGAAGTCTCAGAGTTAGAAATTAAGAAAATAATCCCATTTACTATCACAACAATAAAAAATAAGCTACCTAGGAATAAATTTAACATGGAGATAAAAGACCTGAACTGGGCAAATTATAAGATACTGAGGGAAAAAACTGAGGAAGATACAAATAAGTGGAGTAGGTACTATGTTCATGGATAGGAAAAAGTAGCATAACTAAAATGTTTATTCTATCCAAAGCAATCTAAGGACTCAACACAATTCCTATTAAAGTAACCAAGAGTTGGAAAAAGCCTAAGTGTTCATCAGTAGATGAGTAGATTAAAAAACTGTGGTACATTTATAAAATGGAATTCTACACAGCAGAAAAAAAGAAGGAATTCTTATTTATTTATTTTTTTTGTGACAGCATGGATGGAACTAGAGACTATCAAGCTAAGTGAAATAAGTCAGTTGGTAAAAGACAAATAACATATGATTTCACTTATAAGGGGACTCTAATGAACAAAATAAACTGATGAGCAAAATAGAACCAAAAGAACAGAACCATGGAATAGACTGGCAGCAGTAGGAGGGGAGGAGTGGGTGGGGACTGTTTGAAAGAAGGTGAAGAGATTAGTCAAGGAACATATATGAAGGACCCATGGACATAGACAACAGGTTGGGGACTGACTATAGAAGTGGAGGGTGAGGTGGGTGGAACGGGGTGAAGAGGGAAATAATTGGAAAAACTGTAACAACATAAACAATAAAACACAAAAAAATTATTAACGGCATTGCACACAGATCTGGAACACATATTCCAAAAATTATATGGAACCATAAGAGACCCCCAAATAGCCTCAACAATCTTGAGAAAGAAGAACAAAGATGGAGATATCACACTACTTGATATCAAACTATACTACAAGGCTATTGTAATCAAAACACCATGGCATTGGCACAAGAGCCGACATATAGATCAATGAAACAGAATGGAGATCCCTGAAGTAAACCCACATTTTGATGTCAATTAATATTTGACAGAGGAGACCAGATCATACAGTGGGGTAAAGATAGTCTCTTCAATAATTGATGTAGGGAAAATTGGACAGGTATATGCAAAAAAATTAAACTAGATGACCTTCTTACACCATACACAAGAATAAATGGATTAAAGACTTAAATGCAAGTCACAAAACTATAAAAATCCTTGAATAAAACATAGGATTAAAATCCTGGACATTTCTCATAGCAACATTTTTGCCAATATATCTCCTCAGGCAAGAGATACAAAGGAAAAAAATAAATGAGTGAACTTATTTTTTATTTTACTGAGTGTGAATACATGCCATGGGGGAAAATACCCAGTAAGAGGGTATTGGAAAGAACCAGCTATCAAATTAGAGTGAGTTGGAGGAGGGCCTAAGGAAGTAGAAGTAGGGGTTTTCTTTAGATTGGATAATGATGATTGAGTATCTCAATAAATCCTACACACAGAGAGGGAGGCTAAAATGAGAAAAAAAAGTTGTAGTTGGTAAAGAAATGGCCATCACTTAGTTTGGCCAACAGATGAGGATATTTGGTATTTGTAGGTGGCATAGTGACTTGTTTTTGTCTGTGCTTAGACAAAATTATGAAGTTGCTTCATCTCACTTCATCATGGCCTCACAGTAACCTTGCCAGAGGTTTTATTCTGTGAAACTGTTTATGTCTAATTACTTGTGAGTGCCCGGCCAGCTTCTGAGCAGGCTGCTCTTTTTTTCTTTCTTAATTCCTTCAACATTGTTAGTGCTTTTTGTGTGTTGGGATATTACCACAAATTAGAAATTGTTCCTGTCTTTAAGGAACTTACAATTTAGTGGGAAAACAGAAAAAAAAATAGACAATTGGCATTTATTCAGTCAGCAAATTTGGACTGTGTGCCTGCCTTGTGTCAGGCTCTGTTTTGGACATGGCTTACATTAGTGAAGAAACAGCAGAGATTCCTGCCCTCGCGATACCCTCATTTTAGCAGGAGGAGACAGTGAACAATAAACTATTAAAGAAGTATATTATCAATTTTTTCAGTATTGATTATGGAAAATAGAAATACACAGAGTTAGAGAATGAGAACTCTGAGGAGGAGAGCTGGTGTGTAGTATTAAATTGGGTGGGAAGGAGGACATGCTATCACACGTATATGGGACCATCAGATGAGGGAAATATATGACCTTTTAGGCATAATTTCAGGATGTTTTACTCATTTTTTGACAATGTATGAACCAGGGAAAAATAAGATCTGAGTTGGTTTTTTAATTTTATACTAGAAGTCAAGTTGGATATGCTGGATCAATATGGCTTTATAAGAAATATGTATATTCTTTTGGCAATGGAAAATAATTTTGAGTATGTTTTCTTATTTACATACATTTTATAATATTTTGAAACTGCAGAAGAGGAGGAAGAAGCTCAATTGGTCCATGTTTGTTTGTTACTGTAAATGCTGTTGACCATTTTTTTTAGTCATGGCTGTTGGACTATGAAATGAGCGTGAATATTCCCACCATCACCAAACTTGTCTTGTTCTCTGTCAGCTTCAGTGCATTGGGCTCATTTACTTTTCTGAGATTCTCATTTCTATCAGTTCTCTTAAAATAATGGAGTGTTGTGTTTCCTTTTCATTCATTTACTGTCTGTCTGTCAAAACTTTTTCTTTTATTGGGGCTTCTCTGGAGTGAGGAATGATACAATTTTATGTATGTCTTAAGGGAATAGTGGGTCATGGAAGAGAAGTCTGGGGAGCCAGATTCTCAATCAAAATGTGTAGTAAGGAGAGAAGTAACGAGAGAGACCATCTTCCTTAAGTTAAGAAGACAGGCTGTTTTACTTGTTCATTGACCTGTTATCAGCTCAGTCCCTTCTTCCCTCCTCCCATTTCAGTTGCTAAGGGCTTTCTTAGGGACACCAAATACTTGTTTTTTTTTTCTCTCTGCTCATTGGTGCCTCTTGTGTTTTTGAGATACAGAAATATTTTTCAGATTTTGTCACAAACAGTGACAAAATCCTGTGAGTGAGAAATGGTGACTAGATGAATCTACTGTCATCCTAACTTCAATGCTTTTTTCTTAAGAGACAGAGAATCTGATCACAAGAAGGGACCTTAAAGGTCTTCTGGTCTACCCTTCCTGTCTACACCCAAGGCCCAAACTAGTCATGGAATTCTATGTTGAAATGGCCACAAAAAAAGGAAATTAATTTCTACATTTCCCACTCCATCTTGTCACAACTTTGACTGTGTGTGTTGTAGCTTCTACCCACTAATTTAAACACTAGCACTTGGGGTCATGAAGAAAAATATATTTACTCTTTCGGGCAACAGCATTTTAGATAATTGAAGACTCTTCTGATTTGTTTTCTTATTTGTTTACCTTCAATTTTCTTTCCTTCAAGGTAAGTATCATTAGTTCTTGCTTTTATCTTCTTACAGTATCAAATGGACTCCAGTGCTTCACAAACTTGTGAAAATGCAGATCCCATAAAATAAAAAAATAATACTTGATTAAATTAGTTATCATTATTTAAACCTATGTAAATATAAATGGGCTATGAAGTCCTCATATTTATGGTTCTTTAATATGCAGCTTAGATTTAACAATAAGGAAAAGTGCAAAACTGATAAAATTAGCAGCATTAATATAATGTGACATATTAAACTTATTTTTTAAACCAAGTTATTTTCCATGTGAAGATAATACTGCTGTGATGCAAATTCCTTTGAGTTCAGCCTGTGTATATACCTTGCTGCCTTGTGATACCCAGTTCTCTTATCACTTCTGTACATAACATGGGGAATACAGAAAAGAAATCTGTCTCATAGGGTTATTGTGAAAATTTCACAAAATCATGTGTGTTAAGAACAGTTCTTGGTGTGGAATAAATAGTAAAAAATGGCAGCTATTACTATAATTATTGCTGGTACTAACTATAGACTAGTGTGTAACAGCCATTTACAGGTTTGAGTGAAACATAATAAAACCTGGTTTGATAAACATCTTCTAGGTTTAAGGCTAGATTCCACTCTCAAACATGGCTTTTGAAATTTTCTCAGAAATTCCTGGTCATGACTCTTTTCTAAAGTAAGCAGGCTTGCCACTTGCTTACTAGAAAGTAGGTCATCTCATGCAAGCAGGGGAGGGTCATAACAACATATAAAAGATAGCCCTTGCTGCACTTCACTGAGCCAGACATGTTACTTCTATCACAGAACTGAAATGTTATGTTCAGAATCAAGATAATAGTATTGACTTGTCTTCATTACCTTATCTGCCCCTAGGATGAATTAAGTTGAGATTTTCTTTCTTTGTCTTTGGATGTATTAAGTGGCAGTTCCCTGAAGATTTAATGAATCGCTCACAGAATTTTAGTAGTGAAATTATACAGACAGTTCTTTCCACTTCTACTACCTCAAAGAATTGATTTATAACTTCACTTTGGGTCCTATAAAGATATTACTTCCTACTGTCATTCACCAGAACTTGACTTTAATCACACTATAAGTCAAAGAACACAATGAAATGGACAAAGATATTGTTACATTTAAAGATGTCATCAAAATTGAGGCATCTTCTTGGATTCATTTGTCTTTTTGAATTATGATATTTTGAAGCATAAAGTAATATTAAATTTGATGCTTAGATTCTTACTGTGGAGCAATGGGATATTTTGACTGAACGCCATCCCTGAGCTGGGTTTTTGTATCCAGAAGCATCAGTGGAGCCACTAGATTAGACAAGACCTGGCTAACGCAAAAATACTCAAAGTTGCATTATCAACTCAGTTTTAGTTGTTAGTTTTCTTTCACATTCAGAATATTTGTGTAAAGACACACTAAAAACACACACACACACACACACACACCCCACATGGCTTTCTGCTGTGTAGCTAAAATGAAAGTAAAAAAACCCTTGGTTGTTTTGAATCATTCTCTCAGTAATTTCCAGTAATTTTTTAAATGTCTCCTTCAAGTCAAGAGAACTGAGGAAGATGTGTTTTTCTTTGGCCCAAATTTTTAGAAGTTACATCTCTAGACTTTTTATTCAGGAATATTTCAATTTGTAATTTCCAGACTTGGGAATGTAGGTTGAATGAAGACTTCAAAGGTGATGTATGGACCAGGTAGTTTTCAAAGCATCCGTTGCACGATTCTCGACTGCCATGTATCCTTTTTTCTAAAAAATGGGAATTCTACAGTCTGAGAATGCAGTTGGGAGAACATTTTATGCTGTTTCCCTTGGCCTTTCCTCCTTCACAATTATGCTTCTATTACTTTATCATAGAAAAGCAGGCTTCTCATCCATCTGGGATGTGTTGCCCTGGCATCCCAAAACTTCTGTGCCTTCAATCCAATGGCCAATTAAAAATATTGCTGCCCTGGCCAGTGTGGCTCAGTTGGTTGGACATTGACCTGCAAACCAAAAGGTCAAGAGTTTGATTTCCAGAAAGGGCATATGACTAGGTTGTGGGCTTTGTCCCCATTTGGGGTGCATACAAGAGGCAACTGATCGATGTTTCTCTCTCATATCTTTCCCTCTCTTTCTCCCTCCCCTCCTCTCTCTCTAAAAGTAATTAATTGAATAATGAATTAATCTCTAAAATAATTAATTCTTTTAATTATTAATTAATTGATATTGATGTCTGGAGTCATCAATGAATTCATGGGAGTAGTCTCTGTGGGTGAAGCATGACATTAGAACAAGGGTATTTTGACTTGAAGGACATTCTGAACCCAGGTATGTCATAGAAAATGGGGTTGTCACAGTGATAACGCTTTTAAAAATTATTATAGTCTCATTTTTTCTACTCCCTGAGTGTTGTCAAATAATGCATCACTTCTGGTGGACAGTCCAAAAAGAATGAAGCAGGAAATTCAGTAAGCCTGAAGCAGAGCATTGCCATAAAAATACTTCAGGTAGCAGCACTTCAGTTCATTCAGGGGGAAAACTCTTGACAGCTCTGTGCCTCTGTATGTGTCTCTTCATCCATCTGTCTATCTTAAAATATTAGGACTTCCCCCTTCTGCATATTCACCATTTTCACTAAGGAACAGATGCTAGTAAATAACCTCATTCATCCCTGTCTCACTCCAAGTCTCAGTTCCATATTTTGCATGATTTCAAGGAAGAAGGAAATGGTTTCAATATTCTCTAAAAATCACCTTTTTAAGAAAAATATATTAATTTTCTATGCTGCATAATAAATTACTATAAACTTAGCAGCTTAAAACAATACAAATTTATTATCTTAACAGTGTCAATGGGCCAGGACTCTAGGAACAGCCTGAGTTCTCTGCTGAGGGTCAAAGTCTGAAATGAAGGTGTCGGTAGGAGCTGCTGCTCTCATCTGAAGTTCAGAGACCTCTTCCCAGCTCACTGGTTGTTGGAAAAATGCCTTTCCTTACAGTTGTATTTCTGAGGTTCCATTTGCTAGCTGCCTGTTCCAGGGACCACTCATGGATCCTGAAGGCCATCCACATGTCCTTGTGTGTGGCTACCACAGGTAGTTCCCAGCTACTTGGCTATTTGTTTTCTTCCTTCCAGACCAGCAGCTCCTGCTGCTTCCTTTCTCTGTGAGGATCTACCTGATTAGAGGATACCCACCCAAGATGTTCTCCTTTTGGCTGAATTCAAAGTCAACTGATTTGCAACCCCACCGTGAGAGTGTATCTGCTCAGACTCATAGTTCAAACCCACAGTCAAGGAGAGGGGATCATATAAGGTGGGTTCACCAAGGAATCTTGGGGACCATGTCAGAATTCTGCTACCACACTTCACTTTTTGGCTCTCGATCATTTATGTCCCTCCCAAGTACAAAATATATCCACCCTCCAAAGGTTCCCAAGAGTCTCATCCCACTACAGCATCAATTCACCTGAATTTCACCAGCTCAAACCAAATCTGAAGTCAGTACCAGGGGGTAATGGGGCTACCAGATGTAATTCATTGAATACAGCTGCTGGGACATAATATCTCATCTCACCATTTGTGGTTATGGGAAACTGAAGAATATATATATAATCTTTCTCCCAGCACACAGTGGCAGAACAGGCATAGGATAACAGTTGTAGATAGTGTGGTTCAAAAAAAAATGGGAAAAGGGAAGGAAAAATCCTACCTACCTGTTAAAGGCAGTTCCCATATCCAACTGACAAATGGGAATTTCTGGATTAGATTTTAAGGGCTGTGAGTAATTCTCTCTGGCTTATGGGTCCTCCTTCTGGGCTCTTGGCTCCATCATGCATTCTTTTTTCCCCCCCATAAAGTGTAGCTCATGTTTGCAGTTTAGTAGTTTTAGCAGCTTCTTGCTAGAGAATTTTGGGAGTCCCATAGTCTTTTATTCCCTAATATCTTTGGCCCTTTTAGCCCAAGCTGACAGTGTTTCTGCTGAAACAATTTTCTTAAGAAGTTTGTGGATCTTCAGGGAATTTTACTAATTTCACTTCATTTGATGAAAGCCATACTTCCAATGTTTCCAAGATAACCATTTTCCAATCCTAGGCACTGGTGAGATGACTGAAGGAGAACCCCGTAAGCTTCCCAAAGGCCCGCTGCTTTGATTGAAGCACAACTTTAGTCTCTTGAAAGGGCCCTCTGTGTGATTGAAAACTCTAACTTTTCATCATTCTGAGATTTATTCATTCATCAGTTGGTTGGGCTATCTTCAGTTTGGGGCTATTATGAATAAATAGTTGATTACTCATGTGGGCATGTTTTCATTTCTCTCGAGTACCTACTTAGGAGTGGAATTGCTGGGTAATAGGGAAAAAAAAAACACGATAAGAAACTGCTCAACTTTTTCCAAAGCAGGTGTACCATTTTATACTCCTACCAGCAGTACATGCAATTTCCGATTGCTCAGTATTTTGAATTTTAGCCATTTTAGTGGGTGTGTAGTGATATCTCTTAGTGATTTTTATTTGCATTTCTCATTGAAAATGTATTGAGCATTTTTCATATCATATGCTTATTGGCTATTAAAATGTGTTCCTTTGTGGAGTGTCCACTCGAGTTGCTTTGTCCATGTTTTTAATAGTTTGTCTTTTTATTATTGCATTGAAGGGATTTCTAAAAATATGCTCTGGATACATGCTTCCCCTGCCACCCAGATATAGGTATTACAAATACTTTCTCCCGGTTTGTGGCTTACCCCTTCATTTTCTTAACAATGTTTTTGATGAGAAGTTTTTATTTTGATGAAATATAATTAACATTTTCTTTTATAGTTAGTAATTTCTGGGTCCTATCTGATAAATACATCAAAAAGATATTCTCCTATGATCCTGCTAGAATTTTTATAGTTTTAATTTACAGTTAGGTCTCTAATCCGCCTTGGATTAACTTTTGCCTGCAGAGTGAAGTATCAAAGTACATTTTACTCCATACAGATACGCATCCAATTATTCCATCACCATTTGTCAAAAAACTTTCTGTTCCATCAGTTCCGAGGCTGTTAGGGTAGTGTCCTCAGTTGGGAATTCCTGTGGTGCTCACCTGGGCACACATCAGTCATAGGGATCTCCACAGACTTTTCCTCCACTGGAGCCACTACTTATGCTGGGCAAGCTCTTGTGGTTTTTTATTATGTATGAGGTCTTTCCAGAAGGTATCTAGCCATGTACTATGAAAAATAGACACATTTATTGAAGAAGATACAAGACACAAGAAACACTGTACATAGGGTAATGACACTTCAGTCCTCTGCCATGTAGGCACCCTGGGACCTCACACAGTTCTCCCAATCACCATCAGCTGCACCATTGTATTTTTCTGAATCTCATTGATGGTCTGAAATCTCTTCCCTTTCAAAGGTGATTTTAGTTTTGGGAAAAGCTAGAAGTCACAGGGCACCAAATCGGGGCTATAGGGGGTTTGAGTCACCTGGGTGATTTGATGTTTTGCCAAAAAGTGTGAATGAGATGTGATGCATGAGCTGGTGCATTGTCATGAAGTTGCTAATCACCAGGTGCCCATAGCTGCAGACTTCTGAATCATCTGAATAGTTTCCATGGATGAATGTTCAAGCTTAATGCAAAATTGGGTGCAAATTTTTTGCTCTACTCAGTCATTTTGAATTCAATGACCACACAGTACACATGCTCACTCAACAGTGTCTACCGTTCCCGCTGACTAGTACAGTGAAGTCACTGTTCACACATACTTATTCCTGTCTACTCTCCTTGGTTGCCAGGACACATCAATGTCACACAAACAGTTCTTGTTATATTAACAATGGGTATACTTTCCCCAGACGGACCTAGTATAATCAAAGGACACATTTCAGCCAGAAATCATTTGGATACTTTGAGGAACAAACTTTACCACTCACAGCTCCTGGTGGGTATAGGGTACATGTAAGAGATCACATAGCAAGGTGTTGGACAGGAGGTTGGGAGAGAGAGAGAGAAAAAGAAAGAATGAGAATGGACCTAAGGCTCTGTCTTTATTAGGATCCAATGGTGGGATGTCTAGGGTTTTGTGCTTTATCCTTTATTAGCTAATTTAAAGTGTAAGAGTGGGAATTAAGGTCCAGGAAAGGATACTAGCATAAGCAGAAATGTTTCAAAAATTTCCATTTCTGATGATATAAAGAAACAACTATTTTTTGTTTAGTGACCATGTGTCCTATAACCTTGATAAATTCATGTATTAGTTCTAGTAATTGCACTGAAGTTTCCTTAAGATTTTTTAAAAAATTGATTTGTTTTTTTAAAGCAGTTTTAGGTTCACTACAAAATTGAGCAGAAGGTACAGAGATTTCCCATAGTAGCCCCTGCACCAATACATATGGCCTCCCCCGTTATCAATATCCATCCCCCAACCCAAGTGGTCCATTTGTTACAATCGGGGACCCTACTTTGATATATCACTATCACCCAAAGACAGTAGTTTACATTATTGTTAACTCTTGGCATTGTACATTTTATGGGTTTGGACATATGTGTAATGTCCTGCATCTATCATGTAGTATTTTACAGAGGATTTTCACCTACCATATTTTTTGGACTATAAGATGCACTGTTTTATATTTTTTGCTTCAAATTTTTTTTCCTATTTTCCTCCTCTAAAATTTAGGTGCATCCTAGGTTCACACCATAAGACACATCTAGGTTTTAGAGGAGGAAAATAGGAAAAAAATTTTTGAAGCAAAAAATGTGGTAAAAAAATGCATCTTATAGTCTGAAAAATGCGGTATTCATATCTCCCTCTTTCCAACCCCTGACAACTGCTGATATTTCTACTGTCTCCCTCATTTTGCCTTTTCAAGAATGTTATACAGTTGGAACCACACAATTTGAGGCCTTTGCAGAGTGGCTTCTTTCATTTAGTAATATGCATCTAGGGTCCCTTCATGTCTTTTTATGGCTTCACTGAATAATATTTCACTGTCTAGATGTATGACAGACAGTTTATCCATTCATCTACTGAAGAACATCTTGGTTGCTTCCAAGTGTTGGCAATTAAGAATGGAGCTGCTATGAACATCTGTGGGCAGATTTTTGTATGTATATCAGTTTTCAGCTCATTTGAACACATACCAGGGAAGGAAATTGCTGGATTTTATGGTAAGAATATGTTTAGTTCTGTAAGAAACTGCCAAATTAGCTTCCAGAATGCCTGTGCCGTTTTACGTTCCCACCAGCAATGAATGAAAGTTCCTGCCGCTCCACATCCACAGCCTCTGACACTATCAGTGTTCCGGATTTCGGCCATTCTAACAAATGTGTATGTAGAGTCATCTTGTTTTACTTTGTATATCTGCCTGATGACATATAATGTAGAGCATCTTTTCCTATGCTTATTTGCTATCTAATATTATCTTCTTTTTGTCCCCAGCTTTATGACATATAATTGACTTATAACATTCTGTAAGTTTAAGTATACAATGTGATGATTTTTTGAGATTTATTATCTTAGCAACTTGTAAGTATATAATACACTATTGGTAACTGTAGTCACCATGCTGTGCATTGCATTCTCAGAACTTGCTCACTTTGGAATTGGAAGTTTGTGCCCTGTGACCACCTTCACCTGCTTTCCCTACCACCTGGCCCTTCACAACCACCATTCTACTCTGCTTCTGAGTTCAGTTTTTTTAAGACTCTATATATAAGTGAAATCATACAGTATTTTTCTTCTGCTGTCTGACTTTGTTTATTTGGCATAATGCTCGCAAAGATCATCTATATTTTTGCAAATGGAGGGATTCCTTTCTTTTTAATAGCTGAAAATATTTCATTGTACATACAGATGTTCCTGAATTTATGATGGGCATTGTCCCAATAGACTCATCATAAGCTGAAAATATTGTTAAATCAAAAATATATTGAATGCATCTAACCTGCCAAACATCATAGTTTAGTCTAGCCTACCTTAAGTGTACTCAGAAAAGTTGCATTAGCCTCCAGTTGGGCAAAATTATCTAACACAATGTACACACTGTAGGCTGATGGTTGTTGGGAGTATGAGGAATAGATTTTGAATTTTGTCATATTCTTTTTCTGTATCTATTGAGATGATCATATGGTTTTTATCATTTATTCTATCAAAGTGGTGCATCATAATTATTGCTCTGCATACATCGAATCAATCTTACATCCCAAGTGTGAATCCCATTCATACTGGAATTTGTTTGCTAGTATTTGGCTGAGACTTTTTTAGATCTATGTTCACCAGGGATATTGGCCTGTGGTTTTCTGTTCTTATAGTATACTTACCTGGCTTGCATATCAGCACAAGGCTTGCCTTGTAAAATGCATTTTGGGTGTTCCTTCCTCTTTAATTTCTTTGGAAGAGTTTGAGTATTAAACTGAGTATTAGAGTATTAAAAAGATTGGTATTAATTTTTTAAATGTTTGGTAGATTTTACCTGTGAAACCATCTCATCCTGGGCTGGGCTTTGTTGAGAGATTTTTAATTATTGATTCAATCTTTTTATTAATAATTACTCTGTTCATATATTCCACTTCTTTATGATTAGATAATCTCCTAGATTATCTGATTTGTTGGCATATAATTATTCATAATAGTCTTTCATGATCTTTTGTATTTCTTTCATATCAAATATAAGGTCTTCTTTTTCAATTTATAATTTTATTTAGTTTGATTTTCCTTCTGTCTTTTTTCTTGGTTAGTCAAGCTAAAGATTTGTCAATCTTGTTAACTTTAAAAAAAATCATATGTTGTTTTAAAAATTATTTATATTTACCCACATATTTAACACTTCTGGTGTTCTTTCCCTTTTGCAAGGCTGTGATTCCATCTGGCATCAGCTCTTTGCAGCCAGTGTAACTTCCTTTAGCATTTCTTTTAGTGCAGGTCAGCGGGTGCCAGTTCTGTCATATTTCTTTTACTTGCAATATCTTTATTGTGCCTTCATTTTGAAAAAAAACCCCACCTTTTTCCTGGATGTAATATGCTGTTTGACAGCTATTTTTTTCAGAACTTTAAATGTGAACTTTCATTGTCCTTTGGCCTTCATTGCTTCTTTTGAAAATTAGTCATGGTTGGGGGATGATAAGTGGAGCACAGGGCATTTTTAGGGCAGTAAAAACACTCTGTATGATACTGTAATGATGGATACATGTCACTATCCATTTGTCCTAACTTAGAGAATATACTACACTGAGAGGGTCTCTGATATAAACCATGGACTCTGGGTGATAATGATGTGTCGATACAAATTGAGTTTCATAACTGAGGGGGCTGTGCATGTGGGGAGGGCATATTGAGAAATCTCTGTACTTTCTCTATGTTGCTGTGAATGTAAAACTACTTTAAAACATCTAACAATTTTAAACAACAAAAAGCCATAATTCTTGCATTTTGTATATAGTGTGTCATTTCTCTCTGTCTGCTTTCCAGATTTTTTTAACCTTTCTTTTTTTTTTTTTTTTTACTAATTTTCCTATGATGTGTTTCAGCCAGGTTTGTTTTGTTTTCATCCAGCTAGGGATCAATGAATTTGTTGAATCTATAAGATTGTGTTTTCACTAAGCCTAAAGTATTAAAGAAACTAATGATTAAGTGGTTTTTAGAGCATTTAAAGGTGTTTATGGTGAAAAGTTTTAGGACTAAATCTGTGAACAGAATAATGTAGTACTAAGACTATTGCAAGTAGAAATATTGGGAAAAAACAATATAATGTATCTGATGAAGACTATAATTTATAAAGTAAAATATATTAATACAGAAAAGGGTAAGCCAATGACTTTTAAAAATAAAAGTGTTTTCTTTGAAATGAATTATAAATTTATTCTTAGTGTAGCTATTGCATACATTAATTCCATTCAATAGATGGTGAGATGATTCAGATTCTTGCTCTGACTTTCCCCCTTCTCTTCTTTTCTATTTTGGTCTATTCTCTTCTTTTTTCTTCCTCCTTCTCTCCTTTCTTTTCTTCACCTATTGGCCATCTAGAACCTGACATTTTTAATATATCATAGCTATTAATTTGGAAAGTACAATAAAAATGCAGGTTCTAATACTGAACATTTAAATGAAGTTTGGGAATTAAAACTAGCATACGTTAACTCCAAATTGAGTTTCATAAAACATAGAATTTATTGAAGTAATCTTTTGCATATTAAAAAGCTCAAAGAATAAGAAAATAAAATTGATTATAAATCAGAGATATTGTTCATTAAAATGTACTATAACAGATAAGAGATAAAATATTGATATTAACGAGAAAAATGTTTTCACACTTAGAAAAATTATTCATATTAGACCAAGTTATTTTAAAATGTGAGTCCAAGAAAATAAGATGTCTTTCTCAATTTCCTTTTCTCTAGTCTGTCTGACCTCAGATTAACTCATATTTCTGAAACCTGACAGTCAGGAGGCATTTATGAACGAAGAACATTTGTAGTAAAGATGACGTCAATCTGACTTTTGGTATATGCTGTACCCTTACATAATGTATTGTACTTTCTCAGTGCAATGTTTTAGATGTGGGAGTCTAATTTATAGCAGAAACAGAAAGCCTGATCAGTACCTGTGTTTACATTTTGAATTTAATCAAACAATCTTGTATAGGAGAAACCTACACTTTGCTGTGAAACAACCAAGCATTCTTTCTTGGTCTATGATTAATATTAGGCAACCTTTTTTTGTTTTGGATCATCTTTCCTTTCCTTTCACATCCCTAACCACCAATGTACTTATCCTCACAGCATCTCTAAGTCTGCCGGTCCTCCACCTGCTGCCCGAAGGTCCATTCCTCACCCTGCCCCTTCTCTGTTCAGTATTTGACCTCTGCAATATGTTTTTTCAGGCTCCCCTGTCAATTAACTTTCCACGGGGTACAGCTAATTGATGAGGGATTACAGGGTGATCCCTGTGAGGGAGGGGAGAAGACAGGGCATTTCTTTACTCCTCCATAGTCTTAGGTAGCCTGTGAAACTTCAGCTCCTCTCAGACAGACCTGAGGTAGTTCCAGCTTGCATTAGGTAGTGTGGGTCCCAGGTCTCAGATGGCACTGCTTCTTCATTTTGTCTCCAGACTCAGCAGTGCCTTCCTGCTATCGCTAACTTCGGGTTTGTCTGCCGCCTCAGTTGGGCTTCTCAGCTCTCCACTTTTCTGCAGTAAATTCCCATTGTTGTAAATGCTTGAAGAACTTTTGTTTTCCTGGTTGAACACTAATAGCTGCAATCACAAATTGCCTTACAGTATCTAGTATCATAATCATGATTCTCAATAGTGGGCCACTGACCAATACAAAAATTCAAGGTTTTCCTTTAGTTCTTACAGAAAATGAAATGAGACTCCATAGACTAATTTTTATGTATAATAAGAGCTCCTTACTAGTAATCTAGTTGTTGGATTATTAAAGGTTGCAGTCATTTAATATACATATAGAAAAATGCTTTTCATAACATTGGTGAAAATATTTCTAAATATTGTAAATATTAATTCATAGTAGTTTGCCTGTATTGATTTATCCATATAGTTATTTATAACATGGGATAATATCTCCCTGATTAGCCTGCAGACTTCAAGTGTGACCATGTATTAAGTTTAAATTTAAAAGGTGGAATTAAAAAATGTTAAATCTTTTGAAAAATAGAGTTTCCTGGAACCTAATCCAGATTTATTAGAGGTTTATTGGAGAAGTGGGGGCCAGGAATCTGTGTTTTTACCTTCCCTGTTGAGTCTTCAGCAGCTAGCTTCTCATTTTCATTATGGGTGTTTGGGAAGATAGCATATAAATAGAAGGTTGAGCATAAACAGCATTTCCCAAAGTCCCTGTTGACTCTTTGCTTATTGCTCTTTACTTCTGAGAAGTTTACAGGGACTGGAAATAAACATTGGACCTGATATTTGAAACATCCAAATCCACTTCGACATTTATGGTGCAATCATTTCCTTGAAACTATTATCTTCTGAGGTTGACTACAAAAACACTTAGTCATTCTGAGGTGTGACTATTTCTGTCTGAAGGACAGGAAAGGGGGAAATTTTTACTCACATCAATTAATAAAGAAGTTCTGGAAAGATCTTATATTTCCAGAAAATAAGCCAACCTAGTAACACCACTAGTATTCTTTTTACTTGTTTTGAATTATTTGCAACTCAGATTTAGTCTGGGTGAGAAATAAGGGTCCCAGGACAGTATTTTCTCAACACGAATCCACCTTCAAAGTTCCCGTAAGCTCTTCCTTGGGGTTTTCCATATATGCTCACTGTGGGAGAGATTGTTAGCTGCATTTCAGTGGCCGTTCTCCCCATTTACACTGATGTTAGGACTTTTAGACAGGCACATGGCTGTCAGAACACGTCTGCATTTCCCAGTCTTGCTTTCAGCTGGGTGCAGCCATGTGATTTAGCTCTGGCCAGAAGGTTAAGTGTAGAAATGATATATGTAATATCTGGGGCCATAAGAGGGGAAGGCTTATGCTTCCCACCCACTTTCCCTTTTCCTCTACCCTTGGGGCTGGAATGCAGATGTGGTGGTAAGTTGGGTGGGCTAGGGTAGTGGGGTGGTGATGAGGACAAGAGTAAAAAACAACTGGAGAGGTGGGGTCAGAGATTTGGAGGCTTCCACAGAGCATGACCATTGTATCAGCTAGGATTTTGCAAAAAAGAGCAATAAACATCTGTCACGTACGAGACACTGGGTCAGTACTGCACACTACCACATTCATGTGCTGACACAGGAATGGAGTTATTTTAGTTACCATTTACCATCTGCTCCAGCAGTTTCTAGACAGTGGAGAATGCCAGGGTCTTTGAGACAGTTTGCTTGGCCTTGGATGTTGGAGGGACCTACAGATTGTTGTGAAAGCAATTCCCACCAAGGCCAAAAACCAGAGTCTGCTCCCCCAAAGCTCACCAGAGGCTTCTTCTTTATGACGTATAGTCCTTTCTGGGTCACTGCTTTAGCCACTGGAACTATCTGCTCCCTCTTAAGGCCAGCTGTTCCACAGTCCCAGGGTGAACATAGCTTAAGCTTATTTCTAGTCAGTCAGTTAGCAAGTAATCATTGAGCAGCTATTATTTTGGGATTTCTGCCAGATTCTACTGATAGAAAGATATGAAAGAGAGGACTGTGTCTTTGAGGATATTATTTAGAAGATTGAATATAGAAATATTAAGTTAGATGGCACATTAGAGTTCTTCTAGTTCAATTTCCCAATTTGTAAATGTAGAGAAATTAAGGCTCGGAGAAGCTGTGGCCTGCTAGATCACATATCCTACTCATGTCATGTTGTCTCCCAATGCTATCTTTTCATCATAATGTATCAGTCATTCGGAACAGGGCTTCTCACACTGTGCCGTGCCTATGAAGCACTGGGATCTGCTAACATGCAAATTCTGATTCAGTCGATCGGGGACAGGGCCTGGCATTCCGTTACTGCCTTTCAAAGCAGCGCCCTGGAGATGCCAATGCTGCTATGATTTGTACCTGACTTTGAGTAGCAGAGGTTCAGAGAAAGTAAAGGAAAAGTGCTAAGTAAGTACAAATAGTAATCTTGGAAGAGTTCCTAGTGGGTTGGGGGTTAGAGAGACATGGAGGAGGATCCATGTATATGACAAGAGTATGGGGACAGCTTTGAGTATAGGACAGTAGGATGGAGATGGCTGCCTGCCGCCTTGCTAGTTGTCTCCTCTGCACAGTACAATCAGTGAACTTCAGGCCCCACCCTACTCTATTGGGAGAAAACTTCACCCTGGAATCACTATGTAACTAAGAAGACTGGACTTGAACCACAGGACAGAGAAGCTGGAAGGAAAGGGTGAGGGGTGGGTCCTCCGAGAACCCAAACAACTGATAAGCTTGAGGAGGAATTGCATTGTCTTAGTTAATTTGAATGTATTTCCACTATTGATTTCCAAGCTTACTGGAAAGGTTTATAAATGTTTAGACTCCAGAAATTAGCTAGTGCACAGGGAGGGTGTGGCCATTGTCAGTCTGCTCTGGTTGTCATAACAAAATACCACAGTCTGGGGGCTGAAACAACAGACATTTATTTTCTCACAGTTCTGGAGCCTGGAAGTCGAAGATCAAGTGTCAGCAGGGTCGATTTCTGGTGAGAGCTCTTTTTCGTCTTGCAGACAGGCACCTTCTCTCCATGTCCTCACACGGTAGAGCAAGGGCAAGTGAGCTCTCTGGTGTCTCTTTATGAGAACATTAATCCTATTGTATCAGGGCCTCCCTCTTATGAACTCATCTAACCTTGATTACTTCCTTACTCCAATACAGACATATTGGGCATTAGAGCTTCAACATACAGATTTGGGGGGAACGTAATTCAAGTCACAGCAACTCACTTAGATGACAATCTGCCCCTGACCAGCTTTCCTTCTAGAGATCATTGGAAATATAAACTGTGAGAAGACAAGTATGAAGTAATACTGTGAATTGTGATTTTTGCGAAACTCAGTATGTGTTTGAGATTGATACCTTCTTCACGATGCCTTCTCTATCCTTAAAGGACTTCCCACTTTTCTTAGCTTATCTGTGGAAACACTCAACTTTCAGATTCTGCTTGTTGATGCCTTAGGACATTTGCTTCCCTTAATTTAGAGTCTGAAACAAATTACACTGTGCTTTGGGTCAGGCCAGGTGACCTGAGAAAATGTTGCCCTCAGATTTCCTTTGATACAATCAGGGGAATGGAAGGTTGAGGGGAGGGGAGCTCTTGTCCTGGGCTCTCTGGGCAGCAGAGGATGAAGGACTTTGCAGTTACAGGATCCAGTGTCCATGCCCCTGGTGTCACATCCCTTCTCACCTCAGAGTGGTGGAGTTGGCTGTGCCACGGGTTGAAGAAGCAATCCTTCTCATTGAAAACCCAGGGGACCTTTTAGAGTATGCCAGATGTTTAGTTAATGCATGAATAATGGAGTGCAGTATTATATTTAAAAATCATCTAAATTTTAATGAAATAATTAATTCATAATATGACTTTCATGACATTTAACTAGTAATGTTGAAACATGTGACACATAACCATTGTCCCCATCATGGGACTTGCCTATGCAGGTTTGAAACGTGACAGGTGTGAGGATGGTAGGAAAGAATATTGCAGGTCAGAGCAGTGGCAACAGACAGAAAACTCTAACACTCCTTACCTCAATTTTTATTTGCTTGTCTGCTTTTTTTTTGCAACAGAATTCCAATTCATCATTGCCTCTAAAATTTCAGAAGCCCCTTCCCCCCATCTGTGATGAGATCATGGCAGGAACTTTGATTTACCAATAGCTGCAATTATTGTGCCAGGAATGGCTGTAGACGTTTTACATATATTAGATTAGTACTACCAACAGTCTGTGAGACACTGATAATTATTCCTGTTTGACAGAGAGGAAAACTGAGGCTCAGAGAGAGTAAGTCACTGGCGGATGTCACAGTTGGTAAGTTACGCTGGCATCTGTCCACGTCTGAGCCTCTGATCTTAGCCATCGTGCTATGTCGCAGGTGCTGCTGCTGATGTGTGGATGGGCTCACAGGTCAGGTTACTGGCATGCTGAACCAGAGGGGACCACCAGCCTCCCAGCCAGCCAATCAGAGAAACGAGTCTGTGTTGGCTAATTTACTACAGGTTCCCCTGCAGGAGAGCTGTGACAGCACTAGTTTAGTAGCAAACCGTGGTGGCTGGTCCATTTCTGGTTCTTCAGACAGTGTGTCTTAAATCTGGCTGAGAAGCAGAGCCACTTAGGGAGCTTTTCAAAAGTTTTTGTTGCATGGTCTACAGGGAGCACATCTGGTTTAATCCATTTCACTGGGACTCAAACATCATTACCATTTATGAACTCTTCAAATGATTCCGAAGTGCAGCCAAGGCTGAGAACCCTATTCCAGGCTCTTCTGAGTCTCAGAACTTTTTTTAAAAAGATTTTATTTATTTACTTTTAGAGAGAGGAGAAGGGAGGGAGGGAATCAAACTGGCAACCCAGGCTGCTCAGGATTGCAGGCTGGCACTCTGTCCACTGAGCCACACAAGCCAGGGTGAGTCTTAGAATTTTAATCGATGGAAGTACCAATATGTCTTGTATAAAACCACTTTAATTATGTAAATTAAGTTTGTAACCTTTACAAGAGTCTCAGAGAATGCAGCAGTTGTTGAAGATATTGAGGAACTCTGAAATTATATATCTGCTCTGAGGTCCAAGGGACAGGTCCCAGCACTCATATGCACATCAACTTTGAATGGAGAAGGGGAGAAAAGTCTCTCCAGGATTCCTGGGCTTTTCATCTCAGCCTAGAATCTCCACTGGCAATGACAGGGACGGTCTGCCCAGTTTGAAATCTTGTAAGTCTTGAAGTCACTGCCACCTAGTGTTACTGCTTTTCTTTTTTCTTCCTTTCCTTCTTTACCTCCCTTCTCTACCCTTCCATCTTTCCTTCCCTCTGTTCCACTCTCCGTCCTTCCTTCTTCTTCTGAAATGAACTAATACTTTACCAAGGCTAGGAAATTTGCTTTGGTATTGACAGAGGGACAGCATATGCTCATGTTCTCAGATCCATTGTCAAGGCTCCTCTGGTCAGAGTTTCGGAAGTGAGATCCTAAGTGTCTAAACTGCTACCATTCTTTTGTTTTATAGGGGTCCCTCCCAGTTTGAAATAAGGTAGCCTATGAGAAATTCCTGTGAGGAATTTGTTTTATGCCATCCATTAATTTTTCCAGAGGGAAAATGGTGCTTAGCACATATTTCTAGAATCTGCGTGGTTTTATTTAGTGTTGGGTTCTCCTTTACCTGTTGTTAACCCAACCAGGACAATCTTACAGACAGACATTTAAAATTGATGGCATTCTGTGCAATGAGTAAGTTGTGGCTAAAGAGTGGTAAAGAAGCTGACTCTATTATCTAGGGGTTTTGACTTAATCTACTCCTTTCTTCATTCCCCATTTCAGGTCTGCCAGCTAGTCCTTTAAACCCCATTTACAAAATATATCCCTAACCAATCACTTCTCTTGGTTCCCATTTTACCACTTTGGTCCAATCCACTATTATCTTTTGTCTGGTATAGAGAAATAGTCACTTACTTATTATTTTTGCATCTACTCATGCATCTCAGCAGACTTTTCTTTACATACTAGCCAGAAATGCCATTAGAAATAGGAGGTCATGTTACTTCCCTATGAAAACCCACTGATTGTCTTTCTTAATTGTGACCAGGGGGGCTCTGCCCCCCTGTGTGATCTGCCTCCCTCCTCTACTCAGACCTCACCTCCTTCCAAGCAGCCATCCTGGCCTCCTCGCATTTGCCCTTGCTGTCTTCCCTACCTGGAACACTCCTTCCCCAAATCACATACATAGATGTCAGTTTTGATGGTGCTTTGGGGTAGCTCTGTATCACCCAAATTTACCTCTTTCATGTTAGCCTCTTTTATTTTTTTCAAAGTACTTATAATTTGCTAGCATTATCTTGTATATTTATTCACTTACTTTATTTTTTGGCTTGTCATATTCCAGCAGCATCTACACTCCATGAAAACAAGAGCCCCGTGTCTTTCTCCCCTAGAATTCTAGGTGAACAATCTAGTGTCTAGATTAATGCACATACAAGGTACACAATAAAATATGTAGAACAAATAAATTCTATGACTGAATGAATTTAAGATCATAAGTGTTTCCTAGATGTTACTGTGTAGTCTAGTCTGTGATCAAGGGAAGTAAACTGTTAGGCAGGGTTCTTCTCATGAGGGGGTGTATTAAGACAAAGGAAACACGCACAGTGATAGATTTCAAAATTTATGAAACCTACATTTTCAGACAGTGTCACCAGGTATGATTCTCAGAGTTTCTTTGCGGGAATTCCACCTCTGCCCAGATTATTCCCAAATTGTGCGGGGCCTTTCCAGGAGGTATCTCACATGTGTTCTGTGAAATAGAGTTCTTATGCCAAATGACATTTTTTCTTCTTTTTTTTTTTTTTCTGTTTGCTGTGGGAACCTTCCTTTAGAAGTCTCTTAAGTCAGTGATTTATTTAATTTTGTATTTGTACAAATCTAACCTAGTATCTGGTACACTGCAGGTGCCCAATAAATGTCTGCTGAACAAATGAGTGAGTGGATGAATGAGTTCTAATGACAGCTGTTTCTGTTATGCCCTGACCACCCATGTATGCCAGAGGAAACTCCAGACGCTGATGCCCTGTGTTTACATTGAGGCCCCAAGTGCCTGATAGCTCTGAAGTCACAGGAACAAGGCCCTGTTGCCCTATACCTGAATATTGGTATTTAAAAAAATATATTTACTTGTTATGCTATTACAGTTGTCCCATTTCCCCCTTTATTTCCCTCCACTGTACACACCGCCTCCCACCCTCACTTCCCCCTGCCCCCACCCTTAGTTCATGTTCATGTGTCGTAAATATAACTTCTTGGGCTTCTACATTTCCTATAGTATTCTTAACCTCCCCCTGTCTATTTTGTACCTACCAATTATGCTACTTATTCCCTGTACCTTTCCCCCCATTCCCTTTCTCCCTTTCCCTGCTGATAACCCTCCATATGATCTCCATTTCTATGATTCTGTTCCCATTCCACTTGTTTGCTTAGTCAATTTTTGTTTTTGTTTTTTTTAGGTTTGGTTGTTGATAGTTGTGAGTTTGTTATTTTACTGTTCATATTCTTATATTCTTCTTTTTCTTAAATAAGTCCCTTTAACATTTTATATAATAAGGGCTTGGTGATGATGAACTCCTTTAACTTGACCTTATCTGGGAAGTACTTTCTCTGCCCTTCCATTCTAAATGATAGCTTTGTTGGATAGAGTAATCTTGGATGTAGGTCCTTGCCTTTCATGACTTGGAATACTTCTTTCCAGCCCCTTCTTTCCTGTAAGGTCTCTTTGGAGAAATCAGCTGATAGTCTTATGGGAACTCCTTTGTAGGTAACTCTTTTCTTTTCTCTTGCTGCTTTTAAGATTGTCTCCTTATCTTTAATCTTGGGTAATGTAATCATGATATGCCTTGGTGTGTGCTTCCTTGGGTCCAACTTCTTTGGGACTCCCTGAGCTTCCTGGACCTCCTGGAATTCTATTTCCTTGGTCATATTGGGGAAGTTCTCCTTCATTACTTTTTCAAATAAGTTTTCAATGTCTTGCTCTTCTTCTTGTCCTTCTGGCACCCCTATGATTTGGATGTTGGAAGATTTAAAGTTGTACTCGAGGATCCTTAGCCTCTCCTCATTTTTTTGAACTCTTGTTTCTTCCTTCTGTTTTGGTTGACTTTATTTTTTCCTACTGCTGCAAATCGTTGATTTGAGTCCCTGTTTTCTTACTGTCACTGCTGGTTCCCTGCTAATTTTCCTTTATTTCACTTTTCATAGCCTTCACTTTTTCCTCTATTTTGTGACCATACTCAACCATTTCTGTGAGCATCCTGATTACCAATGTTTTGCACTTTGCATCTGATAGGTTGGCTATCTCTTCATTGCTTAGTTGTATTTTTTCTGAAGCTTTAATGTGTTCTTTCATTAGTGCCATTATTTTTGTCTTAGCATACCTGTTATATAGTAAGGGGTGGAGTCTTAGGTATTCACCAGGGTAGGGCAATCCAGGTCACTGTGTTGTGGTACTATATGTGGGGGTGGTGTCTGAGAGGGTACAATGCTGCTTGTTCAGCTCTCTGCTGGCTTTCGGTCATTTCCACCACTACCCAAAAGCAAATTGGACCCTTCTGGTGCTGATTTCTGGGTGGGTGGTTCTAGGATCCAGTGGGTCTCTCTAACAAACTCTCCTTTGAGGCTTGGAGTTTCTCCTGCTGCCTCTACCCCCACAGATCTTTTCAGTCAGAGGTTTT
>CM052538.1:62088082-62118852 GCA_028533065.1 Trachops cirrhosus
ATGAGCTCCTTCTTTCTTTCAGCTGCATAGAATTCCATTGTGTAAATGTACCATAGTTTTTTGATCCATTCATTTACTGATGGGCACCTGGGTTGTTTCCAGCACTTAGCTATTGTAAATTGTGCTGCTATGAACATTGGGGTGCATAGGTTCTTTTGGATGGGTGTTTCAGGATTCTTAGGATATAGACCCAGCAGTGTTCTGAGTGTTCCTGACTGGTGGGCACTGGAAGCTGCATGTCCAGGTGTCAAGCCTCCCAAGCCTCCCGCCCCTCCCCACATGAGAAGCAGTGGCAGCACTGGTAACTGGCATGGCACTGTGCACAGATGCATCGGTGAGCCAAAGGCCAGAGGGAGGGGTGCAGGTGTTGGGCCAGCAGGCAGCTGCCAGAGGAAAGGACAGTGCACAGTGAATAGGGCGCAGGAGCGCACAAACTCCAAAAGACATCTGGAGCCAGACTGTGACTGGGAACCTGGTAAGCCACCTGGGTAATCATGCTAAACCTGCTGCGTATCCCAAAAGATGGTATTTTTAAATGGGAGAAGGAATTCTAGGTGCAGCCTTAAACTGATCTGGCAAAGGCTGGAGGGTTATTTGTATTTGGGTATTTTAAAGGGAATGGGCTTTGAGGCAGAAACCATTATTCTTCCAAAATTGTATAGCCTTTAAATAAAAGACTCCTTTCCTTTTTCATGAAAACCTCTGCCCCCAGAACTTGTGGGCAGTGGGCAGCAGAATCCAACCTGATTGTTTTACGGTAGCATATCTTCATTAAAACTTATGCTATATTGGTTGCTTCTAAGTTTTGGCAATTGTAACTAAAGCTGCTGTAAACATCCATGTGGAAGTTTTTGTGTGGATATAACTTTTTAAGTCCTTTGAATAAATACCAAGGAGCATGATTGCTGATTTATATGGTAAGGATATGTTCAGCTGTATAAGAATCCACCAAACTGCCTTGCAAAGTGGCTGTACCATTTTGCATGTCCACCAGCGATCAGAGTTCCCATTCAGTGTTGACAAGAGTTTTTAATTTTGGCCATTCTAATAGGTTATAGTGGTATCTCAACGTTGTTTTAATTTATAATTTCCTAAGGACATATAATATTCAACAACATTTCATCTGCTTACTTGCCTTCTGTATATTTTATTTGAGGAGATGTATGTTCAGATCTTTGGCCCATTCTTTAATCAGGTTATTTATTTTCTTATTGTTCAGTTTTAATGGTTCTTGGTATACAAGTATATTGAATAACAGTCCTTTATCAGATGTGTATTTTGAATTATTTTTCTCCCAGTCTATGGTCTATCTTCTCATTCTCTTGACATTATATTTTACAGAGCAGAAGTTTTTAATTTTAATAAAGTCCATGTTATCAATACGCCCTTTCATTGATCACACCTCTTTTATTGTATCTAAACCTTCTTACCCTACTGACGGTTATCTAGGTTTTTTCCTATGTTATTTTCTAAGGGTTTCACAGTTTAGAATTTTAATTCAGATGTATGGTCAACTGTGATCAATTTTGGGTTAATTTTCATGAAGGGTGTAATGTCTGTGTTTAAACATTTTTTTTTCTGAATGTAGATGTCCAGTTGTTCCACCACCATTTGTTGAAAAGGCTCTCTGTGCTCCATGTACTGGATTTACTCCTTCGTCAAAAATCAATTCACTGTATTTTTGTGAGTCTGTTTCTGAGTTCTCTATTCTTTTCCATGTACATATCTGTCTGGTCTTTTTCGATACCACACCATCTGGAGCTTTGTAGTACTTATCGAAGGTTGGTGGTGTCACTCCGCCAGCTTTGTTACCATTCTTCAGTATGTGTTGGCTGTTCTAATGTTTGCTTTTTTTGTTAAATTTATTTTTCAGAATTTTGTTACTTTCTATGGTATTATAAATGGAATTATTTTCTTAATTTCATTTTTAGATTGTTCATGGTTAATGTATTGCAATACAGTTGGTTTTGCACATTGATCTTGTATTCTGCAGCCTTGCTGAACTTGCTGATAAGTTCCAACAGGTTTATTTTATAGATATTTTGAGATTTTCTATACTGCATTTTCTCAGATCATGCCTCCTGCAAATAGAAACAGTGTTACATCTTCCTTCCAATCTGGATGCCCCTTGCTTCATTTTCTTGGTAGAACTTCAGTACAACATTAAATAGAACTGGTGAGACCAGACATCCAGGTTTTGTTCCTGGTATTTACAGGAAAGCATCCAGTCTTTCACCAACAAGTAAGACATTATCTATGTTTGTAGTCGCCCTTTATTAAGTTGAGGGAGTTCCTTTCTATTCCTAGTTAGTTTAGTGTTTTTACCCAGAAAGGGTGTTGGAGTTCTGCATATCGTGATGACCACATTCTTTTTATCCTCTATTCTGTTAATCCAGTGTATTACCATAGGCTGCTGGTTTTTAAGACTCTGTGGAGCTAGGGAGAGGGGGATGGGAATAGGGGTAGTTAAAATGGCACAAAGTTTACTGTTTGTGATTCGGGTGTTGGTGGTACAGGGGTTTACATTTGTCAAAACTTATCAAATTGTACCTTTAAGACCAATGCATCTCATTGTATATAAATTTTCTTCAAATAATAAAAATATCTTTCATTGTACTTCTTTGAAATATTTGTCACTTGTAAAAACCCAGATGCTGAAATGACTTTAGAATTATATAGTATGTTTGTGTTAGATCCATCATAGAAATGGGGTCTTTGGACTCCTATTTCATGGCTCTATTTCCCAAATTATGTTATGGAGCTTGTTTTCTATGAAATCGAAATAGTTCTGTCCAACCATCTACCAAATCAACTCTCTCTTCTTATTAGTTGAAGTGATTACCTAACTACCTGATGAATAAGAGTATTGGCAGTTTGAGGAGAAAAAAGTCAGTATGGTTATAAATATATTTAGGTTATAGATTGATAATAGTTAATATTAATAGCCCTGAAGAATATTTGGCAAATCAATTTATTACAGCTCTACTTATGCATCATACATTGTCTTTTATTTTAAATTTTTATATTAGTTTATTCAGTACAGTTTCTTTCTTTTGTTTTAAATCTTTTTATTTTAGTTTATTCAGTACAGTTTCTATCCTTTATTCCCATTCCAGCCCACCCATTCCTCCCCTTTCCAACCCCCCTAGTCTTGTCCATGTGTCCTCTATATTTGTTCCTGTAAACCCTTCCCTTCTCCCATGAAATTCCCTCATACATTGTCTTTAAATTTATTTGTTTAGAGATAGTTCCTATTTTCATTTTTATATATTTTTTGCTTATTTTAATTATAATGTACCTATATTGCCATGTTTACCTTTCAGTCTTGCCTAATGCTATAGAGGACTGTTGAAAACATATATTATTTTACTCTTATCATCAAGTTGATAAATCCTTCTTAAGATAACAATTGATCATGTTTAGAATAAAAATATAAATAGGGACACGGTGTCTCTGAGTAGACAGTTAAAGAAAGTTTAGTTAAATTAGCAAGTAAGGATATAGCTAATATTTTCATTTTTGTAATACTCAATGCATATTCCCTAATCATTATTTTTGTAGGTGATGTAAATATTATGAATCCATAATATCTTATTTAGAATTCTAAACTGTGCTTTTATAATAGAAAAATCTTTGAAAAGGGAGATCAACTTCAATTTAATTTAAATATTTTAGACAATTCAAAATATATTGTATCCAGTTGATATTATCATCATAATCAAACTAACAGCTTAATCAACCAAATAGCTTGTGGAAAATTATAGCCTTGGTACTTGTAAATATTTTGTTAAAAAGAAAAAAGGTGTTGGCATAATTTAAAACCATGTTTAAATATGAAGTTATTTTATTCCTAGCCTTCCAGGTAAATAGAAAAATTCATTAGTGACATTTTGAGATCTTGACTCTAAAGAGAAAAGACAGACTGAGGAAGTCAGCGGTAATAATTTCTTGTAAGTGAGCTAACACACACACACACTCCCCACAAGTATCCACTCATTATTCTAAATAACGTGATCCTGATTCACATCCAGCGGTGACTGGTGCCAAGATGGAGTCTGTTCCAAGCTGGGTAGATGCATCTCTTCCTTGAGATACTCAGTTTGACACTGAGAGGGGGTAAGCTTGCTATCTGTCTCGGGGCTGAAACTGTAAGACAGAAAACTCAAGAGATGTTGTTAGCTATGTTTCCTGTTATGTGTTTCTGCAGAATGAGAGAGAAAAACAAACCAGATGTTCAGATATGAGCTGAGAACTAGTCAGAGAAAGAGGTCTGACCTTATTCATGTTCCTGGTTGTACTGTACTCTGAGGTCTAGTTGCATTTCCATTTTCAGGTTCTGATACACGTGTCAACATTCTCACAATACTCTTTTTTCCTTAAGTAAGTCGGAGGGTTTATTTTTATAAGACAAAACTTTTTGCAAAAAATGTTAGTACGTATTTGGATGTATGTTAGTACATACAAAAATACCTGCTCCAACTGGGAAGAGCTGGAAACACAGGTGGAATGTCAGCTCATTTACTAGGCAATAAATTTGAATGCAAATATGAAGTTACCCTGTTTTTGAAAAGCCCAATAAACAGTAAAATGCATTAGAGGCATTTGTCAGAGCTTGGTTTTGAAAAAGAAGACAGTGGACATACAGAGGTAGTTAAAATAGCTTTCAGATGGTTTAGGGATTTTCTACCGTGTGGTATTTTCAAATAAAACCCCAAAAGTAGATGCTTGACATTTGGGAGGGAAAATTTACAAGAGATGTATCTAGAAACCCTTCAAATGTTCCATTCCTGAAACACTACTCTAACATACAGTCTTCTCAGCTTCTTTGTCAGTATAATAGGGTTGCTGATATTTACTCCCCGGATTTACAGTGTGGGCAGAATGAGACTCCAGCAAACTGGATGCTGATGTGGCCAAGGAGGCCAGGACTTCTGGAGTCCCAAGGGTCTCCTGCCCTCAAATCAAAAAAGAACAATTAAAATTTGCAAGTTTTTGCAAAAGAACAATAAAAATTTCTTCCATGTATGGCTCACAAATAGCTGAAGTATGACTGTTAACTCCATAACTTAAAATCAACCCTGTGAATTTAGAATTTAGAACGGCTCGCCACGTTTCTAAATGCGGAGCTCTGGCACACTGGTGCTGGGTCTTGGCTCTGAGTGTGTGGGGTCTACTGCACACAGGTCACATGACCCCGGCCCAGATTTCTCTCTGAGAGTAGGGTGTGGGCTACATTGGGAGGGGCATTAGTCCTATCAGGGCGCCAGAGAACCCCTTAGAGAACTGCCATGCAATTTGCTGAATGGAACTGTTGTGGTCATAGGTATGTGGGGGAAATCTGCTTCATGATGGGCTTTCTACTTATATACCTCCTGTGACATTTTTATTCATCAGTATGTAACTGGTGTCCCTTCTGCCTTTACATTTTGGGAGTCAGAGAAAAATTCATCTTCTGGAATTCACTTCTGTAATTGTAGTTGTAAGTCTCTTCTGTGTATTGAATGTGTGACCTTCTAAATTATCCCACAGATTTACTGAGAGATGTGCATAACCTTGAAAACTCTATAGTGTGATTTTGTGTAATATTTTGTGTATAGCCTTTAAAATTATTCAGTGCAATTTTGTGTAGGTTTTGCTACCAATATTCCACTGATTTTTTATTTCTTAAAGTTTTGAGGTTAGAGGTATTGCCAAAGAGTTTGAGTTGTGAAATATTCTATACTTACAGCAAAACTAGTTTTCTATTTCAGTGCCTAAATACTTCCACAGCGGCTCAGGATCCCATTTCCATTGGGGAAAAGTCAGCCTCAGTGTCAGAGGGTGGTAGCTCCCCCTCCTGGCCCTCTGTGATTTTTAAATCTTGCTTTTTCCCTGTTCTCTCCTTTCCTGCATTAGACTTAGCTCTTATAATCATAAGGGAAAACTCTCCAGGTATCTTGATTGATTATCAACTCATCACAGTCAGGAAATTGCATGTGAAGTGTGCTCTTCCAGGTGCATTGTCTTTTAGAAATTTCTGTGACGGAAGAAGTGTTCTGTGTTTGTGCTGTCCAGTAGAGTAACCAGTACCTAGTGAGCACTTAACGTGTGGCTAATGCAGCTGAGGAACTGAATCTTTCGTTTTACTTAATTGTAATTAATTTAAGTTTAATTAGCCATATGTGGTTAGTGACTACCGTGTTAGACAGTACCGTTCATACACTAATAACTTCTCTCCGGAAATGCCTCTGCTCTGCTGGAGTGTTGCTCCTCGAATCAAACTTACCAACTTCCCTGACCAAGAGCAGGGAAGGATGCTTGCACCACACTGTGCAAAAGTACCCTTATCCTCTTGTCTCTGTTACTTGATAGCACCTGCTCCTTTAGATTTCAGGCCATGGCTGGGTGGCACCTACAGCAGTAATCTGTGGATAGCTGCTGACACTGGTTTGGGAGCCACATTTAGTCACAGTAAGATACAGAGCAAAGGAAAAGTGGAATGTGAAAAGGAGGGCATTTGGACTTTACTATAGTCTTACCAAGTTTTGTGGTGGGAATGAGAGATCTTTCATGAGAGTTTCGGCAGTTCAAAGGTGACAGGAGTTGGGAAGATCCTGAGTATCCCTACCAACAGCATCTGTAGCTGCCCCCCAAAACAATCCGAAGAAACATACAATTTAAGAAAAAAAAAACAGTGGCTAAATCTTCAGACTCTACTCCCAACTAGACTTTTACCCACAGGGTCTCTTAATATGAAAGTTCTAGAGCTTCCTCCAGTAAACCTGATCTGCGTAAAACTGGATTTGTAAAGCAGCTAATCTTGAGGAATCATGGTTTGCTTTAAAAAAATGACTCATTAAAGGTTTTTTTTTTTGATAGAAAGTGCTTATAAAGCATTTAATGATGCAATAAATAACATGACTTTTCACAGGCACAATAACATGGAAAGTAAGCCTACACCTGTGTTTTATAAATCAGTGACTAATATTCTAAATCCGAAGCCCATCATGGCCCAGTATTCCTTCAGGTTCCTTCAGAGAGGTACTTATAACTTGGTAACAGCATTACATAATATTGGAAATTGTTTTTGAGACAGTTTGTACTGAAGGCATGAGACAAAAAAGGTTTATTGCATTATGTTGTATTGATTTAATCTTATTCTATCACATGCTGAAATTGTTGCTTGTAAGGAAATAGATACCTTTTACTGAGAGTTTCAAGGCAGCTGAGGAATACTTGTGAACAAATCAAGTTTTTAAATTCAGACTTTTCCTTCACTCAGATGGAGAAGATGTGGAATAATTTACAAATGAATGAAAGGGGAGAGAGAGGAGAGAGGAGGCAATGTGTAGCTCTTGCAGTTGTCATTACTGGCCTCAGACACAAGAGGGAAGCAGAAATTAACTCAAGACTCCTCCCTATTAGTTACCCAATTAAATACCCACAAATAGGTAATCTTTGTATAGTCAAATGGACAAACATTTAAATAAACCAGCTTAGTGTCCCCATTATGAAAGAGTTTATTATTGCTTTAATTTTGGGAAGACAACACCCAATACCCATTGAAACTACCAGGGAGAAGTCATAGAAAGCAATGCACACAGTATCGAAGATACTTAGATCAGCAGTCAAATGAATTTAAAGTCAGGTGGGGCTCAAGTTCATACTGAGTGACCTTAGACATATTCCTTAGACTCTGAAACCCAGTTTTTCCCATTGGTAAAACTGGAATAATCACATCTGCTCATATCCCAGAATTGTTGAAAAATACATGAGACAATATATTTCTAACCACTTATATTCCCAACTACAGTCATGTCCCTAATACATGGTAGCTGCTATAATTTCTTTTTAAAACTTCTTGACCCAAGTGTTGTGCCATTTGTCACTCTTGCGAGAATCCAATAAGAGTACTTCTCTAGAAAGAATTCTTGTGTGCTGTGTGCAGGGTCTGGCAATTTTGTGTGTGTGGGGGGTTGGTGTTTGAGGGCTCTCTCACTTCATGATGCCACTGCCATTTTCTCTTTTGTCTCCCTCTCTCCTCAACTTCTGGTAAACCAGGAGAACTCTCTGTTCAGTCTCAGCTGTGGTTGTTCATGAGAAATCCGGGGAGGGGAGTTTGGGGCATGTGTCACTTGAAAATATAAGCTGTGGTTTGCATCCCAATGAGTGAGCTGGGAAAATCTGGAGCTGGTCTCTAGAGTTACTTTATGTTAGAGGAAGAGAATTGAACTATAGATAGTTTAACCGAGTTGCAAATACATTTTACAATTAAACAAAATGACCCATCCATAAAAATTTTCATATAAATTGTAAATATGTAAAACTTGATGCAAAATAAAATTCAGTCAGGCCTATTAAAATTATTTATGATGATTCCTTCTTTTAAGAAAGTTCTCTGTTTACTATATAGTAAATATTTTGAATTTAATCAAAAGTACAAACAGGTCTCCAGAGGGAATGTTTAACATATTAAGAACAGAAATTATTTAAGGGTACATTAGAGTATTGTTCAAACAAAGGGTGATAACTATGAGTAATGGTTTTTCTAATCATCAGAAGAGATTCCAGAGAGAGCCTGTAGTTGGCAAGAGATGACAGCACATGCCTGCGAAGAAGCACTGGTTACTTTATATAATCACCATAAGTTATACTGAATTTCTTTAAAACTCTACCAGGTTTCCTCACATTGACCAAAAATTAGTGAGCTTTTATTTATTCTCATTTCTCACATTTAGTCATAAATCATATATGTTATTTTTCTCCCTTCAGAATGCTTCGGTATGTTTCAGTTCTACCCAGACCCAGCTTCCCTGGCTCCTAATTGGTGTCACCGCCCCCAGGTAACGTGCAGCAGCCACCTTGCTAAGGCATCAAGTTGCAGGCTCTTGACTTTTCAAATTTTCATCAGTATTTTGTCAAATCGAGTTCCTAAACCCATTTTCATTATTCCTTGTCTTTAAAGTCATGATAACCTATTTCCTATTTTAATAGTGTGATTTCTTGAGCTAGGCCTAGCTAGGATGTTTCCACCTACTGTGTCTAATCCTACAAGAAGTCTTTACAGGATTATGCACATTTCGGAGATGAAATGCTTGGGGAGGTTAAGTAACAACATATGAGTGGTATGTGAACACCAGGACTTACCCCAAAGCCCACTTCTTCCTCAAGGTACTCTCCATCTCATGGTAACATGTACGTCGGTTACACTTCTACTTGTCATTCAAGACCTCCCAGAGACTGGTGCAGTACTACCTTTTCTACTGTTTTTCTTCTTTAAGGGTCTTCTCTGTCTTTTCAGACCATTGTTATATTGCTGTACAAATCTATGTTATATTCCATATTCAAATGTGTCACTCACAATTAATGGTCTTTTATTTTCCTAAAGAATTCTTTCTTGCCTCACCCATGTTATTTATGGTAGAATATCTTCATAATTTTTATGAATTAGCTTGTCTTAATTTTAAAGTTTAAAATGGTATAAAAACCACAGACAAGATGGTATAAATACACTTGTCCTTATTCCTGCTGCTACGTACAGCTAAAAGTCCTGAACATTATGTATAAAACAAAATAAGAAGGTGGAGAGAAGGCAGACCAGTTCTGGAGACCCCAGGACACTGAGAATGGCACAGCGGTGAATTCTGTGTTTTCCTTTTGCTTCTCATACCCCAGCCTGGGCCCTGGATAGGCCAGCAATGTGGAAACACTAATGAGCACAGGCAAAATGAGCCCCCTAAATACTTGCTCTCCCTAGTCATTGGACCAGGGCAGGGATGGCCTAACAAGACAGAAAAGTCTTAGACAACAACCACTGTACCCAAGCCAAATGCCACAGGGAACACTTGCAGGCTCCTGGGGCTGCCCTTCTTGCTTCTCTGCATCTTCATGAGAACCATGGTCCCACTGCTACACCTGCCAGGGAAGGTTGAGTAGGGAGCTGAGACTTCCATCCTGTAAGGGGGACACAGGCACCCTGTGGTTTCTCCTGGAGTGGTGTGAGAGAAGGCCAGTGGGGACCGTTGTCAGGTAGTCTCTTCCTTAGAAAACAGACTGTGTCATGTGTCAGTGTGTCACAGTCTCAGGACACTGAGAATCTACACTTCAAACAGACGGGAAGTCAGTCTGGATCCAGAAGGCAAATGAAGTGGAATGAAACTTTGGGGGTTGTCTTTTTGGGGAAAGAGGGTGGTGTTCTCTGAACCTTCTCTGGCACTTTATCCAGAGAGAGTAGATACTGAAGCTCACTGGGTGCTCCAGCTCTAAGGAGTACCTGTGCTTTTGGGTGCTTTAACTGGAAACCACATTGCTCTTGAGGTAAACAAATGAGGAGGGAGGTTCCTGCCAGACAGGACAGGAACCGGGAAACTGTGAGAAGACTTGCTCAGGTGTTTGCACCAGAGAGGCTCAGCCTGAATCATGGAAGATGCCTGGGGCGGTGGCACAGCGTCTGCTGAAAGGCCTGGCATAATAGGACTGGCATAGTAGCCAACAGTTTGGAAACTTCTAGCCAAGTGGGCTAGCATTTAGGGCACTGCTCTGCTCCTGAGCATGCATTCAAATGCTACCTAGGGAAACTGAGGCAAAAGACCAATCCTATGGACTGGGTTAAAATAATGAGACAGGACGTACACTCTGTGGGTACTGGGTTTTCTTGGGCCCACTGGTTACTAAATCTGTAGACAGCAAGATGAGGATTCACTTCTGCGTCTTGTGTCTGTGGGGACTGGCCTGGGAAAGCACAGGCAGATCCAGCAGCCAGCAGTTGGAGAAAACAAAGCAGGGAGATGTGGAAGGAGTCGACCAATGTGCCTCGGCCCTTACTGCTGCCACAAAGGTCAGTTTGCCTACTTGGTTGTCTCGCAGGAGAATTGATGAAGTTCTTATTTTTTATTTGTAAAAGTATAAAGAATATTATTCCTTTCATTAGTGGTCAAAGGGGAAAATAAACAAAGTCAGTCTTCACAGTTTCAATCTAGGATGGAAAGGGTTTCCCAGGCCTTGAGTCTAGATGAAAGAGTAGGAAAGTTAACTTTACTTGGTTCATGCTCTTGATTCAAGATAAGCTCAAGTTGCAGGTTTCAGAAGGTGTGACAGGGCATAAAGTAGAGCTCAAAATGTCACTGCTGTTGTAAGTGATAAAGAAGTTAAAGATGCCAGCATTCGTAGTATGGATTAACATTTGTAGATTCATTCATTTATAAAGGGCTCTGAGTGGTGACAATTAGTTTTAAGTGGAGCAGATCCAACCCATGCCCTGTTAATGTACTTGCCCACTGTTTCTCTGTAGGTAGCTCAAGTTCTCTGTCATGGAAAATTCCTACTGAAGTCATGTGAATTATAAACCATAGTTTTCCCATTCATGGTACTATCTATAGAGTAAGGGGTTTTCTGTTAATGTTAATATCTTTTTTCTGAAAACGAGATATAGAGGAATTAATAATTTCCCTAGAGGACTTTGAGATGCTGGAGGGAAAATTGTTTTCAGAACCCAGATCTTCAGAGCCCTTGGCCACTCTCAGAGGGCTAAACCTAGATTTTGGTACCTCATTTTGCCTACTTGTGAAATAATAGCAGCACTTACCTCTCTCGGCTATTTTAAGGAATGGCTGATGCAGATGTATTGGGAGTGTAAAGGAAACATACAGTAGGGTGTCAGAGTAGAAGAATTCAAATAAAATCAGGGCAGCTTTGTATGAATCTATGAAAATTCCATTCCCAGGGACCCCAAAGGGATGTAATGTAGATGCCGAGTCTGGAGGGACTCTCAAACCCCTGTAGACCCTGATTCCTGGATTTCTGGGCACGAAGCTGCAATGAGCAGGGAGTTCTCTTGTCTGTCCTCTGGGCTTTAGGGCATCTTATGCCAAGTTAGAAGATTTTTGGCCTCAGCCCTTGGAAATTTAACACTTTTTTCTCTCTTTTTCTTTTTCTTTTTCTTTCCCTCTGGTTTTTCAGGCGTGTTTACAAACTAGTAGCTAGGGTTAGTCTACCAATCCTAGAAATTCCTCCTCTTCAACTGTTTCTACAGTCTTCCCTCTTCTGGTCCCCCATTCTTTTGAGCTTCTTGAGTTCACATCTCTGAAGATGTATAACACATTAAAGAATGAATGAAAACTAGAGTGTTTTTTAGTGGTAGTCATATGAAAACAATGGTGGATGTCATCAAATCATTGCACGGGGAACCTATTTGCCTTATATCAGCTTTCTATTTGCATTTCCAGTACATTTTTGTAGTCCTCTTGGTCCTCTCTATGAATTTCTATTTGTGGTGTATGTCCCATGTAGTTCTCAGTTTATTGGCAAAGTGAAGACATAGACATTTTCAGAATCTGAAAGACAAACAAAACTTAACAAGGCTTTGGCCTCCACCATCAGTTACCTTGGTTCTCAGTCATTTTCACTTACCCTTCTCTTTGAGGATAGTTTTATGGTGTCAAAACACTTCAAATATATAGGAACATTAATAGTCAAAATTTACATCACACACTGAGTCTCTGGCAGCAGAGACTGAAAAAGTGCTGGCCCCACTGCCACAGGTGGTGTCTCAGATTCTGGAGGGGTATCTCAGCTGCATAGATGCACACTGAGAAGAGTTGGGTCTCAACCTCAAGCCGTGCTCCACAGCCCAGGGCATCAGCACCAAGAAGAAACATCCATATAACATCTGGTTGTGAAAATCAGTGGAGATTCTGTGTGCCAGGGAGAGAGAGGAAGCAGCAAGAAACACAGGCTCCCTCTTAAAAGGCCAATGCACAAAATCTCATTTCTAGCCACTCACCTTGGGCTCCCACAGAGAGAGGAAAGAGCAAGCGAAGGTCATGTGAGTAGAGACTGGGTTTGTGGTTCCGGGGGGAGAGCCGAAAGGACACCACCAGAATCCCTGTGCTGAGTCCCTTTCCCACACCGCAGATGCTGTCTTTCTTGGGTGGAGCACTCTGCTTTGTAAGACATCAGCCTGGGGGAAAGCAATAGCCCCACACTCCAAACCCCTGGTCATCCCACTCTGTGTAGTTTGTGCCTGGTGTGGAGTCAGCTGCCTGGGCTCAGGTTTAGAGGTCTAGGCAGACTCAAGGGGTATCTGCAACTGAGTGGAGTGGCACTGGGGTGGGAGGCATTTCTCCCACTTTCCCAAGAAACTGACTGACACCTCCACCTCAAAGGAGATCTTCTAGCCCCACTTCTTGGGCTCCTGGCAGTCCTGCACCTCTGACTCCTGGTGGCTCCAGCCTCCTGAGGCCTGGGCATAATCTGGGACACACTAAATTGTGTGGCTCTGGGGTGGAGGCCACTCTCCCCACCTTCCCCCAAGCCTGACCAGCACCTCCCCCTCATGAGAGATCTACTATCCCCATCCTCCCTACTCCAGCAGCCACACCCTGCTGAGATTGGACTTCTGGTGGAATTGGGGACAGACTGAGTTTTATGGCTTCAGGGCAGGGTAGTTAACATTTTTCTTTTGCATGCCCAATGAGTGCAGGGCCTTCCCTTCACATGGACAAATCTTGATTTGCCTGAGCCTGATAAACTCTGCTGGCCTTACCCTGAGACTCTCTGATACCCTGCTCCACCACGATAGTGTGCGAGCGCCCAGCAAGTGGCAGCTAGACTGGGTATACCTTGAAACATTTGCAGCATTTGCTGAGTGATCTCAGACACAGCACTGACACTGAGATTGAACTGTATCAGTCTGGTGAACACCACTCGCCCCTACCTGCTGTCTCACTAAGAACCTACTTCATGTGACTCAAGTACCACCAGAGGCTCTTTCAGTGACTGAGCCTAGAAGGCAGATGGCAGGTGGAGACACGCAGAGGTGGATTTTGGAGTGCCTTGGGACTTTAGCTGAACTTTCTCCCAGGCCTGGTGCTGGTAAAAGTCAGTGTTGGTGCACAGCTTGGTTGTTCCCACACATACCTGGGCCCAGCAGAGGCAGCCGCAACTATGTAATGCTTTTTTGCTCCAGAAAGCTTGCCTGTAGCCAGTCACAGACAGCGACTGACATTGGGCTACATCAGAGTCTTCCCCAAAGGGCCCTAGAACCAACATACTCAGTGGTCAGCTTTATACAACATCAGAGCAGAATCCCATTAGCTTCATAAGCAACATATCAAAAGGGAGATCTCAGAAGGTACCAGCCCCTGCTGAGGCAATTCCACTTTGTGTCATCAGTACCTGCACAGGAACTCATACACAGTGATCAGTGTTGATCCTCATAGTCACCCAGCCTGAGGGTTGACCCCATGCACGAATGAGCCAGTAGCAATAGACTCAGTTACAACAGGATGACCACAATAACCCACACAAGGGTCAGTCCTGAAGCACTCAGCTCAGGTGATCAAGGAGACTGCACCACACCTACTTTACAGGACTTTACAGGACACCTACTACATAAAGCCACCCTGCAAAGACTGGGAGTCATAGCAGATCAATCTAATAAATAGAAACAAACATAAAGAGATGGCCAAAATGGGTAGACAAAGAGACATGACCCAAATGAAAGAACAGGAGAAATCTCCAGAAAAAAAGCTAAATGAAATGGAAGCAAAGAGACAACCCACTGAGTGGGAGAACGTACTCGCCAATGAGGCATCTGATAAGGGGTCAATACCCAAAATTTATAGAGATCTTATACAACTCAACACCAAAAAAACAAACAATCCAAGTAAGAAATGGTCAGAAGACCTGAATAGACATTTCTCTAAAGAGGACATACAGATGGCCACTGTACATATGAAAAGATGCTCCATGTTATGAATTATTAGAGAAATGTAAGTTAAAGCCAGAAGGAGATATCACCTCACAGCTGTAGAATGGCCATCATCAATAAATCAACAAACAACAAGTGTTGTTGAGGGTGTGGAGAAAAAAGAACCATTGGGCACTATTGGTGGAAATGCAGTCTGGTGCAGTCACTGTGGAAAGCTATATGGAGTGACCCCAGAAAATTAATGATGGATCTGCCTCATGAGCCAGTGAAACCACTTCCGGGAATATATCCAGAGAAGCCTGCAATACTAATTTGAAACAATATATGCACCCCTATCATTGCACTGTATTCACAATAGCCAGGATTTAGAGACCAGGATTTGGAGCCCAAGTGACCATCTGTAGATGAGTGGGTAAAAAACAGGTGGTACATTTATGCAATGGAATACTACTTGGCCATAAAAAAATAAGAAAATCTTATCTTTTGGGACAGCATGGATGAACCTGGAGAGTATTATCCTAAGTGAAATAATCCAGTCAGAGAAAGACAAGTACCAACTGATTTCACTTATATGTGGAATCTAATGAACAAAATAAACTGACAAACAAAATAGAAACAGAGACATGGATATGTGGAACAGACTGACAGCTCTCTGAAGGTATGGCTGTTGAGAGGCTGAGTGGAAAAGGTGAAGGGATTAAGAAAAAAAACTCATAGACATAGATAACAGTATGGTGATTACCAGAGAGAAAGGGGGTAGGAGGAGGTAGAAGAGGGTAAAGGGCAGATAAATGGTGATGGGAGGAGACTTCACTTGGGTTGGTGAACAGAGATGATATATTATACAGATGATGTATTATAAAGTAGTACACTTGAAACCTGTAGAATTGTATTAACCAATGTCACCCTTGTAAATTTCAATAAAAAATTTTCCATCAAAGAAAGAAAATAAAGCCACATTTCTGTCACTTAGTCAAACTCAGTATGTCACCCAGTGTAGAAAATATGCTGTCCCTGCACTTCTTGCTAATTACCTGTTACTGCTGCTGCCTCTGCTCTAAAGAGGAGAAGGGAACTATTCTGAAAACTATAATTGGATGGTAGATTATGTGTAACTGAGGCCAGAGGTAATCATTAGTTACAGTAACTAGTAGGTCAATAAAAACTATCTGTAACAATTGAATAGGAAACTCTCTCTTTTAGTGAACACAGTTATTTTTTATTCAATTCATGTTTCCTCTGTCTAAATATTGTGTCAATAGAACTAAAAACATAGTTCTGAAGCAAAAAAAATGGTGGGCATATCAAAATTTCTATATTGAGATTTTTTGTATTTACCCATTTTACTTAGTTGACATAAGCTCTTTTGAGGCAAAACTGGATGTGTGGTCCAGAGAGACAGTGGAGTCAAACCTCAAATGACCTTGTGCCTGATTCTTGCACCTTTTACAAGTTCATTCCAAAAATACCAGACAGTTTGCGAGTCCCTCCTCTTCTGCGAGTACTGCCCACTCTCATGATTACCTCAGTTTGGATGGCTGGAAACAGTCAGGAACTTGGTGCTGCAGAAGAAGAAGCGGCATAGAGTTAGAGGAATGGTAGAATTGGGTGTTCCTGACCTCGAAGTAGGTTTAACATGAAACAAAGCAAGCAAACCTAAATATTTGGCAGGACATTTTGAAAGGGAAAGATAAAATCTTTAGAAAGCCATTTGTTTGGGGCAGTCACGACCTTGAGAACACAGTGCCATCAACTGAGCAGTCACCTGGTCAGTCCTGACAGGAACTCCACCTGCCCATTGCAGCTCAGGTTCAACTGGATCCGATGCCGGCATTTTTATTTTGTTTTGGTTCTCAAAAGTGATTTAGAAAAAAAAACAAAGAAAATCCTTGCCTTCCTTATTTTATACTTCCTGAACAACACCTGCCTTCTTTTCTAATTTTTTCTATTCTTTTCTACCTTTGCAATCCCTGGCCCATATGTGCTTTGTTGAATGCCAGTTTTAGGTCAACAGATGTGGTCACAAAAAACAAGAACTAGAAAATTAGAAAATCTCACTGCTTTGTGGTGCTTATTAGCATGAAAATGCAGCAGTATGCTTTACATTTTTTAGTAGAGGTCTCCTTGTGGGCATTCTACTCATTGGCTTATGGACATTATTACTAAGAAATGGATCCTTCTGTATAGGTCTGTTTAATTAATTAAGAGATGTATTCATGTGACAGACAAAAAACAGCTGAGAATCTGGGATATGATTCCTGAGTTAACTGTCAAAATGTTAAGAATTTAGAGGGAGGTAGGAATTGAGAGTCATCTGTTGTATAGTTTGCTCTTCTCCCCTCCAGATGGAAATCTCTCTAGAAGTGTCACATAGCCCTTGAGTTCAGGAGTTGAAGACTTATTAGATAATAGTACAGACCCTCTACAATCTATGACTTAGTGTAGAAACTCTCTTTAGAATATTCTAGATAGATGGACACATAACAAATGCTTATTAAACTTCCCAGGATGGAAATGTAGACAAGACATACCATTACATTTGGGAAATCTCAATGTTTAGAAACAAATTATTTTTGGGGAGCTGATTTCTAGCCCCTCGATGGGTCCACATATGGGCCCTGGAGAGGTCCCTTTGGCACGCTTTCAGAGAGCTGAAGGCCACTGCTATTGCTCCTCAGAGTTTCTCTGTTTCCAAGTAAAACACTTTTGTTCATTTACCCACCATTCCCATATCACCTTTGCCACCACGCCGGATGACTATTCCTGGGTCAGCCACAGAGTAATTGGCGTTCTCTCTGAAGTAACATGCCTGGGTCTGAATAACTGCTAGGTGTGACCCGTTTTGTAAAAGTTACCCTTTCTGCGGGACCACCTTTAATCTACACTGAACTGACCGCATCCTTATATAACAGTTAACATTCTAAGAACATTTCTAGTGAAGAAATGCTTTATTAATCTGTGCTTCTTAGTTTCTTGTAAACCATTCTGCTTTCTAAGTCTCATTTCCCTCCAAATGCACTCCTGACATGCTAGTTATTTGCCATCCTTTGAGAGAGGGATGAGTTTCTGAAGTGGACTGGTAATTCAACAATTCCATTGAATTAAAGTTAATATTAAAGAAAATAAGAAGAGACAGGACAAAAGGCTGAGATTTTATTGACAGAAACATGTTCTGAAAGTCTATTGTAAGGATCTTGAGACAAAGTATACTAAAACACCAAAAATGTTAAGTAAACTAGTGGTAGGACTTAAAGACACTTTAAGGCAGAAGAAATTTGAGGTGTTCTTCCAGATAATTCAAGTATCTGACACCTACTGACATCTCTTCTCCTACAGTTCTGTTTTAAAATCTATTTTATGACAATTTTACACCAAAAAATGGGTGTCAGAGAATTACCTTAGAAAAAATGGTTGCTGAAGAATTACCTTAAAGAAAATACTATTGACAATAATTTCATAAGTTATGAGTAACATTTTTCTCATTTTTATATTCGTATATTTTTAAACTTTCCTTTTTCAGTATGTTATCTTCATAATGGAAAAGTATTTAATTTGAAATTATAATGACTTTTTTATGCATTTTTCTTTAGTCTGGTATATGTGATAAAATCTAATATAACATGTGCAAGTACATAGAAAGACTATGGGTACTAACAAAAAAAGCTGTCAGAGGAAACATTTCTGAAAAAATTTAACACAAGTTTTGAAGATATTTCAAACCTTCCCTTTGCTAAACAGCAAATTCTTTGAAACCTGAGTAGTGGTCTCAAAAACAGTACAGACAGAGTTACAAGAAAATATTTGAATCCTACCTTAAAATAGTTTCTTTATAAATAAAAAGTCTGAAATAGTTTTGAATTCAGATTCAAATAATTTCCAAAGCATCTTAGATTAGTTTGTTCTGTAAAGGGGAAACTTTAAGCTTTGAGAAGAAATCTTGTTCTAGAAACTCATGAAGTTGTCCTACCTGATTCTGAATTTCCAAAAGTGAAAGGCTTACCATAAAATAGGATTTTAAGTTTGTGGCTGCTGTGTACAGAGCAACACTGCATACAGACCGCCCCAATTTCCAGCCTGCAGAGCCAGTGTGGGCCTCCCCCGTTGTCAGTGGTCATCAACAGCCTACCATGTGTCTCAGGTCAATGTCACACTCTCATTTGTTCTATTCGAATTGCAGTGAGTGGAAAACAGATTTCTGGTTCTGGGAAAGTTTTTCTTAGTTTCTTTATCTGCGTCATGAGGAGTTTGAACTAAATGCCTTTCAAGACCTCTACCAGATGTAAAATTCTTACAGACACACCTGCCTAGGAATTTTCATCAAAACTCTGGAACAGAAAGCTGGAGTATTTGAAATGATGTTGGTTTTATCTTTGACATTTTTAATGTGACTGCTACTACTAATGTTCTGTCTCTTTGTTTATACAGACTGGGGCCGAGCTCTTACAGATTTCTGAGGCACCTTTGTAGTCACGCTCTTTAATTCTTATATTTCTTCTTTTTTATTTACTCAGGGTTTATACTTTTTATCTTATTTTTTCATTTTTTGTTTTTTTCTTTCTGATTTTTCCTTTTTTGTCTCCTGCTTGAGATTTTGTGAAATTAGTTGTCCTTTGGATGAAATAAACACCATGAAAACACTGGCATCGCTCAGTTCCAAAAAGAACATTATTTTTTCACAGCACTAAATTATAACCACTTAAATGTTTGGTGAATCGGTACCATCTCCTGCTCATTTAATGAAAGTGCAGTTGTAATTGTGCTAGGTCACCATGCTTTCTTTCCTTCCTGCTCATCTGCAGGCTCATTTTACTGTTATTTTCCCTTAAAAACCTCTTCTCACAAAAAGATCTGACATTTCATGAGCATTCATTCTACTTGAGGCCTAATATTTACACTACCAAAATGCTGCTCGGAGAAAAGCTTCTTGGATTTTAAAATTATTTTATTATTTACATAGTCACATGAAGATAACAGAAGAAGTAGCACTGATAGCCCTGGATTTGGGAGCCATGACCCTTTTCCTACTGTGCTCCCCACCCCCACACATCTAAAGGAGTATTGGGCCATAAGAACGGGTTTGCATTTCCTGAATATCTACCTGTATCCAGTGTCGGAAATGTGGACATGCTGAGGGGAAAGGAGAGCCTAAATGTCTTCTAGGTGACTCTGGGGAAAAGAGCTTGGGGTTACAAAAATGTGATGCTCTCTGAGTGAAGAATTTAGTAACTAATTCTGTCAGTTGAATGGAACATGCCATCCATCAGAAGGTAACATGCACAGAAAAATGACTGCAAAGTGATTGATTTGATGACCATTTTATTTTTGTAGTTCGAGAGTAAATATAGGGTCAGAATACATACATAGATTAACTTCATCATGATAAGATAGCAAAAATCTTAATATTCAGAAAAAAAGCATAAGTAGTCTTCTAGAATAATCTAGAATTTATGTTCATTTACCTCTCTTTTCCTTATACAGGCCTCATCACTGAAAGGAATATGTCAACCAGAAATCCTTAGAAAAATTTCTCAGAAATACACCTGGTAGAAGTCGTGACAGAGCGATGGGGGCAGTAACAATGAAAGTTAAATAAAAATATGTTCATCTGATCTTCCTTTTAAAGAACAGTTTTACCTTTGACCTCTAAGAAAGTATTCTAATGCCTAGCAACTAGACCATTACATTTGTTTTCCAATGTCAAATTGGGCATGTGCTCCTTGTGCTATGTCACAAGACTAGTGCCATGACCATATGGAGAAAGAAACAATGTCTTTATAATAATATATTTAAGATGTCCTTGTCTTGTCACCCTCCAACCCTAAGATACTCAACATTGCTTTAGAAATCTGAGAGGGATCCAGGTTTGGAAAAAAAAAAAGAACATGTTGTTCTGGGGAGAAGTGCTGCTTACGTTTTAACCACGAGTACAAAGCCTATTTTTGTAGTTGACATGTATATATTATATGCATTGAATAGTAATGAAAGTATTGGAAAGTCTCCAATTGGTACTGACTGCCAGGGTGATTTTTAAATCTCTGGTGATTTTAGGGTCCTCGAATGCAGTTTCGGGGAGCTGCTTTAACAGTGGACACCTGTGGCTTGTTCTGTGCCAAGTCACTGTGGCAGCTATTTAGTTGTCCTTCAGGAATTAAGGCTGTACTTATGGCTCCAAAAGGCCAGCTTTCCCTGTCCCGTTATCACCTGAGATCAACTGTTGTTTAAAGGTTATGACAAACGACAAAATAGCTTATTTTCGGTCTTTTCTGGCCCAGCATTGTGTTGGTCAACTTGGGCCTCTACTCTGTTGACATTACACAGAATGTTTCTGGAATGTGTTGCTGGCTGGCAGGCATTTCGTGCTTGTGAATGTAGCATCACTCTGAACCATGCCTGCATCTCCTTTCATTCTCCAAAGGCAGGTAGGATCCTGGGTCCTCAGAGTTTATAGCTTTATTGCAGTAAGAGGATAAGGGGAGGTGGTGAGAGGGAGTGCCTCAGGGATTCTTGTGTTTGCATTGAATCTTGAATTGAGAGCAGTTGCCTGGGAAACAAAACCTAAAAAAAAATCTCATTTTTGCATGCATCTTCAAATCTTCAAATGGCAGGACGTGCTTCTGTGTTGAAAAGAAGTCCTCAAGTTTAAAGGCCTGAGAAGGCAAGGTTTATTAGCTGCCCAACCCACCTCAGCATACCACAGATACTTTCTATCACACTGCTAGTCAAATTGAACATGCAAATGTTAAAAACAGAAATAAAAAAGGTTAAGGTGTTCTCTGGCCCTGTGAGTGGTGAGGCATCAGGGAGCAGCAGAAAGCATGCTGCAATGCAGTCAGAAAACTCATTTTCAGAATGTACCTCTATTGGTAACTTACATTTTAACTGATGGTGTGAGCTTCATCTGTGTCATAAATAAACTTCCCCCTCTCAGTGCCTCCATTGGTAAAAGGGAGGGCTGGTCTGGTTTTCAGGACACTATCTCTCCCCACCCTCAACCTAGATCTGATCATTTCCTGGGCCTGTGAGATTCTGTCTTAAAGCTGCTGGTCAGTGTCTTCCAGTAAATCTTTATTGAGCACTGAGGATGCCACTAGTGCAGGGGTGGTAAAACTCTTCATTTACACTCTTAGGCTCTGTACCTGGGGCCTGTGAATTAAACTGACAAAAGACAGAGTGATAGAAGAAAATGTTTGTTTTGTTAGCACATGGGAACTTCACAGAAAAGAAGTGAAAACTGAAAGAAGCAGTTAGGCTTCAGAGCTTATATACCATTTTAACGAAGGGTAAAAAACTAGGGAGAAGTGAAACGAAAAGGGATTTGATTTCTAGGGGTCATAGATTTTGGGAAGACCAGTGTATGGGGGAAACTAATGGAAGATTCAGGTTATTTCCTAGCGTTTGTGATGCGGACTCAAGTCAGTGTGTGTCTCCAGTGGTAAGAGCCATCTCTGGTGACTGAGAGGCATCCCCCTCGTCCTGGGACAGGGGAGGGAGACACCTTTACAAATGGAGGTGCGTGCCCTGCTCTTTAGGCAGAATGGAGGGCCGAGTGTTCCCCCTGCACCTGCTATTTCTCAATTGCTGTTAGCTCAAAATATTTTACACCAAAGTGGCATATTTTGGGGTGGCGTATTCTCATCTCCTTCATTAGCTGGATTTTTTTCTGGCACTCCTTTTATAAATTAACTTATTGATCCATTACTTATTAATTGAGAGCATTAATTATAAAACCAGCTGCATCTGTCTGTATCTTTACTTTTGTAAATGACCTCACATGTAAATTCACCAAATAAATGTTCCATTAAAAAAAGTAGATTTTTTTTGCATTTAAAGTATCAAAGAAAGGCACTGATTTTTCAGAGATAATGCCAGCTCAAGCATGTATGTTTATTAGGAATTTTTTCCTTCAGAAATACATTCGGAGGAAAGTTGATTGTGCTAGAGATAATTTTCATAACGAGTGTGTGTTCATGTGTGTGTCTGCCACTAAGTATATGAATAAAAACAAATGTTTGAGATGGATATTATTGTGTTTTACTCTTATACTAAAGGGTATATTGTGCTGTACTCTTAAAAAGTATAACAGAGCAATAAGAAAGCCTTATTCTTGGTCTATGGGAAGGATAGGCTTGTTAATAAACTTTGCTGGTTTATTGTTAGTTGAGTTATACAAACAAAAAGCAGTTTTTCTTGGAGATGGCCTGAATAACCTCAATAATTAATTCATTATAAATAGGTAACAATTTGCGTTTTTGTGAGCAGTATATCTTTTCTTTTTCATGTTCTGGAGTCAATGGCACGTAACAGGAGTACTCTAAATTAACACCTGTTATGCAGTTTCTTTAACTGCAGGTAACTTCCTTTCCGTGAGCCCTGCTTCCTGTGCCTGGCATTTAGTTACTTCTATCTCCAAATGCCCAATCCAGCCCATTGCCTCAGGCCTTTTTCAAGTGCTGCCTTGCCCAAAACCTTTGATGCTTAACTTCCTTCGCAGAACTGCTGTGGCAGACAATTTTGTCTATGTCTCTCTTACAAAATGATCACTCTCTACCATATGTGCCTGTCACTTCCCTACATGGCTTATATCATCTACGAAGGTGGGAGCTCCTGAAGACGGAGTCACAGAGACCTGCACAGTGCCTTGTCCAAAGCTGTCCTCAGTAAATATTTCACCGAAGACTGAAAAGGAGGGGACCGTACAGTGACAGTTCTTGGATAGAATAACCACCGTTGATTATCTTTGGAGAATGTTTTGTTCATTTATTTTCAGTTGGTAGATACTCAAGGACCATGATTTAATATTCATAAAAACCTGAGCAAAACAAAAACAACAACAAGCAACACACTAAATCTTAGGCAAGATGACAAATGGCAAATCCAAACATACATTTTGGTCCAACATGAAATATAATTAATTTAGATGTCATGCTCTGTTTTTGGTGACTTATTGCCTGATCTTCCTATGAGCATGGAGGAGTAGAAGTTGACTGTGATGTATGGGTGTGTCGGGGTGTGAACAATCATCTTGGGATGTAAACATAAAAACTCTTTCACAGCACTGCTTGCATTCAGTTGGTACACGTGGTTCTGACCTACCAACATCAATAGCAAATCAGGGGTTACCCAAATGGCACCTTTCCAAAGAGAGCTAGAAAAAAAATGGATACAGAAAACCAGCTGATTGTCTAGGCATCTTCACGAGTAAACTTTTGAATCTCCAAAAATGAACTGCAGGAAACATTGCTGGCACACAGGGAAATTAAGCCTTCGTGTGAATTGGAGTGAAAAGGGCACAGTTCCTGGTCATCTTACAGTCACCAAGAGAAATAAGTCACTCAGACTGTGCAACCTGGCATAAAAGAAACACTGACACATTTTTAGATAATAAGGAAGATCTTCATCATGGAGATCTAAAATGAAATCTAATAAAAATAATAAAAGTTGCTAAATGAGATAGCAAGAAAAAAACATGTAGAGCACGAACATACTCCATAGATTTGTACTCAGTGTTTCAGTAAAATGTCACTTCATTTGGTACAGAGAGCAAAGTTTCATTGCTCCTGTCAGTCAAAGGAAGTAACCAAAATATTGACCTTTACCAGATCCCTATAGATTAAAAAAGCTTTTCCTTATAATAAAGATTCTGGCCCTGAGAAGTTGAATTCAGAGAAAACCTGCTAATACCACTGTTCTGAGGTTGGAGAGCTGAGTAATTAAAGAGGTTGTGCTCTAAACCCAGTGGCCTTCTGTTGTAGAACAGAACAGATGAGTCAACATAATGCTTTCTGCTTATCAGTGAAAAATAATGGGCATCACCAACTACACCCCAAACAGGCTGCAGATGACCTAGACGGTAATATTCGTAGTTGCCATGTACTATGGTGGGTTCCATAACTCTACAGAGTTTTGTTGCTTCAAGTTTTGACCTCTCTTCAGAAGGGGTTCCCTTGTGCCAGGAAGAGCCCCACTGAGCATAAACCAGGGACCATTTACTATAGCAGCATTGGCTGTAGGTGGCTACTGGGCACTGGAAATGTGGCCAGCCTGCGTTAGGGTGTGCTGTGAGTATAAAACACAAGCCAGAGTTTGAAGACTTAGTATGAAAAAAATGTAAAATATTTCCATAGTTTTTTATATTGATTTCATGTTGAAAGGGCAATACATTGGATATATTGGATTACATAAAATATATTGTTAAAACTCATTCCACCTGTTTGTTTTCTGAGAAATGTGGCTTTAATGCACATGGCTTAATTGAATGTGGTTATTAGAAGACTGAAAATTACATCTGTGGCTGGCATTCCTGGCTTGCATTATATTTCTATTGGACAACTCTAGTATAGGAGAAAGGCCTTATTATTATTTTTTTAAAAAGGCCTGTGGCCATGTTCAGGTTCCAGCCCATGATCTTCAAAATGCCCAGGGCTAGAGCCAAGAGGCTGTGGGTGAGTCTGTCATCATTTGGAAATGTGTGTCAAATAGAAGGCCAGTGATAAAACAGTAATTATCTGGTCTGAAGAAATATGCTCCCTCCATTTCTCCAAGCCTAAAACTCAGCTCCTTACAGCAATACCACATGAACATATTTATGTTTTAAACAACTCTAGTCATTTAAAAACAACTCCTTTTGGCTGGAGGTATTTCGGCTTGAGATGTGGTCTTCTATTCATGCAATAGATTTGATGCCCTAAGGAATGAGGCTCAAATATTGTATAATCATTAGAATAAATGTGGTACTTGTGAGGTTAAATAAACCTGATACTGATGATGCTAAATATCATGAAATTGTTACTGAATCCAATGCCTACTGCTGAGTCAGCAAGAAGGAAAAAATTCTATGTGTCATTAGAGATTCTTTCATTATCTTTCTTTCATCATATTTTCCCTCTGATAAAATTCATCGTGAGAGCTCAAAATGTATTCAGTAGGTGTTCTTGCAAGTCACTATAACAAAGTGTCATAGTCTGAGTGGCTTTATTTCTCTCAGTTCTCTAGGCTAGAAGTCCAAGATCACCAGGATCAGAGTGGCAGCATGGTCAAGTTCTTCTGAGGCCTTTTTCTGGGTTATAGATGGCCAACTTCTCACTGTGTCTCTACCATGTTCTCACATGGTAGAGGGAAAGTGAGATAGCTCTCTGGCCTCTTTTTTAAAATTTAATTAATTAATTAATTGATTTCATTTCAAAGTATTTTTATTTTCAGAGCTTGTTCAGTCATGAAAACCTATGCATATTTTTAATTATATTTTATTGCTCATGTTATTATAGTTCCTATTTTTTCCCCCTTTGCTCCCATCTACCTGGCACCTCCCACTCCCTCAGGCAATTCCCATACCATTGTTCATGTCCATGGATCATGTGTGTAAGTTCTTTGGAAATTTTTTTTCCTGTACTGTACTTTATATCTCCATGGCTATTCTGTAACTACCAATTTGTACTTCTTAATCCCCTTACCTATTCACCCCATTCCTCTGCACCTGCCCCCTATCTGGCAACTGTCAAAAGGCTCTCCATATCCATGATCCTGTCTGTTCTTTTTGTTTCCTTGGCTTGTTTTTTAGATTCAATTGTTGATAGATATGTATTTATTGCCATTTTACTGTCCATAGCTTTGATACTCTTTTTCTTTAATAAGTCCCTTGTACATTTAATGTAATGATGGTTTGGTGATAATGAAATCCTTTAGTTCTTTTCTTGTCTGGGAAGCTCTTTATCTGCCCTTTTATTCTAAATGATAGCTTTGTTGGGTAGATCAATCTTGTCTGTAGGTCCCTGCTTTTCATGACTTTGAATATTCCTTGCCATCCCTTCTAGCCTGCAAAGTTTCTTTTGAGAAATCAGTTGACAGCTGACAGTCTTATGGGAAGTCCCCTGTAGGTAACTAACTTCTTTTCTCTTGCTGCTTCTAAGATTCTTTCTTTATGTTTGACATTTGTCATTTTACTTATGACGTGTCTTAGAGTGGGCCTCTTTGCATTCATTTTGTTTGGGATTCTCTCTGTTTCCTGGACTTGCATGTGTATTTCCTTTACCAAATTAGGGAATTTTTCTTTCATGATTTTTTCAAATAGATTTCCATTTTCTTCCTCTTTCTGTTCTCCTTCTGGCACTCCTATTATATAAATGTTGGAATGTTTGAAGTTGTCCCACAGGCTGTTTGGACTATCCTCATTTTGGGGAGTTCTTTTTTTCTGTTTGTTCTGGTTTGTTGTTTTTTGATTCCTTACGTTCCAAATCATTGATGTGATTCTCAGGTTCAGCCACTCTACTGTTGTCTCCCTGTAAATTGTTCTTCATTTCAATTGGTGTACCCTTCATTTCTGACTGGCTCTTTTTTATGCTATTGAGATCCTCACTAAATTTCTTGAACATGCTTATAATCAGTGTTTTGAACTCTGCATCTGATAGATTGCTTATCTTCATTTTATTTAGTTCTTTTTCTGGAGTTTTGATTTGTTCTTTCATATGGGCCATGTTTATTTGTCTCCTCATTTCGGCAGCCTCTCTGTGTTTGTTTCTATTATTAGGTAGAGCTGCTATGATTCCCTGTCTTAGTAGTATGGCCTAATGTAGTAGGTGTCCTATAGGGCCCAGTGGCACAGTCTCCCCTCTTACCCAAGCTAGGTACTCAAGGTGCATCCTTCTTGTGGGCTGAGTACACCCTCCTCTTGTATTTGAGCCTTGGTTGCTGTTGGCAGATCAATGGGAGGGATTTACCCAGGCCAATCAGCTGCAAGGACTGTCTGTGACCACTGATCACCAATCTCCGCCCTCCCTGTAGGATCAGTTGTGCCTGGACAGGGTGCTGGTGCTCTGACATGGTCTGTAGCTGTCCACTGGGCATGCAGATTCTGGAGTTTCTCAGGTGGTACAGGCCAAGGTCAGCCCCCAACAGTGTTCTGCTTGGGGCCACCCTACATGAGTTATAAAGCAATCTGCAGATGACTGCTACTTATGCTGGGTTTGTAGCTTCCCAGGCATATCCAAGTTGTGAAACTAGGCTGGCATCTGCCAGTGTCAGGCCTGGGGCCACTTAGCAAGAGGTATAGGGGCTGGGGACTTAGTGAGGCTTGCTATTGCTTGCTTAAAAGGATTTAGGAAGTTGTGAAGCATGAGCCAAGACCAGCCATTCATATGGAAGAGCCATTGTTAACAGCTAGGGTGGGCTTATAAATTGGGTGGGATGGAGAATCAGGATCTCCCGGGTGGGGCAGTGTTAGTCAAGTTGATGGAGTCTCAGATATGACATCCACCTATTGGCTCTGTGGCTCTGTTGGGGGAAGGTTCAGAAAAGGGATAATGGCCTCTTCCTCCCTTTCTCTCTGGGAGAAAGTGGTCTCCCAGCTCTCACCTTGATGCCAGACACTTCAGTTCCTCCACATATGCCACTGGTGCTTTTCAAACTGCTATGCCCGTGCTGGAGCTCAGAGAGAGTGAGTCTGAGTAAGTCCGTGTGTGGGTTCTTTAAAGGGAACTGCTTGGGACTCCAGAAGTTCTACTGACTCAGTCCCTACTGGTTTTTGTAGCCAGAAGTTATGGGGACTTATCTTCCTGGCACTGGGACCCTAGGCTGGGTGAGGCTGGTATGGGGCTGGGACTCCTCCCTCCTGAGATATTCCTCCCAAATTTTTATCTACCACATGTGGATGTGTGACCAACCCATTCTGTATATCTGCCCCTCCTACCAGTCTGGATGTATGTGGTTTCTTTAATTCTATGGTTGTCAGACTTCCATTCAACTCAATTTCTGACAGTTCTAAGTGGTGATTGTTCTATAGTTTAGTTGTAATTTTTATGTGGTTGTGCAAGGAGGTGAGCTGTGTTTACCTATGCCTCCATCTTGACCAGAAGTCCTCTGGACTCTTTTTATAACAGCACTTGTCCCATTTGTGACGGACCTATCTTCATGACCTCATCTCCTCCCACAGGCCCCCATTTCCTAACATCATCATATTGGGGGCTAAGTTTCAGCATATGAATTTGGGGGTCACAAATGTTCAGTCCATAATGTGTCTACTTACTATTTAAATCAATTTGTAACCTGTAAAATATTTTCATATAAATTCTCTAATTTGAATACTGTTAAGGTCCTAAGAAGTAGACAGGACAGCTATTATCAGCCATCTTTAATAGATGAGGACACTTGAGCTTTGGTTAATTTCACCTAATTAAACATCTGACAAAGGTTAGAATAGGATATTGGCCTCAGTGCTCTGATTTTAAGTCCTGTTCCTCTTGCTACACAATTCGGAGGGTTGCTGTATTACAGCAGTTAAGTATGCTTCCGTAGGGTGGACCCACACTACCGGTTACTAGCTGTGTAGACTAACAGGTCAACTGTATTTAATCTTTCTGTGCTTGATCTCCTCATCAGTAAAGTATCAACAACTATTATACCATTCTCCTGAGAACTATGGGGATTAAGTAATTTAACACTATTTTATAGATTCAGAAACTGAGGCTCAAAGTCATTAAGTAAAAAGCCACATAGGTTATCAGCAAGAGATCCAGGGTTTGAAACTACACCTAACTCTGAAAGCTGAACTTTTTTTGTAAGAGGGATCATCAAAGTTTTTCTGTGATTTCCAAGTTTTTGGCAAACATAATCCATTTTTTCATTGAGGTGAATTCATTGGGATACAATCATAAAGCCACCTATTTTCTTTCCCTCACTGTCCTTCAAATCCAAATGTGGGCCCATTCTTGTTCTGTGTTAACAGACAGCTACTATAGCTTTCTCGTCCATTTTTTAGCTTTATTGAGGTGAAAGTTGAGAAAACTGTAAGGTATTTAAAGTGTATATTGTGATAATTTTATATATGTATTCATTGTGAAAGGATTCCTCCCATCTAGTTAATTAATATACTCATCACCTCACATTTTTATCTTTTGTGTGTATCGGAACATTTAAGTTCTCAGAAAATTTATTTTTTTTAAAGATTCTATTTATTTATTTTTACAGAGGGGAAGGGAGGGAGAAGGAGAGAGAAGCATCAATGTGTGGTTGCTTCTCATATGGTCCCCACTGGGGACCTGGCCCACAACCCAGGCATGTGCCCCGACTGGGAATCAAACCTGCGAGGCTTTGGTTCGCAGCCCGTGCTCAATCCACTGAGCTATGCCAGCCAGGAGTTCTCAGAAAATTTGAATAATATGACACTGTGTTATCAACTATAGTCATCATGTTAGACATTTGATCCTCAGATCTTATCCATCTTATAGCTGAAAATTTGTGTCCTTTTACCAACCTCTCCCCAGTTCCCCAACACCCCAGCCCCTGGCAACCACTTTCTACTCTGATGCAGACACTGGCCTGCAGTGTCCAAGTCATTATGGATGAAATGAGACATTCACATGAACTGCTGAGTCCAGTGGAGGAAAAGGGACAGTATGGCTTTTCTTTCAAGGGGAGCCAAAAGCCTTGGCCCTTGCCATGACCGGCCTTTCTTGGGTTTCTTGGCATATTACATGATGGTCCTCATTTACTATGCACAGGTTCTCTTTAGGTGGTTACCTTTTACAGAAAACAAAGGAGCCAATGCTGCTAATCACATCACAGAAGAGGGATATTTGCAAATGAAAAGGCAAAAGTGGTTGAACTGCTTACACTCATCCTTGGAAGGTTTAGCGTGGATTTTAGGAAGCTGCTTTGCAGTAAATGTCCTCAGTGCAGGGTGAGGGAGTTTTTTAGCAAGAGCAAGACTCAAAGTGGCCTAGGCACATTGCAGGCCTGATTCCCCATGGAAGAACCTATCCATGGGCGTGGGTCCTGTGCATCTCTGAGTGGGAGCTGGGCCCACGCCACACAGAATGGTCTCCTACACTACTCTGTTTCTACAAGTTTGACTCTTTCCACATTTAACGTGTAAGTGATGCAATACCATATTGGTCTTGCCTTGTCTGACTTACCTCATGTGGTATAATGACATCAAGGTCTACTCATGTTGTCATGAATGGCAGTATTCATGAGCAGTATTCAATTTTTCTTGCACCTGAGCAGTATTCCCTTGTATGTATGCTGCTTCTTTTTTTTAATACTTTCACCCAAGGATATGTTTATTGATTTTCGAGAGAGAGAAAAGAGA
>CM052538.1:62118952-62153587 GCA_028533065.1 Trachops cirrhosus
GGAGAGAGAAACACCGATGAAAGAGAGGAACATTGACGTGAGAGAGAAACATCAGTCGGTTGCCTTCCATATGTGCCTCATGTAAGGAGCAACGAAAACTTAGTAAGAACAAAGGATTGTAAAACAGATGCAACGTAACATGTTTGGTTTGTAAAGCTACTACTGTTGAGCCAATCCCCAACCCTGTTCCTGCCTACAGTCTTTGTAAGCAAATAGCTAACTGCCACGTTTGCTTCTGTATAACGCATGCTTTCCTGCCCATATATAAGGACTTAGCTGTAAGCGTTCAGCGCGACTCTCGTCAGCAGCCCTTGCGGGTACTGTGTCTCTGGACACTTTGAGAGTCCGCCCCTGCGCAGGTAAAACTTGGCCAATAAAGTAACATCTTTGAAACCCTGAAAAGTCTCCGGCATCTGTTCTCGCGGTTGCTGAATGCAACACCTCGCAGTCTTGATGCTCCAACCCACTGAGCCACCCTCCAGGGCTCATAACTTTTTTGTTGTGGTTTTCATCTATGTGAGTCCATATGAAATAAGGTCCATACATTGCAATTAGTTGATGTGTTTCTTCAGTCTATAGATTTTCTCTCTCCTCTTTTCCTTAAAGTTCATTTGTTGAAGAACTAAATGTGTTTGTCCTGTCAGGTTTTCCACAGTCAGGATTTGTTGATTGTGTACCTATGAAAGTTTGTGCAGCATAGTCTGTAGCCCCCTATGTTTCCCATACATTGATAGTTTGGTAGAGAGGCATGATATGCATTACTTGGCACTACTGCATGTATACTTCTGCCAGCAGGCTCATGATATATAGTTGTCTCTTTCTGTGATATTAGCAGCCATGGATGATTATTATCTAGGTCAGCACTTCTCAGTCTGGAGTGTGTGCCAGAATCATCTGGAGATCTAGTTAAAATACAGACTGTTGAGCCTCAACCTGAATTTATGACTCAATAGGTCTGAGTTAGACCCAAGAATCTGCATTTGTAACACACTTCCAGGTGGTTCTGATGCTGCTGGTGCAGGGCCCATACTTTGGGAACCACTGACCTGGAGCTATTATTTCACTAGTGTTGTAAAATAATATATTCTATTCTATCTTTCCTTCTTGATTCATTACTTGGAATACTTACATAAAGGGAAATTTTCTAAATTATCCATTTGATTACCGTAAGGTAGAATTTATAAGAAAGGCACTGCAAATGTTTGTTTCTTTTGCTTTATTTACCAGTTTTGTAAAAGAGTAACTTGATTAACTACCTCCAAAGGTAACTAATGGAGCACGTGTGTGTGTGTGTGACTCCATTGCAGTTATTATTTTTCTTGGTGTTCATACGGTCCCATCTTTATATATTTAGCCTTAGAAACCTCAGAGACAATGAGTCTATTCTTTTCCTTGCCAACTACTGTGGCACTGGTTAGGCACACACTTGTGTTCCATTCTCTTCACCTCTTGTCTTCCATCCTCCCTATTTCAGTTTTCATATGAGCAGTGTCCTATTAACCTGTCTTTGATGAACCTCCAGTCATTTCCTTACCTGTCCAAGAAATTTTTAGTGACTTACCAAATTAAAAATTAACCCTCCACGTTGGCATTTAAGTCCTTCCCAGGTATTGTTTTAACCTGCCTTCTAGTTTTATCTCTGACTCTCTTACCCCAACCCCAAAGAAACACAGTGAAGTCCCTCTGATCCTTTGTTCATTCCATCTCCTGCCGAGGGTTCTCCGTATCCTCGATGCCAGTGCTTCTTTCATTTCATACCAAGCATTCTAAATACTCTTTGTCTGATGAATCTCTTCCTGATTTCTTCAGTTATGGAATCAAGCTCTTCTGTGGCATTTCCCTGAATTTTGCACTTCTTTTTAAAGTATCTGCTGTCATGCTCTGTACTGTGGTCACTAGCACTCTATTACTATCTGTAGGACAAATGGTCTCTCGGTTGTTTTATTCAACTTGATACCTTATGCCTTCTGACTTATAGATGTTAAATACATATTGTAGATATATAGTGAATCTGAAGTATTAGTCAAAAACTGAACTAATATCTCATTTGTTGAAATAGATATGGATTTAGAAATTTATATATCTATATATGTATATATGTGAATACTCATATTAACATATGTCTTATGTTTATGAATTTTAAGGCACCAGAAATGTCCATGTTTTTCTGGATCATTCAGCAACATCATTATTCTGCAGAGAGACAACTTACAGAGCCAGTACTCTCTGTGTTTCCATTGAGTAAACTTGGAGGGCAGCTAATTCTCTTCTTGCTCTAGCTGTAACTTCCTCTTAAGTGAAGTCCTTGCTCTCACTCTACTCCACAAAGGCCTGACCCTCCATTAGCAGATCCAGGTGGCCCCATTTATGTGACATGGTACATGCACTGCTCTGTCTAGTTAATGTTATTCAAATATGTCTGTGTTCTGACTCATCCACCAGGCTACAACTTGAGAGATGGGATTTTTGAAAATCAGCTTTTAGGGGTAATAAGTGAGAAAACTCACCTACCTTTGTTGTAAGCACATTGGAGAGAGGGTTTTTTACACTTCACGGTGCTATACCCTGAAGAGCCAGAAGGAAAAATCAGGTGGATAATTTTGGTCTGTTGCTATGACAACTAACCCAGCCACTTCAGTGAAGACCTGGACAATTATGCCAAAGCAGGGATTTTCAGCCTCCTGTCCTCCCTCCCCCCCCACACACACTGCCAAGTAATCCCTCCAAATCCCCCATTAGCAACACAAGAAACAAAATCAACTGCACCAGAATTCCCATCCTGCTCTGGAGAAGCACCTGTGCAAGATGCCATAGATGGCTCACTGACTCATGCTGGAAGCCAGAACAAATTAGCTTGGTGCATTATTATGGCATGACCCATCTGGAGGGGCCGTGTGATTCACAAGTCATGCCCAAGACTGCGCTCGGGGAGCTACTTATAGTTGTGGAGAAAGTGATTGTTTTCTCACTTTCTCACAAACGTAGAGCTCTAGGTGGCATCCAGTATTCCAGTGTGGTTGCCGAGAGAGTTTAATTTCAGGTGTTGAATGAATGCAAGTCTCCATTTTATGAGCTGGAAGCCTGAGCATACCTCTGCTTGTGATTTTAATTGTGTGGTCGTTATCTGAATTCTTAAAACAGTGAGGGGAGGTCTTGAGGTTCTTGATAGAGTTTTGGAGAATCCTTTTGAGGTTGAAATTTAATACCCCCACTGATCCTTTATGGGTAAAAAACAGTCAGTATTTCAGTCTCTGAAACTAGGCAAATACTTTTTTTCCCCTCTGAAGTAAGAAAAATGCCATCTACAGGAGGAACAAAAGTCAAATATATGGTCTACAAACAAGTGACTTTCACTTTTTGTTTGAAAACAATACCAAGTCTGAAATGGAAAGGTAAAAAATACTTCTGAAAATGATCTCAGTGTGTGTGTGTGTGCGCGCGCGCAGGGAGCTGGAAGGCAGAATTGGGAACCATTGGCGGGTGTGGGGCACCAGGAACTTGGAATTGCTATTTCCTCCTGCCTTTTTTTTCCTGAGGTGCTAAATTTTAGCACAGCACTGCTTGTTCCTTAATTAATGATTAAACAAATTCAATTCATGATTTAACTTAATTAAACAACTAATGAATTTGTGTATGCAGGAATCATTAATGTGGAGTCTGAGGCAGGCCTCTAGGGCATGGTTAACTCAGCTCTTCACAGCTCAGTAAATAGTATCTAGAGCTACATACTGTCTCTGCTTCACAGGCCACACCCTTGCTGGAGAGTTCACTCCCTCCATTTGGGGTTAGCTACTTGCCTAGGTGCTCTATGCATAGATCACTCTTTATGGATGAAGATAATTTCTCTGCTGCTTTGCAAGGGATATACATTTGGAGATGCATTTCCAATAGTGGCAATTAGTTTGTAATTATTTTTTAAAGCTATTTAGGCCCATCATCAAAATGCTCATGGATAACTCATTTTAGGAGGACAAAACATAATCTTGTTATATTTTTAGATATGCTCATTTTATTTTGAAAACACAATCACATCTCATAAATTCAGTGTAAAGGCCACTGTGAAATGGAATATTTGAAAAGAAATAGTTTTTATTACTTTCAAGTAGAGGCCCTTACATTGGAATAACTAGGGTGTATATCTCTCTCCTGGTTGGAGGGGCAATTTTGGAATAAATGAAAGAGAGAGAAGGGGGAAAGCAATTGACATATATTGAAACAGTATCTCTCTGGTGCTTTAGATACATTAGCTCACTGAGATATTTTCACTTTAGTTTCCAATGAGGAAGGCAGGGCTTAGAGAGATGAAATGACTCGTCTGAGGTCGCCCAGATCATACACAGTGGAACTGAAATGACTTCCCAGGTCTGTCTGAGTCAGTGCTACACCACACATTAAACAGTGTCTGGTGCACACCTAATTGATAGCTTGAGGTTCTCATGTACTTGACAACAGTTTGTCTTCTAACGTAGGCAAACACTTCCCTTGGAATCTCATTGACACTATTAATTTGCTTAGCAAACCATTTTATCCCTGAGCAGTGCCAAGGAAAACTTGAGTGATTCCCTGTCTTAATTATCACCGACTTCAAATTTGTGAAGTCCTATTTAATGAGGTCATACTGTGGATCTATACAGAACATGTGGAGGCCCCATAATTGGCTTCTTCTTCGTAGTACAGATCCAGACTTAGAATAAAGCTTGGGTGAGGAAAACCAAGAGCAACTGACAATGCCTCTGTGGGAAAAGCAAAGCTGGAACTCAGAGGATATAGTTAAACAACCAACCTGGATGCTTTAGGCCGCTTTCTCTGTATCTGTATTTTGGAGCTGGAGTTTTCTCAACTCATCACTTTTCTCATCCCATGAAGAGAAGTTTTGAATCTTCTGATTTTAATCTGGGAATGTTTCTATGCTGATTCTAGCCTTCCCATCTAAGTACTGTAACTCAGTGGGAGAAAATGGATTCAAATAAGCCTGTTTTGACAAACTCCTGGGTCTATATTTGTCAATCACTCCTGGACTTTTCTAAACCATGCCTTTTTGTTGGGTACAGGTTCATAGAACACGCAACATGAATTGTGACGTTGGTCAGCAGTTCCTGAATTCACAGAACACAGGATCTAAGCAGTAGAGGTCCTGTTGGGGGAGGTGAATGGTGAAATGTTTTGGGTCACATATAAAAAGCTCCCAAATGCCATCATTTTTTGCTCTTTGTAGAATCGGTTTGAGTTCATTGAAGAGTCTGGACAATCCCTAAGAGGGAAGGTGCCTGGGCTTGAGCTTCTAGAAAGCGGTGTCTTGGGGTGGGTTAAATCTTGTCATGAGAAGGGCATGCCAAGGTTAGAATAGAAATAGACCTTGGCTGGGACCTCTTTTTCTCCTCGACTTCCAAACTCCCTGACCAAGGAAAAAAGGCGAATGTTAAGTGCTCTGAAGTTGTCCAGTTCTGAATCAGGACAAGAAAGAAATTCTAAAGGACACTGATTTGTCCTAGCTCTTCAATGTGGCAAATACATTCAAGTGCATAACTTTTATGATTTGTTATTATTCAACCATTCTTTTCTGAGCACCTTCAGAGAAATGTCTCTCAGGTCTTAGGAGCAGGGAAATGTGTATCACTGAGTAATGACTAGTTTGTTTTAATTTCATGTACACCACCATTCTGAAACTTGATCATATTTTCCCCACTGCTTTGTCTTTTAAGGAGATTCAAGAAAAATTTGTGTCCAAATCATAGCAATGGTATATAAATTTCATACAAACTTATAATTACCTAAATCCTGTTTTCCTACCCTATTTCACTTTTCATGGAAATTTTTTCACCTATATTTTTAAAATACTGTCATAATGATAGGTCAACTGAGAAAAGAATCCTTGGACCATCTAAATGTGGATTTGCATTTAGTAAGCTACTCCCGTCCCTGTTCACATGAGCAGGGTTTGTACTTGCGGTCAGTCCTACATACACATATAAACACATAGAGGTCTGTAGGTTTCATCTGGGCTTTTTCTCCATAAATGGAACATATTGTGAGTGTGCTTGATGACTGTCTTTTTCAAGACTTTTTTTTCAAACTTTAGTTTCACAGCAAAATTGAGAGAAAAGTACAGATTTCTCATGCGCCCCCGCTGCCACACACACATGACCATGCCGTTAAAGTCATCTCCCACCACAGTCCTGTGTCACAGTCGAGGGACCTGCAGTGACGTGTCACTGTCACCCAGAGCTCACAGTTGATGTGAGTGCCCACCCTCAGTGTGTGCATTCCGTGGGCTGGGACAGACATGTCATGGCGTGCATCTGTCACTGTGCTATCGTGCAGAGTAGTTTCACTCCCCTAAACATCTTCTGTGTTCTGCCTAACTTCTCCCTTCCCCTTGGATTATTCTTGGATCTGTGAATTAATAAGCATTTCTCTTTGCTTCTAGCTGAATATCTCAGTGGGCTTACCAACAAGGGAACTTCTTCTGTGCTATCCCAGGCCTGCCTCACTCTCTTGCACCCTACGATTTCCCCAAGAGGGCCAACTGAACACAAGAAATAACAATGGCTGTCATTGGTTAGCATCCACTGTGAACCATGTGCCTGACTGACAGGAAGTTAACTCTCCCTCACAGCACTCCTGCAAGATATAATTTAGCCAATACTTACAAATGAACAACAGGAGTTTAGAGAGATTAGGTAACTTGCCCAAGACTATGCTTATAAGTGGTGGAATCGGGTTTCAAATTCATGATATCATAGTGAAAGCTCTTTTATTCTCATTTCTTTTCTACTCTTCACCAATACACCCAATTTGTCCTTTTAATTGGGACCCCTATGTCTCAAGTTCCTGTCCTGAAATATTTAAGACATGTCAACACTGTGACTAAAGAGCAATATAATCTGTGCATCTTTTCAAGTTGTTCACTGCATAATTCTAGTGTCATTTAGATAGACTACAATGTGACCACAATGTGAATGGCGCCCCGTAGAGTTGTTCAGTGTACAACCTGCACAATCATTCATGGGTGCTGTAGGGGAAGACAGTCTCTCCCAGAGGTCCATTCTGTTCTTAAATGGGACACACTTATCTTTCACAGTTTGGGAGTTTTCAAAGACAATGGATCCAAATAATTTCAAACATGACTCAGAAATGCCCACCTATGAGTCTTTTCTTTCCCTGTGGCTTTCCTTTTGAAACTAAATAAAATGAGAAAGTTCTAAATATAAAATGGCACCATTGCATGTGTTCTGACAGAGCATACAACTTGGATAATTGTGTTTTCATTCTTTTGGATAAATTCCTAAAGGATGCCTGGAGCCCCCTTTGCTGAGACAGTCTTCCCATGTCTGTTGCCTATGTTTGTCCCTCATGGAGATACCAGGAATCCAAGGCCATTCCCACTTTGCTCCCATGAAGAGATTACCAGGTCAGAAAATTACTTCTGTAATTGCTGTATTGATCTAGCTTTTCCTAAGCGCAGTTGTGGGGACATTTACTTGCTTGCCTCTTAGTCTGTAATGAGAAAGGAGGAAAGATCACTTAGAGTTACCCCCAATGAGAGGCATCTCATGCTCTCGGGTGAGTAGAATGTGTGTCATGCTGCCGACATCAAACACATGTTAGTCTGGAAGTAACCCCCTCATTTGATCTTGGAGTTTCTTTTAAAGTTTCCATGTGTATTAAGCCAAAAGCACATCCTATCATTTATATGATTGAAAAGCATCCTATAGTCCACATCTAAGCCACCTGTTTTTATGATTCTTTCCTGTCCACAATAAGCTGACAATCCAAACCAAAACACACAGTGATAAAATGTGCAAAAGCAAGTGGAAATTTAACTGCAAAATGTTGATATTATACAGTGGCCTGAAGTGAATAGATTTGAAGTATCAGGATTTAAAAGTAGACACATAATTGGAACACATCTTAGAAGTGATGAGTTCATGTGTGGAGGAAATACAATGATGTCACCTGCATTTGCCTTCTCAGTCTACACAGGTCTGAAGGTGGAGGATAGAGGTGAACAGGCTAAAATGGAGTGAGGGACTAGGCTAGTTTCAGAGACAGTAGAAGTACTAGCTGTACAGTACAGGGACTGTTGGAGTAGTGAAGGCAGTGTGAGGTTGGAGTTCAGGGTCTATGACCCGGTTTCCTCTCAGTGACATGGAGACAGTTTCCTCGCTGTGTTGTGGAGGAGCTGAAGGGAGGGAAATGCGCGAATCGTGTCACGTGGTACACTTCCAGGCAGAAGACATCCTTCCCTAACTATTTTGGGCCCTGGCCTTTTGATTATAATACTGTGATAAGGTGCCCCGAGGGATTAAAGATGACAAGAAAGAGTTGTTGACAATTAGTTGGTATAAAAGAAGTGGAATGTAAACTATATTTATTTGCCTTTGCAATTTACTCAAGCACAAATGAATATTGCTCTGTGGGGTGCTGTTATCCATTTCCATTACCACTTCATTAAGCAACTGGCTTAAAAGATTTCTTAAAGAAGAGAAAAGGCAAGAAAAGAAAAAAGAACCCTTAGCAGGATGTAGCTAAGAATAATCTCTGTTCTGGTCTGGTGTTCTGCTCTTTTTGTGTTGACTGGGCTGTGCCGATTCTTCGGTGTCTGCCCAAGCTATTCTCAGCCCTTTCTGTCTGTGCTCGGGCACCATGTGGTAATATCAAAGTTTCCACCGAAGTGAACATCGGATATAATCTGTATCAATTGTATTTTTAAGTAGGTTTGCTTCTTCCAATATGCTCTGCAAAACAACACCTGCTGCTGATTACTTCTTTCAGAGACAGCCGTGCTCCGAGTTGCACGGTGCCGTGATTCTCCGCCTCGCGTGGTGCTCTGAGCAGGCCGGGTCCTGTGTCTGGTTTACGAGAACAGGCTCGGGCCATTGAGTGTGGATTCATACGCTGGGTGCTATACTTGGATTCTCATTCATGTTTCACAGCAACCCTGTGGAGTGGCCACCATTACTCCCGTCTTCAGACAGGCTCTGGAGATAGAGAGAGGAAAGTGATAGGCCCCCGGCGGAGCGGGGGTTGAGGCGCCGACTGCCTGGCACGGACGCCTGCCTTCTGGATCACATTGTCTTACTGCACTGGCTTCTATACTGTGGTCACGGAAAGGGTCACATGCTAGATCTTTCTGTCGGACAAGTAACTTCCTTTATAAAGTCTGAATTGAAAACAGATCCTCCATTTGGAGTGAACATTGGTGCCAAGATTTTCTTGTGTAAATCTCAAGACATTTGCTGATTAAAGTCCTCACAAGGCCCAACAGCATGGATGCCTCCAAGTACCCAGCCCAGGGCCCAGCTCGCAGGAGGAACCCCGCAGGATGGTTTGTTATCCTTCTCCTGGCTCTCTTTCGGCTGGTAGGGATAATGTCACGTTCTGTGTGACGCACATCCAAGTACCTTATTTTGTTTATTCTAGAGCTTTTGACTCATGTCAGGTGTTTGATGGATATTAACAGATACTGTGACATTGACCCCGATAATGATGCTGCAACCATTCCCTCTGTAAGAGTGGACTTTCATCTGAGGTCTGCACCGAGACAACACGCATGAAAGTGTGATGTGGCTCGGCAGCCCCGAAGTGCCACAGCTGCCTGCATCCACAGGCAGACGACAGTGAGACATCTGTTTATGTGAACCTACAAATATCGAGGTTGATGCGTAACATGAGTGTCTCTGAAGCTCTGTTTTATACTCATGTCAGAGGGCAACATCCAGCAGTTAGGTCAGGCAACAAATATTTCCTGAGAAGAACATGTATTCCTGGGAGAGCTCTGAACACATTGGAATTCATTTTCCCTGGCAAAACAGCCATCATATTTATAAATATATTCAGAGAAGATATGTCTTTCTCTGGGTGAGTTCAGCTCAGGCTGAGCAAACCAGGCTGAGAAGAAACAGTGGATGCCACATATATTCTTAAACTCTGTACCCAATTCACTTTAATCTTGAATTTTAAGAAATCAGTTATGATTAGGAAAACCTGCATTCACCTGGTGTGATAAAACTATGAAGTTGGAGAAGGTTTTTTGTAACTCTGTACCTCACCCTAACCTCATGTGGGCTGTTTACATTACCTGCATTATTTTATTAAAAGGAAAGTAGGTTCAGAAATTGTCAGTGTCAGGAACTACAGGCGTAGTAACGACAGGAACCAGACAGGCAGCCCTCTGCTCTCAGCAAAGCGCAGCTGATTCGCTAGACTAAGGGAGGCAAGTGTGCCGTGTTCTGCGCCCAGCATCCCTCACATGACCAGTGTGTTCCGAAGAAGCAAAATGCTCTGGAAACAATTCAAAATCTCTTATTTAACCTCAGAAGGCACTTACTTAGATGTTATTCGCCTCAATGTGATAGTCTAGCGTGAAATTAACACCTGTTTTAAAGGAAATGCAAAAGTCCACATGTTGATGGGACATTATAGTGATGATCTATGGTGGTTACTATTAATAAACTAGACTATGGGAACCATGCTGAAGCCAGAGGTCTATACGACACACTGTTCATAGAGTCCCATAAAATGCACTTAAGTTAAGGTTATTTATGTAACGTATACTACAGGAAACATTTTTTCCTTTGAAATATAGCTCTGGAGTCCTCTGCCTGCTTTGAAGCTTAGTTTATAGATATCAGGTTTTGGTGATACATTTTATTTTTCTTTTATTTTTTAAAATTTTTATTATCCTCACCTGAGGACATGCTAATAGAGAAGAAAGGAGGGAGAAAGAGAGGGAGAGAAACATTGATGTGAGAAAGAAACATCAGTCACTTGCCTCTCATACACTCCCCAACTGGGGACCAAACCTGCAACCTAGGCATGTGCCCTGACAGGGAATTGAACCGGGAATCAAGCCTTTCAGTTTATGGGACTTTGCTCCAACCAGCTGAGCCGCACCAGCCAGGATGCTTTTTTTTTTTTTAAAGACTCAGCAAGAGACTTTAACCTAAACACGGATATTTACCAGCAGGGGAAAAGGAAATACAATTAACCACACTCAAAGGGAAAAACTTGACAGTTCTTTAACACAGCCCAATGAAGTCAACTTGGGACAATGAAACCAACTATATTGGAAAATTAAGATTTAGCAGACCAAATGTTTATGTTTCTCCTCCTCTTCATCTGATGTAGTTTCTGTCACAGTTGAGAACAGATGTCGACAAGCAGGTCAGAAACAATCCTAAAGCAAAGGCAGTGGGCCCCGTTGTTCCTCCTGTTCTGTCCCAGACCCTAGTAGGCATTTGATTATGCGAAGGCTCCAGGACAGTGTCCTTGTTGGCTTTCCAGCACCCTTTGAGAGAGGAGTCATAAATCCACTGTTTATTTTATATGAGAAAAATGAATGTTCCCCTGACCCAGGAGGTACTATGAAACACAATAATGGCACCTCTGTTGTCCGAGCTGCATGCATTGGAAGAGCAGTGAGGACATGCTGCTCACTGGCATTCTCCTCTTCTTTACTACTTTTGTTTTAACAATTTTTTAAAATTAGGGCAAGAGCTCTGACTTTTAAACCACCCAGTGCCTGCCCCCCACCCATCTCTCATACACACTTTCTTTCTTTTTAAAAGAGATGCAGGAAAAATGGATAGGAAATTTTGGTGCTTGCTTTTGATGACCCTGATCATTTGGGGGAGGGTGTGTACTTGTCCTTTGTTTTGATTTTTCATTTTCAAACAGTGCAAGGAAGGAGTGAGATGGTGATGAAGCCTGTGGCTTGGGAATTGGGCTGATGGACATCAAACAATAGCCTCACATCTTACCAGCTCTGTGACCTTGGGCAAGGGAAACTAATATCAGCATGCAGGATTGGGTGAGGGTGGACAGGCAGAAAGGTCAATGCATTTTTGGGGGTAGACAATTTGATTGTGAGTAAGAAAAAATTAAATTTGCTTGGTCTCGCCCTTTTCAGAATTTAGGCTTCCTATTTATTTTGATTTTATTGCATTGGCTCAGGTTCATGGGCCAATGCTGAACAGCAACAGCTATAGCAGGCAGGTATCCTGCCTTTTAAAATTTTAATGGGACTATGTATATCGAATATTTCACTTTCAAGTATTAGATAAGGAAGATTTCCATTCATTCCTAGTTTGCTGAGCATTTCATCACGGAGGGGTACTGAATTTAATCAAATGCTATTTCAGCATTATTTGAAAGGATAATGTGAGTTTTCCTCCTCCTTTAATTTGTTAACTTCAGTCAATTGCATTGTCACTATTGCACAGTGCTTGCATTGCTAGGATGAACTCGATTACAGAGGAGCGACTTGGTAGTTTTTTTTAATATACTATTAGACTTAATCAATGAACAGTTTAGTTAGTATTTTAGCATCTACATTGAAATAAGAGGCCTTAAGGATACCAAAGATAGGTTGGGTGGTAGCACATAGGTGGTGATTATTTGGTAATCACTGTACAAAAAGGTTAATGGGTATAAAAAAGACATACCCGAAGTATTTCTTAGTAATTAGTAACAAATGAATTTCTCATGCTCAGGAGACATGGGCTTGATGTACTGTTGTTTAGAATCATCAGGGGGATCCTGGGCATCTGGGGCCTAAGCATTGTTTTCCTTTTGACACAAATCTTCACGGAATCCCCTGTGCAGGTTGCTGCAAGTCAGCTCCCGAGAAGATCCAAAATGATTTGGGGATGATGACAGAACTCCCCTATGAAGCAGACAAAAGGTTATATTTCAGCCTGAAATTTTTTTTAAAAGATGAGTGAGGATGTCATAAAAAATCAATGAAGAGACAGGGACCAAGTGAACATGGACTTAGATATTCGAACATTGTGGGGTGGGACAGATATGCTGGTTATTGATCTGGAAGGACTGTGTTCAAATCCTAGGTCTTTCAGTTATCATGGGGACTTTTGAGCTGAAGTTCTATAAATGGGCTTCAGAGGTGACTACAATTTCAGAAATAAATGGAAAATTTATGTGACTCCGTGTTCTTCTGGGGTAAGACTCTATAGCTTTCATTAAAAAACTGAAGTATCACTGATTTACTCATTGTTGAATTCTGGGTGTGTAACTTTAGTTTTCTGAGCTTTCTCTGCACAGCGTGGATAATAAGCCCTAATTACTTCAAAGACCAGATGTGGTCTCAAGTTATAAAAAGTCAAATGTAAGTATATATGTAAAGAAAGAGATGTTTTGAGAATAAATAAATACAGTGGGCAATAAAATCTTATAGGTCTATGAAAATGTTGGTTTATGAAAATGTTCAACAAATATTTAGATGAATTAAGGCATCCAATTGCAGGAAAGTAATATTCTTTCATAAGATATATACATATATATTCTGTCCTTCAAAACCCCACTACTATCATCACAATAGAAAGTGTACTAGGCTGGAATGACCTTATCTACCAGCCACAGTGGTTCTTAGGCTAAAGAAAACATGTCAGCAAGGCCTCCCGACTTATTAATAGAAGAATAAATGCACGTCCTTCCTTTTATGGAGACAGTGTAGAGGCTACTGGAATGGTGGTAATTAGAGCCATGGGAAAATAAAGGGGGCATTTAACTGGTGGTCTCTTTGCTCTGCCTTTGTCAGACTCTTCATTGTCTGTTCCATTGGACCCGAGTGAATTGGTTGCTTCAGGCTCTTAACTGAAAACCCCCACATTTTTTAGGGTCAGCTTTTTTTTCTTGTCTAATTTCTGGGTTTGCTATTGGAGCATATGAGAACTAGATCACCCCACACTGTGTTTTGGGAATATCAAATAAGGCAGTCCCCACAGTATGTTTCCCAACTGAACTAAATCTCAAAATTCTGAATAATCAAAGGGAATTAGGGTAGTGGTATAATAACGTCCATTATCTTTATATCTTTACTTTGCAGTTCTCTGCATGAAATTCCATTTTATGAAATAGCTTTAATTCAACTTCACAAATAAAATTTATCATGGATGTGTTAAAGAAGGAGAATCATTTAGAACTATTATGGATCAAAATTTTTCCTTATGTAATTGTATGACTGAACAACAGCAAAATGCGTACTATGAAAATTCTAAGTGCAGTGAATATTGAGGCTTAAAGGGGAGGAAATCACTTATACTAGAAGACAAGTAAATTATAGAGTCAAAAAGAATAAGCTGATTAGATCAAGCCAGCAGGAAACATTTTATTAGAAGGGGGGATATACAAAGTAGAAATGTAATTAATATTACATTACTTTACAGGAAAAAGACCTACAAAATTTCCAAAAGTTAAGTATGTGATCTTTGTGTATTTGAGTCTGTGTGTGTGTGTGTGTTGGAGAGGTGTGTGGGGAGAGAAAGAGGGCATTAAGATTTGTTAAGTGCTTTCTATGCCAGGTACTAGGCTAAAGGTTTTATATATGTATCTACTTCAATTAATATATTATTGCCCTGATTTATAGAAAAGAAAACTGAGACTTAAAGAGAGATTTAATCAATTGTTGTCAGCTTCTGCAACACAGGACTAGCATTTGAAAACCAGGGTAGTTTGACTTCAGATTCTACATTCTGAGATTTGTTTGTATGCACATCTTCTGAGTACACAACCAGGTACGCAAATACAGGGGCTTATGTACTAGCCCTTCAAGATGCCTGAGAGGTACTGCAAATGGAAACTTTGGATTAGAAACCACAGACAAAGCGTGACTAATCCTGGTCTGTTTTCTTGGAATAGAGCTTTTTGTCTTTAGGGATTCTAGTTCCTATGTCCTTTCTTACTCTCGTTTCCAGATGAGTGGAAAAAGTCAGCAAAGACTTCACTGCAGTGCAGTTATAAAAAAACAAAACAAAACAGAGAGAGCGAGCCAGACCCAAGGCAGAAATGGCTAAGGAATCACCTGATCATTGGCGTGTCCCCTCATTTAAAAATATTCCTACCTGAAGCCACTCCAAATGCTGTTGCCATGCGTGTGGAATTTTCAAGTACAAAAGCACGTGTCATGGCTCCATTATTAGATTTGCATTACTATCTAAGACAATTTTATTTGAAAAATATGTACATACAATGTGACAGTGTTGATTTCTGAGTAGTGAGAGTATAGGTAAATTGTGTTTTTTTTCCTGTTAATTTATATTTTCTATTTTTCTAAAACTTAAGTAACAGCATATAATAAAATCAGACATTTTAAAAACAATTCAACAAACCAATGTTAAGTGTCGACTATCAATCAGACATTTTGCGAAGCACTGAGCGTACAGGAAATGCAGGTTGCCAGGCGACCCTCTCAGGAGCCAGCCCCAGTGGTCTTCACCTCCGTTGAGCCACTGGTCTGGACTGACACAGAGTCGGGCCCCATAAATACGTGTTTTTGGAAAATGATTGAAGACAGACTGATCAACAACTCAGAAATTAATATATTATAGAAATAGACACAGGCTGGAGTGCCCAGATAGAAGCAGGAAGGGGAAAATTCTGCTGGTAGGTGGGTGGGGTGGAATGTTGTGAAGTGGTGACTTTATTCAGGATTGGATGCCTGAACTGAGTCTTATGTAGAGGTGAGAGTCATAGGAGGTCGTGATGCCCTGGGGGTGAGGGAGGAAGAGGACCAAGGAAATGCATGGAAACAACACGGTGCTGGCCAGCTCAGAGTCCTTAGGAATAGCCAAAAAGAAAAAGAGAGAGGGGTATTGAAGGGAAATGAAGTGTAGAATAGTCAGAATAGTCAGCTTTGAGTTTTTGCAGATGCAGAGACTAAGGGCTAAAAAAAATTAGTATGCTGAAATAAAGTGCCATGCCAATGTAGAACAGGAGAAATCAACGGAACAAGGAAATACAGGAAGAAAGGAGTTACAGACCCAATCAGGACAAGAGGAATTCCTTTAGAAACTCCTTTAGAAAGTGCTATTTTCATTTGCATAAAAATGGTGCAAGCCGTTGTTTTTGGATGGTGGGAGTTTTGAGTGGTTTTAATGCACTTTTATCTTACCTCTCTTTTTTCTAAAATGATTATGCACATTATTATTGTCTTTAATGAGAACATATTTAAACAAGATATTAGAAAACTCACTAAATAGATTATATACCTACACAAATATTTAGTAAAGTGTTTTTTAAGAGCCAGTCTAGGAATTTCAATTCCTTTCTCAATGAATTTATCATCTATTTAAAATTAAAAAAAAAACAAACAAACCAAAAAACCAGACAGGTAGACAGAAAAGTAAGAAGAAAGAAAGAGGAGAGGGGAGAATGACTAGGAGAGGGAGGGGAAGACAAAGGGAAGGGAGTATAAATTTTTCCAGATCTTGCATTATAGAAAGTAGACCCCACCTGTGGGAAAAAGAAAGCTTCAGTTTCCTTAAAGGACTTTCTTATAGGCATTATTTATGTCACAGGTGGCAAACATAAGGCCCTCGGGTTGAATCTGACCCTTCACCTTGTTTTACCCCGCCGGGCACCTTGTTTCTATCTGGTGGCAGCGCTGAGCTCTTGCTTAACTGTTATGGAATAGTTACATTTATACAGTCCTAAAATCACATTTGGCCCTTTGAAGGCAACTGCGAGGCTGATGTGGCCCCTGCTGAAAATGAGTTTGACAGCCCTGATTTACATCTTGGTGCTCTACCCATCACTGGAATTCATTGAGAAATACCCAAAGTGCGTGTTCAGATGGATAGAAGAGGAATAAAGGAAGTGTCTCATGACATAACTAACAAGGTTATTGAAATTTGGTTGTCAGTTATGATCTCTCAGTATCATGTAAATCAATAATAATCATGCAAAAGCCCACTATGGGGAATAATGGGGAATAATGTCCCTAACCGGAACAAAAATTTTAATACAAGCTTTTTTCTTTGAAGTACCTTATCAATACACACGGACTTCCTGAGAGTGTGAGCTGTCTCCTCCACTGTTTGTTAAAAAGAGAGATATTTAAAACTATTACAGTTTCATCTGAAATATTTCTAGTCCAGTTTCTAACTTCACTTCATTTCAATGCTAATTCCTTTGGCCCATAAACATGTGTGGTGCCAGCAGTGCCAGCAGAACCCCTGCCCATCAGTTCACGCGCACAGTGCGGCACGTCATTTTCTGGATGAGTAGCAGGCGCCGAGTGCTGCGCAACAAATCATTATATGCTGTGTTTCTTGTTTAGTCAAATCAAAGTACATATGGTTGATTACATGGACAAAAAGCTACTGAATAAACACGTTTGTTCAGGAGTAACTAAGCATTAGATAATATTATGTAATGTGGAATTAACTGTCTGGCTTAATGGTATGGTTTCCATGGTAACTACATCAGTGACTTGTAAAGGAGTTCAGAAATATTGGTTTCTTCCAGAGTGTAAATGGAGTATCTGCACCACATGATGTTTCTGGTGTCTTTTAAAAAGTACTGCACTTCTTAGAGTTATGGATAAATAAAAATGTTGGCTTTGCATTTTCTAAGTTCTTTAGGGACAGAGATGATGTTCAAATTGATAGAGCATGAGAGCGACGTGAATGTTCCATGTGACGTGGTAAATTCGAAGCTTAGCTGCCTTCACACGCAGGGTCCATGTGGATGTTTTTTCTTCTTTTTCCAAAACAAAGACAGCCATGGTGATAACAAAAGGGAAAGGCCCAGCCAGATGATGAGCGCTGCAGAGGATGGTTCCTGCGGAAAGCAGAAAAGATTAATTATGGGAGGAGAGGCGGAGGGGGCTTCGGTTTTGTATTCAGCCAGGCTCCGCAGCTCTCTGGTCCCTTTATCTGAAGCAGCAGTGCAATTACAGTGCTTAGAGGAAGCAGGCTGCACTGGGGACCATCTGAGCCCCCAGTTCCAGCATTGTTCTGGTTTTATTTATTTCATTTTACTCTCTTGGGTCAGATGAAGATGCAGTTAAACATACAGATTCTTCTGAATTGCAAGTTACACCTTCATAAGACTTGGAGAAATCCAATTATTTTTTATTCTGTGGTGGAAGGGGAAATTCATTTCCATGGTCAAAAGAAAGAGCCGAGAGCTAGGAGAGCTGAATTCTGCTCTTGTCTCGTTCACCTGCCTTCTGCACACCTTTACTCCTAATAGTTCAGGTGTAGTTTTCCCCACAGGCTGGATTTTTTAATTACAGGAGCTTTAGAGGTTCTTTCTAATCTGAAGATGTTCATTTACTATGGACTTTAATATTTTAATTCATCTTCGGTGGTTCTTTGCTACTCCGCTCCAAGAAAGTTAGTATAGAAGAGCTATCTTTCTAAGGCGTGCTTACAGAATATGTAAGGGATTTTAACTGGGACGTAGTCGACATCTACAGCCAACCCCTGTGTCCACTGTCCCCCAGATGTTGTTCTTCTCAAGTGTGCAGACCCTCTTCCTTTTATTCTAGATAGACAACCCCTAAGTGGGCTTCTGTCCTGATTCCTTGTGAGCATACATGTATGAGGCCACCATACAATTTGAAGGGAAGAGGCCATCTCTAGGGCTCTGCCCTATAAGTCAGCACACAGTACAGAGAGTAAGATCTCAGATATACCCTCTGAGTTCCAATGAATTGGGAAATGCATGTGGGAAGGCAAATATTGGGGTGGCCAAAAAGTCTGTTTCTTTTTCCATAAAATAAAAGACACAGTTTTCACCAATAACTTTACTGGTTTGGGTATTTTGAGTATGTCAGCTATTTCCCACATGGTGTAATGTTGACTGTTCTCAGCTGATGTCTCAATTTGATCACTATCAACTTCAACTGGTCTATGTGACTGTGGAGCATCATCCAGTGAGAAATTTCCAGCATGAAACTTTGCAAACCACTTTTGATATGTTTGGTCAGTCACAGCACCTTCTCCATACACTGTACAAACCTTTTTTTTTTTTGTCTTTCAGTTACATTTTTACTTTTCTTGATATAATAAAGCATAATAGGCCAAAAATGCGTATATTTTCCACTTCAATATTAAAATGGCTACACAAAAATTCACCAATTTTGATAAGTTTTTTTTTAAAGGCACACTGATATGACAGCTGTCACAATACAATCTAACAAAATTGTTTTTAATGAATTTAAAGACAGCTAAGCACTACTGGAGTCATCTTACAGAAAAAATCAAATGAACGTTTTGGCCAACCCAATACAAGCAGTATTTCTCCCAACTTTGTTGGAAGTTTTTCCCATTGGGTCTATGAGAGGATCTCTGGCTCTCGAATGCATCCCCTTTACACACAAGAATAATAAGATACAGGATGATTTTTTTTTAGCAAAGATGACTTTTTAAATCTATGGCAGGATATTTGCCCTCTCCTTTTCATCTTCCTTTTAACAACAGAAGTAGAATGCTCACCAAGTGCGTGGGGTGCACCAAGGACCTCCATTTACTTCTCACAGCAACACTCAAGACTGGTGTTGCCCTCCCTGCCTGTCAGGGCTCTCCAGAGAAACTAAACCAACAGGGTGTGTGTATCTACAGGAAGAGATTTTGGCCAGGAAGAGGGAGGATTTTAATGATACCTTAGTTGCATATAATATTCCACAGTTTCCAGAACACATTTTGTTCTCACGACAGCTCTGCTGTGGATATTATGATCTCCATTTTGCTGATGTGAAAATTCAAGCCTGCATCAGGATAAGTAATGCCCGTACTTAAAGAGCTAGTGAATGAAGACTTTAGTGTAGTGTTCTTCTAAAAAATGTGAATACCCTGAATCTCCTGCTCTGCTCTCTGATGAGCCACGGTGTGGAAACAAAGATGATACCTTACTCTGCCTCCTCCGCCTAAGTAACTACAGTAAAATCTTACTCTCTTCATGAACGCTGGTTTCTAGCATGTAATAAGCAAAACAAAAAAAATAGGTCTAGTTTATTTTTTGAACAAAGTGGACATTTACCAAGTTCTGTTAGAATTTTTCCAGAAAATTCAAAGATTTATCTGGCAACCAAAGGCTGACTAATAGCCCAGCTATGAGAGTTTGAATTGGGTCAGCCCCTGGGAATTCTGTGGCAACTTGCTTAGCCTTTCTGCAATGCTACAGCTCCTTCCAGGGGTGTCCAAACTTTTGTCATTTCCGGGCCACACTGGAAGAAGAAGAGTTGTCTTGGGCCACACATTAAATACATTGTGACACATAATCACAAAAAAGTCTCATAATGTTTTAATTAAAGTTACAATTTTGTGTTGGGCTGCATTCACAGCCATCCTGGGCTGCATGCAGGTTGGACACCTCTGGGAGACTGAGTGTATAGGGACAGTGGTGCGCCATAAACAGGTGTACTAAGTAAGATAAGTCAGTCATGATGAGGCTTGCCTGATATGAAGTGTTCCTTGAGTGCCTGGTTCAAAGACAGTCTACTTGCAAAACCTGGCTGTCCCATCTTAGCCACACACAGTGATTTGTATCATACTGTGGGGGAACTTGTTTCTAGAGTTTCATGAACTGCAACCTGAAACTCAGTTACCCTATCTATCCCCTCCCAAAGAAAGTAAAATGGCATTAAGACATATTATGATAAGATGGTTATTAGTACCAATGCATTACTCTTTAAAGAAGCTAGGTTTTCAGAATTTCCTAAAATAGGCATTTAAGTCATCTCTGTAGTTTACAAAGGCAGACTGCTAACTGTTTGCTGCTGAGGGGAAGTCAGGTGTACCCTATGAAAGGTGAAAAAGGCACAGCCTCTTCTAGTCTAGATAGTGAATGAAATTTTGTTTGAGCACGCAAAGGGAAAAACCTTCAATCTTTCTGGCAAAACAGCTTGTTTTATTCAGGTCTCAAAAGTGAGTAGAAGTTGTGGTTTCCTTAGCTTTCTATAATTTTCTCCAAATGGAACTTTTTTGAAGAGACCACATCATTTCAAGGATTTTTGTTTATACGTGATTTTTCCTTGAGGGCATTTTTAGTCAGCATGGGCTGCCATAGTAAAATACCACAGATTGGGAGGCTTCAACCACAAGAATTCATTTCTCACAGTTCTGGAGATTGGAAGTGCAGGATGAAGGTGTCAGCAGGGGCCATGTCTCCCCGTTTGGTGGAAGTTTTCTCCTTGGGGTGTAGGCAGCTGCCTTCTCACTGTGTTTCACATGCCCTTTCCTTCGTGTGTAATTACCTCCCAAGCCCTAATTGCCTCCCAGTGGCTCCATCTCCAGGAACCATCTCATTGGGGGTTAGGGATTCAATGTATGCATTTTCAGGGAGGACACAGTTCACTTCATAGTCAGGGGCTCTGGAGGTATAAAACCCAATATCTTTAGCACCAGAATCCCCTCAGTCATGTACCAACATGTGAGACCTTTTCTATCTTTGCGTCCTGTTGATTAGAGCCCCATAGCTGGGGCTCTTGTTGCTTATTTCCCATTGGCTGGCTCAGCTGATAGAGCTCTGCTGACCGGTTCCCAGTGGTGTTTTTAATAGATTCCAGTTCGTTCTCATTGGTTCCTGGAAAAATGCTGTCAGAAAGCACTTTGAGGGGGAAGTTAGTGCCTGGCTGTTATAAAAAGAGATAGATGGCCAAGGAGCGGGGTCTTCCTTAAATTCTTAAAGGACACATTTGAGAAAGACCAGCTTTAGAATGAGATAGACTTGGTTTGCCTCTGATTTCCCTGCAAATAAAATGGGCTTTGAAATGCCTACCAAGCCGTGCCACTAGGAACAAGCCAAAGCCGGTAGCCTGTCACGCTTCAGTTGATTAATGCAATGCAACGAGAAAAAGACCCTCTAGAGGGCGTCTCTCCAAATGAAGAAGCAAATAGAGGCATTCTGTGACAGGGAGGTTGGATGAAATTTGAATTAAGCAGTGTTTTGATGGGATCAAAGCAAAGTAACTTAGTGTACAGATCAATATCAGCTCTAGACTGAGAGGTAGACCCAGGGCCCTGTTTCTGTGCAAACAATAAAGTTAAGGCAGAAATGGACTGTTGTGCCGGGAAACACCTCTCTGAAGTGCTAACCACAGCTGCTTCTCTGTGTCCTAAGTGCTTAGGTCCTCCCAGCAAAAGTGGAAGGTTTCACTCTGACTGATACAGTTTCAAACAGAAGTTCTGCAGTTTATGATTTTAGAGAGCACAGTTTCTCAGTGAGTAAAAGAGCAATAGTTGACTCAGAGAAAGGGTTGTTATGACATGTTAGAGTTGCAGTGTGTTCTTGGGAGAAATATTGTTTCCTGTTAGCTTTACAGCTGCTGGTATCTGTAGTCCAGCCTGATGAATGGCCAGGCAGGGTTTTACTTTCTCAGTGGGAGTGAATTTTTTTTAATACAGAAGGTGATGATGGCAGGTGCGGAAAGTGGGAGATGGGTGGAACAAAGACAGCAGAAAGGTAAATTCAAGGCAGATTAATAGAATGAAGGGAGCTTCCTACAGCCTAATACAATGCCTGATGGGTGAATAGTACCCAACTTGATAAATACGTACTGAATAAAGGAATGGATAATATTTGAGTAGCTGTGAAGAGTCTCAAGCATAAAGGAATGGTAATATTATAATGACGCTGATATTATTAGTTATACTCTTACATAGAATTTCATGATGCTCATTTTAACATTTAACCAGAAAAAAATGCAATGGAAGTACCAACAGCCAACCATCAGATGTATTATGAGTTTTTTCCTTAGATGCTCACAGAAAACCATCAGGGTTGTTCTTCACAGTAATGACTGTCTTCAGTCAGAAACCACGGCTCTGAGGAAGGACAGTCTCTCCCAAGTTAGAACCTAAGAAGGACTCGGTTTCTAGAGGGACAAGCTTTCTTTCTTGCTGAGTGTGTGAAGGGTGGGATGTTCTATTGCATTAGAAATGGGCCAGGAAATGAACCCCAGGACTCTAGGAATCAAAATGTAGCAGAAGTCAAACATGTCACCTCCGTGATGCTCTTTACCCCTCCCTGTCACCCTTGTGGAAAGTCAGCAGGCAAAGCTGGGAATGGCAGCGTTATCAGCTCCGAGCTCCGAGACTTTCCTTCACTGTAAGTGACAGTTGGGGCACTCCCTGTCCCCTGTAAGCCTGGAAGGTAGGATTAGTAGAGAGAAAGAAGCTTAAAAGCTTTCAGTGTTCAGAGAGCCTCCCTTTTACTTCAGAGGGGTCTTGCCACCCGCACTGACTGTTCTTAGCAGATTGTCATTTCTCTGAAGCCCTTGACTTTTATGTGTTTGCCTGGTGCCATCTCTATTTTTCCAATTTTTCTCCATTTTCCATAAGTCACTACTAGTAAATTACCTCACTTTAAAATATTCTTTTCAGCCTCCATCCTCTTTCTCTTGTCTTCCCACATGGCCAGCCCTCCATGAAGCTTCTGGGCCAGTGTGGACCCTTCCTAGCAGCATCTCAAGAGCCTGGGGACTATTACACAAATTAACTTCGCCTGCAGGTCTCTGTGCAGTGGGCTGGGAAATAGGTATGGTAAAGGAAACCTGAGCTGGACAGTTGGTCAGTAGTTAAGGTGGTAAAAACAGATTTTACACGGGAACTCTGACAATAGGGGAAAAGAGACCTCAGTATAAAACTGGGCTCAATTCTAAGCACAATACGGACAAGGAGGGATTTATTGCCAAGGAGCAGAGTGTGGGTCAGTGGATGGAAAACTATTAAGAGGACAAACACATCAAGGGGCAAGGAGGGGATTCTAGCCAAAATGGACAATAGATTCTTGCTGAAGGCAGCACAGGGTAATCAGACATCTGATCAAGAATTTGGTCAGATGTTTGAGGGTGTCCAGATACGGAGAGTGGATGGAGGGTTTCTGAAATGACTTAGCAGGCTTGCTGCTAAGCCTGGGCTACGCAGGTCTGGCGAGGGTAAGGCATTGGGGAAAAGGGCCTGGAGGAGCCTGATTGAAGTTTCATTACGGGGAGTCTTTGTTAGGTAGGAAACCAGTCCTACTCCAGAAAATGCAGACACACAGGATACAAAGAGAGACGGCGGGTGAGTTTCTGAACTGCATGTAAAACAGGTAAATTTATTGTAGGCAGGCCAGCAGCAGGCTGTGGGAAAGCAGAGGAAGTGAGAATCTGCTTCCCAAGCACCCTGAGTCATGTTGCTCAGTGGGGAGATCGGTGCCAGCTCTGGAAGTGGAGTGAAGGCTGTGGGAGGGAATTCACTTTGATTGGAAGCAGCTGGGAGCACAGAGCGAACCCCTGAGGACCTCAAATGTAGGAAAAGGCAATCTTGTGAGATAAGTTGTTTATATATAAGACAAATATTAAGAGGAGGGAAAAATCCTAAGCAATGGAGACTAGCACTGAACCAGAGAATAATAATGAAATCCAGGAGTAATAGCAGCATGGGTTTCTTAGAAACTAAGAGTGCCAGACAATCTTACTGGCATGCTTCTCAAAAAGAAATATGTGTGTGCATGTGCATGCACACACATACACGCACACATATCACCCAAATGAATGGTTAAAAACAACACAGCAGATGTTACTTATTTGGACTTTACTAAAGCACTTGATAAAAATGTCTCATGAAATTTTACTTGCAAAACAAGTTCAAATTGGCTGGAAGAGGAGAATTCCGATGCAGTTTGAACACTGGCCCCCAAACCATAAACCAAAGGTAATGGAACTGATAAATAAATGGCAGCAAATCTAGTTGCTGGAAGGTGCTTAGCAGAATGCCCCAGGGGTTACTGTGAGGGCCGAGTTTATTAAAAATGTTTATCAATGAGTTGGAAGAACCAGTCAACAGGATGTGTATGAATTCTGCCAGGAATACTAAGTTGGCAAGTGTTAGAGAAAGCACGGAAGATCAAGTCCTATGCAGAGAGGTAAGCAGCGGTTAGAAGTGTAGAAGGAGGAGGAAGGAAGGAACAAAATCAGATTCACCTGGGGAAATCTCAGTTCGCTGATCTGCAGAAGATTAGGTTGTGGAATGGCATGAAGGAGACAGCAGAAGTAATGCCATGGCAGAGAAAGGCCCAGGAGGCAAGGAAACAACAAATTAGGTATAACGTTACAAAGCTGTTCAGTGGCCTACATGGGAGAACTTAGGTTTGTGGGGTCTGGCGTCTGTAGAATTTGGGGAGTCCTCTCTAAGAAGACAAAACTTACTTGATAAAATTAGATATGGGACTTTGAAAGTGACCAGACTAAATGAAGGGCCCAGAAGCATAAACTCAGTGAGTTTTGTGGTGCCTGTACCTATGGTGGCCAAACATAATGTCAATAAAAGGAAGGAGTTTTTAGAAATGTCTGTAATTCTTGCATTTGAAAGTTGGAGGATAGAGATGCCCTCTCATGAGAACTTGTTCCCAGCCCCAGCCTCCTAACTAGGGGATGCTCATGGGGTTATGCTTAGGAGAAGAGTAGAGCCTCAGACTCATGAAACCACCACATTTATCTTAAGAGCGGAGAGGCAGAAAACGGTCACAAGCTTGTTCAAAGATGTCCATTGCAACGTTGTCTGTCATTGGAAGAAATCAGGGGAATGCTGGAAGAATGAGCATCCCTTCCCGTGGTAGAACACTGTGCAACCTTTAATAAGAAGCCATATTGGCCACTGATGAGTTAAAAGGACATTCCTAACAACTGCAATAGCAATTCCTAACAATAGCAAGTTGCAGAAAATGATGTAAAATGTGATACAATTTTTGTTTTAAAAAATAAGTGATGCCCATAAAAAGATTGATACAGAACTATTAGCAGCGGTTTCCCCCAGGTGGTGGGAGTAGGGAGCAAAGGGAACAACAGGAGGGAGCCAGTCTCTGTGTTTGAGTTTCTCCCTTTAGAGGATGTTGCCTTTCTGGTGAGATAATTACCCACACACATATATACATTAAATGGCTTTAGGAAGACTTTGACAAAACTAAAACACCCTATTCAGTAAGTAGTGTATTTATTATCATACATTGCCAGCTCTTCAGATCACTGCTGTATGGAGCAGATGGAGGTCACGGGAAAAACCACTTGGCTGTGTTGAGGGGGGAGCGACAGCGGGCCAAGCCCAAGTGCAGTTTCAGCTCCATTTGCAGAGAAGCCCAGTGACCCGGGTGACTGTGCACATCTGTTTGACATACCCGCGCAAAGCCGCTCTGTTACGGAATCTTGAGCCCAGTTTGGCTCATTATGATGTTGAGTTTGTCGAAGTCAAACTTTGAGCTGAAAACTGCCTGCAGCTAACAGGAGGTGAGCCAGGAAAGACAAATGAGCAGAAATGTAGAGGAAGGACCTTATCTGTACCCACGAGCTGGGGGTTACTTGGAAATTTCGCTTATTCCAGTGAAAGGCTTGGGTTGTGATCATTTTTCGATTGGCCATTATCTTCAAATCTGCAAAATTGTCTCAGACCTCTTGGGAGAACAGACTTTCTTCACGGGGATGTAGTTACATTTGCCTCCATCTGAGCAGGAAACACCCATAGAAATGCTTTGCCTTGCAACATTCTGTATAATTTTATTCTGTTTGGATTTCCCATCATCTGTAAAGAAAATAAATAGCTTTTCTGGTGAGTAGTGTGTTTAGGGCAGTGTAACTAGAATCAGCTTCAATTTCGAGTTTCTTCTGCTTGCCTTTCATTCCAGCCAGAGGTGTTGGATTCTGACAGTGCTCTTTCTTTGTATATTGTTCTTGGTCTATAGCAACTGGCTGATAAATGTGAAAATCTTGCATTTTATTATCTGCCAGATTTTTGTTGTGAGGTTTAATTTTTTCTCTTTTACAAGCTGTTCAAGTGTTCTAGCTATAGAGACCAGATGGTTTTTCTATCCCCTTGATGTTTCCTTCACGTGGATGATTGTTCAGAAATGTTCTAAGGCTGTACCAGGAAAGGATCATTTCTACAGTTTCTCTGGTTAGCATCACTGCATTTATACCTTTGCCAGCATGAGAGAATAGTCACTCTATCAAAGTCTGGAAACCACTTAAAATGAATGGCCCGGTGTGTTTTGCAGTCATGGGGGGAAACTCTAGGTTTCAAGTAACCATTAATAAATAATTACCTTTTTGTTAATGCCTCCTGCCAATTCAGTGATAAGAAAGAGTTGACGGATGACATATCTGGTTCATAGCTTCAGGTTGGTTAGACTGTGCTTGTTCATATTCCCCACAGGTGTAAGCTTCCAGAACTGGCTCCACACCATAGAAGTAATTCGGTGGGTAGTTAAAAAATATAGGGGCAAAACTTTTCCCCATAATGTTTAGCCCAAAGCTTAGTCTGTAAGGGCTCAGTAAATTTTTGGCCCCTGATTTGGGATTTCTGACTGGTGGTCATGTTTGATACAGGTGAGTGAGGAACCACAAGAGACAGCACAAGGAGAGGAGTTTCTTAGTGGTACCGATTACAAGTGTGGTCTGAGGCACCGGGGGTCCTAGATGAAGTGTGTGTTCCTGAACTCAAGGGTTTTAACACTTGGGGTGTTTTCTTGAAGAAGGAAACAAGGTAATTTTATTTACTCATAGCAAGTGATGGAGACAGGTAGTTCTATCAAAAGTTCTGCCTCCCCAAGGGAGGCTGGGCCATTGCTTGTATTGGGTTGGCCAAAAAGTTTGTTTAGTTTTGTTTCCATACAATGGCTCTAGTAGTGCTTAGTTGTCTTTAACTTCATCCCAAACAATTTTGTTAGATTGTATTGTGACAGCTGTCATACCAGCGGGTATTTAAAAAAAAAATCAGAAGTAGCAAATTTTTGTGCAGCCATTTCAATATTGAAGATGGTAGAAAATATAGAACATTTTTGGCATATTATGCTTTATTATTTTGAGAAAGGTAAAAACACAACTGTAGTGCAAAAGAAGATTTGTGCAGTATACGGAGAAGGTGCTGTTACTAATTGAACATGTCAAAAGTGGTTTGGAAACTTTCTTGGTACTCTTGACATTTTGGCCAAGTAATTCTTTGCTGTGGGGCTGTCTTATTCATTTAAAAATGTTTAGCAGAACCCCTGGCCGATAGTGAGAGATAATCGATGTACTCAAAATATTCAATTCAATAAAGTTATTGGTGAACATGAAAAATGTGTCTTATTTTATGGAAAAAACTAAATGGACCTTTTGACCAACCCAATGCATATATATTCTCTCTCTCTCCACACACACACACACACACACACACACACACACACACACACAAATTCTGTCCAGAAGGTATCCTGTCCTGTAATATGAAAATGAGACACTTATTGAAGAGATACAAGCAACATTGTACGTAGGACAATGATGCCTCAGTTCCCTTTAGAGTAGGCACCTTGAGACCTCACATAGTTCTCCCAATTGCCATCAGCTGCCCCATCATATTTTCCTGAATCTCATTGGTAGTCTGAAATCTCTTCCCTTTCAAAGTTGATTTTAGTTTTGGGAAAAGCTAGAAGTCACAGGGCACCAAATCTGGGCTGTAGGGGGCTGAGTCACCTGGGCGATTTGATGTTTGGCCAAAACACTCTACACAAGATGTGATACATGAGCAGGCGTGTTGTCATGATGAAGCTGCCAGTCACCAGCTGTAGCTGCAGCTTTGAATCATCCAAATAGTTTCCATGGAGGAATGTTAAAGCTAATGCAAAATCTGATACAGATCCATTGTTCTACTCACTCAGTCATTTTGAATGTGATAGCCACACAGTACACCCTCTTATACAATGGTGGCTACCACCCCCACTGTGAAGGCGTCATTGTTCACGCATGCATATTCCAGTCCACTCTCCTTGGCTACCAGGTTGCATCAATGTCATATAAACTGTTCTTATTATATCAACAGTGGCTGGACTATTTCCAGCCATTTATATATTAATTTTATGTATATAATGTATTATGTATTAATGTATTATGTATTAATTATATATATAAATTATATATATAATTTAGTCAGTTACATGTTAATTTCTTCTTTGGAGTTGTCTACATTTATTCCTTGAGTTCCTATCAGGCTCTTCCTCTTTATAACTGGTCTGCAAAATATCATGCTGCATTTTAACATTTAACATAATACTTCAGTTAGAATAGCATTTAATAAGATATCTCAGACCATGAGAACTTGCCCTATTTAACATGTTTGGTAGTCAGTGAGCAAAAAGTAAGTAAGGCCTTAGAACTGTGCCTGGCTCCTAGTAAGCACTCGATTTTGTACTGTGGATGTGTCAATGCTGTACACCTGAAGGCCCCCAGAACACACCTGAAGCGAACAGGTGGGTTTATTGTTAGCTGCAGTGAGACAGGACACGCACCATAGGGAACTGAGATGTCTCAGTAGAAGAGGATGTTCAGAAGAAACTGCTATAGGATTTGGGCTTTGGCTGGGTAATTTTGGGGAGGATCTATGAAACCAGAGGTTTGGTCTAGATCGGATATTGTCGAAAAACAAAGACAATACTATGAATGAGCGTCTCAGTAAATCTCATGTACAGGGAGGGCAGACTAGAGCCAGGACAAAGCTAGAGTCAATAAAGATGCAGCAGTCACTTATATGGCCAGATGGGGGGATTTTTTTATCTTGTGTGACCTGGTCTCGGCAGGCCTTTCGAATTGCTTATGTGTAACAGGAAAACTCATGGCTCAGCTGAAAGCATCAGGCCGGCTTGTGATAACATTGAGGCCTAGATGTGAGGTCACACAGTTCCCAGAGACTGGGAAGCATATTTTCTTTTTCAGATGTGGTTGAAGAAGTTGAGAACACAGTAGAGACCCCTGACTCCCCAGCTCACTGCTTTGCCTTTGCCTTATTGCTCTCTAGGCTAGGGAGTGACTTAATGCAACTTGCCCCAAACTCAGACTCCCGTTAGCATCCCCTCCTCCTCTCCTACCTGTGAAACCAATGGGCCTCGAGCCAGGACAGTGTCGGAGCCGTTCCTCTCCTCTCACTACAGCGGTCAGACCGAGGACTGTCCTTTGATAAGAGACAAAAACATCACTTTTCTCAATGGGTTTACATGAGCTAGAAATAAAAGGATTTAATGACTTAGCCAAGTAGATGCATGTGTTCTGAAAATACATCTCACTTGTAATGATTTATCGAGACAAAAAGCCTGTTCCCAAAACAGCCACCCATCTGTGTATCTTCAACTGTTGGGTGCCAAACGGCTCACACAGCAGTTTACTCCACACACACATTTGAACTCTAAGGTTGAGATGCAGCTAAAGGAATTCCAGGTGGGAATATATCTGGTTAAACATTTTAAAGTGCTTTAAATGGAACACTCTTTAAATACGGCATAGATCTGCACACATAGAGCATGTAATAGGCACCGAATCAAAATGTGTCCATTGATTTAATGAGTCAACATGATTTCTCCACTTAGATCAACTATGAGAAAGGAGTGGCTCAATGGTTAGAAACCCTTTGTAATCTGATGACAGAAGCAGTTCATTCTCAATGTAACAGTGCTTGGAAAGGCAAAGAGAAGTAAATAAAATATCACCCAGAGACAACTGCTGGTAGTGGTTTGGATTTTTCATTCATTCAGCAGATACTTAGGTAGCAATTAACATATAGTAGCTATAGTGACTGGGAAAACAGAATAATAAGACACAGTCATTGACCTCAAGAATTTCATGGCTTCATGGACAAGTTAAATAAGAAGGTAATTAATGCACAATTTGGTAAGTGCAATGATAGCTGTAGACATAGGGCATTATGAGAACAAGGAGGACCCTCTGATGGAGATATGGTGGTGAGATGGGGCAGGGTGGGAGTGGGGACATTTTCTGAGAAGTTCTAGGTTATCAATTTAGAAAATGAAGATCCAAAGGCGGAAATATAATAGTACAGAATCCCACCTTCCAGGAGTGACCAGGTATGACTTTTTGTGGCTGTTCTGATTCCATTGCATGGATGTACTGTCCATTTGCTCTAAGGTCTAGGATGCTCAGCATTGATCAGAAGTGGGTTTCTCCGCAGCACTGTTTCCCTGACTTGGTGTCCCCATATGAAGCAGGTGGAAGATTAGATGTATTCTCTCAATGGCTTCAAGCTGAGCCATTCAGGGGGAATAAGGTCCTCTTGTGGCTTGTTGCCCCTTCCACTCACCCCACTCTAGTCCCCATTCTATCTTGTCTTTATAATTGCCACTGTTCATCAGGACTCCTTCAAGGAGCCAGTCCCCAGCAAACACACTTTGCAGGCAGGTATTAATCAAGCTCCATTTATAAAGACAAAAGGAAGAGGCCACACCAGGGAGACAGTGATTATAAGGGAAACTGTGGAAAATAAGAGCACTGTCATATAGTCATTAGAAAATGTGACCAGGGGAAGAAATTTCAACGAAACCATCTCGAAGTATATTTAAATGTGACTCCCTAAAGGCCACTAGTTTTAGTCCAAGCTAATTAATATACAAGAGAGGTTTTACTTTAGAGAGATTTCTAATGAAAAATAAAATTTTGTGAATAAAATACCCACATAAATGACCGAAGGGAACTCAGAAGGATTTGGCTCTCATCTCTGTTGAATCCGGTGAACTGACAAAAACTCTTCTGCTAATGAATGCATTTCTGTGAGGATGGGGTGGGCTGCTTGTAGCGACGTACACTGTGGTGCTGTTTGTCACAGCTCTGCCAGCATTGGAGACTGGGGATTGAATCGATTACTAGTAAACTACATGCTCAGAGACAAGACAGCTCTGAAATCCTCCCATCTTCTTTCCACAGCTTTAAGTCATTAACACTGATAACTTGAAAGTCAGGACAAAAATAAGCTGGGGGTGCCTGAGAGAGAAAGGGATGGGCAATAGAGTGGCTGTTTAGGCAGGGAGGGTCATCCTGAGATGCCTGCTGGAGAGAGGTCACGGCCAGGCAGTGCAAGAGGAGTTGCCCTGGCCAGAGGAGGCAGGGCCTTCCATCTGTGGTCCCCAAGGTGAGGTGCCTAGGTCAGCAGCAGCCTCCCCTGAGAACTTGTTAGAAGAAATTCTAAGGTCCCACCTTAGACCTATTAGATCAGACACCCTGGGGGTGGGACCAAAGGGTCTGTTTGAAAGCAGCCTCCAGATGCCCCCAACCTCACTCAAGCGTGAAGACCTCTGCTCCACATTCCTGGCTCCTACCCCTGAGCTATCACTGGACTCACCCGAGAATCCAGAGCCCCAGAAGTCCCATCAGTGAGGCAGGCCTGGGCTCCAAGGATCAGCATTTTTAAGAATTCCCCACGTGATTCTGGTGGTCTTTCTCATTGGGTAATCACTAAGGTCTTTGGAATGGTTCAAAAAGTGCCCAAAAGGAGCACTTCCTCATCCAACCTCTTTTCCAGTGCACCTGACATCTTCCTACTGTAACATATCCCATTTAGTTACACATTTGCTTGTTTGTGCCATCGTTTCTTAAAATGCAGAGTCATTTCTGATGGATTGATTGGTCCCTTTGGTCATTCCTGCAGTCAGTTAATAACTATGGTGTGTTTGCTATGGGCAGGGCACCCTGCTGATGTAGGACGAGAGAGAGGTGTGCTGTGCCACTGTTTCTTCCCTCCAGTGGGTGGCAGTCTACCTGACCCTAGAGGATGCATGCCAAATACAGGGACACACCTTGACAGGTGTCCAGTGGAAATGCTGGACAAATGACTTATATAAATGCTAAATGGGGGTAGCGGGGGAAGAGTGAGAGCATACCCTCTCTCCATCAGCCCCAGGGTGGTGGAGCCATTCTCAGAAGAGTAGCTGGCAGCAAAGAGAGCCAGTAGCTTGCTGACTTCCTAGGGAGGGGAAAGCTTGGGGTTTTCTGCGCCTGGGTCTCTGCCCCACATTGGGCACGTGCTGTTCACCTGCATGGGGGATGCTCATGGCCTTCTGCAGCCACCAGATGGATTGTCACTTATCTTTTAATAAACAGCTCAAATGTTCTGTCCTCTCTGAAAATTGCCTTCACCTGACTCCGCCGACCCTAGAAAGCAGATATGCCCTCTCTCTCATCCAGCAGCCCTAGAAATATACACAGACTTTGATGCTTGCCACTTTGGTTGTTTTAGAGAGCATGCATGATTTATGCTCCACAAGCTTAGATTTATAAGAACTATTATGCTATATAACTTTTCTAAAATCAAATTTGTTTTGACTTAGAACCCCCATCTCAATGTCAGTGGGAAGTCAACTTTAGCCATGATGGGGGTTGTCTCCTCCACAGCCCCGCAATAATCCTGAGATCTTCCAAACAGCAGACTGCTGCGTCAGGCCCTTTGCCTTCCACCCACCATGGTGACTGCAGATCCTCTTGGACTCAGGACTCAGCCTTATGCTGTCACCCTGAGATGTTCTTGCCAGCTCCCCAGGGAGCTGTGAGGGTGCTGGAGGTCAGGGGTATGGGAGGAAAATGTGAAGACTTGGCACAAATTCCTCGCTCAGTAAATCACCCAGCCATGAGTACTTTCCTATGTCTTTCTTGCCTTCTTCCCTCATTGTCAGTCCTTTAAGGCAGGAGATTGTGTCTGCCTCCTTTTTTTCACTCTCTGACTCAGCATGTAATAGGCGTTCAGTTAACATTTGTTGAACTGAATCGGGTAGTGATGGGAAGCTTTATGGAAAGGTGGGGCTGATGGACCCAGTAGGATGGTTAGACGTCCATGTGGAGAAGGGAGGAGGAGATTTCAGGTGGAGAAGCAAATGCTGTGACCTTATCAGATGGAAATAAAGAATGTATGTGGTCCAAGGGAAGGTTTGTGTTAAGAAAGTGCTAAGGGATAGAATTAGAAAGGTGGTTTGTATCCAGACTCACACCAGGACACAGTCTAATTATCCAGAGAATGGGGAGCTGCAGAATGCCTATGAACCATTCTTCTGAAGGGGTACTGCGTTAATGCACTGACATTTCATGGGGAATGAGCACCATGGAGAGCTGCTGTGAGAGGAGGTAAGGGGGTGATGTCCAAGGCTTACTGAGCACTTGCCATTTATTCTTCCAATGGATAGATCTATGTTTTAAAGTCATAACAGCATTATGAGTTGGGAACTATAATGCTCACATTATTGATGAGAAAATTGAGTCACAAAGGTTCAGTAACTTGTCCTAGATCACATTGTTAATAAATAGCAGAAGTTAGAGTTGAACGCAGGCCTCCTGGCTACAGAGCCAGTATACCTAACCACTATGCAATACTGTCACCGGCTTTCCTTTCTAGACTAGGGCCCTGAAGATGGAGGAGTAGATGGTGATCTGACCAGCTCATTTCCAGTTCTTGCTTTAGCTGCTCTGACCAGGCACAGGTACAGAGCTTACTTCTGCAGAGCAAGAGAGGGGCCAGGTCCAGCTCAGTCATCTCCCACTGCCACACTGGTGTGGAGCTCTCTTCCCCTTTCTTCATGCATTAGAACACTGAGCCAGGTTCCAAGGACCAGGACTGGGAGGCCAGCCTCCTCTGCAATAGTTCTGTAGTCAGGAGTGGGAGCAGACCCCCTTCATTCTTATCTCTGTATTATGGAGGGTATGAGGTCTTTTGAGTAAAGGAGCTGATTGTTAACTTGTCCTTTGGGACAAAAGTTACCCATTCCATTGCTGTATCATGGGTACTTGCTGAAGATTATCTAAGACATGAACTCCTAATGAGCTGTACATTCTAAAATGTCAGGAAACATTGACACCACCAGGTTGAGCACATGGCATTTATTATTTACTAGGAGAACAAGGCTTTGAGAGTTTAAATAAATTGGTCAAGGTCCCCCAGTTAATAGGTGACAGCTGGCACTCAGGAAGATATTCTTCTGAGGTTAATGCCAAAGCTGGTGGAAGCAATTTTGTCCCCCTAATATTGAAGAATGTACATTAGAATGAAATTATCAAGCTTTCAGGAAGGTCAGCCTTAAAGGAACAGTTCTAGGGAGATAGCATGGAGGCTGGGA
>CM052538.1:62154087-62170089 GCA_028533065.1 Trachops cirrhosus
AAAAAAAAAAAGTAAAAAAAAATTTTTTTTGACCATATCCAAACCCACCCCTGGATCCTAGTCCTTCCTGCAAACCATCTCTCTCTCACTCTTCTCTTTCCCTACTTCCCTGACCAGCGCCTCTGGCTTCAGTCTGACCTCCAGGTCTCTTTTTGCCCTCAGGTGGGGTCAGCTTGTCCTCCAGGGGTCAACTTATCACTCACTCTTTGGGTGATACTCTTTAAAATCTACCTCCCTCCCAGAAGTACTGCATCTGAAAGATTGATTCATTAAATTTTTTCCAGATTCATTGAGGTATAATTGACAAATACAATTTTGTACAACCCTGGTTGTTGTGGCTTAGTCAATTGGGCATCGTCCTGCAAACTGAAAGTTTGCAGGTTCGATTTCCTGTTGGGGCACATGCCTGGGTTGCAAGTTCAGTCCCCAGCTGGTGTGTGTGCAAGAGGCAATCGACTGATATTTCTCTCTTACATCGATGTTACTCTCCCTCTCTCTCCGCCTTCCCCTCTCTCTAGAATCAATTTTTAAAAAAGAAAAAATTGTGTATGTTTAAGGTGTACAATGTGATGGTTTGATATATGCTTCCATGGTAAAATGACCACCCCAATCAAGCTAATAGACCTTTCCACCACTTTACGTAATTAGTGTTTTTGATAAGTATAGTAAAAACATTTAGGATCTATTCTCTTAGCAAATTTCAAGTATACACCAGGCTGTGAGTTAGAGCTCTAGAATTTATTCATCCCAAATAACTGAAACCTTGTCCCTTTGACCAATATCTCTCCATTTCCCCCACCCTGAAAGATTGATTTTTAAATGCTCAAAGTCTTCATATGTCAAAGGAGAGAATATATAAGATTGAAGAATTACTTACAATATAGATTCTTCAGTGTAGGATGCCACGTTCTGTCCTAAATTACATATTTAACAACAAAATCTGTGGCGGTGGCTAATTTAAGGCAAATGTGTATGTATGTGTTTGTGCATGTGTGTGTAGGTATATACTGATACAAGCTTGGAATTTTAAAATGATTCTCATGGATTTTCAAGCCATTTATCTTTTTATTCGCATGTTCACTTATCTCTCATTTATTTTATTCATTAAAATAAAGTGCACTATGGCACAATGGCCCACCTGCGGAAATATATATCAGGTTAGGAAGTTCCCCTTTCTGTCACTTTTGATTCTCTGTATCACACCAAAATACAAATCACTCTGTTAGAAAGAAGGCTGCTATTAATCTGTGCAGGTATGCCTTACCTAATTGGTAATAAAACCCAAACAGGACTGTTTTTTATCACCATCCTTTATTATTATTATTATTACCATAAATTTTGTCTAAAGAACAGGCAGCACTCAAAAATGAACAAAGTTGACGGACTTCCTCATTCCAAAGAGGCACTTGGGGCTGAGTGTCTGTAAACTGTGCTAAAGAAGAGGGAGAGCTGGGCCCTCTGTCACATTCTCCTAACGACGAGATGACACCAAGTCCACATTTGATATCTAAGCCATGTGGAGATAAAGACCCCATGTTATTTTTATATTATTAGACACAATTATGAGAAACCATAAAAAGGAAAAAAAATACACACTTCTGTAGTCAAATGGAAATAAGTGCCTCATTAGTAATAAAAGCTCCAGGTTATGTTACTGCATAACCTTTTGTTCAAACATGATGTCTGGAATTTGCATAAGTAGTCAGCTGTGTATATCTCAAGGCTATTGAAAAGATGTGGCTCTCGAATCTAGGCAGCTCCATAAACAGTGTTTTTCTCCTTTGCTGGTGCCCTTGTTTTTACAGAAACACAGCTGTACAGCACTGCCGGAGAGGTGGGGAGGGAGAGGGAGCAGACAATGCAGGCCCCTGATTCCTCCCGGGAGTCTCCTGGATTAATGGAACCCCACTTGGGGGGTGCTTTGAATGAACAGATGCAAGGGCTGCTTTGTGCCATCTTCCTAATTCCCACTCCGAGTGGGAGCAGAGAGTCCCATGGGACTGAGAAGGTGAAATGTGGTGGCCAGCCTTGAAGCCCTCTTGGAGACTGTCCACTGGTTTTCTCGTGTGGCCTTGGCAATGATTAAACCTCTTGTTGGAAATGGTGGGGTTGGGGGGAGGTGGGGGACAGTTCAAAAGCCTGTTTGGGCTTCGATGGGATGTACATAATCATTTTCAGGGGACTTAAGTGTAAATTAATCAGAAACACATGGAATGCATTCTCCTTGGGGTCCACATGTGGCAGTAGACATTCATGGGAAAGACAAGCTTGGGGAGGGGTGGAGTGTGGAGGAACAAGTGAAGAACATGTTCTATGGAACTAATAAAATGCAAGAGGTTCCAGAACGAATTGTCTGGCTTTGCTACTAGTCTGTAAAGCCTTTGGGGTTCCCATCCCTTCCCAAGTTCAATGTCAAATAAAAATCCTTTACCTGCAATTAAAGTGTATGATCAGCAAATGCCTGGGGGACGTTTGTGGAAGCAGCCCTGGAGAAACATACTTTCCTTTGTGAGTCCTGAACATTTTTCCAAATGAGGTAAGACTGGATGTAAGTCATTTTTGGCCAGTCTCATGTCACAGCCTCTCATTTCAAATGGATGCAAAAGGGCTCGGGAGGAAAATTGTTCAGGGTATTGGGATGGCCCAAGCACCTCTGCATGAATTTTTGTTTTTAAGCTGATGTGGAGAGCAGACACGTTCCTGTCCCATTTTGTCACTAACGACTTGACACATATGATCTCAGATGTCACTTTCCCTCCTCTTTGGACTTCAGTCTCCTCACCATAAAATGAGTGGTGTGACATCTTTGGTCTACTGGCACCAAACAGAGATAATCCACCTTAATTGACCCAGTGCAGGTGACACTGTTACAATGACTCCAGATGACACTGACTTCTGTGGACACCTGCCTGGATGACTCTCATCTGTTTTGGATGGCACAAAGTGGGAATCAGGAACTTTCATGGAAAACTCGAGATTTGGAAACTCTGGTGCAGTGAGACTGCATTGTGTTGAAGTTGCGGCAAATCAAACACACAGAGGATGGTGTGAACCAACAGGCAACAGTGCCCAGTCTGTAAAGAGACCATGGTGACAGGGGATGAGGTGGTGTGACAAAGAAGCAGTACCCTGCTTCAGTCTTCTGCACACAGCACTGGAACCCAGGTAAGAAAAGCAACAGCTTTTCAGATGTACAGAGTGTACTGCTCTCTTTTTATTTGCTAGGTCAAAACCATCAGCTGTTAGAGAACTGCTGAAGAACCAGGTGCAGTTTAGGGCAGCGGGACCATAACGAACATTTTTCCTGAGGTGACACATGTAATTTAGGGAAATTCCCCAAACCCTTCTATTGAAAACAAAAAATGAGCAGTTAATATATCATCCAGAATATGTGGCTTCTGAACAGTGATTTGATCTAGGCTCAGAAGAATTATCAAGTTTTCATAAGGAAGAATTAATTGTATTTAATAAAGACATCTGAACTTGGCTAGAAGCTCTACTGGAAAAGAATTAATACCTCTCTACACATGCAGGCATTGTTCCAGGATTGGGAGAGCTATTTTTAAGTCAGCCTCTTGCCATTCTCTGATTATATGACCTTGAAAATGTCACAGAAACATTCTTTGTCCAATTGCCTCATTAAATTATAATAAAAGGTCACATTTATGGATCATTTTATGTTACTTTACATTAATTTAATCCTCATGACAACCCTCTAAGTAGACATTATGATCTCTATTTACTAGATAGGAAATGAAGGCTCAGAGCATCAGAAGGACTTGCCCAAAGTCACACAGCTAGAAAGTGGCAGAGCTGGAACTTATATTCCGATCTTTTCCACTTTAGAACTCATGTTCTCAGTCATCATGCAGAGTTACACTGCCCCCGCATCACCTCACTTATCAAATGGACACAGAGGTACCTGTGGCATGTATGAGGGTTAACTCATGTGTATCCAACCAGGTCCTGCACGTGGTGGTGGAAACCTTCCGTTCTGAGCTCCAGCCTCCTCCACCTTCACCTGTGGTCCAGCACTGTGGTCTTGGGAAACTTTTGACCTCTCTGGATCTCACTGTTGAGTTGTAAATTGGAGAAAGCTTACCCACCTGAACACAGGGCTGGGAGAGGTGAGTTCACGTCCTTTCCAGCCCTAAGACTCATCCAGGTGACATAGCAGGGAGCTGTGCTCATCTCCACAGCATGCTTTTTACTTCCAAGAACATGCACCCACATCCACATCTCTGCTTTAGTTCCAGCTCTCTAGTTGATTTTTCTCAAACCCTGTTTCTTATTTCAAGAAGAAACATGGTCAGTGTGAGTGGCAGAAAAAAAATTAAAATCACAAGAATAGTGGCTAACACTTAGTGGGCACATAGAATGTGCCAAGGGATGTGCTAATTATTTTGAAACAAACAAACCAACCAACAAAGCAAATCAAACCAATGATGAACTTGGTCTTGTGGTCCAGGTACAAAATGGAGCTGGTATCTCTTCCTTTCAAGTCCCTACCCCTTCAGACATTCAGGTTGAAATTCTGACCTATGGTTATTCCACAGCACACACCATGGCATTGGGTTTATGGGCATTGGAGTTATGTTATTATACTCCAAAATACACTGTTTCTTCCCTCTCTTCCTTTGAAATTCTCATTCTCCAAGCACCAGGATCTCAATAGGAAAACAACAGAGTAAAATAACTCATACTAAATTATTAATGGCTTACAACAGTTTAGTGTCCTATCTGTCCCAGAAACAGCCACTTAATAAATAAGACATTTGCTGATTCCCAGGAGTTAATGTATTAATAGTAGGCATTTAGACCATGGTGGCAAAAGTTTCAGACAAAGGTATTCCAGGCACGTTATAAATGATTATGATATCAGGATTGGTGCCAGGTTATTCAGAGCACTGGCAATATTGAAGAAACAAGATTCAGAAATTCCAGGCCCATTTTGAATGGTAAACATGCATGAAATACAGGGCAGGAGGTACTGGGGACAGATGGCCTGGCATTGTACTGTGGAAGCTTCATGAAAAGATGAACAGAGTGTTAGATGCTCTCAGCTCAGCCAAGGCTCTGGGACCAATTTCAGCTCTTTAGACCTTGGTCTTCCATCTCTGACATCAATGAATTGGGCTAAGTGATCCCCTACTGTCTCTTCAAGATCAGGTGCTCTAGGCTGACATGCTCCCTGTCAACCTCCCTGTGCAAGTATGATGAGCACCAGCTGAATATCCACAGGTATTGGCTTTTAGGATAAACTTAAACTTACTTGGAGATGAGTGGTAAGAGTAGGGGGAAGAAGAATCACTAAACCAGTTTGTTTACACAAAATCCCTTCAGTTCCTTAGAACAGCCTAATAAGCACATGTTCCCTAGAACATAGAAATTAAGACAATCAGTTAAGGCCTCCAGTTGCTCTAGAAACAGGCATGAGTTTTTAAGTGAATCAGCAAGGCAGCAAGCAGGATGAAGAGAAAGTATGGCGCTGTCTCTTGTTGATAGAAATTGATTGGAACAGACACACTCACATACACACAGCTTGATTTAACAACCAAATTAAGGACAGGATGAGACTGACTGTAATTATTATTATTATTATTATTAAGCTTTGTTATTTTTAGAACAGTTTTAGGTTTACAATATCATTGAGTTGAAGGTACAGAGATTTCCCATGTATCCTGTGTTGCCACACATGCATGGCTTCCCCCATTGTCTATAGTAGTCACCAGAATAGCACTTTTTTCCCCCAAGAATAAACCCATATTGCCCAATGTTTGTAGTTTACATTTGGGTTCACTCTTGGGGTTGTCCTTTCTGTGGGTTTGGACAAGTATGTGATGAAATGCACCTACCTTTATAGTATCATACAACACAGTTTCACTGCCCTAAAAATGCTCTGTGCTCTATTTATTCCCTTCATTCTCACTGACTCCTCCCATCACTGATCTTTTTATTGTCTGCATAGTTTTGCCTTTTCCAGAATGTCATAGAGTTGGAGGCATACAGTTGTAATGAGACTAATTACAGTAAGTCTCATCTGTAAGTAGGTAGCCTTTTCAGATTGGCTTCTTTCTCTTGGTAGTGTGCTTAAGTTTCCTCCATGTGTTTTCATGGCTTGACAGCTCACTTCTTTTTAACTCTGAATAATATTCTGCTGTCTGAATGAACCACAATTTGTTAATCCATTCACCTACTGAAGGACATGTAAGTTGCATCCAAGTTCATGATTTATGAAAATCCAGGGACTGTGCCTCTTTGTCCTTGTATAGTCTCAAGCACAAAGTATAGCTCATGAATGAATTAATAAATCAACAAATATAGGCCACACTTGCTTCTGCATTATTCCTACCTTCAAGATGTGTTTTTAGGTCAGTGAAAATGCATACTATTTCTTGGTGATTTCTTTCCCTACACTTCCCTCTCAAGTCTGCCTCAGGGTGGACTTTCAGAGATTTTCAAATGCATTAATGAATCTGTGTGTATCGGGAGGGTTTGGATATGTGTATGAGGAAAGATGGGGTGGCCAACACTGACTTAATGCAAATCCCCTTAGAGTGGTCCAGCATGGGGAAGGCTTACTATGTTTGAGTCACTTTTTGCAAAGCTACTAAGAAAGAATATTTTTGTATCCCCATGTATGACATTTTTTTTTTACCTATCTTTTCTGATAATTGAATTTGTGAGGACTAAGTGAAATTTTGGTCAGGGACTCTATTTCAAGTCATAAATAGTAAAAAGCCACTCTTACTAAGTGTACTGGGGTGAATAAGGATCCCTGCCCCTAGAGTGCTATGTGGTTTTCTTCATCACTGTTATCAGGTGTCAACTCAGATGTTATCTCATTAGAGGTTCTTCCTTGAGCACCTACATGACTAGTTGCTACAACCCCCAAAACCATGACACTCTCTCCTTTCCCCCTGCTTCATTTTTCTCCATTGGAATGTTCACGCTATGACATTTAGTATATCATATTTTATTTACTAATTTGTTGATTCTGTCTTCCTTACTGGAAAGTTCCAGAAGGATTCCATTCACTACTGTGTCCCTAGAGCCTAAAACTGTGCCTGCAGAGTAAATGCCTAATAATTGTTGGGTAAATGAAGAGATAAATAAATGAAGAAATAATTGAATGAATGAAAGAATAAATAATGCAACAGGTAAGAGAAGTTCGAAGGAGAGGTTGCTCTTACTTTTCTCATCTTTAATGGCCATTATGGCCAAACAAAATAATAAAATGGAAAAGAAAACAGAGCTCTAAATAATTATGTACTGGGACAGTTGTCCTAGTCCATTCGAGGAGTCTATAAAAAAATTCTATAGAGTGAGTGGCTAGTAAACAAAAGAAGCTTGTTTTTTCACAGTTCTGGAGGCTGGTGTCCTAGATCAAACACAACATTGCTGTCTGGTAGGAATTCCCTTCCAAGTTCAAAGACAGTCATCTTCTTGCTGTGTCCTTACATGATGGAAGGGTGAAGCAGTGATTTCCCTCCATGATGTGCACAGTATAATGCGTTTGCATAGGAATGTCAGAATACACCATCAGTCTGGACCATTCCAGTGACCAGCGCAACTGGTTTATTTTAGCCTTGGTCATTACTATAAGCAGTGTTATTCTCAGAGAGTCCCACATCTATCATCTCATTATGTCTTCAACGTAAAGTATCTTGTGTTATTGAAAGGGGTGTCTAGTCCAGGAGAAGGAGCATTTGGGTAGGTGCAGGGTCCAGAAAATGGGTTTGAGACCCTAATGATTGCAGTGTATATAGCAATAACCTTAGCGATGGGTTGATCTGCCAGTATGGACTTTTAAAGTCTTGAATGGTTGATACCCTTAAATCTAGCAAAGTCACTCCTAGAAATTTGTCTTATGGAAATAATGAGGGCTCTATACTCCCTAGGGTTCCTTGCACTAATTTATGGCAAGGATGTTTCTCTAAGGAAAAAATGGGAGACAATCCACTAAAAGCGATTGGATAAATTAATTATGGCTCAGTTACTTTGATGGATTACTAATTTACTATTAAGTGAAAAAGACAGGTTACAAACCAGTGTGCCAAGAATGATTCTAGGCTTGTAATAAGAAATAGTATATACACTTAAACAGGCAAAATGTTAACACTTTTCTGAGTGGTGAACTATGTAAAGCTTTTAATTTCTTCCATGTGTGTTTCCATATTGCCAAAACATTTTTACTGCAAATATATATTAATTTGTAATCCAAAAGAAAACAAAGGTTGTTATAAATGAAAAAAATGAACCTTGTTAGGCTTAGGAGTTTTGGTTCTGACTGTCAGCTCTAGATGTGTATGTAGTCTTGGACCAGCCACTTGATGCCTCTGTCCCCCATCAGTTGCCTCTTTCGTAAAATGAAAACAAAAACATGGGCCCATCTGTCATCATAGGGTGTTGTCAGGCTTAAAGGAGAAGTAAAGGCAAAGGGGTTTGGCAAACATTAAAGTGTGCGTGCACGCACATGTAATATTATATTGCTTTGTAATGTCTCGTCTCAATGATAAGCTATCAGTTTGTTTTGTGTCCCAGATAAAACCAAAATCCCTTCTTTTTGAATGAGGTAGGCTTTCACTCTTCTAGGCATAAACCTGATGCAAGCATTTTCTCTTCTACTGAAAAATTCACATTTAAAAAAATGTCCATTTTCTTTGCCTTCAATGGAATATTCAACCAATAAGATGAATGGTAACTTTCAAAATGCTGCAAGCTTTCTTTTTTGGAGTTATCTATGTTTTGTGGGTAATTTGGATACAGTTTCAGAACATAAGAGAGCATAAATTACAACCAAAATGGGACCATTGGAACACAATGAAGGAAACTGCTATTAAAAAAAAAAAGCTGAGAGGGAAAAGACATTTGGGGAATGGAAATTAGGGCAGGTTTTGAAATATTTTCAAACCTGTTTACTACCATCTGTTAGGAGTCTGTGTTGCTAGGGATTTATTGTTTCCTATCTATGAAATTGTTTCCTATCTCTGGCTATGGAAAACAAATTTGGTAAAACATGATTAAACTTCCTTTTAAAAGGCAAAGGAATAAAGGAGGGACATAGGATAGCAGGCTTGAAATTAGAATTGTGGGCACAGCCATTAAGGAATCAGAATTGTGCCTGCTCTACATTTTTAAAAACGTAGGGCTTTTTGAACCTCACTTTGTGTTAAAGCCTACTCTACCCCTGTGGTCCTTCACCTGGGAGGGCCACCAAGCAGATTTACAACTGGTTAGCAAGATCGGACAACAGGACATGAGTCCTGTGAAGTCATTTGCATAGGGCATCCTGCAAGGTCATTTGGTTGCTGGAAAGTTCATGAGATTCCTAAAAATGAAGCCAGTTTAGCATTTGGATCCATTTTTAGATTGTGAGTTGAAAAAAACATCTATGAATAGAATGAATCTGATTGTGTTATGAAAATGGAAATCAAACAGTAAATGAGGACTGTTTTTCAGCAAAACAGTGTTTTGCTTGGATCTTAGAGATTAATGAGTGAATTTAAAAAACAATTTGTATTAGTTAAGTGCCTCCATATCTCCAAAGGGCTAGCTAAACTGAGCTGGGAATGCTCATATAGATTCCCATTTTCTATCCTTCTCTCCACTCATAATTCACCTGATCTCAAGTCTCCATTGGTTTCCCATCTCACCCCAAATAAGATTGTGTCATCCAGGACTCTATGTGAGCTCATGCTACTCTAGACATACTTGGCTGGCTTGCTGTTTCTTGAAGATGTCAAGCTGGTTCCCCGCTCAGGGTCTCTTTCCTGACTCTTCCCTCTACCTGAAAAACTCTTGTAATAGATGGCTGGCTAGTCCTCTCAATTAATTTATATCTCATCCTAAGAAAACTTTCCTGACCACTTACTAAATGAGACCTCCCTCATTCCATTAGAGTGACTACCACCTACTTTGCATTTATTTATTTACTTTCTGCCTCACCCTCTAAAATGTAGATCCCATGATGGCACAGTTAGTTTTGTTCACCATTGTGTCTCTAGTATGAAGCAAAATGCATTGATGGGGCAGAGACAGATCAGGCAAATATTTATTTCCTCCCCTGCCTTCAGAGTACCACTCTGCCCTATTGATGTTCATTTGGCTATGCAACTTGCTTCAACCTTGTGGTGTATGGAGAATATTTTCCTGCCTTTTCACTTGGTTTTGACCATACGACTTGCTTTGGTTTATTGAATATTAATGGATATAAACAAGTAGAGACTCCAACCATTCTTGCCTTCTTGAACTTGTCTTTGCCATAAGAAGAACATGACTAAGGTTTATGCTGATGCTAGGAGGCTGAGAGACATGGGGGGCCTACCTGTACCCAGCAGATGGCTTAAAGCAAAGCTCAAATTCATCTGAAATCAGGCCTGAGTTCACCCAAAAACATGTGTACAGGAAATAAATGCACACTAAGGCAAATTTTTTTATACAGAAAAAGCCAACTAAGAGTTTCAAGATACTTATTAAATGAATTAATAGTTAAGACTTTAGTGTTTTATTTAGTCTATGGAAATGAAATAACACAGGCTACCCCTGTTCTGTTTCTTCAATGTCAGCAATTAAAATAAATATCGAGTAGTTTTCATGTTTTGTTTTTAACTGTGGTTGGATATGTGTCTGTGTGTTGGGGTAAAGAAGACAGTAGAAGGTAGTGGGCAGTAGTTTGCAGGAAAGGGAGAAATCTCCAAAATGAAAAACTGCTTTTGAGAAACATGTTGTACAAGTAAGATGAATTATGCTACTGTTGATTTTGTATAGATATTGGTACAGATACATATACTGATATATTTAAAATACAGGTGAATACCTTATTTAGAAATACATTTTCTTTTCAGTAGATGCAATAATAAATTTTCAAAGCACTCAAATAGTGCATATTGCCTATCTTTCAATTAAGAACAGTTTCTTAAATCAGAACACCATCTTCATATTTAAAGAATTTTCAGGAAAGACACTATTACAACCTCTCTAAGAACACTATTTATTTAGATACTTTGTAAAGAACTGTCATATTATCCAGTATTATTTTTACCTTCACCCGAGGATATGTTTATTGATTTTAGAAAGAGAGGAAGAGAGAAGGGGTGGTGGGGGGAGAGAGAGAGAGAGAAAGAGAGAGATCAACATCCACGTGAGAGAGAAACATTGATTAGTTCCTCCTGTATGTGCCCTGACTCGGGATTGAACCCACAACCTTGGTATATGACCTGACCTGGATGGAACCCACAGCATTTTTTGTTTTGGAGTTGTTTTTTTTTTTTTTTTTTTTTGGTGTGTGGGACAGTGCTCCAACCAAATGACCCACCTGGCCAGGGCTTATTCAGCATTCTTTACTGACATTAAAATGAAAAAGAGAAGCCAGAAATAAGGAAGTACTACCATGTTCATGTTAAAGAATTTTGAAATCAAATTGGGACCATTGTACAAGTGTCTCTGTAGTTTTACTGATAGTAAAATTCCTGGGGCAATTCAGGATTCAGAGGTTAGTAGAGTTTGGGTTTGTAGGTTTTCCAGTTAACGACCTTTTGGAGGCACTTAAAGATTATAGGGTTTTGCCAGTTGTGAATATGACGAACCATAGTATGAAACCACCACTACTGTATCACCAGAAATGGGAATCAGACAGTGATCCAGGTAATCACTGAGGTATGGTGGGTGCCAGTTTCTGAAAACCCATAATTCTTGGAGAATTCCTAGAATATATTTAGTTTCTGATAGAAGAATTAATGTGTATTTGCCAAATCTGCCTTTTGTTTTCATGAACATTTTTTTTTGTTAGAAAGATAACATAAATGGAGAAAAAAATCCACACTTGTTTGGCAGTATTCATAAACATTTCTGCAAATGAAACATAATTTTGCAATTATAATAATCAGATAAATGTGTTTTGTTTGGTTCAGAAAGATTTAAGAATTTTTGACCTAATTACAGAATTTTCAACATAAATCTGAAACATATGGGTATATATTCAAATATGACTTATCTATTAGGCTGTAAAAAGGAATATCCTGACAGATGTTCACATGGATCAGATATAGAAGAAATATCAGGTGTGATTTAAGTGATGGCAGCAGTAAGAATTTGACTTTGTTGTCAAAGAAAGGAAAAGAGAACTTAACTTTTGCATTGTCTCTTCCAGATCATTGCATTTCTTAAATGCACTTTCCTCCAAGGATGTGTTTTTCCTGCCAAAGCTGACCTTCTGAGTAGCTGGAATAGATTGGTTTCATGATTCAATGTGCTTTTCTGGAGGGCTGGGGTAACTTAGTGCCAATAAAACAAACCAATAAACTCTACTAACTTTACAGTTAATGTCTAAAATCCTCTCATCCTTATTTTAAGGGCTTTGGTTCTTGTTATACAAAACATTCCTCAAAAAGTGATTCTTTAATGTCTTCTCTGACTTTTCAAACTTAGAATAACTAGGGCAGTATAGTTATGAAATCATTGTTATATGAAAGAATATATAGCTCTAGGAATGTTTTTGTGGCTCTGTAAGTCATAGCAAATAACTGAGAACCACCTAAATGCCTGGCTACAGGGCATCACAGGGCATCAGTTAAATAAATAAGACTATTTCCATATAAATAGCATGATATGAAGCCACTGAAAATAATTTTAAGAAAGGATTTTTATATACCAAAGAAATATTAACACTGTGAAAAGTGAACAGAGCAGGTTATAAAAAACCTGTAAAATATTATTTCACTTTTTTATTTACTATTGCAAACAAGCAAAAAAGATACATACCAACAGATTAACAGTGGTTATCTCTAGGTGATGTTTCTATGGATACTTTCAGCGGTCATATTTTTATAGATATAGCGTATGAAGCAAAGGTAGGTTTATAGTTGTGAATACATGAAACAGAGTTTATTCTCATATTATTTATTTATTTATTCATTCCATAACTATTTTTCTTTTTGATTTATTTTTATTGAATTTGTCAGGGTGACACTGGCTAATGAAATTATACAGATTTCAAGTGTACAATTCTATAATACATCATCTGTGTATTGTATTGTGTGTTCACTACCCTAAGTCAAGTCTCCTTCCATCACTATTTATCTCCCCTTTACCCTTTCCTACTTTCCCCCACACCACTTTCTCTCTGGTAATCATCATACTTCTAGGATTTTTATGTTTTTGAGTCTAACATTTAAGTCTTTAATCCATTTTGAGTTTATTATTGTGTGTGGTGTAAGAAGGTAGTCTAGTTTCATTTCTTTTTTCTTTTTGCATGTTAACTGTTCAATTTTCCTACTATTTATTGAATAGACTTTCTTTATCCCCTCATATGTTCTTGCCTCCTTTGTCAAATATTAGTTGACCATAAAAGCTTGGGTTTATTTCTGGGCTCTCTATTCTGTTTCATTGATCTATATGTTGGTTTTTATGCCTGTACCATGCTGTTTTGATTACTTTGGTCTTGTAGTATAGTTTGATAAGAGGTAGCATTATTTCTCCAACTTTGTTCTTTGTCAAGATTTCTGTGGCTATTAAGGGTCTTTTGTGTTTCCATATGAATTTTTAGAATATTTTTCTAGTTCTGTGAAATATGCCACTGTTGTCTTGATAGGCGTTTTGTTACATCTATATATTGCTTTGAGTAGTATGGACATTTTAATGATATTAAACCTTCCCATCCACGAACACCATATGTGCTTCCACTTGTATCTTCTTCAATTTCTTTCTTTAGTATCTTATAATTTTTTTGAGACAGGTATTTTACATCTTTGATTAAATTTATTCCTAGGTATTTTTAATGCAATTTTACATAAGATTTTTTCTTAGTTTTCCTTTCTGATAGTTTATTGTTGCTGTATAGAAATGCAACTGATTTTTGGATATTTATTTATCACTGCGGGCCAGTGTCTGTATCATTATGGATGAAATGAGACATTCACATGAACTACTGAGTCCGGTGGAGGAAAAGGGACAGCATGGCTTTTCCCTCAAGGGGTGTAAAAGCCTTGGCCCTTGCTGTGAGTGACCTTTATTGGGTTTCTCGACACATTACATGATGGTCCTCATTTACTATGCACAGGTTCTCTTTAGGTGGTTACCTTTTACAGAAAACAAAGGAGTCAATTCTGCTAATCACATCACAGAAGAGGAATATTTGCAAATGAAAAGGCAAAAGTGGCTGAACTGGTTATACTCATCCTTGTAAGGTTTAGCATGGATTTTAGGAAGTTACTTTGCAGTAAATGTCCTCAATTCAGGTTGGGGGAGTTTTTTAGCAAGAGCAAGACTCAAAGTGGCCTAGGCACATTGTAAGCCTGATCCCCCATGGGAGAACCTATCCATGGGCGTGGGTCCTGTGCATCTGAGTGGGAGCTGGGTCCATGCAGAATGGTCTCCTACATCCTGCTACTTTACTAAATTCATTTATTAGTTCTAGTAGTTTTTTGGTGGAATCTTTAGGGTTCTTTATGTACATTATCAAATTATTTGAAAATAAAGACATTTTACTTATTTCTTATCAATTTGGTTGCGTTTTATTTCATCATGTGTGATTGCTGTGAATAGGACTTTCAGTATTATGTTGAATAAGAATGGTGAAAACTGAGACTTCCGGCCAAGATGGAAGCATAGGTAGACACGCTGTGCCTCCTTGCACAACCAAGATGGGGACAACAACAATTTAGAAACAGAATAACAACCATAACTGACAGAAAATTGAACCATATGGAAGTTGGACAACCAAGGAGTTGAGATAGACACGTTCATCCAGACTGGTAGGAGGGGCGGAGTCGGGTAGCCGGGGGGGAAAGGGGTCCCGTGGCACAAAGAGCCTTGGAACTGGGCGCATAAGACCACAGCGGGCAGACTGTGGGCACACAAGGCAGCTGGCAGACCCCGGCCAAGGGGTGGTGACCAGCAGACCCAGCAAGGTGGTGATTGTGAAGTGGGGCACTGCGGGGAACCCAGAATCCCAGCACTGGGAGGTGGAGCCTCAGGGCACTGACTGAAAACACCTGTAGGTGTTGAGGCACAGGGAGAGACTCCCAGCCTCACAAGAGAGGTCATTAGAAAGACCCACGGGGTACAGAGGCCCACCCACACGGGAATCAGCACCAGAAGGACCCGGTTTGCTTGGGGGAAGTGGCAGAAGGGACTGAAATCAGCAGAGAGTGGAGCAGGCGCCATTGTTCCCTCTCGGACCCCTGTCCCACATACAGCGTCACAACCCAGAGACTGGGGTGTTCTGCCCTGGTGAACACCTAAGGCTCCAACCCTCATATGTAACAGGCACAACCAGACCAAAAAAAAAAAAAAAAAAGGGAGAGAGAGATGGCTCAAACAGAAGAACAATTGAAAGCCCCAGAACTCATCCTTTTAAGTGACCAAGTGATAGCCAACCTATCAGATGCACAGTTCAAAACACTGGTGATCAGGAAGCTGACAAAATTGGTTGATTTTGGTCATAAATTAGATGAAAAAATCAAGGCTACAATAAGTGAAATGAAGAAAAATACACAGTGAACCAATAGTGATAGAAAGAAAGCTGGGTCTCACATCAATGGAGTGGATCAAAAGGAAGAAAGAAACAACCACACAGAAAAGAATGAAGAAATAAGAATTCAAAAAAGTGAAGAGAGGCTTAGGAACCTTTGGGACATGTTTAAACATTCCAATATCTGAATTAAAGGGGTACCAGAAGGAGAAGAGGAAGAGCAACAAGTGGAAAAGTTATTTGAACAAATAATAAAGGAGAACTTCCCCAGTCTGGCAAAGGAAATAGACTTCCAGGAAGTCCAGGAAGCTCAGAGAGTCCCAAAGAAGTTGGACCCAAGGAAGAACACACCAAGGCACATCATAATTACATTAGCCAGGGTAAAAATGAAGGAGAGAATCCTAGAAGCAGCAAGAGATGAGGGGATAGTAACCTACAAAGGAGTTTCCGTCAGACTGTCAGCTGATTTCTCAAAAGAGACCTTGCAGGCAAGAAGGGGCTGGAAAGAATTATTCCGAGTCATGAAAGGC
>CM052538.1:62170589-62198921 GCA_028533065.1 Trachops cirrhosus
AACTTATGACACATGGACATGAACTGAAGGGGGGGAATGTGGGTGGGAGAGGGTGTTCAGGGTGGAGGGGAATGAAGGGGGGATAATAGGACAACTGTGATAGCATAATCAATAAAATATATTTAAAAAAAAAGAACCCCTGAGGCTGAAGCTAGGGAAGGAATTTGACGTCCAGGCCTCGAGTACATGAGCAAAAAAAAAAAAAAAATTGAGATTAATGAAAGAGTTTAATGAAAAATAAACAGGTTCAGGGAGGGCTTAAGTAAAATCATGGTTGATCCACACACACACACAAAAAAAAAATTATTGTCCAACAGAATCCATGAGCATAATAAAACTAATTTTTTATCTCTGATCTTTTTTTATAAATCCTCACCTGAGAAAATATTTATTATCTTAGAGAAGAGGAAGAGGAAGGGGGAGAGAGGGAGAGAGATGGAGAGAGAGTGAGAGAGAGAGAGAGAGAGAAGAAAACCATTGATTGATTGCCTCCCATACATGCCCTGATGCCCTGACCAAGGATTGAACCCACAACCTGAGTATGTGCCCTAATTGGGAATCAAACTCTCAACCTTTTGGTGCACAGGATGATGCTCCAACCAAATGAGCCACCCATCCAGGGCAATTATGTTCTTTGCTTATTTGTTTTTTAATGTGGCAATAGATCACTGGTACTTTTGGACTTATAAGGAATTAGAATAAATATCTGAGGAGATGATGTGTTGTAAATATGTTTTTCTAAACTCCATGTTATTTATGAGGTAGAAGTACTTAGATTACATATTTTCTGTTTTAATAAAACAGTTCTTAAGTGCCTTTAGCTTTCATTATAACAAAATCACAAGGTCTGTTTATCTCAGGTCTTTACTTGGTATACTTCAAATTGGACAAACTAGTTTCTTCCATGGGTGTCCCTGAGAGGAAATGATATGTTTTCTGTTGGACTCTAGCCCTACTTTTGGCCACTTCTGGTTTCAGTTCATTAACATCTGCTCATCTGAGCACTCTGACCTGACATGGGCTACGCTGTTCACATCATCCACCAAACCTTTCACCCAGGCAATTTCAGTTTTGGCTTGTTCGGCTGTGCCAGGGTCTTCTTGGGGCTCTAGACAGGCTCATTATCCAATGCTTGTGGGTTTTGTTTCATAGCAAGATTTTGTTATAAATTTTGATACAAATAAGTCTAATTTTTAACACTGAAAAATAGAAAACAAATTTGAAAAAAACAACAGTTTAAGCTTAAGCAGCTTTAATCCTAATAGTTCTCCTTTACTGCAATAACAGTGCAAAGAAATAGGATGACCTGTTTATTTTTTACCTAATTGTGTCTGGAAAGAAAATGTCACTCTGATTATAAGGACATTTGGAGACCCTCATTTGGCTCCTGCAGTCACTTGTTATTTACAAATTTTAGAAGATTTCTATTTGTCTTTATAAATATGGAGCCCAAATCATCATGCTTTCGAGGAAAGCTTTTGAATCATCATTATATAACATTTATAAATAAAATTTAATTTTAAATAGATAAAATGTTTATAATTTTCCAGATTCCTTAGAAAATATGTATTAGTCCTGCTCTTTGCTTACTTTGTGACTGTGATACCAATGATAAATTATGGAGTATTTCACATATACATATAAATGTCTGTTAGTGACAAACTTTGGTACCTGGCCTGCTGTATGAATGTGAAAATAGTGCATCTGGGAGGCAGAGCAGAAGTTCTACCAGAAGAAGCTCAAGTGGGGGAGGTGAGATGGGGTCAGAATTCATCACAAAACAACAATTTCTAAAATATCTGTTTTCCCACCATTATGGGTTGAATTGTTTTCCCAGATTTATACCTTGAAGTCCTCACCCCCAGTAGCTCAGAAAACTATTTTAACTCGAACTGGGATCATTGAGATATATTAGTTAAGAAGAGGTCATACTGGAGTAGGGTAGGTTCCTGATCCAACATGACAGCGTCCTTGTAAAGAGGGAAATTTGGATACATGCACACATGAGAACAACATGCGGAAATGAGGCCAGAGATCCAGGTCATGTTACCACAAGCCAGGGGATGCCAAAGATTATCAGAAAGTCACCAGAAGCTGGGGAGAGGCATGGCAGATTCTCCTTCACAGCTGTCAGAAGCAAATACTGCTGACACCTTGCTTTTGACTTCCAGCCTCCAGAATGGTGACACAGTAAATGTCTGTTGTTTATGCCTTCCCATTTGTGGTATTTTGTTACAGCAGCCCTAGGAAACTAATACACCCATAACCAACTGGATTTTTATCTAACATAGCAGTTTTTAATGCTCTTAATTTTTTAACTTGGTAGTTTACAGGATGGTAGATAACTACACAGTGGATTTATGATGTGTCTAGATTAACTCTGAATCCACTCAGGTAGCTCTCTTGCCTCAGTTTACATGTATATATACTTAGGATTCTGTTGAACATTTTCAAAAGTCCACCAAAGGAACAGTCACATTGCTGCCAGTGAGTGGAGGTGCTGATTATGGCAATTCCATTTTAAAGAAAATTCTACTGGCCCTTGATTGTTTCCCCATAGCATTCGCCTGGGTTGCATGTTCTTGTGCCTCCCTTTGGCTGTTGTGGCAATGCAATGTTGTTTTCATTCTCTGTCATTTCACATGTAGTGCCCACAGAGATCACATAAACCTAACCAGGTTTGAAAACCTTTAAAGTGAAGCTTAGGCCCCTGTGAGACCTAGTACCACTGGTCAGGTGCCCACTAAAGGGATTTGAGCCAGATGCCACCCCAGAGCCCTTGGAAAATTTCAGAACACATTAATTTGTCTTGGGTGGTCCCCTACTTTCTGGAGTGCCTCCCCAAAGATGATCTCTGGTTCTCCAAAACCCTCCCAGTGTCATGTTACCATACTAAAGTCCACCTTTATTTAGAAAGCCAGCCTCTGTCCCTGAGTGGTAGGAAAGTCTAGGGATTATTAGATAAAAGAACTCATACTAGTGTGGGATGCCTGAGAGGGCCAGGGCTCCAAGTGGCAGGGCAGAGAGATTCTTTAGCCCAAAGAATCCACGATGGAAAGAAAGAGTGAGGGAGAATGTTCCCAGCTACAGTGCCTCCTCTAAGAGCAAAGAGTCCACAAAGATTTTCACATTTTATTTCTGGACCATTGCTAACCCATCACTTAGGTACAGAATGGATAAACCGAGGTGTCGTAAAAACAAATGATGGAGAAGTAAATTTTTCATTCCAGGCTTTGACAGAGGCAGTAGCACATTTGAACACCTAGTGTTTTTAATCATATTGCTTAGAAATGTGACAGATAGATAAGCAGGTAGAAAGATAGATGGGTAGGTAAAAAGAAAAAGAACAAGACAGATTGATGGAAAGAAAGATGGATTGAAAGGTAGATTATAGATAGGGACAAAGAGACAAGGCCAGATAAATAGAGTGGTTACCTAATTACCAGCTGTTTTTTTCTCCCACCTTCTTCAGCCTTTTTTAATCAGCTACCACTATGTCCAGTGCAGGAAGTACTTAAATGATCTCCATATTCATTCTGTGACATTTTTTCAACAAAGTTTATTTAAGCAGTATTTGTCTGTATCAAGTGTTTTGAAGCACTGCAGACACTTAGATCCATAAGTTATAAAGTTCAAAAGGGATGCCCCTCCTCCCTGAACAAACGGACTGTGGATGCATAGATAATTCTGGTGCGAGCAGTGGGGGCTGCAACCTAGAAAAGAAAACTGTGATGTTCTGTTCTGTGTATGGGGCTTATGGCCACCAGTGTAACAGCTGAACTCCCCTGCTGGCTAGCTGTCAGGTTTTCAAGGCAATATTTTTTTAAAGTTTCATTAAAAGAGAGGGTATCTATAGAGTGTTGTAGTAGGGGAAAATCTTCAAGTACTCCCCTTGATTTAAAAAAGGCTCCAGAGGAGAAAAATCATGAAAGAAATGGCCTCAAACTGATTGAGTTCAAGATAAGCAGTGGCTTCATCAAATATCAAAGAATATTGTCTCCTTTGAATTATTGTTTCACTCTCATTTTTTGCCTAATTATCTTCATTGACAATAGGCTTTTCTTGTGGGGTGACTCAAATGTAGGGGAGTTGTGTCAGTTGTAGTTTTCACAATAACCCCTCAGCTCTTTCCACAGAAAGGGAAGAAATATGGAGAAAGTACAAAGCCATGTCCCTGTCACAACTCCTCCAGAAGTCAGGAATGGCCAATAGTTATTTTGATTTTTGCCATTGTTGTTTATTTAAATCTCACGTGCCAATTCTGGTCGATTAGTAATGGTTCCTTACAGCACTATATAAAGAAGAATTATGAGTCACGTAGTAAGCACTGAAGAAATATTTGACGAGTGTTGAATGAATGTCTTGGGTGTAGGGGAAGGGAGTGGCATCACATGTGCCATAGTGTTGTCTAGTTGCTGCAAGATGATCCCAACGAAGTATGCTAAGGGAGAGGAATTTAGGGATGATGTCTAACATTTACTAGGCAGTATTGTAGTCGCCTGTTAGTGAAGAGGAAGGATGTGACTCATCTCAGGTAAGCCAAAATATGTGTTCCTTCTTAGTCTCAGAACAAAGATGGGTGTTAAAACTGGTGAATTTATTCTCCTAAGAGATGAAATCTCTCCAGACCTCAGATTTCAGGACTCAAGAGTAGTCTGTTAAAGGATGCTATGTTAATTTGGTGATGTACATTTGAACTTTCAAAATAATTCATGTCCATTGACTCCACAAATCTAGTTAGAGATATTTAACCAAAGGGAATAATTTAGGATGTGTGCAAAGACTTAGCCATGGTGGTGTTTTACAGAAGGATTTCTTAGTTGCAAAGAACAGAAATCTATAGACACTAATTCACATTTAAAAAGTGGCTAGCATGAAGCAGGTTTTCTCACTTAAGCAGAATTGACATTATGAACTAGCTAATCCTTTCTTGTGGGGGCTGTCGTGTACATTGTAGAAGCTTAGTAACATTCTTGGCCTCTACCCACTAGGTTATAGTAGTAGCCACTAGCTGTGACAGCCAAAAATGTCTTCAGACATTGCTAAGTGTCCCCTGGGTCACAAAAATCACCCCCAGTTAAGAATCACTAGTGTAGGGTATAGAGATAGCTCATGGGAATCAAGAAAAAACCTGAGTAAACAGGACTCAGAGGTATAAGTACCTGGGCATCTTTGGGGCAACCACCTCTCTTTATTCTCATCTCTCTCTCTCCTGACCTCCCATTTGTACTGTAGATCTGCTCCACCCTCTCTCTGGGTCTGTTCTCCTTCATAACAACAACATTTATGTAGGGCAATAATAGACATCCCACACCTAACTTTGTGTGACCTTTCAATTCAATTATCTACCATTGACTAGAAACTACTTTCTGTTTCTTTGTTTAAATGAAGAAAATAAATAGTTGATTCATTCAGGTTATTGTGAAAAGTCAGGCCAAAGATGCCGTATGTCACTGGCTGCTGAAGTATGGTCAGGTGTCCACCTCTGATCCACTCAGTTGTGACTGGGAGAATATAGAGATCCTAAAAATTCCAATGATATTGGAATTTTACTCAATGATATTGGAAAATTACTCAGGCAACATGTATTCCCTGTTTCTATGTATGTGTGACAATTTTTGATAAGATGCTAGACATTGTAATTTACATAAGTTACAGATATCTTTATATTTCTATGACTGTCTTGCATTTTGTTTTGGGTTGCAGTCAGGTTAACTGAGAACAAGTTGATCCTGTAGCCCTAGACTAAATACTACTCTAGTCCCACCTAGCAATTGCTCTAGTATAGGGCTAATTGTTCCCCACTGGTGAGACAAGACTCAGTGCCCCATGAATTATGAGTTTTTCCAGCATGGCTAGAAGGAACAGATACTATTCCTGGCCTTGTGTGAGCTCCAGAGACTGTTTCCCCTAATTATTTCATGTGGTTCTTTCTCTGGACTTGGATGGTATCCTCCTATGCATGCTCTGATTAGTGCTCTGCTGAATACTTGAGGAGGGCTCTGCACATCTCCAGAGTCATCTCTCTGTGCAGCTCTCCCCTTTCCAGTTCTCTGCCCTGTGAGCTTTAGCTACTTCTGTCTCTCTGGACCTCAACGCTCAACTCTTCTCCGCTCTGCGAGTCTGCCAGGATCTGTCCCGGTCCTTTAAGTCCTTGTACTCCAGACATGAAATCCTCTTCACTTTTCTTCTCTGCCTGATGTCCAATGTCTTAAAAATCATTGTTTCATATATTTTGTCTGGTTTTGAATTACTTTAGATAGGAAAGTAACCTTGGTCCCTATGATTTTGCCCTGTTTAGAAGCAAAATCCTACAATGTGTTTTTATAATGAAAAACAGAAACAATCAAATTATTCTATCAAAGAGGATTGTGTATTTCATTATTAAAATGAAATTTCATTCAGTCATTATCAGAGATCCTATGAGTTATATGTATTGATATATAAATATGTCTTAATCTTCTATTAAATGAAAAAGTAAGATACAAGTGTATGCATAATTTGATTTTATATATATATACACATATACATATATATAGACATACAGATATGTCATATATTATAGATACCTACACATGTCCATATTAAATCATATATGGGTATATATGTACATATATTTGTACCATATGCTTTCTAGAGTTAAATTTTTGCTAATCTTTATTTTTCAATTTTTTAGAATAAATGGTATTATTTTATAATAAGATACATGCACATCATTTTACATTTGCTGTTAGTTGATATTTAGTAAAACTACATTAGTATATATGTTTAATAAGAATAATAAAATTCTAAATTTTAGTTTTATGCTTACTTGATATTTTGAATAAATTTATAAAAAGTTTTCCTAAAGTAAAATACTAAAAAATTAAATACTACAATAATTAATAAAGCTTTGGTCAATTACTATTTGGCTTCTAATATTTTGCAAATAATGTTTCCTTTTTACATGGTAATGTATTTAACTATTCACCACCATTTACTTGTTAAATATTTCCTATTAAAATGTTTGTCAACTTTCTTCTACATGCTTTCATTGAAATCAAATATATGAATGAAGAAGAAATGTAAAAGAAAATATGATATTAAAGTATAGGTCCAGGCTATCTAAGTCAGCAGTTCGGAAGGGAAGATGGACACACAAAATAGGCTGGAAGAGTAGGGGAGCGTGATCATTCTGAGCATTTTAGACAACCTCTTAGAACTCTTAATGGTTAAGCTCTCTGATTCTCAGTCTTTAACATCCAGAGCTGATATATTATCATCAAAGAACTAAACAAATCATTCATTTATTCCTATTACCAGTTCCAGCAATTCTGTCTTTTCATCACTGCTTTTGGAACTGCAGAATGATGGGAGTGTGATGTGTGTGCACAAATACACACACCTCAAAACATCCCATGACAAGTCCTGGACAATGAGCGTGATCTGGGCTTCGTATACCCTATGCAGAGAACATCATCTGAATGGTGATTTTACAGACATTTCCAGAATTACACACTCCAGTTGAGCAAAGGGGAATACTTAGGATACATACATGAAGCAGATTTCAGCAGGCCTGTTCTCTGAGCTGGGAAAGAAGTGACATGCAACAAAGATTCTGGGTGAACATGTTGCACAGCTGACTCTGGGTTTGGGGTCCCAGAAGCACTGGACGGGAAATTGCATCATCTAATCCCTTTGTGTCTTTGTTTCCTCTTTCTACAAAATTAACTACTTCCAATGTCAATGGCCAAGACTGACCAAAGCAATTATCATAAAATACACACCTGTTCAGTATGTTTAGATGTCCAAAATTATGCTTTGCCTTATGGAAGGTGATCAAAATATAAGAAATTGTGTTGCTTAATAAGGAGATAAGCCTGATTCATAAGAAACAAATGGGAATATTAAAACAGGGGAGCCGACTGAGGGTACTGTGTGAAACATTTGTGTTTACACCTGGGCACATGCAAAGCAGTTCAAAGAAGAGAGTGATTGGCAACAGGGGAGAAAGACAGAGTTCTCACAAAGTGGAAGACTTGAGCAGATCATGAAATACATTTTTAAATCTTTCATTTTTATATAATCACATAACAGGAAATCCTAGTTCAGAAAAATATCACTTTACTTTAATAGTCATGTCCTACATTAATTGCAGTTTTATTCATAATAGGGAAGAGAAAAGGAGTCAAAAAGACCATCCACAGGAAAAGGAATAAACAAATTAATAGTATATTCACAACAATGGCACACTAACTCCTTAGCTCTAAAAGGGAGGAGCTGCTGATACTTGCAATGACAGGCATTAATCTCAAATGCAGGATGCTGAATGAAAGAAACCAGACACAAAAGTGTGTATTTGTGTGAAGTTCAGGAACAAGAAAAACTAATATGTGAGGAATCAAATTAATAGTTGCTGCTAAGGAAGGCCATTGTATAGAAAGGCACATGGAAGAATTTTCTAGGGTTTCTGTTTTATGTCTTGATTAGAATCAAGCACATAAGAGCTTACATTTGTCAAAACTCATACAACTATAAGCTGGGCATTTTACAGTCTGTAATTGGACAGTAAACATTTTTTCAGTTTACTTCTCTAAACCTGCATTATCCAGTCTATCTAGTGTTTCATATATACATATATATGTATATATAGACACATATATAATCATATGTACATCATTATATATATAATTAATTTTTTCTGACTATATTTGAATGTTGGTAATTCCAACCTGTAGTGTGGACCTACCTACGAGAGCCAAAGTTGGGTGCAAGCTTGGATCTTGTTGTCAAGTTCTCAGAACAAATGTGAGCCCTTCCGATTCACTCCATGCTTTTGCACAAGGATGGTAGAAGAGTTGTAAGTGGAGAGAAGTATTTAAGTTTGAATAACTGTGCAGAGCTCTTGAATAAACAGTATGAGATGAGGCAAGAGAAATGGGGTCAATAATCCAATAGGTTTATTTATTTTTTCAATAAGTATAGACTGCTCTTGCTAAGAATGACTTCAACTCTATTTCTTTTTATCCAGAAATAAAGTGCACCAACTATACTTATGACTAAACAAAGTCAGTCTGTGGAAAATGATGACTATTGGCTAACATTTAGTTACTCGATACTCTGAGCCAAGTGCTCACTTACCGTGTATTAATCATTGACTTCTCACTGTGACTCTATGAAGCAGGCAGCAGTACTACACTTTTTTTTCAGAGCACAGAAAGGTTAAGTAACTTGTCTAAGGTCACACAGATAGTCAGAAAAGAAGCCAGATCAAGGCATTAATTAGAATTAGGACTATGAGAAGGGAGTGTGGAGGGGAGTGGACAGATGGATAAGAAAAGAATTAAAGTCTTATGGGGGTGGAGAGGTAATTCAAAGAGACATTGGGTATTATCAAGTGAACCCTCATTTACAGCTAATGAAACTGAGGCCCAGAAAGGTTATGTGACTTCCCAAAGTCACTCATCTAATTAGGGGAAGGCTGGGACAAGAAGCCACATTTTAAAAATCCCAGCTCAAGGCTTTTCTAGTACATCAAAAAAAAATTAATTGAATTTTTTCACATCATGTCCAATTTTTAAATTTATCCCCGAGGGGATAGTTGGTTAGATTTTCATAGCATTATGAAATTCAAATATTGGAAACAGCCTGGAGAGGTCCTACAGCCTTAGGCCCCAAATTTAAGCAGCATCACACTTAAACCATCCATCCAGATGAGAATCTTTCCAGTTTTTAAAGCCTTCCAGATGTATCTCAACTGGATTTCTTCATTTATTTATCAGAGCAAAAGAGCAGAATTTGGAAAATAGCCTGATATGCATAAGCCATTAATGACATCCCAGGAGACAGCTGAGCCCAAACCCTGAACGTCTAAAGCATTTTAATTCAGGATGCAGTGTGCCGAAGCCCTGGGGATTATCTTCATCAGAGTCGACTCCATGAATATGAATTATTTGTCATGCTGGCCTTTTTTTTTTTACTGAGAAGTAAATCTTACACAAGATTTAACATGGAAACTAGTAGCAGAATTTAGGAAAATATGAAAGGGCACTGGAATAAAGGTGAAGAACAAATATTTCAAAAAAAATAAAAGAGCCAGTGAGCATTTCATAGCTTCCCCTTTCCTTTCCTTGTCATCCTCACCAAAAAGTGACCAGTCCACAATCTGATGTCCTTTGAGAGCCTTTCCAAATTAAGTCCCAAATGAGTGGCCACTCCTGAGCCTCCACTGGGTTTCTTTCCTCAGTTGCGTTTGCAGTGATTAAAAGATGCTTGTTGAGGTTGGGACATCTGAGGGACTAGTGAGTGAAGAGCAGTTGCTGCACATTGTCCAGAAATCACAACTTGGATCCTTCCCCACCCTCGTAGAAAGCACTGAAAATTCATAGCAGACTTAACACATTCTAAGAAAAACCACTTCACCACTTATGCAGGGCCTCAGCTTATGATTAAAAATACTTGCCAAATAAAAGCAGAGAGTTACAACAATGTATGGAGTGATATATTGCTGCTGGAATGTAGCCCAAATAGGCCACAGCAGTTTAAAGCCAGATAACCTGTCTACTTTAAAAAGAAATGTGCCAGCCAGTAATCATCTCCTTCTACTTGGGAAGGGTGTTGAAGACATAGAATTTTGAGAAAGGGATCTTGCATGAGTATCAGATCAGGAAAATTACTTCTAGCAATAATGCAGGGGCAGATTACCCTCAGATCCACTTCGGATCAATCTCTCGATGCCTGTTCCCAAGCTCATATGGCTTGTTTATAGTACAGAACAGGCACGGAATTTTTCTACGAAGCCAGCACACTAGGTAATTTCCAGGGTGATGAGCTAGTTCCATCTGCCAATTATCCCTGTGGGATTTGAACAGACTGAGGAAATGGTCAATAGAACATTCAAGGGCAGGTAGTATTTGGTTCTCACAAGAGCACAGATAAACACCAGTCTCTTAGTCTGCCTTCTCCCTTCAGATGTTAACAAAGTTAACATGTTTCTTCAGCTGGCCCTTTATTTCTGCAGTTCTGGGAATGAACTTTGGGTTGCTTTTCAGAGGGAGACTACAGAAGACCTCTAATATTTGCTTCATTTCTGATATTCTCCATGATATTCTATTTCTAGAATAGAAATATTCTATTTCTTTGGACCTCCAAAGGCTGAGGTCCTTTGAAAGTATTTATTAAAAACCTACCACGTGACTTCTGCTTCTGTGTTAGATGGAGACATTTGGGGAAGAGCACCTTTCCCTATGCATAAGTAGGTAAACCAGATGAAATCCGAAAGTCACCTGTTTTAAAGGCACTGGAGAGTTGTGTAAGCAATGCCTAGCAGAAGGATTAAGATTTGGAGAGGAAGACTAGAACAGCTTTTTATACTGGGGCCCTGTGGATTCTGGGTGAGGGCAAGGGACTCAGAGTCTGAGCTGTTTCTGGGAGGAGTTACAGAAATGAGAGAACCTGAAACATAGGACTGGTTTCTCCCAAAGACATTCACTTAATTCTGAAATTGCATGTGGGAGGAAATAGAGAAATTAAACTGAAAACATCTGAAAAACTGGTGGAGTTTTCTGCAGTCTGGAGATGGGGACAAAGGTTAGAGTTCAGCATTCACCAAAGGTGGGGTCTTTGGCACACCAGGCTCTCAGTGGAAGCCTGGAAGGATACATCCCAGGAAGTGGGCAGACCAGAGGAGACTTACCCAAGTGAAAACTAAAGAGGAAGTAAACAGCTTTCCCCTTAGAGAGGTGGGAAGAAGTACGGATACCTGCTCTTACCACTTCTGTTCAACATTGTCCCGGAAGTCCAAGCCAATGGCAATAATGCAAGAAAACACATGGAAGGTGAAATAATAGGAAAGGAAGGGATAAAACAGTCATTATACATAGATGAATTGATTCTGTATGGAGGAAATTCAAAGAAATCTACAGAGAACTTAAATTTGATAAACCTATTTAATATGGCCTCTGGATTTAAGGTCAATGTAGAAAATCAACTCTATTTTTATAGACCTTCAGCAAAGAGACAATGAAATCTTAGTTATGTCATTTGTAATACCATCTAGAAACATTAAATACTTAGGAATACATTATTTAAAAGTTATTTTTATTATATTTTTTTCATTACCATTTATTCCCCTTATACCCTCTCCTACCTCCACCCACCCTCCTTCCCCACCCCCACAATCACCACACTGTTGTCCATGAGTCCTTTTTCTTTTTTGCTCAATCCCCCCACCCCCAGAGCTGTCAGCCTGCTCTCTATGAGTCTGCCTCTATTTTGCTTGTTAGTTCAGTTTGTTCATTAGATTCCACATATGAGTGAAATCACATGGTATTTGTTTTTCTCTGACTAGCTCATTTCACTTAGCATAGTGTTCTTCAGGTCCATCCATGCTGTCGCAAAGGGTGAAATTTTCTTCTTTTTTATAGCCAAGTAGTATTCCATTGAGTAAATGTCCCACAACTGTTTGATCCATTCATCTATTGATGGGCACTTGGGCCACTTCCAATTCTGGTTATTGTAAATAACGCTGCAGTGAACATAAGGGTGCTTATATTCTTTCAAATTAGTGTATTAGGTTTCTTTGTTTAAATTCCCAGAAGTGGAATTGCTACTTTTGATGTATCTCCTCAGGCAAAGGAAACAAAAAAATAAATAAATAAACAAATGGGATGGCATCAAACTAAAAAGTTTTTGCACAGCAAAGGAAATCATCAACAAAATAAAAAGACAACACACTGAGGGGGAAAATATATTTGCTGATATATCTGATAAGGGGTTAATATCCAAAATTTATAAAGAACTTATAAAACTCAACACCAAAAAAGAAACAATCCTATTTAAAAATGGGCAAAAGACCTGATTAGACTCTTCTCCCAAAAGGACACACAGATGGCCAATAGACATAAAAAGACATACAAATAGCACTCATTATTGGAGAAATACAAAATAAAACCACACCTCATACCTGTCAAAATGGCTATCATCAATAAATCACAAATAACAAGTGCTGGTAAGGCTGTGGAGAAAGGGGAACCCTTTTGCACTGTTGGTGGGAATGTAGACTGGTACAGCCACTGTAGAAAGTATATGGAGTTACCCCCCAAAATTAAAAAAGGAATAATTTTTTTAAAAAATGTGAGATTTGTATACTGAAACTACAAAGCATTTTGAGAGAACTAAAAAGACCTAAATAAGTGAAGGGACATATGACATTCATAAATTGAAAGACACATTATAAATATGGGAACTCTCCCTAAATTCATTTGTATAGTTCATGCAATGCCAGATTACATATGTGTGTATTTTTGTAAATTGATTAGCTGATTATAAAATGTATGTGAAAATGCCAAGGGCCAACAATAATCAAGGAAATCCTGGGAAGAAGTATGGAGGATGGGGATGCTTTATGGAGGGATTTTTGAGCTAAGTCTTTGTGGGAGGGCTGATAAGTGGAATTTCATTGGGGCTGGAACATGATATCCACTTTGTTGGGATAATCTTAATGCCTATTACAATGTCTCTGCCTGATGCATAGCAAATACTCAATAAATATTTGTTAAATATACATATGAATGAATGGGTGGATGGGTGGATGGATGGATGCTTGACCAGGTTAAGCCCTGGCTGGTGTGACTCAGAGGGTTGGGTGTTGACCTTAGGGTGGGGACCTAAAGGTCACTGGTTCAATTCCTGATAAGGACACCTGCCTAGGTTGTGGGCTTGGCCCCATTTGGGGGTGTGCAAGAGGCAACCAATTGATGTTTCTCTTGCATGTCAATGTTCCTCTCCCTCCTTTCCCTTCTCTCTAAACATAAATAAGTAAATCTTTTTTAAAAAGAGCCTTGCACTTTAAAAAACAGCGGAAGCAAGACAAAGAAATATGAATATACATTACAGTGAGTAGTCAATTATGTCTTAAGCGTATGTGTGAGATATTAGGAATGGAAGCTTGAAATTTAAATTAGAACAATATTGTGTCTGAATGCTAGGCTTATGTGGTTTAGGCTTTAGTCTTTAGGCATCTGACATTTCTGAAGAGGGTAAAATTGTTGACAGGTTGGAAAATGAATTGGGCCAGGGATAGGCTATTGTGATACAATAATTTAGACACAAGTGTTAGAAAAAGTAGAGAGCATCTAGTCTGATGGTTTGCAAATGTGTGTGTGTGTAAAGCTTTCTTATTTAAAAGAAAAAACCCTAAAGGGAAACATAAATAAAGTAAATGAGGCCATCCTGGGTAAAGCTGAGTCACCTCTCCCCAAGTCAAATGCTGAAGGCCCTCCTTGTAGCACACTTGAAAGGCATGGATCTAGTCTTAGCACAACTGTCTGTGAAAGAATGACACCCATATACACAAATAGGTCAGATGCCTTCTCCAAAGTCACATGATCATAACTCAGTCTCCTTCTGCCAAAAAATATTACCGCCTCACATTAAAATATATGTAAATTGTGGAATTAGAAACAATAGTCTCCCTTACAAGTGCTTCCATACTTAGTCTCAAAAGTTCTGAAATTTTGCACTGTAGTATATTGTTTACAGCTTTATGATTTTCGTTTTTATTAATTTTTTGATCATTTACAAAATAAAGAGTTTTCATTTCAGTGTAAGGATTAATTCTTTTCATTTCAATCTGATGCAACATCCCTCTGGTAGTAGTAAATGATTGAGAGAAGTCTTTTTTTGTCTTAAAAATATACTTTATTCATTTATTTATTTTCAGAGAAAGAGGAAGGGAGGAGGAAAAGAGAGGAAGAGAAACATCAGTTGGTAGCCTCTAGCATGCCCCCAATCAGGGACCTGGCCCACAACCCAGGCATGTGCCCTGAACAAATCAAAACTGGTACCCTTTCAGTTCATAGGCCAGCACTCAATCCACTGAGCCACCCCAGCCATGGTGAGAGAAGTCTTGGTGATTCAACTTCTATAGTGTTTTTTAAAACATATTCTACTTTTAAAAGATTGACTAATATAAAGATACAGAACTTGAATTAATCGATGGGAAACAACAGGAAATAAAAAGGAAAATGAGGGATATTCTACAAAATAGCTGGCCTAAAATTTTTTAAAGTCTTGGAAATTAAGCATAGACTGAGGAACTGTTCCAGAATGAAGGAAATTAATGAGACATGAAATCTAAATGATTCTGAACCAGATCCATAAAGGATATTGTTGAGTCAACTGGTAAATGTTGACTTGGGTTGGAGGATTAGATGGTGGTCATGTGTGAAGGTTAACTCTAATTTTGACAATTGTATTTTGCTTATATAAGAGACTATCTTTATTTGTACCAAATATATACCTAAGTATTTGGTGGTAATAGGACATCAGATCAGCAACTCACTTTGAAATGATTCAGGGGAAAAATGTTATTTGTTCTGTACTTGCAAACCTTACACATGTTTGAAATTCTCTCAAAATAAAATTTTATTTTACATTGTTAAAAATAAAAATAAATAAAATAAAATATTGGCCAATAACACTGAGGACAGAATCAGAAATGTGCAAAATGATCTTTTCAAAATAGAGCTTTGATAATGTAGGCTCACTTCACATGCTATTAGAATCTTAAATCAGGTTAAGTTCTTTGAAAGATTCCTTTAAGTCTTATAAATGATTGTATCCCATCCAAAGTGGAGGAGTTGCATATCTAATCAATAGGGTTGTACAAATTGAGCAATTTAGACACAACCTGGATGAGAATAGAAGTGTGGCAAAGGAGGCTTAATTATCTGCTTTAGCAGGCTTGGTTGATTAAATCAACTAAATCATTGTCTATTCTCCCTTTACTTCTAAATACAAAGAAACAGGCCTAGGTTCCTTCCAGTTTGAGAAATCTACCAGCTCCCAGTGGGACCACTGGAACCAAGATGGGCTGATGAGTATTGCTTCTTCACTGACCACCATGGGAATTGCTTTATTAATTCATTGCTCTGGCTTCAACTGTAATTTTCATGCTATATCTTTGAGTTTTTACACCCAGCTCAGCTCCTCCCCTGGAGCTCTAAAATTTCTAGCTTTCTATTGCATTTCTCTACCTAGATGTCCATCTGCCATCACCTCACACTCAACCTGTCCAAAACTGAACACCACTTCCAGGGATGCAAGGATGGTACAATATTCGCAAACCAATTTCTTGATTTCTCCTAACAGGACTAACATTCTTCCAGTCACCCAAACTAAAAAACCTGGTGTCATCTTTGATTACTTCACCATTCTAACTCCTATATTCAGTGAACTATGATGTTCTATGAGAAGACATCACATTCATCTTTTCTTTTCAGTGGTCACTGTCAATGTATTAGTTTGGGTTGTAACCTCTTAGCTGGACAAAAAGTGAAGGAGGGGGATGTGAGTTGTATGGACATAGGCAATTATATTTTTTATTGCTCAGTGTAAAAATTAAAATTGCATGGATAAATGCACCCAAACCATGCCCTAGTTGTGTTTTCCGTGCTTCCTACCATACATTTTAGTTAAATTATGCTGAATTATGGCTACCTCCTGAACTACTTCAATCATATGCCAGTTCTTCTCTCTGAGATTAGTTTCTTCATAATGCGCTTACCCACTGTGGCCAGATTCATCTGCTTTAATGTGGAGCTCTGACAGATGCCTCAAATATCTACTCAGAAGTAGAGATGCATCCTTGTCAACAAGGCTCTTCAGATGACTCCTCCCTACTTTTGTAAAGTATAAAAGGCTGTACAGATATGGGTCACTGTTACCATTATCCTTATCATAGTCCTACTTCACCTTTACTCAGGTAGTCCAATCAAAACTTAGGACTGTTTTCCAAATTCTTCCTTTCCTGTAATGCCCACTGCTACTTCCTCCTCAGGAGCTCAAGAGCCTGCTGTTGCCCCTATAGACTAACACTTCCTGGTACTTTTTCTGCCTTTTTATCACCACCCTTTCAACCCACTTTACATTCCAGTTTCCTTTTTCTCTCCAAACACAGCTCTGATTATGTCACTGCCTTGCTCAAAAACAATAGTTCTGCATTACCTAATTGAGGACAAATTGTCTTTCCCTTCTTTCCTCTCACTAATTTTATGTACTCTGCACTCCAACCAAAGTTCCAGAATGTACTCCTTACTTTCTGTACCCACACCTCTGGAATTCCCCCCCTCACCATCCTTCACAGAAATGTTAACTCTGTCTTATTAGGGTCCATCTCTCCTACCAAGCACCCCATTAAAAACCCTAGTAGCACCTTCTTCATGTTCAATTGTTCAGTCATTTATTCACTGAGTACCTCAATTCCTGTCTATGACTTTATTTTCAGAAAGAAAGATTGAAAAGTACTTTCACCTACAACATTTCTGAATGGTCCAGTGAGCTAAGTTGCCTTATTATCTCATTACATTATTGAAGAAACAGACAAGGAGAATTAAGTGACTTGGTAGAATTCAAATCCAGTTCTTTAACAATCAATTACTTTTTTCTATTATCTTATTGTAAGTTGTTTTTGTATTTGTTTATGGGTCTTCCAAATTATTCCTTCTAGGTATCAATTCTTTGAGGTCAAGTGAATATTAAGTATTAGAGCCCCTACACAGTATATTTACTAAGCAAATGCTTGTTGCATTGAATCAAGTTGTAATGATTTGATTTCAATTCTGGAGACTACCCATTTTTGATACTATGTTTTCTAAAGCTAGTCATGATGTCCTTCCTTCGATCTGCTATATACTTGCCAAAAATATTTTTATGAAATATTCTTACCCTTTGGGTGGGATTGTCCAAATGTCTTTTTCTATTTGGTAGTTTGTTTGTCTGAGTAGACCTACTCTTTGAGACTCTTTTTGCCCTCTAAACAGGCTCTTTTTTGTGCTTAATTACTTTACACACTTTGTTACCCATCAATGTTGAATCCTTATGGAAACACTGACTAAGGAACTTCTAATATGATATATGATGTAAGTAAGAGCAGGAACACTACTATCACACTTTTAGGATTGGAGATAGGATTGTTTGTAAAACTAGAAGACTCTTTCTTTTGGGGCAAATTTATAATATAAGAGATCCTAGTTTGGGCTCAAGAAAAGTACATATTTAGGATACATATCTATTAATATAAATATTTGTTAATTTATCCCATGACTCCTAACTGATTCATCCTCAGATGGACCTAGATTTATGGGCTCCGTAAAATGTGTACTTACTCAATTCTCTTTAGTTTCATTAGTACTATCATAGACCATAACATTTTGAAATCCTCTTGAATTGGCCGTACTTCAAGGGCAATGACTGAGGGTGTGAGTGAGAGGTCACTTGGCTAGATAGTGCCAGAGTACAGATATAGCAGGGCCTGATGGAAAATAAGCCTGAATTCCAGCCTCATGTCTTATTCTACAATGGCTTTTTTGAAGTTCATTTTAAAAATGTGATTCATGTTAACAAGTCATCAGCCAACACAATTTCAAACAAACTAAACATACTTCCTAAGGAAGATGAAAATTGTGATGTTGTGAGTATGTGTTGTATAGTGAGCAGATGTGGTGAGAAAACTTTGATGGCTGTGTGTTTTAGTGGGAGGAGGAAACCAATGTCAACCGTAGTAGCTTCTGCGAGAAAAGGCTAAAGAGAAAAGCATCTTGAAAGGGAGAATCATTTGTTCTATGCTTCTATGTTATAATCCCAAACAGAAAATATTCCTACTGAAATAAATGGGAAATGTGACCAATTAAAGAGTGTGGAATTTAGCCTTTGATTTATTTTTCCCTTTGATATATAATCATCATTGCCCACAGCAGGTATGAATTTTATTAACTTAATTTGCCATTAGTTCAAGAAGTCATACATTTCCTCAAAATAAACTCATTTTAAAAACTGAAAGAACATTTCAAGCCTTAAAAATGCAAATATGTCATAGTTTGGCTGCATTCAGCAAATTCCTAGAATCAGTCAGCCAGGAACAAAGTAATTCTGTTACTGAAGAGGGAACAGAAAGTGTGCAACTGAAACCAGGATAAAAAGTAAAATGTTAAAGAAGGCTTACAACATCCACAGAAGCATTTTACTTGCATGAATGTGATATTTTGATTGAAAGACAGATAATATTCATATATGACATTTTTCCTTGATATGACATAAGACATTTAAACTACTGCACAGATGAACTCAGTTTACTAAGCAATTCATATCCTGTGTCTGGTTAAGTCATTATAATAATAATTTTCATGTCATAACATGTCCCATTTAAAAAAATGTTTTTACAGACCTTGTCTCATTCTATACACATGCACACACATGCCACTAAGATATAAGTGGCAAAGATACAATTATTTTCCTTTTATAGACAAGGAAATGAACATCCCAAATTGAACAGCCTGGGAGAGGCACCTGGGGAACTCAGGGCTGCCCTGAGCAGCACACTTGTCCTGCCACCCTGCAGGAGAAGAGAAAATGTGATACTCTGTGTAGGATTTAGCTGCTTCTCTGGCTTCGAGGCCTTAGCTTCATTTATTGAGCATAGTGGTTAAGAATTTGGGCCCTGAAGTTAGAACAGCATGGTTTCCACGCTTTGCTCTGCCGTTTCTTAGCTTGAACTTGGGCAAATTACATAGCTTCTCTGAGTCTCAGCTCTTCATCTGGGAAATGGGGATCATTGGACATTGAGCGCAACGATGTGTCTAAAGCATGGAGTACAGAGGTAAACACCCAACAACTACTGGCTATTAGGAATGCTCCATTCTTTGGATATTATGGAACAGGGCAATGTCACATTATCTTTGATGGGAACGTGGGTGTTCTTGAATACACAGTGGAACTTTTCATAAAATGAATCTGTCCATGTACACAGCACTGTGGGCTGACGGTGCTTGCAGGTTCCCACGGGAGCGGCGTTAGAGTGGGAAGCTCCAAGGGCAGCCTGGTGCCTGCAGTCTTCATCGTTTGTGCTTAGCGAAAAATGTAGGTGACTTCAGGGAGTTAGAGAAGATACATAGGTTGCAGAATGAAATACAAAACCGAGCACTGAAACCAACAGCAGAGAGTATCCAGGGCCCCTGAGGAAGCTGCTGAATCATGGAAGCCCCTATGAAAGCGATAACCTGAGAAGCTGCAGCAGAACTTCCAAGGTGCACCTTTACTGTGTGACCATGTTTCCAGCAGGTGTCACAGGAGACTCAGACTTCAGTGAATTCTGACTTCACTTGAAGAAATGGGAGGGTTGTCCATATTGACAGTATGCTTGGCAAGCCCCTGTCACTCCCCAGCCCTGCCACCACAGGTAGATATAATCAATAATGTGGTTTATGCCAAATTTCCCTAATTTTATAGGTAGCATAATCTTCCAATAGTGTCTATATGGTTTTACAATTACCATTTTAAAAGCCCTTTCATGCAAACAAACAGGATTGCATTTAAAGGGTGATTAAAATGGAATAGGGTATGTGGTACTTGTCTAAATGTAATCTAACTACGTTATTCATTTAGTGAGGAGTCTAATTACTAGCTCTATAATTACACTACTTAAGAAAATTGTTTTAGTGACGGTTTTATTAAACTAACTTGAGACAATTTTTGTGCCAACATGAGCAGAACAAATGGAATTTAATTTTAAAACAGGGGCAAAGGAAGGTTACCCTGGAGAAGAAAACCTCATGAGCTGGACTGCGGGCTTTTAAATCGGTGCAGAGCAGAGTACAGTGGGAAAAGGAACAGGCTTGCATCGCAACAGGCGAGATTTAGGTGGCCATTAAGCAGGCTTCCTGACTCAGATTTTCAAGGGAAACTTTTCAAGGGACGCTTTCTGGGCTCTAACTCTCAGATTTAAGTGGACCTACGATGATTATTTCTTGCTTATTCCACAGGAAACCTAACTCAAAGTGTGGTCTCCAGACCAGCAGCAGCGGCAGAACCTGGGAGCTTCTTCGAGATTCAGAATCTCGGGCTTAATCAGAATCTGCATCTTAAATGAGTTCTCCAGGTGAACATATGCACAGGGCAATTTGAGAAGCACAAGTATAAATGACCAGCTTGTGGTTGCAAATTGAAATTTTAATTTTTGTCTGTTTTTAAATGCAACATATGCTCAGTAAAGAAAAAAACACATGTGCATAATACTATAAGGTAAGAATGCACTCTTACCATTCTGAGAGGACACCTGTTCCCATTCTGGTGATTTCTCTTCCAGGCTGTTGTTATGCATTTTATTTTACATCCTAAGCTCAGCCTATAAATACAGTTTTACTTTTTTCATTGAATGTTATAAATATTTTCTGTATTTTAACAAAGTGTTGACATTTGTCTGCATCCTACCATATGAGTGCACTAATTCATTGTTTAAAATGTATAGTCCCTTTTTGTTATAATTATAAATCATCCTTTAATGAAAATGTATTTAAACTTTTTTATTATTTCATAGGCATAAATTCTTAGGATATGAATATGTTTAAAGTTTTGATAGTAATATCTCTTCTAATAATAATATTCCTTGAAATAAAGTACATTTTTTAAGAAGCATTTGAACTCTTAATTTTCTGGACTTGGGGGGGCGTACAGGAAGAGGCCGCTAATTTGTTTAAATTATTGGGGTTCCTGACAGTGTCCATTTTCATCAAAGATGCTCAGTGGTCTAAGCCTCAGACCACTCTTTTCTCTAACATTTTCAGGCTAGTGGAACAGAGGACACCTATGTGCTGAATGACTGCTGTTAAGTAGAGTTGCCACTGATCACTTTGTAAACAGCCACTCAGTCCTTATAGGGTGAGCCTGTTAAATCAACAGGGTGGTTGGGTTAGGTGTATGGAAAGACAGTTAGCCTTGGGGCGGGTTTAAGTTATGCCTCTCTCCTAAGGTTGTGTAGCATTTCATAAGTTATTACCCTTTTGGGTAATAACCACCTCACTTATAAAATTGTGGTAATACTGCCTCTTTTGCTGAGTTAATGATTACATCATATAACAGCTATTAAAGCCCTAGCACAGAGCGTAGGGTCTGCCATGGAAAACAGTTTGATAAGTGGTAGCTGTTACTTGTCTTCTCTCTTACTTGCTGGGGAGCTGACCCATATCACACATTTGATGTTAGGGAAATGGCAGACTGATTTTTACAGAAACCAGAATCATCTCTGAAAATCATGCCTTTAAAAACATGTTGAACTTCACTTAGAGAAATTTAGCTTAGGTTCATTTTCTTCAATTAATACAAAACACTTCCATCAGCAAGAATATAGATAACTCAGCCTTGAACGTTGTCCCTCAGTTGATGGAAAAAGCCTCTTTCAGCCAGACTGGAAGGGTCAGGGTGGCACAGGAAGAGGGGCAGGGACTGTCTTACAGGACTGGCAGCCTCAGCAAGCAGGGACAGTTGGCGCTCTTGGGCACGGGGTTCTTATCTGCCTCCATCTGAAAATGAGAATCACTGAATGGTATGAGTTCAGTTTTTCCTAATTTCTTCTAGTTGTGGGTTCCTGGCTTATTGACATGACTGAATTTCAAAATTTGTATCTACTATTTAAAATTAATTAAAAATTGAAGTCTGGGTGATTTTCATATATAAATACTTGTAAATAATAGGAGAAGTTCACAACATGAGTATTAAAAATCATGGATATATATGTATATATATATAGTGAATTTATCAGGACAGTTGGTAGGTATCTAAGTAGTATTTTTCATTTTTCTAAAATTAATATGTATTACAGGTATAATAAATCTCCTTTTATGCATCTTTCTCTATACTCTGTTGGTTCTATTTCTAAAAAAAAAAAAAAAAAAACCAAAACCCTAACTAATACACAAAGCAAGGGGTTTAACTTAAATTAAGGAAAATAATCCTTTATAATAGAATTGTAAAGAGAAGCTCTATTAATTTGTTAGAGTCTTCCACTGATTTTTTTTTTATCTTTAGCCAATGGGCAGACTACTGAATCCTCAGAAAAGATGTTTCAGCTCCACTAAAATCTCCCTGTCACATTGGCAAGTCAAAGGTTGGGACAGCAGCAGACTCCCCAGTGATACTGAGAGACAGACAGATGAAGAAAGTCACAAAGATGACATTTTTATGAAATTGCATCTCATATATGCATAGAGGCTGAAGGAAACCAGGCTCACCTGCCAACAGGTATTTCTCTAGCAAATGAGTTTTGAGGTACACAGCACCTGTGCACTGACAACACTTTGGCCTGAGAATTCTTGCACATACTCTCCAGAAACTTTTATGCCACCAAAAGACAAACACTAGTGTTGCAGGCTGGGTGTGGGGCTTCTTCAGAAAAGACGGAGCCGCCCCCCAGCATCCTTCCTCTGGCATGTAAGGCATACTTATTTCATCTGGAGAGTGACAGTCACAAGAGATGGAGAACAAGGGACCAAAATGAAGCAGACCTCTGTCAGGAGCTGAGCTGAGCTGGACGGATCTGAGCTGCCAGGTATTGGAGCAGGCCATTGAAAAACAGCCCAGATGAAAGAGGTCAGCTTTTATGTACTGTAATAATAGACGCAAGAGGTGGAAACAGGAAGAGGGGCCAGCTCCCCTGGTCCCATTTCCACATCCCCTCCCCCACAGGATGGCCTGCCTGAGAAGCACCAGGGCAGACATGGGGGTCTTCTCGTTGTAGTGGAAGCCTGAACCGAAGGCTCAGTTGTTTCACGGACCCTGATGCCAGGGGAAGAGGAGGGTGAGGGCTTGAAATGGCACAGAGGTGTTATGGAAGATCTTGGCCAAAGGCCCCAGAAAAAGAGACGTGGGAATGAAGTCACCCGGGCTAGGAATGCAAGTGGCCATAGGAGCACAACTGGCCCTGCGGCCGCAGCTCCCCAGGAGCCTGTACTGCGCTGTTGTGCAGTCTGGTGTGGCCAGGACGGCTCTTCCCCCATGGAGTCGGCCAGGAAAAGCCTGAGGTTGGGCTTAAAAAATCACATAGGATTTTGCCTTAGAACTGGACTCCTCAACCTCATTTGGAAGCTGTGTGATTTGGGGCAAATCCTCATTCTTTAAATTATGGATAAAATTCATTACTTTATAGGTTGTTGCAAATATTAAATCAGTTAATTCATGGAAAGTGCGTTTACAAGTGTTCATAGAAAACATAGGATAAAATTTGGCTATTAGCAGTGGTCATCTCAGTGGTGTTATAATATTAATGTGGGCATTTTTGTTCCTCCATGTTTTCTTCATTTCTTTTTAGATTTAATGAGCAAATAGAGGTTTGGGGCCTGTTTACTTATTTTTTTGTTTTTTCCTCTGCTGTGTCTAGTCTCTATTCTTACTCCTGCCTACTTCCTAACTTCTGGAATCTTGTTAATCAGATGGCCAGAGTTCATCCATGCGTACAGCAGATACACACTGAGAGTCTATTATGTGCTAGAATGTCAAATATGCGGCCTGGCTGGTGTGGCTCACTGGACTAAGTGCCAGCCTGTGAACCAAAAGGTTGCTGGTTGGAGTCCCAGTCAGAGCACAAGCCTGGGTTGCGGGCCAGGTCCCTAGTGGGGAGCTTGTAAGAGGCAACCACACATTGATGTTTCTCCACATCTCTTTCTCCTTTCCTTTCCATCTCTCTAAGCAAATAATAAAAAAATCTTTTAAAAAACCCCTTAAATATACATGTTCTTTTGAGCAACCACAAACATTTATTGATCTGCTGAGTGTGTGCTAATTCCTCTGTGTTTCTATGTTTATAGGAGACCAAACACAATAGCCACATTATGTTTCCTGGATAAATACTTGAATTTTCCTTTTACTTTTCAAAGGAATACACATAAATTTTTTAAATGTATATGGGAGATTCTAAATCTGGTATAAGCTCTCTTTCAAACTGTCTTCTGAATATCTGAGAAAATTAATGCTTTCAAACTGATTTTATTTTTTAATGTTATGGTTTTCACCTCTCAAGCCCATTTGGCTTTTCTTTTAAAATGAGGCCTGTTTTTCTTCAGGTGACCACTGCCCTGAGATTAACATGGGTTCACAGTAATAATAACGGAAGTAATTTTTCCTTTAGTTATCATCTTCCTGCTAATGTGCAGGAGACCTGGCCTCAGTTCTTTCCCGTCACTCTCTCAGGGCTAGTGCCCTCGCTGCTCCCGGACGTTGGCTCCCTGGCTTCTCTGCCACGTGTTTCTCGCCTGTGCTCCCAGTGGTGCTCCCATCATTGCTGCCAAGAGGGCCCTGGAGCTTCTACGGGGTCATTTGGTTCTGCACATGTATCTGTGGTCAGGTCCCACTACCTAAGTATGGGGCTACAAGCAGAATGGAAACGTAGACATCTTGTTAAAAAAACAAAACGAAATTAGTAAGACTTTTAAGATGGCGACAGCAGAGCATTAACTAAGTGCGAGGTCCTTCGACGCACACAGCACTAGGTGCACATACATGATGCCGTTCTGTCTGTACTTCTCTGTCATTCTAGAGTCCAGGCTACACTGATCTCTAGGCCATGGGTAGGATGTCCTCTGCCCCTTTCACCACCTTATGTGGTCAGTGCATTGTAGTGTGAGAATTGTGCTCTACCATTACTTGTACAGCATGCGAATATGAGGCCACAAAGCAATGTTACTTTGTGCTTTTGGCTTCTTACAATTTCACTGCCTTGGACCAACACATATTCACCAGCTGCTGTGAAACTTGAGTAGGCAGCTCATACCTTCTTAATGGCTCCTTCTAAGGTCGGACCTGAAGCATTCTAGTTCTTGTCAAGAGTCACCAACACCTGAGGCAGTTGTTTTCCATTTTCAATTGTTTCTGTGAGGAAAGCAAGAGAAATTATGACGCAGGAAATATGAATATTAATATTCAATAAATAAAAAGTAGATTTGGAAAATCTAGTATTTCTAGCACAATGTTAGGTACTATAATAAATACCAAAAAAGTATAAGGCAGAATCTGCACCTACATGGATCGCATGAGAATCTTTAGTGAAAACAGACATGATAAAAAGGAAACAGAATGTAATCAACTTTTCAGTTTTGTAGTATAGAGCATTAGGTTAAGGGAATTCCTAGAAGGTGAAGTTCATTATTGGGGCAGCAAAGAATGAGAAGAGCTAGGAAACAATTCACAAAAAAGGGAGGGTTCAAAGTGGATCATGAAGGATACAGGAAAATTAGGTTGCAAAATTTCACCTCCAAAATACATTGGCACCGTGAGTGTAGTTACAAGGAGGAGGGCTACCCAATGAGCAGAGTTCAGCACACAGTGAGTTGAGAACAGAGAGGAGCAGAGGCCTGACTGTTTGGGAGGTCTGGCCCTGAAGGTTAATAGGAGGTCATGAACTCTAGGATGGAGAGCTTGACTCTCAATCCCCTATTTTGCAGGGAACACTTGCAGGTTGTTGAGTGAGGTGGTGACAACGATGTGCTGCCGGGAGGGTAATGGTTAGGAGGGAGGGACCTGAGCCAGGGAAGCCAGTATAATGACATTGCAGGTGATCCAGGAGAATATTGTCACGGTAGCTTAGACTGAGTTAACAAAGAGGCCCAAATATTAGACCCCTTCCCAAGCCAGCCCAAAGCCTTCATGACTGTTTTTGCTCTCAGGGCCTGTGGCAAACCTGAGATGTATACAAAACTTATTTTTGGTATTTTAGCTTTGAAAAATCCTGGAAAAGGCCTTATAAACTGTCTGCTCAACACTTTCATTTAATGGATGGGGAAACTGAGGCCAAGGGAATCAAAACCGTGTCCTTAGTCATTTATTGGTACCCTAAATCTTCATCCTACTACTTATTAAAATGTGCACCTTGTAATTTGTCATGTCAAAAATAATCTGAGCTACTAAATCATAACCTCATATTAATAATTTAACACAGGAATATTTTTCATTTTAAAAAACGAAGCTCTAATGGCACTTTTTCAGGCATTGTGGATAGATCGAAAGAGGGTGGGAGTTGGTGGAGTGTATGTGGGGATCTCGACAGCTCCTCAAAATCAGAGTGTGCAGCCAATGCTTTCCAGCCTTTTTTTTACTGTAGAGCCCAGTGAAAATGGGAATGTTTGTCAGGCACTGTGGCATAAATGAGAGAGAATTCTCACTGTGGAGACAACTATCTGGGGACTCAGACTGCCCCAGAACCACCTGGCTGCTTCTCTCTGTGGACACACCCCTCCCAGCCACAGCACAGCAGCTGCAAGCAATAAGTGGACCACCACCCAGTTTACCTGCCCACCAGGCCAGCTTTGTTGGCTTAGCGCCACCCCCCCGGCCCCCCCGCCCGTGATGGACTAAGGAAACCCTACTTGTGGCTTTAACTCCTGGTGGTGTGTGATCCTTTGCTGTTTATCTGGAACTAAATACTGAGTTACTTGGGGATTGGGAAATAATCCAATCAAAGCCATAGCCTGACTGCCTGCCCTCCCTGTAGGACTGTTCTCAGAGACCATGGGTATTCATTTCTGAGTCAACTCTCTTCTAAGAGAGGTATGATTATTTGAAACAAAATTTATGAAGCATAGAAATTCCAGGCTAACTAGGTCAGCTCCTTGCGGATAGTGCAGAATTATTTGCTACCACGTTTGTCTCAGCTTTATACCTAGTTCAATTTTCCATTACTCAATAGATGGTGAAATGAATTTGTCATCACCAAGTTGCATATTCATTCATGCAACCACACAGCAGGGTGGTTTGACCTGCCTACTCAGAAAGCAAATGAACAAAAGACAGAATGTAAATACAAAAAGAACAGATTCCTGGAAAAGTGGCAATGAGTGCTTAGGAGGTAATAAAAGACAACTCAGCGGACTTGGACTGAAAACAAACAGAATTGTGATCATTAATTTAGCTTTGTACTCAAGATTCACTAGGAAGTAGTAGTCTCAAAAACTCAAACAATAAGTACTTATGGAACCTGTTTTTTTATAATTTTTTTATTTTAACCTGTGTATTTTCAGTTTGCTAGGGTATTTATTGTTTTTCAGGACAGATTAGATTCCTGAGTGAAACTATTATGCTTATTTTAAAATACAGTTTTGGTGTTTTTTCTACTCATAGTCTTTGAGGGCAAAAGATGTGGCTTTTTTCCCTCAGAGAAATATCCCCATGTTCTTAGCACTGTTCCCTTTCTCTGCTATTAGTTCATCAATGTGCATATGTCTCTGTGTATGGCCAGATGATGAACTCCCTGTGGACAGCAAGGATGATGTTTTATTCACCTCTGTGTCCTCAGAAACCTGCACATGCCCACCTGTAAGAGCACTCAAGTATTGGTTGAATAAATCAACAGAAGAATAAGTGTTCCAAAGAACTGTCTTTTAAAAAATACAGGAGAGTCCAAGATGGCGGCATGGTAGGACGCAGCAGATTCTACTCTCCCACAACCAGGAAAAAAATCCTAGTCATTCTAGGTAGGAACAGAGCAAAGAGCCAACATTATCACGTCATAAATGAAAATAGGAGATCGCAAAT
>CM052538.1:62207109-62226392 GCA_028533065.1 Trachops cirrhosus
TTCCTGGACTTCCTAAAAGTCTATTTCCTTCGCCAGATTGGGGAAGTTCTCATTCATTACTTTTTCAAATAAGTTTTCAGGTTCTTTCTCTTCCTCTTGTCCTTCTGGCACCCCTACAGTTCAGATGTTGGAATGTTTAAAGTTGTCCTGGAGGTTCCTAAGCCTCCCCTCATTTTTTAGAATTCTTGTTTCTTTATTCTATTCTGGTTGAATGTTTATTTCTTCCTTCTGCTCCAAACTGTTGATTTGAGTCCCAGTTTTCTTCCCTTCACTGTTGGTTCCCTGTATATACTTTTTTATTTCACTTAGCATAGCCTACACTTTTCCCTCCATTTTGCGACCATATTTAACCATTCCTGTGAGAAATCTGATTACTAGTGTTTTGAACTGTACATCTGATAGGTTGACTATCTCTTCATTGCTTAGTTCTATTTTTCAAGCTTTGATCTTTTCTTTCATTTGGGCCATATTTCTTTGTCTTGGTATGCCTGTTACTATGTAAGGGGTGGAGCCTTAGGTATTTGCCAGGGTGGGGCAATCCAGGTCTCTGAGTTGTGGCACCATATATGGGAGAGGGGCCAAGAAGGATCAGTGCCTCTTGCTTGGCTTTCTGACGGCTTTGTTACTTCCTCTGCAACCCACAAGCAAACTGGGCCCTTCTGGTGCTGATTTCCAGGTGGGTGGGCTTGTGCATGTTCAAGGACCCTGTGGGTCTTTCCAATGAACTCTCCTGTGAGGCTGAGAGTTCCTCCCACTGCTGCAATTCCCACAGGTTTTTGCAGCCAAGGTTTTGAGGCTTTATTTCCTCATGCTGGAACCCTGGATTGTATAGTCTGTCTCACTCCCCAGTTGTTCCTCTTGGTTTACCTGAACACAAATGTGGGACCACCTAGTCTGCCAACCACCACCTCACCCTCCTGGTCCTCAGCCTGCCACCTTTCCCTGTGTCCTTTCTGCCCCTCCTACCAGTCTGAATGAATATTTCTTCTTTAACTCCTTGGTTGTTGGATTCCATACAGTTTGATTTTCTGGCAGTTCTGGTTATTTTTTGTTTTTAAATTTGTTGTTGTCCTTCTTTTGGTTGTGTGAGGAGGCAAAATATATCTACCTACACCTCCATCTTGGCCAGAAGTCTTCCCTTTTCTGTTTCTTGCTAAAAGTATTTTATCTAGACTTACCACTTTGACTTCCATCTAGCTACTAATGACTTCCAAATCCATTTTCCTGGAATAAATCTCTCTCTCTTTTTCTTACTTTTTGATTACCACACACCTAGATGTGATGACTTGATGTACATATGAACATAGAAACCTGAAAGGAGTTTCTATAACCTGTCTGGACAAGTCAGGCTGAACCCCACTCCTGAGACCATGTACTCCTCCTGCTTCCTTTCTCCTTTCCCATTAGTTGCTCCCCTTCTGAGGCCACTTCCCTCTATCTGGCCTTCAGTGTCAGGAAGCTGGAAATGGTCCAGAATCTGCTTTCATTTTCAGTCCATTTCTCATTAACCAGCCTCTCCCAAGGAGTCCTTGGTTTTTCTCAAATACACACCCCTTCCCTACCCACAATGCTGCTATAATGATTTCTTATTTCTTGTCCAGATATACTCCATAACTCTCTAATTGCTTCCTTTCATCTTAAGTAGCTTCCTCTAATCTTCCAAATATCGCCATGTCTCTCTTCTATTGAAATCCTGGCTGCCTGTGACCCATGATTACATTTCTCAAGTGTGTTCTGTGCTGGTCCTAACATATTAATATTCATCTTAAATCTGCTTGATATATAGTTTAAAAAATTTTAGAGCCGGTACACCTTAGTCATAACTTGGAAACTTACTAGGGACACAAAATGATGACTTGCAGTTGAGCTGCCTGTTGTGCTCCACAGACATCTGGCTAGCTGCCTACTTGTAAATCACTTTGTTCATATTTTCCTCATTTGTAGTGCTAGATCAATTCCAATTAGGGGTTTAATAATGAACTAACTAATGATTTAAATAAGTTTATAAGATTAACACTGAACTGATGATTCAAAGTAAGCCTAAATACATAAATCCCCCCCAACCAAATTATAAATCTACATTGTTTACTAAGGAGAGTATTAAAAATAACATTGAGGAAGGCAGCTTTGTGAAAGGGGTAGAGCCAAGAGGCCTCATTTCAAGAAGGAGCCTCAGCTCTTCCCTGTCCCTTAGTAGGATGTTAAGTCACCTTCGCTCTCCTTGTCTTGTTTTGCCCAGGCATCCACTAATGACAGTGTAGCTTACCTGGACTTACACATTAAAATATAAAAAGGGTCATCAAATCTAAATTTGTAAGTTCTTTGGAATTAACTAGCTTTAATCAACTTTCATCAAAACCTTGTTATGTTAGAAAGTAAAGGAAGGTCTAATGAAAAAGTCAATTCCATTTTATTTGCAGATGTATTATTATGTAATTTTTACCCATAATCTAATTTACCTTCCTACCTATGGTTTCTTTGGGTTATTATAAAATTAGTGAACATTTTTTGAATACATATTCACTGATGAGAAAGTTATAAAGGCAGAAGTTATACTTGACCACAGAAGATAAGCTTCACATGAGAAAAGCCCATAGATGGATAATTGATTACTGGTGCTATAGAATAATAATGAATTTTTAAAATTTCATTTATTTGTTTATTTACTTAATTGATTTGAGAGAGAGAAACATTGATTTGTTGTTCCACTTATTTATGCAGTCACTGATTGCTTCTTGTAAGTGCCCTGACTGGAGATTGAGCCCGCAATCTTGGTGTATTGGGACAACACTCTAACCAACTGAGCTACTTGGCCAGGGTGAATTTTTTAAAAATTTAAATGAGAACAGATGTATATTCACATTGTGGAAGGAGTTTAAAGTTTCTGGAATGATGAGCTGTTGCCCCAAGTCTTGACAATATCTTACTTTCTGGAACAGAACCAGTTTGTCATCAGCCAAGATACACACTCTATATTTCCTACCATTACATCTGCTTTGCATACTGATGGAACCCAGAGCAAATCAATCACAAGACTGGAGTTAATCCAGTAGACTTCCCTTTAGCTGCTGGAAATCAGGCCTCACATCTGGGAAGATAGTACTAGTTATAACAAATGAGATCACAAATTTGACCATTTTATTAGAAGCCTCCTTCTAATGTTCACAAGTGAAAAGGAAGGTTAAGTTGAAATTAAATGACATCCTCCCTTCCTCTCTCCTGATTGCAGTATCTGATAATGCCTTCAACTTTCTTGGTGCAGAGCAGTTGCCTGGTACTGAGTCCAATTTTAAGAGGCAGTACTGGTATAATTCTAGAGAAGGCTCAATGGCAGGAAAATAAATGAGATTAACAGTATTGGGCTTGAGTCTGCACACATCAGTTTTACTCTAGCCATTGACCAGGTTCTAAGAACCAGACTTAAAAGCAGTATCTGTTCCTATTCGTGAGAGTGGGCAGTGTCATGACAGCCCCACACTGCACTTGCAGGTTGTCTCATTGTAAATCAAGTGCGTGTACAATTTAGGAGAAAGTCAACAGCCCGAAAGTCACTCCTTTAATTGTGTGAGTAGAGAAACCCAGAGAAATGAGAACATCCCAATATAATATCATAATTCTATGTTGTTTCTGTTAATCTTAAAATAAATTTACCCAAGACTTAGTATATAAGCTTTCCAGAGAATAAAGAGTATGTATATGGACTAACACATGGTTATGGCACTTGATTATTAGCCTATTGATATACAAATAAATTACCTAGACTTTTCAAAATTAAAACCCTTATCAATTGTAAAAGTAATAATAATTATTGGTAACTGAAATTTCTCATGTATAAAACATTACATTTGTGTCTTATCATCCTCTAAAACTACCAACTTTTATTAGGCTTATTTTGCAGATAAGGAAATTGAACGTCAGTGAGATTAAATCAACTTCTTTAACTCATCCAGCTAGTCAGTGGTGGAACTTGTAACTGATGAAGGCCAATTTGATCCCAAATGAGATGCTTTACACCATGTTGTATATAGGGGTTTTTAAGAAGATATATAACCAGAGACATTGAAATTAAGAACAATCTAACAATAGCCAGAAGGGAGAGGGGAGGGGTCAGAGGAGGGAAGGGTTTTCAGGAACTACTATAAAGGACACATGGACAAAACCAAAGGGGAGGGTGGAAGCAGCAGAGGGAGGTGGGTTTGGCCGGGGTAGAAAGGAGTGGTGGGGAGAAAATGCAGACAACTGTAATTGAACAATAATAAAGTAATAAAAAAGAAAATAATATACTTATAGTTCCTATTTCTCCTGAGCTATGTCATGACCACCATAAACCTGATCTGTTTCTCAAAGGAAGAGCAATTAAAAGCCAAAGATTTTGTATCTCTGGAGGCAATAACCATCTGAACTGTCTACCCAGGACATGTGCATTCCAGGAAACATGGATCTTCTAAACCAGTGATTTTCAACCAGCGTGCTGCAAGATTTTTAAAACATGCAATACCTGACTATTTAGTCAGGGGCATTAATCTCTTTTCTCTTAGATTGTTAAATAAAAAAACCAAACAAACAGCCAACACAACAATAGCTGTTGGGTGTGACTAAATCAAAATTATACTTATTTTTTTGTCAAATCAGCCAAAAATACATTTTTTGGTGTGCCACAGAATTTAATGATTAGTTTATGTGTGCCATGGGGTGAAAATCACTGCTCTAAACTACCATGACAAGGCCAAGACCATCTTTGCCAGGTGGAGGCAGCAGAGTTCAGAGGATTACTATTCAGAATGTGACAGTCACAGCCAAGGTGGGGCTGCTCCTAAGCAGTAGCCTGCTAAAAATACAGTGGGGATCCTGGCAGGGAAGTTGATTATCCTCTTTAGCCTTCACCTAAAATGAGGTTTGAGACTTGGAATGAGATCAGTGAAAGGCTATTCATCCAGGAATAAGAAGAAAGAGGATCAGGGAGGACAGAAGGAATTGGGATATATGTGAGTCAAAGGAATATGAACTCACAGACCAGTTGTCATATCCCAAAGAGGGACCAGCTGGATGGTCACTCTGAAGTTTGGGCTGTACATCGTGCATTTTTTCCATCAGTGGGAAGTGTTTCAAGTTGGTAACTTTAATATATATCATTCAATATATATTTTTAATCAAGAAAGAATTTATGCAAAAACCCTAGCAAGAAAGTAGCTATAATCTTCCACATGAGTTATTATCCAGTAGCATAGGGGTAGCAAACTCATCCAGTCCCACATCATTTTATAAGGCAAATGACTCATTCTAATTTAAGGCCAAATTTCCACTAGCATTTCCAGGGGAGTACTTTTCTGTCTGGTGAGGGAAGATGCTAAGGAATACACTGGAAAATCATCTTAACCATCTGTTGCTCACTCACCCTCCATGCTTGTTTCAGTAGAGAGATGGAGAAGTGAAAGTACTTCTAGAAAACAAGAAATCACATAGGTGGAAAGGACTCCAGATATCGCCTAGCTCAATCTTTGTGCTTTATAAATGTGGAAATAAAAGAGACATTTTTGCCATTGATGCATCACCACGCCAGGACTAGAACACTAGTGTTGACTTCCTGTCAAGTTCATCACTCCCTGTATCAGGAAACATCCACTTTTAGGAAGGACAACATAGAAGGAGGACCATCAGTGAATAAGGTTTTCACTAGTTCTCTAGAAAACATAAAAGGAGAAGGAATGAAACTAAGATTTTAGATATATTAACCATAGGTAAAAAATAATTTTTAAAAAATGAGAGAATTTTGGAATTTAACCCAATTAGACAGAAAAGATCATTTTAGTTTAACCAAAAAATTGATAACACAGACATGTGACTAAGATACAGCAAAGTAAAATGTACTTTTATTAAAAAGTAATACCCCAAAACCTAATATAAGATGCAGAGAAGAACAACTGTAAATCAATCACGAATATGTACGACTGAGGGAAAATTCACCAGCCTGAAGCTATAAATAGTGTGGGAAGCCTTTGTCTGAGGTAAGTAAAAAGAGAAGCAGAACTGATGTAGTTACTGACACAGCTTTAGAATTATGGATGATGCTTTCAGAGTGCCCAGACCCCGAATCACAAACCTGACAGAGAGAAGAAAAAGATCTAGTAGTAGAGAGGAATGCCAACTCTCTGGACATTGGCTTCAAGTCTCATTCTGCTGGAAACAGAGCATCTAATAAATTCATTGTATGTCTTATTGGCAGTTTAATCTTTCAGAAGATTGAGGTAGCAATGAGGTAACATTCAAGTCTTGAACTAATACAGAAGTTATCTCAAGCTTATTTTATGGTAGTGATTCTTAAAGTGTGATCCATGGGCCACTGGCAATTCACAAAGTCAAAACTGCATTCTTCATAATACTGAAACATTGTTTGGTGTTCTCACTGCTCTGACATTTCCATTGATGGTGCAAAGTGATGGTGGGAAGAACGGCTGGCCCTCGCACATACCAAGCAGTGGCTCCAAACTATCTGGTTGTCACTTGATTCTTTACCACCACATACTCAGGTGAGTGAGTACAGAGACAAAAGTCTACAATATCTTTTTACAATGTCCTGATGGAGCAATAGCATTTATTTTGTCAAATCTTGACCCTTGAAGACATATCTGTTATATACATTGTATGACAAAATGGGAAGTAAAACATGCTACTGCAGTATGTTACTGTAGCAGTTACCTCAGGGAACACCAGTCGTACATTGTCTGAGTTGCAAGTTCCACTGGCCACTTTTGCACAAACAGCATTTTGACTTGGAAGAACTACTAACAAACTATATTTACTCAGACTTGAGCATTTGGCAAACTTTTATTGAAATAAATGAAATGAACATGTCATGTCAAGGAAAACAACTGACAATATTTGTGATGAATAATAAAATTTGAGTTTCCAGGTGAAATTTGAATTTTGAAAAACTTAGATTTCACTATCATGTACTCGATGGCTTCCAAATACTTGAACACTTTTCTGTTGAGTTTGGTGGTGATATCAAGGAACATGATTTTGTAGTACTGTATAATTAAATGTGTGAATTCAGAAGACCAAATGCATGATGCTATAAAATCATATATGGTTAAAAGGTCCATTCAAAGTGCAAAGTGGACAAATAGATTTTAATACAAAAAAGTATGTAAAATGCATTAATAGGTTTTCAGATTCCTTATTGCAACTAACCTTTAAAAAGAAGATACCTCTGGTTGAGTTTTGATGCTGTTAGTATCAGAGAAGACTATCCACAATTAACTGAAAAGTTTGGTAAAAAACTCTCTTTTCCAATTATATATCTATTTGAGTTTATCTGAGTTTGAGTTCTTTATACTTCAACCAAAACAATGTATCACAGCAGATTGAATGCAGAATCAGATATGAAAAGCCAGATGTCAAAGAGATGTGAAAAAAATATAAGATAGTACCACTCTTTTCATCACTTTTTAAAGTGTAGTTTTAAAAATAAAATGTTAGATAAAATTATCAGTTTATTATTATATTTGAAAGTGAATTAATGAATATTTAAAACATTTTATGATAAATGTGAATAATAAATAACTCACCTAAACAAAAGCTCTTTGGGGATCCCCATCCCCAAAGTTTATAAGGGCCGAGAGGAGTTCTGAGAGCAAAATGTTGGATAACCTGTTTTATGAAACCACCCCACCTTACACTTATGTCTTGCTTTACACTGGTCAGGGATCACTGGTCAGCAGGACTGGACCACCACAGATCACTTTTTTCTCAGTCTTTTAAATCATTTATAAAATAAAGAGGTGCATATATGCATATACATATTACTGCAGAAAAGAGAAAACTATTTTAGAAGACTTCTAATTGTGTTTAAAACATAAGTCCATGAAACAAAAGATGAAGGATGAGAGAAAAATTGATCTGATTAAAAGGAAAACTTTAGATGAAGTTTACATTGTAGGTGCTTTTGATGGAAATGCTTTTAGATGAAAAACAGGGATTTTTTTTCAAGTATTTAGACTAAAAATACAATAACAGCTAAAATCTGCTCTGGAAGCAGTAAAGAGTAAACAAAAGCATAAAATTTTACCAGGGTTATAGAGAATAAACTGGCTGCTCTCGAACAATACAAAAGAAAGGAAAAGAGATGAACAATGAGAAAATACAATAGCTATGTAGAGAATAAGCTACATTTGCACCTAAGCACCATTTCTGCCTCAGAATAATTGGAGCAGGAATAAAATTATTCGTTCAATAAATATTTAGTATGTTCCATAAAAGAATCTTCCCCAAAGATAGAAACAGCTATAAAACTGAGTTTGAAATTCTGAATGGTTCTATGATTTAGAAATATAAAATAACTTTTCTCTTAGAGCTTGACAAAATTTTTACATTTCAAGGATTAAGAAAAATATCTTGCAATCATACAGGCAGAAAAAAAAATCTAGCAGAAGCTACTCTGAACCCTTTCACTTGCTAAGCTTCCTTCCAAAGAAGTCCAGTTCAGCTCCTTTTCAGCGCTCACTCCTCTAGCTCCTGCTTCAAGAAGAGAATACACTAATACTCTTCTTTCTCCTGGTCCTTCCTGCCTCTTGTCTTTCCTCTTCTCCTCCCCTTTCTTTCTTTCTCTCCTCCCCTTCCCTTCCCCTCTCCTCTCTTCTCATCTTCTCTCTTTCCCTCCCCTCCCTTCTCATCACAAAAAACCTTGGAGCAAGCCTGACCAAAATCAGATTCACCTATTGGAGAAAATGAACAGCTAAAGATAGAATCCTCTTTAGAGAGGAAGGGTGAAAGAGAGGAAAAAAATGCTCTGAAGACTAACATATTAATGAATTCTGTCCCTGTCACACTTACCAATTCAATTCCACAAACACCTGAATGCCAATTATACAGATACAACTAATGCAGTCATTATTCCAACAGGAATTTTTAATGATGTTATTATGTACCAAGCCCAGTGAAGATATATTAGGAAAACAAACAAACTAACAGATAAGACCATTGACCTCAGAATCATACCAAATAGACATGATTGCAGTGCAAATGGAAGAGCAAGCCTAATTCTTTATCAAATAAGCAATCTCTGATTAAGACCCTGGAAACAAGCTGAATCTTTAGAAGAATTGTACTTGATCCAGAAAAGGAAGGCTATAAGAAAGCCTGTTTCATAGGTTTGCATACAATAAGTAGGAATTAGAGGATACCAGAGACAGAAATATGAGCTACAGAGTACTGCAGAGGACTTCCTGGTTGTAGCCTATGGCTGAAAGGCATCGCTGCCTTTCCTGGTGCTCAATCAATGCTTGTCCCTGATATGTGAAAACTAGGGTCTCCCAGAGAAACTGTGTATCTACACATTAGTGTTTTTAGCACCTGGAAAACATTCTCAATGAAAGAGAGTAAAAAAAAAAAAATCTAAACTTTACTGAGCTTTTCTGGGCTTCTAATGGAAATTTTATTGTTTTTTTTTAAATATTTGTTTTGAAATAATTATGGATTCACAGTAATTTGCAAAATAGTACAAGGGTCCCAAATACCCTTCACTTGGTTTTCCTCAGTGCTTATATCTTGTATAACTATAGCACAATATCAAAAGCAGGAAATTTACATTGGTATAATCCATAGATTTTATTCAAATTTTACTAAGATTGCATGTTCTCATGTATGTAGTTCCATGAAATTTTATCATATGAGTTGATTCTTGTAACCACCACCACAGTCAAGGTACAGAACTGTTCCATCACCACAAACATCCCCCACATCCCTGACCCCCACCATCTCTAACTCCTAGCCACCACGAATGTGTTCTCCATCTCTATAATTTTGTCCTTTTGAGAATATCAGATAATACAGCCATTCAATCTGTAATCTTTTGAGATCGGCTTTTAGACTCAGCATAATTCCCTTGAGATCCATCAAGTGCTGTATACATCAAGAATAGTTTTAAAAGTGTATATTAAATGCCTATGTAATATCATATCAGTACATACTGTTAAAGGCTTTTCTATAACTAGGTATGATCATGTGGGCAAAAATCAATGATTCCTAATAGAACAAGCTAATTGAAATTTACAGGTAACCAATAACATCTGTTTTTCTTGAGACAAAAGCATTTTTTCCAGAATTGTTAACAGGTGGACAAACATTTGATTTAAAGGGCATGTCATCCTTTAACGTGTCCAGACCAAAAAAATATTTTTCCCAAGCTTCTTAGTGTAGAACTTTGGAGACTCAACTGAGTACTTTTCTAGGCTTTGGAGACAATTTAAAAAAAAAAAATTAGCTCTGACATGAGCTTCCTTTCCTGTAGCTCACTGGTTGGTGGAGATAAAGCAGACCTTTAGGCAGATCAGATCCATCAGCAGCTCTTAGACGTCACAGCATAATGTTGACACTGCTTCTTGACCATCTAAGATCTAGAATATGTTGATCACCTTTTCTACTAAGAGAATATTTCTGCTTTTTGATAATAACCTGAGTATTAAACCTCAGAATGCTACATAACTCATGTCAAAAATTCAGGTGAGATAAATGGTATTTGAGAGAGTCTAAGGAACAAGTTCAGCATCCTCATTATATACTATGCATGTGCCAAGCAGGTCATTGGAATGTAAATTTCTTGATTGTATTAATTTAGCTGTCATAGAAATGCTTTTCCTGAACTAGGATTTGTGACCATGCTTCCAGCTTTCATCGAGTTGCTATAAAAAGATGTCTTCACAAAGTGCATTTATTATCGTTAAATAAAGTTTATCTTTTCCTTATATAAGTAAATCATATTCATTGTAGACAATTTGGAAAGTGCAGAAATGTAAAAAGGTATATATAACACATGGTCTCAAACAGTGTGGCTTATTCCCATTGTTTTCCTTTGTTCTATGGGATTGTTTTTTACAATGTTATGACAAGATAACAAACATAGTTTGCAAAGTATACATTTTCTAGAAAAATAGTTCTGAGGACATTATTTATGTTATTTTATGTCCTTAATATAAGAGTCTATACAACTTCTTCACAGAATATAAAACCAGGAAATATGGTCTCTCTGACAAGTCAGTATGATTTCTTTTATCAGAGGAAAAATATGTACAGGATCACCTTATGTCTGTTTTACTTACTTACAAGAAGCAGAAAACTTTCAGCTCATTCATAGTAATTCTTCCCTAAGTACTTGTTTCTTCTCCCTGTCTGTCCATACAATTTCTGATCTCTCATTTATCTTTAACTACTCAGAGTATAAACTATATGTCAACTCTTCTTTTTTGGGGCAAAAATTACCTACAACTCCTTTTTGAAGAAGGCAAGATGCCATTAAATAGATTGACAGACAGGTAAAAACATAGGAACCCTTTTACTTCTCCTTTTATGACAATACAAAGAATAAAATCCAATAATAGCTAGAGGAGAGGAGACAAAAAGACTTAGAAGAGAAAACATATTTTATATATATAAAACTATACATATATGTATGTGTGTGTGTGTGTGTGTGTGTGTATGGTCTACAACCTACAAAATTAACCCTATAACATTAAGATTTGAGTAGGTACAAAACATGCATGCACAAAAAAATAAAGTGTTTTAAAGAGGAAATATAAATAACAACCATTAAGGAAATTTATATGTTACAAAGTAACAACCATTAAGATATATTTGCTTACTATACGTGTCATGTTCTGGTATTTCCCACACAACCCCACTGTCACCTAACTCCCATTTTCCTTGTAGGTAACTTTTAGATATCAGACTGTAACCCTTTTGCTGCTTATGTATATCCAGTGCTACTGTTTATCTGAAAAGTCCATGCAGCATGGAAATCCAAGGTGAGCCCCAGGAATGAACAGAGAATAGGGAGGGAGATATGAATGTTAAGAAGTTTTAAAAATTATAAAGAAAAATGTTAATTTAAAAAATGTATGAGTTGAGAAAATAAAAAGGAAAACAAGGTTTAATGCCTGTCACGGTTTACTGAATAATTCTGTGTGAGAGGATTTAGAGCAACATTAGCTCATGGTTGCTGTGCTGGAGCTGGGAATACAAAGAAGATAGAAACTAACTTAAGAATTTGTTGAAAAATTGGAGAGACCCTAGAAAGGCTGGGTATGGTTTTGTGAAAGCAGGTTCACTTTTACACGTTGGAGGATCTGGAAAAACACAGTCAATTAATCATAGTAGTAAAGGTAATAGTCATAAAAAGGTAACATTTTACAGTTAATATACTTATTTTGTATTTGTTAATATTATAAACTTAAAAATCCTAATTAGGTAAGTTGAATATATTATTATCTCCATTTTCAGTATCAGAAAGTGAAGTTCATGGCTGGTTGAGTGACTTATTCAAAGTCACAATAAGTGATGGTATATGTCTCATGAAATATCTAAGCCAACAGCAAGTAACTGCTCAGTAAATATTTGTGGGATGACATGAATGAATGAAATTCTACATTGAAGTTTTTTAGATTCTCATTATTCAAGGGAACTTTGACATAGCTTCAGAAAACATTTTTGTTATTCCAAACGAATATGTCTTCATTTCTAAAATAAACAGAAGTAACTAAAAAACAAAACAAAATAGGTCCTCTAATTTTGAAAAGTGGAGTAATTCAAAAGAATAAAATAACTATTAACTAATGCATACTATTGTACAACAGATCTCTACAATTTTTTCATCCTGCATGACTAAAGCTTTATACCTGTTGAACGACAACTCCCTATTACTACCACCACCCACTCTCCCACCTCTGGCAACCAACGTTCCACTTACTGCCTCTAAGAGTTTGGTTACTGAGATACCTCGTATAAGTGGAATTATGCAGCATTTATTTTTCTGTAACTGATTTTTTCATCTAACATAATGTCCTCAAGATTCATGCATGTTATAGCATATGACAAGACTTCCTTCTTTTTAAAGGCTGAATACTATTTTCTTTTCTTTATGCATTCATCCTTCAGTGGACACTTTGGTTGCTTTCACCTCTTGGCTATTGTGAATCATGCTGCAGTGAACGTGGGAGTGCAGATATCTCTTTGAGATTCCGTTTTTAATTTTTATATAAGTTCCCAGAAGTGGAATTCTTAGGTCATATTCCATTTTCAATGTTTTGAGGAAACACCATACTGTTTTTCATAGCAATTGCACCAGTTTACATTCTCATCAGAAGTACACAAATGTTGCAGTTTTTCCACATCCTTGTCAACATTTGTAATTTTATATTTTGGGTGTTTTTTTTTTAAATGGCCATCCAGCAGGCATAAGGTGATATTTCATTGTGCTCTTGATTTGCATTTTCTTGATGATTAATGATGTTGAACATCTTTTCATATATCTGTTGGTCATTTTATATCTTTGGAAGAATGTCTATTCAAATTCTTTGCCCATTTTTAATTGGGTTATTTGGGATTTTTTGTTTTCTTTTAAGTTGTAGAAGTTCATTATATATTTTGGATATTAATCTCTTATCAGATATAGTTTGCAAATGTTTTCTCCCATTCTGTAGGTTGCCTTTTCACTCTATTCATTGTTTCTTTTCCTGTACACGAGCCTTTTAGTCTAAACTAGTCCCACTTATTTATTTTTCCTATTGTTGCCTATGCTTTTGGTGTCAAATCTAAGAAATCACTGCCATGGTCAATGTTATGAACATTTTTCTTTATGTTTTCTTCTAGAAGCTTTATATTTACAGCATTATTTTTAAATACTGGATGTCCAATAAACCATTGGGTGTATCTACCATGATGTATTCAACTAATACTCAGTTGCTAAACATATAAATTATTTCTAAGGTTTGGCTAATTTAAGTATTATTGGGATAAACATATTGGCATCTACGTATCTATGCATTAATCTATGAATATTTCCTCAAGGTGAATTTCTATAAATATACTGGTAAGTGAAAATCATTAAAAATTTCCAAGTCTTTATATATTTTTGTATTTGTACCCCAACATGTCACTTTAGCAGTATTAGAATATGAACTATTAGGAGAAATGGCAAAGAAAAAATAGAATGGACTCCAAATTCCATAGTCTGTCCTATATACACCATACTTAAGATCCAAATAATCCTGCCCCGGAAGAACTGGGAGAGTTACAAAAGGACCACAATGAGTTTCACAGGATGCCTAGGGGTAAGTGATATAAAACATGATAATATACCCAATCAGGTACTCCTGTAGAAGAATGGTATAATATAAAGTGTCAGAATGAGCAGAGTTTGGTGAAAAATGTGAAAAGCAAAAATAAACACAAAAAAGTTTACAAGTCTATTCCACGTGGGGAGGAGAGCCCATTTGTTGGCAGCTGTCATGAAACGCACATACAGAGAAAAAGCAAAAGTACTCATGTATACTCTCTCTCCCCTCCTCCCAATTATAACAACTGATCTGTAAATGGAACAGAGTAAAGATAATGCAGGAGGACATCTGGCTATTTCAGATGATTTTTAGTCTTTAAGCTCAGCTGTTCTTTCCCAGGATTGTAGAAAAACTTTTGGATGAGTGTAAATAAATACTGTTGACAGTCTTTTAAGAAATAATCTAGACAGTAGAAGCACTGGAAATGTTGATAAGGATATATTTTGAGTAAATATTTTAAAAAAAGTGCTGGGAGATTGGAAATCATGATACTATAGACTTGTGACCTTGTCATTGCTCCAGGGAAAAATGCAGATTATTAAAAGGATGATTCTGAGGCATTCTTTAGTGAAATAAGTGATTTCAAAGATCATGAGAAATGGGTCAGGCTAAAGGGGCCACCACCTCCCTATTTAGTACCTCAGTGTGTATCAGATACAGTTTCCCTTCCAAGCTAACAGTACTGCAGTTCTATGCCTGAGCAGGAAGAATAAATTAGAAAAATGTTCCCCTTCCTTTTGGCAGAAGTAGTGCTCATCAGAAGCACCGGTTGGATTTCAGCACACACTGATTTTCTTGGACAGATGCACTTTTTAAGAGTGAGACACAGTCATGTTAAACTAGAATGGTGTACTATCTACAATTAAGACCTTGGGAGCAAACAGGCTTGGATTGATTCGATATCTACCCATTACCAGCTATGTGACTTCCCTAAGATATTTTCTCTTTTGTAAAATTGATGTAATAATGCTGTCATCCTTGCCTTTCTTAATTTGAAAAAAAAAAAAAAAAGCTAGAACACTAGGGTAAAAGCTCCAGTAAAAAAGATTTTGATTCAGGGAATCCAAGGTGATGGAGGAGTAGGTAGAAGCTGCACTAACATCCTCTCAGGACCAAACTGGAATTACAACTAAATTACAGAAAAATCATCCTGAATAACCAACTGAACACTAGCTGGAGAGAAGCCTTATAACCAGCAACTTATGGAAGAAACCACATTACCACATCGAGACTGATAGGAAGTACAGAGCCATGAGAGGGCTGGCTGGGCTTCATAGATGGCAGCTGCGGTTCTGGAGGGATATTTCAGTAGCCATGGGGCTTTCCCCAGAGAAATGTGGGTCTAAACCCCAAGCTGGGCTTCCCAGCTTAGAACACCAGAACCGGGAAAGGAACCCAAATAACATCTAGCTGTGAAAAGCACTGGAGTTTCTGTCCACCAGGGAGAAACAACTAGAAACACAGAAAGTCTCTTAAAGGGACAACACAAAAAATTTTGTTTGCAGCTACTTACCCTGGGTTCCAGAAGAGGGAGGCAGAACATACCAGAGCCACATGAGGAGAGAGTCTAGGGTTGGTAGCTCTGGGGAGACAGCTGAAGGGTCAGTCACCAGGATCCCTGGGCTCAGCCATTCCCCATACTGCAGAAGCCATCTTTCTCAGGCAAAGCACTTTCCTTTATGTGGCATGAGCCTGGGGAGAAGCAGTAGCCCCACCCACAGGAATCCCTCTCACCCCACCCTGTGGAGCTTAAATTGGGCTGCTGAAGAGGATAGCTGAAAGCACATTCATTGATTAAGCCTAAAAAAGATTGCAGGTGAAGACAAATCTATGGAAGATTGGAGACTTTAGCTAACCCTCCCCTAGACCCAGTGCTGGTAAAAACCAACCTTAGTGCATAGCTTGGTACTTTCTGTACACACCTAGCCCACCAGAGGAAACTCCAAACTGTAGATTGTTGATAGCTCCACACAGGTTGCCCAGAGCCAGCCACAGACAGCATCTGACATAAGTCTCCACCAGGGTCTTTGAAGATCTATCTAATGCATGAAAACAAATGCAAAGAGACAGCCAAAATGAGAAGATAAAGAAACAGGCCCTAAATGGAAGAACAAGAGTATTCTTCAGAAGAAGACTAGATGAAATGGAGGCAGGTACTTTATCAGATAGAGAGTTTAGAGTAATGATCATAAAGATGCTCAACAGCATGAAGAAAGACATAGAATGGAAACCATAAAAAAGGACCAGTCAGAAATAAAGAATACAATATCTGAAATAAATAATACACTACATGGATAAAGAGTAGGTTAGATAAAGCAGATATGACTGAATCAGTGCTTTGAACAAGGTTGAAAAAACACACAGGCAGAAAAGCACAAAGAAAAAAGAATGTAAAAAAAATGAGGAGAGTTTAAGAAACCTTTGGGACAAAATTAAGTATAACAACATCTGCATAATGGGGACACCAGAAGGGGAAGAGAGTGAGCAAGGGATCAAGAGCCTATTTCAAGAAATATTGAACAAAAACTGCCCTAACCTGGTGAAGGAAAAAGATGTAAAAGTCCAGGAAGCACAGAGAGTCCCCAAAAAGATGGACCCAGAGACGCCCACACCAAGACACAATAATTAAAATGGCAATGCTTAAAGACAGGGAAAGAACCTCAAAAACCAAAAAGAAAAGCAGTTTTATGCCTACTAGGAAGCTCCCATTAGACTGTCATCTGATTTCTCCATAGAAACATCTCAGACCAGAAGGTATTGGAATGAAATATTCAGATGATGCAAAGCAAGGACCTACAACCAAAGCTACTTTATCCAGCAAGTCTATCATTTAAAATTGAAGGAGAAATAAAGAGCTTTCCAAACAAGAAAAAGTTAAATGAGTTTGCTAATACCAAAGCAGTATGGCAACAAATGGTAAAGGAAGCTTTACTATTTAGCTTTCAAGAAGGAGGAGGAGGAGAAAAGAGGAGAAAGTAAGAAGAAAGAGAAGAAAAAGAAAAAAAACAGAAGAAATTAAAGAATAAAATGGCAATAAATACATATCAATAATCACTTTAATGTAAGGCTTAAATGCTCCAATCAAAAGACATAGGTTAGCTGAATGGATAAGAAAACAAGACCCATATAAATGTTTTCTCCAAGGGACCCACCTGTGAATGAAAGACACACAGACTAAAAACATAGACATGGAAAAATATATTCCGTGTGAATGGAAAGGAAAAATACTGGGGTAGAAATAGTTATATTTGACAAAATAGACTTTAAAGCCAAGGCTATATAGTAAGAGATAAAGGACATTACATAATGACAAAGGGAACAACCCACCAAGAGGATATAATTCTAGTGAACATTTATGCACCCAACAAAGGAGCACCTAAAAATGTAAAGCAAATATTGATGAACATAAAGGGAGAGACTGACAGACATACAGTTATGGTAGGGGATTTTTAACACCCCATTGACAACAATAGATAGATCTTCCAGATAGAAAATCAACAAGGGAACACCAAGGTAACAGCAGCCTTAAATGGCACACTAGGTCAAATGGATTTAATTGATATCTTCAGGACATTTCTCCCAGAGCAGCAGAATATACATTCTTTTCAAGTGCACGTGGAATGTTTTCTAGGATAGACCACATGTTAGGACGCAAAACAAGTCCCAATAAATTTAAGAAGGTTGAAATCATATCAAGCGTCTTCTCTGACCATAATGCTCTGAAACTAGAAATCAATCACAAGAAAAACACTGAAAAATACACAAAGACATGGATGCTAAAAAACATGAAATTAAACAATGAATGGATCAACAATGAAATTTAGGAACAAATCTAAAGACACTTTGAAACAAATGAGAATGGGAACACAATAACCCTAAATCTGTGGAACACTGGGAAAGCAATCCTAAAATGAAAATTCACCGCATTATAAGCCTATCTCAAAATAAGAAAAACCTCAAATAAACAATAACTTTACACATAAAGGAACTTAAAAAACAATAACAAAGCCCAAAGGAAGTAAAGGGAAGAAAATAATAAGATCAGAGCAGAGGGACTTCCGGCCAAGATGGAGGCATAGGTGGACATACTGTGCCTCCTCGCACATCCAAAATTAAGGACAACAAATATTTAGAAACAAAAAACAACCAGAACAGCCACAAAATTGAACTGTATGGAAGTCTGGACAACCATTTATCCAGACCGATAAGAGGTGTGGAGCCGGTGGCCAGCAGAGAGGGGTCACAGCAGGAAAAAGCAGTGGCTAGCAGACCCCGGGCACAGGTGTGGGGAGGCAATGAGCAGACCCAGTGAGGCATGCAAAGCAGCTGGCTGTCAGCAGTCACACATTCACATGCAGATAAACCAGGTGAAAACGGGCAGCGAGACAGACCGCACAACCCAGGGCCCTAGCACTGGGAAATAAAGCCTAAAAGCACTGATTGAAAACACTTGTGGGTGTTGAGGTGTCGGGAGAGACTCCCAGCCTCACAGGAGAGTTCGTTGGAGAGACCCACAGGGTCCTAGAAAGTACACAAGCCCACCCCCCAGGAACCAGCACCAGAACGGCCCAATTTGCTTGTGGGAAGTGGCAGAGGGGACTGATATCTGACAGAGGGCGGAGCAAGCACCGTTGTTCCCTCACGGACCCCGCCCCCACATACAGCATCACAACCCAGTGGCTTGGTTGCTCCACCCAGTGAACACCTAAGACTCTGCTCCTCATACATAACAGGCACAACCAGCCTCCCCCCGCAAAATGGCTCAAACAGAAGAACAAATCAAAGCTACAGAGCCAATACTTTTAAGTGACCAAGAGATAGCCAACCTATCAGGTGCGCAGTTCAGAGCACTAGTGATCAGGATGCTCACAGAATTGGTTGATTTTGGTCGTAAATTAGATGAAAAAATGAAGGCTACACTAAGTGAAATGAAGAAAAATGCACAGGGAACCAACAGTGATGGAAAGAAAATTGGGTCTCAAATCAATGGAGTGGACCAGAAGGAAGAAAAAAACATACAATCAGAAAAGAATGAAGAAACAAGAATTCAAAAAAATGAGGAGAGGCTTAGGAACCTCCAGGACATCTTTAAATGTTCCAACATCTGAATTATAGAGGTACCAGAAGGAGAAGAGGAAAAGCAACAAGTGGAAAAGTTATGTGAACAAATAGTAA
>CM052538.1:62226892-62263584 GCA_028533065.1 Trachops cirrhosus
CAGGGCCTTTTGTGGATCCAAATAAATTTTGAAATGTTTGTTCTAGTTCTGTAAAATAAGACATTGGTCTTATCTTTGAGAGAAACTGCATTAAATCTGTATATTGCTTTGGGTGGGTCGACTGGAATGGGAATAAAGGATAGAAACTACTGAATAAACTAAAATAAAAAATTTAAAAAAACAGCATGGTACTGGCATAAAAACAGACACATAAATCAATGGAACAGAATAGAGAGCCCAGAAATAAACCCACACCTTTAAAGTCAATTAATATTCAACAGAGAAAGCAAGCACATACAATGGGTTAAAGAGAGTTTATTCAATAAATGGTGTTGGGAAAATTGGACAGATGTGTGAAGAAAAATAAAACTAGATCACTGCCTACACCACAGATAAGAATAAATTTAAAATGTATTAAAGACTTAAATATTAGACCACAAACCATAAAAATCCTAGAAGAATACATAGGCAGTAAAATCTCGGACATTGTTTATAGCAATATTTTATCTGATATATCTCCTCAGGCATGGAAAACATAAGAAAAAATAAATGGGACTACATCAAACTAAAAAGTTTTTGCACAGCAAAGGAAACCATCAATAAAATAATAAGACAACACACTGAATGGGAGAACATATTCACCGATACATCTGATAAGGGGTTAATATCCAAACTGTAAAAAGAACTTATAAAGTTCAACACCAATAAAACAAACAAACCAATTAAAAAATGGGCAAAGGACCTGAATAGACACTTCTCCAAAGATGACATACAAATGACCAGTAGACATGAAAAGATGTTCAGTGTCACTAATTATCAGAGAAATGCAAATTAAAACCACAATGAGATATCACCTCATACTGGTCAGAATGGCTATTGTCAGTACATGAACAAACAACCAGTGCTAGTGAGGATGTGGAGAAAGAGGAAATCTTTTGCATTGTTAGTGGGAATGCAGATTGGTACAGTCACTGAGGAAAGCAGTATGGAGATACCTCAAAAGAGTAAACATGGAACTGCCTTATTTCCCAGTGATCCTCTTCTGGGAATTTATCAGAAGAAACCCAGAATACTAATTTGAAAGAATGTAAGCACCCCTATGTTTATCGCAGGTTACTTACAATAGCCAAGATTTGGAAGCAGCCCAAGTGTCCATCAATAGATGAGTGGATAAAGCAACTATGGTACATTTACACAATGGAATACTACTTGACTGTAAAAAAAGAAAATTTTACCTTCTGAAACAGCATGGGTGTACCTGGAGAATGTTATGCTAAGTGAAATAAGCCAAACAGAGAAAGACAAATATACGTATGTGTATTTCATTCATATGTGGGGTCTATGATCTGACAAGCAAAATAGAGACAGACTCCTAAATAGAGAGCAGGCTGACAGCTCTGAATGGAGGTTAAGGGGTGGGAGGATTGAGCAAAAAATTAAAAGGACTTATAGACATTGACAACAGTGTGGTGATTGTGGGGGGTAAGGAGGGAGAGGGTGCGTAGAGGTAGAAAAAATAAATAAAAAATAATAATAAATAAAAACCATTTTGTTTCAATACAAAGAAAACTTTCTTTAAAATAATCACGTGATAAAAACAGAATGGGCATCCCCATGTGGCAGGTCTTAGTCAGAGGTGTGTTGAAGCTCTTGTCTGAACATGTTTGCAGGGTGTCTTCTCTCTTGCATGTGCCTTTTCACTGACCTGATTCACTGAGTTCAGGAAAAGATCACATGCACTTGTAAAAGCTGTGTGAACATGTGCTGGTGTGAGCAGTAGGTGAACTGTGCTTTTTTACAGGAAGATCTCCAGGAAGAAGTAGACTGCTAAAAACAATTCAACAGCTGACTAGAAAATCTGCTGTCCTGGGTTACATTTTGCCACAAACACTAAATTGCTTAAGGACTGCAACGATAAAAGTTCCTTTCCAACCACCAGAGGGAAGGTGAAGTGATTTAAAAATTGATAGCAGCTAAATACATTGATTGTCTTATATAAAATGACCCTATGAGTACCACAGTTTATTCTTTTTCTACAGGGAATCAATTTAAATTTGCTATTTCTCAGGTGCGTTTAGATCCTGGGTTTTACCAACATATATAATTAAAGGTTTTGATTAATAATGTTTACACAATAATTCTCTGTAGTCTAATTTTCTATAGCTTAGACTAAGGATTTGGGGTAGAGATGATGTTTCACTAAAACGTGTAAATCTTGGAGATTTTCATTATGTGGAAAACAAAAGATTAGTGAGTAAAATATGAAGACATTTCCCCATTAAGAATGTCTATTTGTTTGAAGTTTTAATATAGTAAAATATTTCAGATACCTTGCTTACTATAAGTAACAAATATTTAAAAAGAGAAATAAAGTTGAAAATCTAAATCTAGAAACGACTTGTTGTTAGAGCAATATTCTAGGCATAAATTACTTGTAAAAAGGAACTATGTCTGGAAAAGTGGGTAAATCATTTACTAGTTCAGTACAGAAGTTTGCTATCACAGGAACTTGGATGAATTCTTTTATGAAACAGACAAAAAACATTTAACAAGTGGATTGGAATTCCCTGACATATCTGTGTAATAATTTTGCACATCAGTTTTTCTTGAAGTGTATAAAACTAACAATAATAAGCTATATTCTTAAGATCTGAAAACTATTTAACATGCTTTATGTTATTTATTCTGTGCAGCAGAGAGTTTGGGGGAAGTAGGCCCCTTGTGTAGAACGAAATGTATGCAGTTATGAAATCATGAACGTGCAAACTTGGTCAAGGTCACTGGGTCCCACTTTCCTTATCTTCACCAATGAGGGGGTGGAATTAGATTGGGTGTTAGTACTAATATCTTTGTCTTTTAATAAGATTTAAAAATTTTTGGAATACTTTCAGATTTATAAAAAAATTTCAGAGATAGTCCAGAGAGCTCCCATATACCCTTCACCCAGTTTCCTCTATTGTTAATGTCTTATATCACTGTAGTATATTTGCCACAACTAAAGAACCAACATTGGCACATTGTGATTAACTGTCTGCCACACTTTATTTGGATTTCACCAGTTTTTCTCAGTGTGATTCTTCTGTGCCAGGATTCCATCCTGCATACCATGTTGCATTGAGTTATCATGTCTCCTTAGTCTCTTCTGGTCAGTCATCAGTTCTCAGACTTCTCGTGTTCACAGTGACCTTGACGGTTTGAAGTGGTATGGTCAAGTGTTTTGTACAATGTCCCTTAGTTTGGATTTGTTTGATATTTTCCTTATGATTAGACTGGGGATATAGATAACCATTCTCATTACATCATATCAAGGTACATGCTATTAAAATAACTTATCACTGATGATATTGACTTCGCCTACCTGCCAAGGTAGTATTTATCAGCTTGATCCACCATAAATTTCCTTTTTTTCTTTTTTCAATACTCCTTTTCCACGAAGCAAGTCACCTAGAGCAGTTCACCTTTTATAGGGAGGAGCAGCTCCATTAATAATTTGGAATTCTTCTGTATGGAGGACTTGTCTCTTGTGCCCTTTATTTATTTGGTAATATATTTTTATCAGTATGGACTCATGGATTTTATTATACTTTGGGTTATAATCTAATGCTACTTCATTTATCTTGTTGCTCAAATTGGCTTCCTTTTGCTTTTTGAGCAGTTATTACTTTTTAAACTATAAGATGCACTTTAAAAAGAGTTTATTAGGACATTATTTTCTTAGAGTAATTTTAGGTTCACCACAACAATGAAAGGAAAGTACAGGGATTTTAATATACTACTGCCCCTATGTCCTCCCCCATTATCAACATCCCCAAACAGAGGCACATTCATAATGATAATGAACCTACGTTGACAAATCATCATCATCCAAAGTCCCCAGTTTACATCAGGGTTCACTTTCATGTTCAGACAAGTATATAATGACATGTATTCGCCATTGTAGTATCACACAGAGTTCTCCTTCCCTAAACATCCTCTGTGCTCCAGCTACTCACTCCTTCCCTCTAACCCCTGGCAGCCACTGATCTTGTTATGGTCTTCATGGTTTTGCCTTTTCTGGAATGTCATAGAGTTGGAATCATACAGTATGTAGCTATAATAGAAAAACTCAGCTTTTTCTTTCTCACGTAGGAAAAAACCTAGTTCATCCCTACTATATATTTCTTCCTGGTGTGCCTTCTTTACTACTTCACACAGAACATTTCTGACACTGCTGGCCACCAAAGATGTGAAGGTTTCCCCACACAACAAGTAAATCTCTGAGACCACCTGTGTGTCCTGCAACTTAATTCTATGGGACATTGCATCAGATCTCACAGGTAAGGGCTCAGTCCCACAAGAATGCCCTGTCCCTCACCTCAGACACTAGTTGCAAGCTCAGGTTAGCACCTATGCTTCTGACCAATGGCTGTAGATTGAAGGTTCCAATGAGCTCCTCCTCAGTTTCTATTAATTTGCTGTCATGTCTCACAGAGCGTTACTAGTGTTTAACTGTCTACTAAAGTATATGATAAAAGAAACAGATAAATATCTAGAAAAAGAGACACATAGTATGAGGTCTGAAGGGTCCTGAACTCGGGAGCTTCTGTCCCCATCTGGGATGTGTCACTTTCCAGGAAATAGATATGTTTGCCAGCTGAAAGCTCTCCGAATCCCATCCTGATGGAATTTTAGGGAGGCTTCCTCATGTGGACATAATCAGTTACAAACTGTATTTGTAGCCCTTCGCCCCTCTCTAGAGGATGTGGGCTCTGGGGTGAAGATCAAAATTCCAAGCTTTTAACCATGGCGTGGTCTTTCTGGTGACTAGCTCCCATCCAGGAGCCCATCCCTAGTTGCCTTATTAAAACAAAAGATGTTCCTAGTGCTCTGATCACTAAGGAAATTATGAAATTATTAGGAGCTCTTTTCCAGAAACTGGGGGCAGAAACAAACATATACATTTTTTCTATTATCTCACAAACACTTTCCAGATTGGTTTCCTTCACTTACTAATATACATTTGAGGTTATTCCCTGTCTTTTCATAGCTCATTTTTTTAAAGCACTGAATAATATTTCATTGTTTGATGTACCACAGTTTATTTATCTGTCCATCCACTGAAGGATGTCTTGGTTGTTTCTGAGTTTTGGTAATTATGAATAAAGCTGCTATGTATGGACATAAGTTTTTAATTCCTTCGTGTAAATAGCAAGGAGTTAGATTTCTGAAACATATGGTAAGAGTGCATTTAGTTTTGCAAGACACTGCCAAACTGTCTTCCCAAGTGGCTGTACCATTTCGTATTCACCAGCAATGAATGAGATTTCATGTTGCTCCATATCCTCATCAGCGTTTGATGTTGTCAGTGTTCCAAATTTTGGCCTTTCTAAGGGTGTGTCAAATCTCACTGTTGTTTTACATCTTTTTAAAAGTATTTCTTGCTCACAATTACATAGCAAGTCTATAAATATTGCTGTATTATAGTATACACCCCAAATAATGGCCATTTCCAGGCCTGCTCCTAGCTCCATATAAATGACATTGGAGTGTAAATAACTTGAAGGAGAGAGCTCTTTTTCACCTGAAGTGCTTGTGCAAGTCTGAGTACAGTATACATCAGAGACTTTTTTAGCCCTGCAGAGTGAGAGAGAGAGTTGCTGAAACCATGATCTAGGGTTTCATGCTATCCTGGAAGTGTTTTTGCTTAATTCCAGACTTCCTCTCTATAGTTGCTCAGTAGGTCTGAAGATATATGCTATTGGTCATTGGTTTAAATGACTAAGAAAACAAAGATAGTTAAACCCAATGCAGATAACCCATCAATGCTCTGGCTGGGAGGGCAGGGGCAAGAGGGGACAAGACCTAACATATATGCCACATGGAAATGGTACAGTAGAACCAGTAGAGCCAACTTTGTATGTATATTAAAGATACTTTTTGATAAGTTGCCATCAGAATCTTGTAAACATACCTAAGTTGGTTCTTAAGATAATGTCTTAGGTTGGGTTACCATAACAACAGAGCATAGACTGCACTGCCTAAAAGACAGAAATTTCTCACACTTCTTGAGGTTAAAAGTCCAAGATCAAAGTGCTGGCCAGTTTGGTTTCTAGTGAAAACCTGCTTCCTTGCTTGCCAAAGGGCCCCTTCTTGCTGTGTCCTCACACAGCAGAGAGAGAGAGAGAGCTCTGATCTCTTCCTCATCGGATAAGGACATTTATCTCATCATGGGAGCACCACTTTCATAACTTCACTAAACCTCATTACCCCTTGAAACCCCACCTCTAAATGCCATCACATTAGAGGTTATGGCTTCAACATATAAATTCTAGGGGGATGCAAACATGTAGTGCATGACAGCTGGGTAGATTGGGACAGCAGGAAACATACCTGATGAGACAATGTAAAGAGATGATTGGTGGCATATTCTAAGCCAGAGGTTACCAAACTCTAGGTGCCTTGAGTTATATTTTCTTACAAATTTATGATTCAGTAAGTTGGGAGTAGGACAAGACCATGTGCATTCCTGTCAAGTTCGCAGGTGATGTTGACGCTGCTAGTCTGTGGACCACACTTTGAGAACCGCTGCTGTAAATCAAGGAATGAGTCAGAAGCACTGTTGAAAGTTTAACCTTATCTTCCTGATCTATGTCACCAGAACACTCTACTTGAAAATTCAGCCATGGAGATTCATCAGCAACTTTCCTTCTGACAATCAAATGGTAGTGAATGTGATTTGGAAATTATTTAAATTGAAAGGAGAGAACACCAAGGAGATTTTTCCAACTTCCAATTCCCCAAGTTACATAATTTCTACTTAAAGATATTTGACATGTACATATAATTAAGAAAACAAAGATACCATGGTTTGGAATGTCAGTAAACTTTGACAAGACCTACTTGAGTTACTGTTTGTACAACATAGGAGTCACCCCTCAACATCACAGTGTTCTACATGTGACATTGAAGCTCAGGAGAAGTGACTGGACGGATGTTTCTGGCCAGGGCATTCTAGTGTTCAATTCACTCTTTATTCAGCATATGTTTATGGAATATCTGTTTTGAGCCAGGCTCTGTGCTGCACACTGGAAATAAAACCATGAATGAAACCAGGTTGAATGTTTTAATTAGAGGAAACACAGGGAAGTGAGTCTAGTCAGGAAGATGGAGTTTTACTCCCACCATCACTTCTGAATAACTAGCACCTAAGGTTCCTTTTGGCTTCTCTTTCACTGGCAACAAAATAACATTATAACAGTCACCCAGGCTACCCATCAACGCATTTCAATTATTGCAAGCATGAGGCAAGGCTTATCAATAGCAGTGGAAAGCCTTATAATACACATTTCTCTCTTTACCCAAAAAATAAGAACTATAACGATGCATTTCCTAACAGAACCAACCATTCTATTGCCATTTTCCTATCTAAAATGTTTTGTTTTTCCTGAGTCTACCATAATTGGAAAAGTAAACTACAATAGCCTAGAGCAATCTATTAACTCTGGAGCCCTGAATCCAGAAATGTCCTTTATGCTAAAGAGAATAGTTATAACTCTGTCAACTGATGACATTTGCCTTATAAGCCCAAGACTTTAATTACCATCATTTATAAAGCCTACAGAACAACTGAAAACACTTGTTTTTAGTAGGTTACTTATACCAAGCATGAATCATGTGCTGTTATTACTTGTGTTATTTATAGAATTTAATACTTATAGTGGCTTTGTATATTGCACAAATGCATTCTTCACACAGAATTCCCATAAGAAATATATCTGCGCCTCAGTAGAAACAGCACTGCGTTCTTCTCCATCTAATCAATTCGAATCAAAGTTTAATTTTTATCGATGGTAGAACTGGGGGATGTTCATAGGCACTTAACTTCTTTGTCTGAGTAATCCTGAGGTTTATGCTCTGGGGATTAAATTAAATGGTGCATGTGAAAGCTCTTTGTCAGTAGTGAAGAATGATATAAATATCAAACATTATATACACCCCTTATTTAAAACTATATATTCAATGAATAGAAACTAATTGACTCTAAAGGAAATATTTTTTTTCTGATGTTCCAACTCAATAGCCTGTTTGGTTGTTGTTGTTTTACTTTAATGTGTACCTGTGAATGATACACATAAATATAACATAGTTATATCCTTTCTCCTACTTGGGAAGTGTGGAGTCAAGGAAACTCAGGTGAAATTTTACCCTCACCCGAGGACATTTTTTCATTGCTTTTTTAGAGAGAGAGGAAGGGAGAGAGAGAAACATCAATGAAACAGAGAAGCATTGATTGGTTGCTTCCCATACATGTGCGGACTGGGGACATATGTGTCCAGACTGGATATCAAACCCACAACCTAAGTATGTGCCCTGACTGGGACTCAAACCCTCAAACTTTAGGTTATGGGACAATGCTCCAACCAACTTAGCCACACTGGGCAGAGCTCAGGTGAAAATTTTTATTCTTTGCTTTTGACTTTGTGTTCTTTTTTAATTCTTCAACATAATAAAAATAATAAAAACTTTCTGTAGAGAGTAAAATGAAACAGGTTTACAAAGAAATGGTTGGTTAATACTTCTCCCTTCTCAAATTCAGAATAGTGTTAACTGTTTACTCAGTGTACTTTCATGTATTTCTCTGAGCTCATGTGAACATTTAGGTTATCCTCTCCTTCCTCCTTCCTTTCCTCCCTCCCTTCTTCATTCCATCTTGCCGTACTCCTTCCTCCTCCTCTCCCTCTCTCCATTTCTTTTTATCCTTTATTTTCTTCACTTTCAAAAGATGACATATACACTACTCACTGTAGAACTCACTTATATTTTTACTTAAATATATAAATGCATCATTTTCATATTATATATTGAAACACAATGTCATTTATTCAACCTGTAATCTATTCTTAAATATTTGTGCTTGCTTTCTTTTCTTGATTTTTCATTTTTCTCTTTCTTTATTATTTTTTTTGGGGGGGAGAAGGGCATATTACAATTCTGTTGCTGTAAATTTCCTTGTTTGTATATGTAGCTATACAATCTAGGTCCCCTAAAATGAGATTATTATTTTATTTATTTTTTGATTATTTAAAGTATATTTTATTCATTATGCTATCACAATTGTCCCATTTTTTCTCCCCTTTATTCCACTCTGCCCTATACCCCCATCCCCCTGCCACCTTTCCCTTACCTTAGTTCATGTCCATGGGTCATACATATAAGTTCTTTGGCTTCTCCATTTCCTGTACTAATCTTAACCTCCCCCTGTCTATTTTGTACCTACCAATTATGCTTCTTATTGCCTGTACACTTTCTCTCATTCACCCCCAACCCCCTCCCTGCTGATAACCCTCCATGTGATCTCCATTTCTGTGATTCTGTTCCTGTTCTGGTTGTTTGCTTAGTTCATTTTTGTTTTTGTTTTTTTTAGGTTTGGTTGTTGATAGTTGTGAGTTTGTTGTCATTTTACTGTTCATTGTTCATATTTTTGATCTTCTTTTTCTTCAATAAGTCCCTTTAACATTTCATATAGTAAGGGCTTGGTGATGATGAACTCCTTTAACTTGACCTCATCTGGGAAGCACTTTATCTGCCCTTTCATTCTAAATGATAGCTTTGCTGAAGAGAGTAATCTTGGATGTAGGGTCTTGCCTTTCATGACTTTGAACACTTTTTTCCAGCCTTTTCTTACCTGTAAGGTTTCTTTTGAGAAATCAGCTGATAGTCTTATGGGCACTCCTTTGTAGGTAACTGTCTCCTTTTCTCTTGCTGCTTTTAAGATTCTTTCCTTATCTTTAATCTTGGATAATGTAATTCTGATGTGCCTTGGTGTGTGCTTCCTTGGGTCCAACTTCTTTGGTACTCTCTGAGTTTCCTGGACTTCCTAAAAGTCTATTTCCTTCGCCAGATTGAGGAAGTTCTCATTCATTACTTTTTCAAATAAGTTTTCAGGTTCTTTCTCTTCCTCTTCTCCTTCTGGTACCCCTACAGTTCAGATGTTGGAATGTTTAAAGTTGTCCTGGAGGTTCCTAAGCCTCCCCTCATTTTTTAGAATTCTTGTTTCTTTATTCTGTTCTGGTTGAATATTTATTTCTTCCTTCTGCTCCAAACTGTTGATTTGAGTCCCAGTTTTCTTCCCTTCACTGTTGGTTCCCTGTACATTTTCCTTTGTTTCACTTAGCATAGCCTACACTTTTTCCTCCATTTTGCAACCATATTCAATTATTTCTGTGACCATCCTGATTACCAGTGTTTTGAACTTTGCATCTGATAGGTTGGCTATCTCTTTATCACTTAGTTGTATTTTTTCTGGAGCTTTGATCTGTTTTTTCATTTGGGTTGTATTTTTTTTGTCTTCACACACCTATTACATAGTAAGGGGCAGAGCCTTAGGCATTTGCCAAAGCAGGGCAACCCACTTGTGCATTGTGGTACTGTATGTGGGGGAGGGGCCCAAGAGGGAACAATGCCACTTGTTCAGCTGTCGGCTGGCTTTCAGTCACTTCCCCTGCTACCCACAATCAAATTGGGCCCTTCTGGTGTTGATTCCAGGTGGGTGGGCCTCTCCAGTGAACTCTCTTGTGAGACTGGGAGTTTCTCCTGAGACCTCAACCCCCACAGGTTTTTTCAGTTAGAGGTTTTGAGGCTTTATTTTTCCCACACTGGAACCCTGGGTTGTGCAGTCTGTCTCGCTCCCCAGTTGTTTCTCCCAGTTTATCTGCACAGGAATGTGGGACCACCCAGTCTGCCAGCTGCCACCTCACCCCCGTGGTCCTCCAGCTGCTGCCTTGTCTCGAGTCCTCCCTTTCTACTGGTCTGGATGAATGTTTCTTATTTAATTCTTTGGTGTTCAGACTTACATGTAGTTCCATTTACTGGCAGTTCTGGTTATTTTTTGCTTTTAAATTTGTTGTTGTCCTTCTTTTGGTTTTGTGAGGAGGTAAAGCATCTCTACCTATGCCTCCATCTTGGCAGGAAGTCTAATTATTATTTTTAAAACAGGGAAATACCTTTAGAATTTTGGTAGGAGGGGACAGAGCAACCACCTTCATATCAGACTATCTCTAGACTGGAGAAATGGTGCAGTCTATGTTAATACACATAGTAGTATGGCAGCTGTTATCTGAACAACAAAATATCGACTGTATGGTATAATAAAATCCCTCAAGGATTTTGCTATAATGTTATCATTATTACTTGCTTCTTGAAATCTAACATTATATTTTATTAGGTGTAAATGTGAGGTGGTCAGTGATAAAACCAATTTAGCTGTAACTGCAATTATTAATAACTTATTTATTATTCATTATAATTACTCATTATTTTATTATTCAAGTAAATCTAATATCGTGCAGATTTTAGTGTTGTTGATATTATGTTGAGATTAAAAATGGATCTCTTACATTCCAGGCAGTGAGGTGCCTTGCCTTCTGAATTGTCACTTTCTGACAGTCACTTGATCTCTGACAGTCACTTTCATTATGGAGATAAGCAAACCTGGAATCAGAAGTTACCCACTTAATTAAGATATGGAAAACTCTGCTTTATTTACAAAATGTGTTTAAAGTAAGTATTTATTTCCTCTCAACTGTATGCATTCTGTGGAATTTTTAAATTTAGATAGTGAATTAGGGTTTGTAAATCAAATTCTGTACTGAAAGTACCAGTTATGGGAAAGTACACTCTGAGTATTTTTGTAAAGATAGCTTTTGAAACACAGATGCCCATTTATAAATGATGTTTTAAGAATTTGGAGTGTTTTTAAAATCCCCTTCTTTGAAGGATTTACAGACACAGGTGGACATTTTAAACCTGCTTAAACTTGAAGCCATGTGCCTGTTATGAGGAGATTGTGTTGCTTCCTTGCAAAGACACTTCCCTTTTCCTGTGTGTGGGGGAAGCAGACAAATAACCTCGCTGTTGGCCTTCCCCATAGCTCCTGAACAAGGGCTTTCTGGTCTGCTGGTTCCTTTCAATGTATGCTCAGGGCAGATGAACTATGAACTGGGCTGTCCTAACTCAGTTGCTGTCAAGACAAAGGAGCAGAGGTCTCCTGCAGGCCAACACACTCAGAGCACACCGAGTCAGGGACTGTCCCTTTGGTCCAGAAACACTTCTGTTCTGGTTCTTATCACAATTGCAAATGGCTCAGTTGGTGCAGTTGAGTTGGTTTAATGATGGGGTGAAATCCTGGAGTTCAAACAGTGCACAGATAAAATTTGTATTTTCATGGGATTATAGTCCTTTCGACAGGCCCCGAGTGATGGGATTTGGTAATTGTTAGTATTGTCAAAATGGCACTTCTTTTTCCTTTACCATTATGACTGCATCTATGTAATTTGTCATACTGGCTATCAAACAGAGCATCAGAGAAAGTGGAAAAATCAACAAAAGCATATTCACACTCTTTGTATCCACATCTCTATTACCCATTATTAAATCAATTATTAAGACTCAGTTTAGAGTAGGTTTCTCGGGATAGAATAGCTCTTTTATCAACCAGTAACTCTAGTTGGGCTTTTTTAACTCTTTCCTGGTTAAACATTTTTAGCTTCCTTAAGGGAGACTATATATACGAATGGAATGAAATATCATAAAATAGACTGAAATAGGCAAAAATAAAATGAGTGGTGTGTGATATTTGCTGCAGAGAAAATGTTTGGCAATTTATCTTAAAGTAAATAAGATAAATATGCAAGCCTTGGGGAAAAATGACTCACTAGATTAACTAGCACAAATAAGGTATGAAGGCCACGTTTTAAATAGTGCTGATTTATTCTCTATATCTACCAGGCAGAAATTCCTCCTTGACAAATTATTGGTATCTATTGAAAAAGCTCTCTTCCCTTAATTTAATTTAGTCCATTCAATAACACTTATTCAACAAAAAGTTTTTAAAAAAGAACCTACCAGAGAGGTAATATTGCATATTACCTTAGAAAATTGGTTGTGAAATAGAATTGTTTGAGTTGAAACTACTTTTTAAATAAATTTTGAGTGGGCAAGATACACCTTCTCTGTTCTTCAGTTTTCTCCTCTGTGAACTGAGGATGATAACTGCATATCTCTTTAAGGGTTGTAGTGAAGTACAAATATGTTAATACAGGTAGAGTGCCTAGAACAATGTCTAGTACATAAAAATGTCCAGTAAATATTAACCAATGTTATTGCTGACCAGAAACAGGGCAAGGTGTTGGCAGGGATGAAAATAGGGTGGAATGTGAATTTTATTGTTGAAGAAAGCTTGAATTAATATTAAAAACATGATAAACACATAAATAATATTGAGGCAGAATATGCCCAGTCAGACAAGAGGAGGAAAATTCTGTGGAGAGGGATATTATCTGCAGGGTGCTGCCATGACTGTGTTGCCTCCACACAATACAAGTTAAGCTTAAAATATTTATCAGGGGTGGTTTTGAGTAATTACACTGGAGATATTGGTGCTGCTAATGTGGGGTGGAAGACTTTCAGAGTTGTGCTTTCTTGAGGCAAAGGAGTTGAAACAATAAGGAATTGGGCGTTATGAGTAAATTAAATAAGTAGAAATCATCTGACATTTATAATGGTATAAACTTGGGAAAATGGATCAGTGAGAAACAGATCTCTGCTTTAGAAAGCTGAGAAAGGATAAAAGGTCAATAAAACAGTTGAGCCACGGATATCCCCTGAGGTTGCTACAGCAGGCCTTTCTTTGCCTTCTTCCTGAATAGTGCCCTCAGACTCATTGTAATCATCATACCTCTTCCCCCTCAACAGGACACTTAGCTCAGTCCACCCAATGTGGGTGAGCCTTGCCATCTGTCTACCAGCAGCCATATTCATTTTGGACATTGCTTCCACAGAAAAAATATTCCACCAAGGAACTAAAGCTGGAGAAAAAGGGATGGAGGCTCCTGCTTCCTTCTCTTGCCACAGCTCCAAATTAACAGGCTTCTCTGCACTAAGAGCTGGGTATTAGCTTGCTTGATTTGTTGTTACTCATGTTGGAATTAGGAAGGAGAAGCAAAAATACCTGTTTCAGGAGAGTTCTGAGTTGTCAAGGCCATACCAAAGTACTGTTCACAGTAGAATCCCGAAATCTCTGTGACATTGATTGGCAGGTACTATTCACTGGGTGGCAGGTACTATTCACTGGGTAGATCAAGGAAAGGGTGCCATGCTGCCTGATGTGCTGATTGTCTGGTTTGAGTTATGTACTGACTGTCAGGAATTAGCCCATACCTCCTCCACAATGTTGATTTGATTTTGCATCCTTTGAGCAACTTGCTTTACAGCACCTCTGGTTTTATTATTGATGTAACTTTTAGAATACCAAAGGCCCATCTGAAGTGTGGTAGACTATGTTCAGTTAGGGAGAATTAGGAATGGCTTCACCAGTTCTTGGAAATGAAAGCAGGGTTTCCCTAGGCACATATAGGGGATGGGCATTGCAAGTGGAAAGAAAAGTATGAGAAAGAATGGAAAAGGGGAGAGAAATCCCAGACCATGTCCAGAGGACAAAAATGGACAAGTTTGTTGGGGTATAGACAATGCTGTGGCCACATGTAGTTGTTAACTGCTGTTCAGTGACAAATTACCCCAATACTTAGTGACTTAAAATAGTAAACATTTATCATATCACACAGTTTCTATGAGTCAGGAGAGTTGGAGAAGCTTAGCTAGGTGGTTCTGACTCAGTATGTCTGATCATGTTCTTGACTAATGCTGCTAGACCGACTTCTAAGGTGGCTCATTCATATGCCTCATGAGTTAGTGCTGGTTGCTGGTGGAAGGCCTCAGCTCCTTGCCATGGAGACCTCCCCAAAGGGCAATGTGAGTGTCCTTACCACATAGCAGCTGGCTTCCTCTGGAGTAAGTGATCCAACAGAGAGCAAGGGGGATGCCACACATCTTTTATGACCTAGCTTTGGAAGTCACACATTGACATTTTCATAATATCCTATTGGTTGTATAAGTCAGCTCTATTTAGTGTAGGAAGTGCATTAATCTCAGAGGCAGAGATCACTGGGGATCATCTTGGAAGATTATCTACCACACCATTTATATCCTTATCACCCTCTATCAAAGACTTGGTTTTAAGTCTAGTTATAGAGTAAGGTATTAATTCTAACCTCTTACATATCTGCATGTTTCCCCCCATGGGCATTTGTATAAACTTCCAAGTTCTCTTTATGATCTAGTTCCTGCCTATATATCTCTCATCTCCTATCATTTCCCACAGGAATAGCCATAGTGGACCACTGGAAGTTCCTGAAATGTGTTAAGAATGATCACATTTCTTTGGAAAACCCTTCTCCATCTTATGTTACTTTTGGAATTCTCTTTATCCTTGGGCTCAATTCCAATGTTCTACTTGAACAAATATGTTTACACCTATTCATTGCAACATTATTCACAATAGTCAAAAAGTGGAGCCAACTCAAGTGTCTATTAAAGGAAGTAGAGATAAACAAAATGTGGTATATTTATACAAGGAATATTACTCAGTCTTAAAAAGAAAAAAAAAGAAAGGATATTCTGACATATGCTACCACATGGATGAACCTTGAAGACATAATATTAAACAAAATAAGCTAGACACAAAAGAACAAGCATTGTATAATTCCATGTATATGAAGTACCTAAAGTAGTCCAATTCAGAGACAGAATGTGAACAGTGGTTGTCAGAGGCTGTGGAAAGGGAGAAGTGGGGAGTTAGTGTTTGATGGAATGGAGTTGCTGTCTGGGAAGATGAAAATTGTTCTGGGGATGGATGGTTGTTTAACAATGTGAATGTACTTAATACTTCTGAACTGTACACACAAAATAGTTACAATGGTGAATTTTATGTTATTTATTGTATATTTTTTCACATACAAAATGTCAACTCTCACCCCTGTTAAACCTTCCCTGACCATCTACCTTGGCTAAGGTGCCCATGGGTCACCCTTGTTGATGCAGGTTTGCCCATGTAACAGAAGTCCCACACCTCTTGTGGAAGTGATTGTACTTTAGCTTTGTATTCCTGGTGTTCAGCACAATGCCTATCACTATTCATTGACTAACTGACTACTTGAACAAATGAACCTGTATTCTTGTGACTTTCTTTTTACCACCTGTGTGCTACATAAGCATTTACTGTTTTTTGTTGTTGTTGTTGTAGGATCCTTTGGTTATTTTTTATTGTAAGATTCTCAAAGTATAGAGACTACATCTGTTATTTTATAACCTGACAGAAACTAGTATTTTAATAGATATACTGTGTATACTCAATACTAATGAGACAGTTGTCCAGTTGTCTTTCTTAGATGGTATGTTAGTCAAGATTCTCCAGAAAAATGGAACCAATAAGAGTTACATATATGATTTATTATAAAGAATTGGCTCATGTGATTATGGAGGCTGACAAGACCCATAGTCTGCAAGGTAAGTTGGCAAGCTGGAGACCCAGGAGAGCCAACAATGTATAGTTCTAGTCCTAGTCTGAAGGACTTATAACCAGGAGAACCAACGGTCCAGTCTAAGGCCAGCAAGCATAAGACAAAAGGGAATGTGAATGTTTCAGTTTTAGCCCAAAAGCAGGAAAAAATTGATGTCTCGTTTAAAGGTCATAGGCAGGAAGAATTTCCCCTACTTGGGGGCAGAGTCAGCTTTTTTATTCAATTAGACTTTCAACTGATTGCACTGAGGTCCACCTATGTTTAGGAGAGCAATCTGCTTTACTCAGTCTACCAACTCAAATGTTAATCTCATCCAAAAACATCCTCATAGACCTACCTAGTCTAATGTCAACTCAAATATCTGGGCACTCTGTGGCCAGTTAGAGTGACACATAAAATTGACCATTGCAAATGAGATGCAGCAAAGTTGGCTATTATTCTCAGTCGACAGGAGGAAGGACCTCAGTTTGTTTGGAATTAATCAGTGTGTAACAGAGATTCTTGCTCTAAATTTTACTGCTAGGATTTGGAAAACTTAAAATAGGTGATTGGTTATCCATTTATTAAATCTATCAATCAACCATTAGTCAACAAATATGTACTGAAAGCCTACTGTGTGCCTCCACTGAGTATAAAAGGATGATTCAAGACAAAACCCCTTTTCCTTCAAAGTTAAACTTTTGGGTCAATGCTATTTCTATTTACAAGATACAACTTTAATCAAAAATGTATTTTTATCCTAATTACTTTTAACAAAGTTAAGTTGTTGGGATGTTGAGTTAATTGAGGCTGAGAAAAATTGTCTTGTCTAAGATCATAAGGTAGGTTGGCATTGAAGCCATGAGAGCTGGCTTGGGCTGAATTGTTCTGGATGATACCAGCACACCTTCAGCCAATTGATAAGAAATAGCCCCACAGAGTGCTACCAAACAATTTCAGGATGCTTTTTTTATAATTTCAAAATATATTTCAATCACTTTATTGGCTCTTTCATGTAATGCTCTGTGCAGTCTTTTGGCAGAATACCCATAATTTTAAGGTTGGACAAAAACAGGTCTTTGTGCAAAAGTGGGATAAAGTAGGACTGAAATGAGAGAATGTAAGTGACCCAAGGTAATATAAAAAACCCATGATAAAGTTGAGATTAAAAATCATAATCAGTGGGAAGCTTTTGAGCTCTTTTATTTCCCAGGCTTAACATGACTTTTGAGCATAAAAGATTTCCCTCCCCCAGCCTCCAACTGATTGCAGCTCAGTAACACTTATGTATAAAGGTACCCTAGGTTTTATCATTAGTAGGAAGAGTACTATCTTGTAGCATACTGAGGATCCTGTGCACAAATAAGTAAGTCATTTGTCTATTTATGAGCTCTTTCATTACTATTATTGGGATGCCAATAGGGCATTCTCACATAGAGATAGGTTGCATTCAGGGAACATTCTGTAAGAATTGCTGCTTTACCAGATGGCTCCAGTCTGGGCTCCTGACAACATCTCATTATAGGTACCTAACTTTAGCAACACCAAAAGGAGCACCCTACCTGGAACTTGTCAAAGGAAACAAAAAATAGAATTTGTTCACCCTATGAAATGAATTATATGCATAGAACATATAATCAAATTAAATAATAATAGTTTGTTAGGGCTCTTATATTTTTGAGATTATAAAGAAAAGATATCAAGTAACTTGAGCTCAAAAAGAGAATATATGGGTTTTTATAATTAATAGTCCAGAAGCAGCATTGACTTTAAGCAAGGCTGGATTCCAGAGATTAAATTATCACCTGGTTTTTGCAAAGGTTGCACAGATTTGTCAAAGCTCTAACTGGTCCAGCTTGGATCTTGTTTGCCTCCCTTGACCAATCGCTGGGCCCAGGGGAGTAGTACACTCTGACTGGACAGTCTAGATTTACAATGACAAAACAAGACCACCAGGCCAGGAAGACGCACTTCCTGATTGGAAAGAGTTCTGGATGGGAAAGAAAAAACGTCCTCTAATATACTGTGTGCAAAAACACACCCACACAAGTCTTAATAATACAGTCTTAACTTCTTCATTAGGAATTAACAAAATCCTTAATCAGAAGTGACCTAGTGAATGCCCCAGATTGTCTTTATCATCACACTCTTCTTCTGCTCCTCCTCATCATCCTCCTGACCCATGTGTGCTAGAACAGATTAAAATGATCACTTCCCCATGTCTGGGCTGACACCAGTCATAGCTGCTTTTCAGTTTCTCTGTTGTCATGTAGTTGTTTTAAGTACAGAACAACTTTAACTGGGATTTCATCACAAAATCAAATTTGCCAATGCAATTACATTCTCACCTCCTCCCCTAGATCTTCCCATGAGTTCCCCTCTCTCATTTATTCAGTTATCTGTACTTGTTTTTAAATTAATTTTTTAATTCATTGATTTTAGAGAGGGGGAAGAGAGAGAAAGAAAAAAATTGATCTTTTGTTCCATTCATTTATGCATATATTAGTTGATTCTTGAATGTGCCCTGACCAGGGCTTGAACCCGCAACCTTGGTGTGTTGGGATGATGGTCTAACCAATCGAGCTACATCGCCAGGACAGTTAATTTTATGTTTCTGTGCTAAACTATGCCCAGGAAGCTGGTTAAACATAATTTCCGGGTGTGTCTGTGAGGGAGCTTCTGGAATGGATTAGCATTTTAATTAGTAGACTGGATAGAGGAGTCCACTTTTAGCAATATGATCAGAAATTATCCACTCTGCTGGGGCCCAAATGGAACAAAAAGGCAAAGGAAGGGCAAGTTCTCTCTCCTTTTGAGCTGGGACATCCATTTTTTTCTTGCCCTTGGACATTGGCAACCTTGGTTCTCAAGCCTTTAGACTGAAGACTGAATGACACCATGGTTCTCCAGTCTGCAGAAGGCAGATTGTGGGACTCTTGGCCTCCACAATCATGTAAACTAATTACACTACTCAGATGTCACTTCCTTTACTGAAATTAAAAAAATAAGCCTTCATCTCACCCATAATTCTACTGCTTGAGTTTCCTCATAACAGTTATAATAACCTGACCCTGTTTGCCTGTTTATTTTTCTCTGTCCCACAGAATATATCCTAAGACAGAGAATTGCTGATTGGCATTATATTTTTCAATCTGAGCACATGCTGTTACTCAGGGTACTCAGGTTAGCTGGACTTATATTTTATACCCCATGTGAACTAGTATTTCCTAGGGAGTAACTTTCAGAATGCTGGTTTCATGATCTAAATGTGTTTGGAAAATGCCTCATGGAATATATACTTCCTAAGAATAGGCTCTCTTTTTTGCTACAAATACCATCTAAAAGTATGCCCTGGTATGTAGTAGGTACTTACTAAATATTTGTCGAATGAGTGAATCTAGGAAAACTTTTCCCTTTTGTATATTTTGCTATATAGGGTCTTAAAAAATGAGTGAAAGAAATTTGCCTCAATTTGTTTAATTCAGTTTTCACTCTGTCATATATGTGAAAACTACTTTGGTGAGCCCTTTTATAAGATATCTTGTCTGACCAAGCAAGGAGGAAACTTTTATCATTAAAAGAACATGATGGAGGGGGAGGTGTGTGTAGCTGTATTGACAGCGGGCTGTGTTTCCTGTTTTAAATATGTTGAAAAGCAATGAATGGTGTATGAAGAGGCACTTGGGGATTCTTCCTGGACAGCAAACAGCTCTTATAAAACAACAATTTGATGAGCTCAGTGCAAATGAATCAGAAACATATGGATTCAATTTCCCTTGAAACACACATGGTTTTAACAATTAAACACCACAGCGATTAGTAGGGAAAAGAATACACAACAGGGATTTGATGGAGTCCAAACATTTGAAAACATGTCTGATGTCTTCTCTGAGCCCCAAATGGGGTCATTCCCATAGAACACATGCAGTTCCAGCGGCTCTGGCTACAGGAAACAAAATGTCCTTTTGCAATTGCAACCTGTCAGGGACATTAGCAGTAACTCTCCTAGCAGAAATAGTACAGGGAGATGGCTTTTCTCTTCAAGATAACAAGCGGGGTAGAATTATGATTTTCAGGAGGGGGAATTATAGTTTCCTGCTTGTTAAACTGATATTGTACACGGAGAGACAAAGTACGTGAGTGTACGTGTGAGTGTGTGTGTGTGTACGTGTGAGTGTGTGTGTGTGTTTTATGGTAATACTCCCCGAGGAACCCAAATCCCTCCAAAGACATTATCTCATTCGTTTCTATTATTTGTGCCCAGGAGGCATATGCGATATTCGAGTTCCACATTCAGGCAAGGAACCTGAAGAACAGAGAGGTGAAGGGGGTGGGGCCCAAGATCGCACAGCTGGCTCATGGACCAGCCAGACAAAGTGAACCTCTCCAGCCTGCTCATTTCTACTTCCAGATCCACCTGCCTCTAGATTAATAAAGCTGTGTTCAGCATTACTATATATTAACTTGAAACTGGGTCTCCTAAGGGGAATTCTGGCTTTTTCCAATGAAGCTGTAGCACTGAGCAACTGGTGAGGAAGATGCAATTAATTTTTCCCTCATGAATGAAATCATTATATAAACTATCTCAGCAGCCTCCAGGGCCAGACACAAGACACTGAATTATATACCACTGAAGCTGATGTTTCCATCAGACAGCTCAAGGCCAAAATGAAAACCCAAAAGGCCGTATTATCACATGTCACCACCCTAACATAATGTTCTTGGTAGTTTCCTAATCAGCTCAGACATGGGAAAAAATCTTGCCCCTCCCACTTCATTTCAAAAGTATGGTGAATGTATCCTTTTTGGAACCAAGGGGGACTTGTCTATAGGGTTTAATATTTTTGGAGCCTTCTATATTTAATTCATCTTTCTCAAATATTTCTTTTCCTGCACGATCCCCTAGTGTTTATTTAGTATAATATTTTAAAGTATGAGAAAAAGTCCAGGTGGACCGCCAGTGATTCTCAGTTAGGGCTGAGCATTAAACTCATGGGAGGGTTTTAATGAAAAAGGACCACACTGAGGTGCTGATGTGCCTGCGCCGAGAAGGCATCCAGGCATCTGCAGTTTCTCAGAGTGCTCCAGCAATTCCAGTGGGCAGCAGAGAGCAAGCTTCGACCCAATCCTGTGCCAGCCCTGTTGCCCAGAGAGGTGAAGTGGCTTCACCACACTCACAGCTATTACCCTTTCTGTTGCATGGATCCATTCATTCCAAAAATGAATTCATTTGGACACCTGTTTTAAAATGCATCTGGATTGTTTTAATCAGATATGTGAAGACACACAAAAAAGGAAATGACTGTCATGAAGAAAGACACTTTTATGCACAGGTTCCTAGAAACAGGAAGCACAGCACTACACACAGGGCCACCAAGGGAAGCACCAGGGCCAGTCAGGATGCAGGGGAGTGAGGGGCAAGTGTACAAAAAGGTTTATCCCACAGGAAGGAGTGAGAGCAGCAATGCTGAGCAGGCTTAGGGTTGGATCATTTGATAATTTCAGTAGGCTCTGGGGAGTAGGAGTGGCCTCTACTTATTCAGTAACTGGTCCTGGGGTGATTTAGGACTGGGAAACAGTGTCCCCAGCTGCAGAAGCCTGATAAAAGGAGGTGGGAGGAAGTGGGGACTTGCGATTGGTTTGGTTGGTCTGCATTTCAAAGACACACTTGCAGGTAAAGTTTTACTCTCTCCAGGAATCAGCTAAAAAGGTGGTGTGGTGGTCTATTCCAAAATCCACAGACCCCAGGATGTCAAAAGATCATAAATTACAGAAAAATTTAAAGACATGATTAATATAGTATTGCAGTGGCCACAGTGCTAAAGAAGGATCACGAGGGCAAAACAGTAAGAAGCCTCTGACTAGATGTTTCCTGTTCATACATAGTTTTCAGATTGTTATTTATTTTAATCTTCCTAGAAAATCTGTTAGGTCCCCAGTAATATCATCCTCCCTAGAGATAGACACCAAGGCTGAAGGAGGGAAAGTGACATTGTTTCCTTGTAGCGAAGTAAGGATTCGAAATTAGATCCTCTCACTCCAGGTGCCAGCTCTGCCTGTGCCCATTCAGTGGCCAGGAGCTTTGCTTCTTCCTCTGACAAGTTTGGGCTTGGTGGGTGTAGTTTACAAAACATGACCATTTTTGTCTCCCACGAGGTGGTGGGTGATGTTGGCTTGTGCTGTGATCTGTGGAGAAACAGGAGTGAGCTCTCTGCTCTTCAGAGCAGGAGAAGAATATTCCCCAGGTGTTATGGGTCAAATGTGTGAGTTTTTTCTTGAAGGACATAATTAGAAAGGGGGTCTATGTATTACACATCAAATATCAATGGGGCAGCCACAGAGAATGTTATAGGTTTTGACAGACAAGACAGGGTGCTCCACTAGCAAATGGGTATGGTGTCAATTAATCTTTAATAAAGTACGTGCACTTGGATGAGAAGAAAATGTATCTGTAGCTCTGGTCCTTTCTTACAGTCCTTCTGTGGCTATAATGACATCAAACAAACATTTAGACAGAGAGCTCTTTAACCAGCTTTTCAGCAGCAGTGAATCAAGTCAGAAAAGTAATTCAACCCTTACTCCCAAGATACAAGGAAAAGGAAGAAAAACTGTTTCTTTAGATTCCATCCGCCCCCCAGAAGCCATTTGTCAATTTCCTCAGCGTTTGCCTCAATCCCATCTAGACCACTTGCTAGAAGAACATGGGATGGAAATGGAGGCTGGTGTGTGTCTCCACTCTCTGTGCATCTTCCCTCCTCAGGGTAGCTGGGCAGTGACTGTGGAGGCACAGCGTGCTACAGGCCACCAAGCTCCTGCAGGCCTTTCTGTGCCTGCCCGTGGAGCCCTGAACACTCCCTCTCATGCACTCTTTCCCACCAACTGAAACTGCTTAAATCACTGGTTTACAGAGTTGGATTCTGTAGGATCCGTTTGGGGTCCTCACTAAATGAATAATAAATCCGCATGGAAACTTTGCTCAGCACATAAATGAAATAAATCTGAAACATGCAAATTACCAGTGCTTCCAGATGCATAGCACTCCAGGATACAGATTGGCTGCTTGCTTGGTTCTGCTCAAATGGGAGGACCTCCAGAGCAGGAAAGGAACTTAGAATACAGCAACTAAAATATTTTCACTCAATAGTTTCAAAAAAAGAGTCTGAGAGAGGCAAAGTAAGTCACCTAGGTCACACAGCTGGGGAGAAAATCTCTGGACCTGAGGTCAGGGCTCTGTTAGGATGATGACCGGGTTTCCTAACTCCTAGGTTTCCCTTATTGCCACAAGGTTACGTGTGATGTATGTGTGTTTCACCAACAGGAGAGTTTTGACATTATGTGTTTTGTGGGCTTTAGTAATATTAGTCCAAAAAATAAGTCCTTCCATGTTGTAAAGCCAGTCATGGAAGTGCTAAGTGACACAATGTTTTATTATAAACCAGTATTTCCTGCAGAAAAGGCTCATTTTGATTCATCTTCAGTGCTTACATCTTCCTTACTGTCAATGAAAGTTTATCGCACAGTTTCCTACTGTAGATATGAAAGTTACATGTTGAGCGAACGCAGAACGATTTTAGGGATGGTCATCAGGACTTTCCTATTTTTGTTCTTATTCATTGATAAGGGAAATAGTATGTTTAGAGATACTTTTGGGGAATCCTACATCCCTTAAGGTGGAACAAAAGACTCTACTTTAAAAAATGCCACCAATGGAGAAAAGGAAAGATGCCAAGTTCCCTTTCTCATGAGTACATTGCTAATTAGAAAGAAACAAGATGTTGACAAGCTCAGCCCTGACAGGTCCACAAAGCTTGAATTGATTGACTAGCAGGTACTAAGGAACACTGCCTGTCTCTCTCTGCATGTGGGGGTGGTGTTTTCTTTATCACAGGCTTCCTCTGGTGTTGTTCATTCTGCCCCCAGCACTGGACTCGGCCTCTGAGTTCACAATGATTCCAGATTATATATTTCTCAAGACATATCTTTAACTCCTTATTTCCTCCCCCCACATTGTTCTTCCTTCACACACACACACCCCAAAACAACTTATGTGGCCTGTTGTTGATGCAGTGAGCAATCTGTGATTGGCAATTGTACCCTTTTCATGAGTGAACGGGGTAGAGCTTTTACTTCCTCTACCACTGGTCACTTTTCGCTGACTTGGGAAAAAAAATCATCCCTGAGTGGCATTCCAAGGCTGGAAGTAGCACTTTCTGGGAAATGTTCTCAAGTCATCATCCACGGGAGACTATCTGTGTTAGATTTTCCTAGAGTCATCATAACTAATAAAGAAGAAATTCAAAGGGAGTCTTTGCATACTGTTGGTGGAAGTGCAAAACGGTGCAGCTGCTATGGAAAACAGTGTAGAGGTTCCTCAAAAAAAGTAAAGTAGTTCTACCCCATGACCAAGCCATTCCACTTCTAGATATTCATCCCAAAGAACTGAAGTCGGGATCTCAAAGGGCTATTAGCACTCTCACGCTCATTGCAGCACTACATACAAGGGCCATGATATAAAAACAACCTAAGTGTTCATCATTATAAAAATGGGTAAAGACATATTGTATATGTACTCAATATATTACCATTTGGTCTTAAAAATGAAGGGAGTTCTGCAATATACGACAACATGGCTGGATCTTGTGGACATTATGTTAAGTGAAACAAGCCAGCCATAGAAGGACAAATGCTGCATGATCCCTCTTATAGGAGGTATCTAAAATAGTCAAAGTCACAGAATTAAGGAGTGAAATGGTGGTTGTAAGGGAGGAGAAAATGGGAAGTTGCCATTCAATGAGTATAAAGTTTCAGTTATGCAAGATGAATGTTCTAGAGATCTGCTTACAACACTGCGTCTGTAGTCAACAATTATGTGTTGTCCACATAATCAAACACACATTTCCTATTTCTTGAAACATTTTGAGATGTGCCATTATGTTTTAACACCATGTTGGTAGAACACAATATCTATCTATTAGCATTTGGCTGTCAGTAGGAAAATGACAGGCTAATGTTAATTACACATTGAAATTTCAGGAGCCTTTTGAATTGGTATTAAGTAATTTAAAGCAACTATTCCCTTCATAAAAGCATTTTATTTAGAGCATCTGCTATTATATTATTGGACCTAGAATTCATTGAATATTAAACCTTTAATTTGGTTATATTTGTATGCCAGTGATGATCACCAAAATATAATTTTATAGAAAGCTATTTGCAATTTTAACAGGTATTTGAGGAATTAAAAGCAAACTGTTATGATGCAACCCTTTCTATACATGAGAGGAGTCACACCAGTTTCCATGGTCATCTTCTACGGTGGGAGTTGGTACAAGCAGAGTCTTACACCATTGCCCTTCCCTTGGCTCTTTCTCTGCACTTACCTGCTTCTTAAAGTGAGTGGTAGTTTCATTGTTCAACGTTCATGAAATATGCATAAATATTGATATTGAGGCTGATTTCTGAATATTTTTCTCTTTTTTCTTTATCATGAGCTATAATGTTTGACTCCATCCCCTCTCTTTTCCTCTGATTTTTCATTCATGCAACAAATGATCACAGAGCACCTCCTATGTTCTAAACACTAAACTGGCTCCAGATATACCACATTGAACAATGTCAATCTCATTTGTGAGTGCCCTCAGCAACACTGTGTTTTAAAAATAAATTTATTACAATACTAGCATAATTCATCATAACATACACTGTCACAGCGGGCCTTAATCATTAGTAATGTAATATTAGCATTTGTATATTGATTCATGTTTTTTTAAAGATTGCATTTATTTATTTTTAGAGAGAGGGGAAGGGAAGGAGAAAGAGAGGGAGAGAAACATCAGAGTGTGGTTGTCTCTCTCACACCCGCTACTGGGGACCTGGCCCACAACCCATGGCATGTGCCCTGAATGGGAATCGAACCGGCAACAGTCTGGTTTGCAGGCCCATGCTCAATCCACTGAGCCCAACCAGCCAGGGCTATTCATGTTTTATTAGCTCATTATAAGCAAAATTAGCAATATCATCTTTCTTAGATAAAATAATTTAAAGGTTCAATTACCAAACTGTAGAAAGTACATATATAAACGTCTGGAATTAAATGGAGGCTTTCAGAGATGCCAGAAGATTATGTCAATGTCTGTCCCTGAAATGTGTTGATTAGTATTCAGAAGACTTACATTTCTTTTTAGTAAACTGTTTTCTTTTGAACAAGTGAAAAATATACATTTGTGTTGGATAGAATAAGAGGTATGCAAAATATGAAAATAATACCCAACTTCAATTATTACCCAATCATAGCTTTGACTTTTATTTCTTATGGGTTGCTACTCCATTTTGATTACAGCTTATTACCCGGAACTTTTATATGACTTGTTCTCATGCCAAGTCACTCTTCTCTTTCTCCTACATTCCCTGTCTTCTTAAACACCATGGTGTCTTACTTGGGTCTAGTAAACTGTGTGATCTTTGCTCTAATATTTTATTAGCATTTCTTCTATAATTTCTCAGAGTTCTTACGTAAGCTGTTTTTCATACATCTAAAAACTTGCTTAAGTAAATAAATGCACAGAGACCTATAAATAAGCTTCTTGTAAACAGTTACGATTAACCAGTCACCTGTTCATGTCAGCAACTTGCAAGTAACATGGGATAATTTTCACATACTGCCTGGGTGCTAGCTCTCACTGATGCTCTCACTGAGCACATGGAGTTATGTAATCATGTGAAAACTGTACTTAGCTCAACCTGAGGAAAACACATATCATGGTTTTATAGGGAGAGATACTGGTAAACCCATAATCGTGTCCAAGGAAGCAGTGTATAGAATGTTAACTAGATTAACATTTTCTGTTCAAAACACCATTTTTTTGGATTTGCAGAGCATATTAGTCAAATGAAATATTCTTAGCACAAGATCTAAAGAGAAGAAGAGAAGGCAGCGAAGGGAAGTGGAGGGAGGCAGGCTCTGCAAACAGATAGCTGTGGACTTAAACTTGTTTCACTGCTTCCTAGTGTTAAGACTTGACTAACTCAGCTTCAACTTCTTTACCTGTAAAATGAGGATTATAATAAACCAAATATAAGAGACTACATGAATGCTAGTTTCTATTCTGTTCCTTCCTTCAAGGCAAAAACAGACAAACATGTTTAAAATATGCACCACTCAACACCACAAGGAATAAAGTATCCAGTTTGAGACTGATGTTTTGGGGGATGGAGATTATTCAATGTTCTTGTTCAGAGGGAACATAATTAACGTGATCAGTTTGAGGTTTTTTTCATGCCAAATTCACTTTCTGTTCCTAATATAATCTCCTGAAAATGATGGGCAAGTTTTATATTCATGCTTAATAAAAAGAAATCTTTTTTATTGTACTTAAATGCCTATTTAGTTCAGTTTGGGCCATTTCCTTAGAACCAAATGCAAATGAGTGAGGGTTGCAGCTATTTTATAATCTTCCTTTAATCAAGATCACTACAAAGCATCAGCCCACTGGGTGAGGGGTGACATAAATCATATTAACTTAATTCTGTGTTTCATTAAAGGATTTAGTATTTTATGAACCAGAATATCTGGGTCAATGCCATAGAAACTTCAATCAAATTGCAGGTCTTATGGATTCAATGATCTGGAGATCGCTGGATCAGAGGAAGATGAAGTGCCTGCTTCCCCCTCATTCTGGCCTCATTAATACAGTTACGTTTTAACAGTTCAAGGGTTTGGAAGAGGCAGTGGGGTCCCGGCTGCGAAATGCAAAGGAGAAATGCATATTTCACACAATGTGCCGGATGTAAAAATGTTATAATCTCTGCAGTCTTTTTTCTGACACAGTAAAAATACTTCTGTGATTTCTCTATTTGCCTGCTTTCTTAATCCCAAAGGACAAAGTTGGCAGTAAAAAATCCACTGAACAATACTGCCTAAATATCATTTTTCACTTAATGTAATCTACCATTGGAGAATTTTTTTATTTTTTATTCCTACAAGATAAATAAACAATGACAACCCAAGCCTGGAAATTTTTCTATACTGCCACACTTCAAGCACTTCTATAATATCTAAATATTCATATTTCCTTTTCAAATGGCACACCTAGGAATATCTCTGTAATATTCACGACAACACAGAAATTGCTAAGAGAAGAATCTGCCCCCTGAAGTAGGAAAAGGAGAAACGCTGTGAAGAAGGGTTGAGCCCAAAGTTTAGAAGGGTGTCAGACATTGAAGTGAGTATCATTGTGGGAGACTTTTGACTGGATGGTTTGCAGTTTAAAATTCACTGGGCCTGACAGGAATGCATGGTGGTTGGTGTTCATTCTTTCTTACTACCAGTGGCTTGGAAATGGTAGCTCTTTCCTTGTCCATTTCTACTTTCTCCTTTTCCTTTTTCTTTCTTTCTTTTTTTTATTCTCACCAAGGACATTTTTCATTGCTTTTAGAGAAAGAGTAAGGGGGACAGAGAGAGAGAAAGAGAGGGAAAGAGAGAAAGAGAAAGAGAGAGAGAGAGAAAGAGAGGGAGAGAGAGAGAGAAATATCTAAGTTAGAGAAACATTGGTTGGTTGCCTCCCATATGCACCCCAACCGGGGACCAAACCTGCAAACTGGATATGTGCCCTGAACAGGGATTGAACCCATGACATTTTGGTCTATAGGACAGTGCTCCAACCAAATGAGCAACACCACCCAGGGCTACTTCTTCTTTTTCCATAAGATTTATTTTGTTCAATTATAAAACCATGGAACCAGGACAGGGAGTTCTAGGGGACTTGAAGGCCAGAATGGTGAGAGCACTTGCCCAGGGTCACACTGCAGAGCCGTAGCTAAAACACTGAAATGGCTTCATGCTCATTTTCTCTCAAAAGAAAGCTTTTCATGTTCAAGTCAGCAGGTACCTTCAGGTCCTTTCTGATCCTTCTTATGTTTCTGGCATTGCTGTTAATGCAAATTTATTTAACTGTTAAAATAAAAGTAAGTGTAGGGCCCATTTTTTTGCTTTACATTATATTGGCTCCACCTAATTTCTCCAGATCTCTAATATTTAATTTTTTATGTTTTCTTTTTGATAGGAATTTTTAAAATTGAAATTATTTAATATATATGTATATATATATAATTGTTTATTGTTTTTCTCCTGTTCCCTTGTTTAATAATTTGTCAAAGTCAAAGTATCATTTGGGGCTATACTAGATGTTTGCCCACCTGGTCAGAAAAATAAATGTATTTTGCTCTTCAGAATTAACTGTTAGAAGCCATACATACATAAAATTTAGCCTTAAATATATATATATGTATATATATATTATATATTATATATATGTATCAACCATGATAATGGCTGAATGCAACATAATAACCATTTGTAGACTGAACAGCTGAGTTATACCTAAGAGCTGCATCATTTATAGCCCAACATTTACACTTAATGATCAGTTCAACTCTTAGTAAATGCGCAAATCAGTGACTTGCATTTTTGGGTCCAAATACCCAACTTTAATTCTTAACTCCAACTCCTTACTAGTTCCTTGGCTTAGGGACAGTCATTTAGGAATTAAGCCTCTGTTTGCTCAACTATAAAAGAACAAAAGCGATAATAACAATAATAATCTTACCTATCTCACAGGGTTTCAGTACCACTACTCTAGCTTCAGATCCATGTGGAAGGGCTATCCCCTGAGATACCCCATTCACCTCTGTTGCCTGCCCCACCAAAATATGCACCAGTTAATCAAAAGGAATGAATACTCCCCACCCCTGCCAGAATCTATGCAAGTTATATACAGGTTTGAATTAAAACATTTTTGCCACTTTTTTCAATCTGCAGCTTATATTTGTTTTGAAGCAAGGTATGAACTTTTGAAAAGAAAAATGACAACATATCAACAGTGTTTTTTATTTTGTGTTTGAGACATACTGGGGTCATAATTGTTAGGGTAGCAGAACCTCTTAGGAGGGAAACAGTTATTTGGCTCTAACCCAGTCATGGCAGAAAACCATAATATTGGCTCGACCACAGATGATAAAGAATGAGAGGGGAGAAGAAAAATCTGACCTGAAAAGATGATCAACCTAGAAATCCAGAAACTAAAGGGCCCATGGGAGAGATTCAGGCTGCAGCCAAATCTCTTCTTAATTTTGTTAATCAGACATTTGTCAGCACAGGGCACTTTTTGCAAGTGTTGAAAAAAAAATCAGCTCATGAATAGGGCCTGGGACACATCTTATTACTTTCATTACCGCTGGGAGCATTTCTCAAGTTGACTTCCTAAAAGGCATTTGGGCTTCTGTCTCCTGTATGAAGATAATTATTTCTGTCACGATGAATAATTTAACCACCATTCCCAATGCCCACCCTCAGACCCCTCCTAGCTTTCAATAAAAGGAGACTCTGACATAACAGCCTCTATTTTGTGAACCTAGCAGAAAATGTAATGAAAGTGAAAATGTTCCCAAACCTTCCGTTCCTAAATTATTATTTGTTGTTTGTTACTCGCTTTTTCTAACACAGAATCATAGAATATTAGTACTGAATGTTTCCTTAGACAACTACAAAAGAAAAAAAATGAAGCTTAGATTAATTCACCACTATGGTCAGAGCACATACTTTCTAAATAAAGTTTAGACCTAGATTTATCTTCTGATGAAATTATCACCTCTATCATTCTAATGAAAATGTGGCATAATAAAAGTTGATGTGGCGAGGGTCTTGGCCTGGAGGTATCACACTTGGCTTGGTAACTTCAAGAATCTCAGAGCTCTGTTTTTTTCAAATTTAACTTCAAGAATATCAGAGGTCTGATAACTTTGAAAAGCTTTTTTATTTTGAAACAATCTCAAACTTACAGAAAAGTCATAACTCCAGGACAAAGGACTTTTTCTTCCTAAACCATCCGAGAGAAGTTGACTACATGGTGCAGTTCAGTGTTCCATCAGCCTGCATACTTCAGTGTGTGTTTCATACAAACGAAGTCAAAATCTACAACACAGTCACCTAAATTAAGATACGTTCATGTTTCTTTCAATAATGTCTTCTTTTGAGCATGAGAAACCAGTTCCAAATCTCAGGTTGCTTGTTTTATCACTTGAATGGTCATGTCACTCATTTCCTTCCATCTGGAACAGTTTCTAGGTCTTCCTTTGGTCTTCCTGACCCGGACCAACTGAATATTGTAGGTCACTTATTTTCTAGAAGGGCCCTCGGGCTGGGTTTTTCTGATGTTTCCTCATGACTAGATTCTGGCCTTTAACAGCAATGTCACAGAAGTGATGTTATGCTCTTCTGACTACATCTTATCAGATGCTGTGGGATTGATTGTCCCATTATAAGTGTCATTCATATGTTGACGTGACTAAGGTGGTTTCTCCCAGGATTCTCCACTCTAATGACATTTTTCCTTCATCATTATTGAGTATGCTGTGGACAGATCCTTTGAGACTATGTAAATATCTTGTTCCCTACCAAACTTTCTAATGTATTCATCTGTTCATATCAATATGAACTCATGGTTTTCTATTTTAGTCAAAGGGATCAAATTCTTTACAATCATTATTTATTTTGATGTTCCCATTGTTTCTGATATTTTGATGTTCCCAGTGAGAGCCCCTTCAAGCTGCCTGCTGTGCCCTTTTGACATGTGCCCATCATTCTGTGAAAACTTCATTACTTTTTGGCACAAGATATTCCAGGCCTATCCTGTGCTTTCCAAGTCTCAAATCTGGAATCAGCAATTTTTCCAAGGAACTTTGGACTCCATTCATTGATAGTCATATTCAGAAATGATACCTGGGGACTAGGTGGGTTCACTATACACACATACCCACATTTACATCTATATTTAGTTCTATAGCTATCTCTAGATAATATAATGAAAACCAAATGTTCACACCAATACTTCCAAATCTACTCTATACCACTAGGGTACTTTTAGTTCTTTCAGTTGTTTTTAAATCCATATTTACCTTCCCTTCTCTGGTAAGGAGAAAGCTGGTTTCCATTATTTTAATGTGCTTATTTGTGTGAACAGTGGCCCCATATATAACAGGTCTCCTGTCCTGCTGGCCCCTCCCCTGCAGAGATGCCTTCCTATCCCTACAGGAGCTCCCACCCCCTCCTTGAACCTCTCCCTTACATGGATTCCCTCCTCATTCCACTCCAACTCTGATGCTTGCACGCACCCTCCTCATTCTGCTCAGGTTCCAAGACCCCACGTGGACTCTAGTGCTCATCACCCCACTTAGACTTCAACAGTCTGCTCTGGGCCATGGCACCTTCCCCCACCCCTACACAGAATCCTTGCTCTGTGACCTAAAGGCGTTTGGACTGACTTTGTTTAATAATTTTTCGGTCTTGCCTCCTTCCCAAGATAGCTATAAACATTTGATGAAACGAGGGGTTCCATCACTGAATGCTTTGCAAACAATCTAGGATTTAATATCCTGGCCAGAGAACTCCTTTAAACTACCAAGGTGGTCAAGCACCATGCTGGCTCTCTTTATTTTTAAATATATTTTTATTTTTAATTACAGTTGATATACAATATTATATTAGCTTCAGGTGTATAACCCAGTGATTGGACATTATATAACTTAGTAAGTGATCACCCCAATATATTTAGTACCCATTTGAGAGCAGACATAGTTATTATAAAATTATTGATTATATTCCCTGTTGTACTTCATATCAATTTAAAGAACAAAATAAATGAACAACCAAAATTGAAACAGACTCATAGATACAGAGAGAGGTGGGACTGGTGGTTGCCAGAGGTGGTAGGGTTTGGGGGACTGGGTGAAAGGTGGGAGGGGGTTCAAGGGGATGGGCGAGAAAGGTGAAGGGATTAAGAAGTACAAACTGGTAGTTACAGAACACCCACAGGGATGGCTGTCTGGAAATGGGAGTTTCAGTGCACGCCCTTCACTGTTGGCCTCAGTGCTCAGCTCTGAACTCCTTCACATCCAGCTTTGGGATCAGCCCTCAAATCTGTGCTCACAGCTGCTCTCCCAGCCCCAGTCTTGGCAGGAGTTCACTTGCATACCGAACTACCTGTTTCTACCGCACTATTCGTTTCTCCCTTGTCCCTTAGGACCTTCCCCACAGGGCTCACACTCGCTTTTTGGGGAAGATCCAGGCATAAACGAGTGTAAGATGCTGGTAGTGATGTTCAGTGTTCTCTTCCCAACTATTGGTTAAGATAAAACTGGTTTCTGTAGCAAACAACCCCAAAGAGTATCCTAGATCACACAAAATAGAGTATTTATTTCTCACTTCTGTGAATTTCAGAATGGGTGTTCATGGTAGGTGGATGGCTGTATGAACTTTCTAGACGTGCTGTAACAAAGCGCCACAAATTGGGTGAGATCCACAACAGAAATGTATTGTTTGACAGTTCTGGAGGTTAGAAGACTAAAATTGAGGTGTCAGCAAAGTTGAGTCCTTCTGATGGCTGTGAGGGAAGGATCTGCTCCAAGGCTCTCTCCTTGGCTTGGAGATGGTTGTCTTCTCCCTGTGTGTTTTCCCATGGCCTTCTCTTTGTGTCTGTGTCCAGCTTCCCCATTTGGTAAGGACCCCACCATACTGGGTTAGGCCCAAACCTAATGACCTCAATTGTAACTTTATTTCACTATAAAGACACGGTCTCCAAATAGAGTCACATTCTGAGATATTGGGGGTGGAGACTTCAACATATAAATGTGGAGAGAACACAATTCAGCTCATAACAATGGCTCTCCTCCAAGTATTAATTCAGAGACCCAGAATCCTTCAGTCTTGTGGCTGTATCATCTTCAGCAAGAGCTTCTAAGGTTTCTGTGGTTGGGTCAAGCTGGTGAAAGGAAAAAGAACAGAGAATATAAAACACTGACAGGTTTTGTGGGTCCAGCCTGGAAACAAGCACAGCACTTGCTTCCTAGTGGCCAGGACTCAATGGCATAGCAGAGAGATGGAGAATGTGGACTAAATGTGTGTCCAGAAAGGAGAGGAATTGTTATTGATAATCAGCTAGGTAGTGCCTCCACATCCTTCTCTGTTCCACATTACCCAAAAAAGACAATGTAGTCAGAAAATTAATATCAGAATGTTGGTTGCAAGTTCTTCAAAGAGAAGAAAATATAAAAAATACCATTTGTGTGGAATTCTCAGGGAACTCTCAGGATGTTAATTACCAATGTGTGCTCTGCCAAAAATTAATATTGAAGAATAGAGAGATCAACTATTGCCCAATGCAGCCTCCATGTTTTAGCACTTCAGAGATCTGCTCTGAGGTGAAAACCCATGTTGGACCCTGACATAATTTTGCTTCCTTTTGTTTGTCTGACTGGATTGTTCAGACCCGGATTAGAAATTCTAGCATTCTCTTGGGAGGTCATTTTTCTTTCCCTGGGGCTCCCGTTATCTTTATTTTATAATATTAATGGTAACTGTAACCACCAGCTTGGCAGTGGTAAAAAAAAAAGCATTATCTTACAAAACTGAAATTCACTGCTGGGAATTTTTTAAACACTATTATGCATAACAATATTTTTAATGGGGTAATTCCTACCAACTGGTTCACAAAACTCTTGTCAATTTTTAAAGCAGAATTAAATAATACCAGGCAGCAGAATGTGTAAGGCATAAATTACAGATGGCAGGAGGGCAGAGACATTGTGTGGTGAATAAATTACAGTCTTCAATTATGAGACCAGTAAGAGTGATATGAGGGAGGAAAGCTGAGGCCACTAGAGATAAAGGTTTTCAGATGATATTGAAATTGGGATGTGAGTCCATGAGGCACTAAAACCCAAGGACCAAGGGTGCACCTAAAAGAGATCTTTACTAAAGAAAAGAAGCATTTTCTTGGACACAAAACATTGCTCTAAAATGGAAGCATTTAAAAAAAATCTTTCCCTGGATTATAAAGTCCTAAAAAGGCAGGTCTGGGCCTGGTCATGTTTATAAGATGAATGGAGGTCATAGGTTGTAAGGAAACATGTAGACCGTTGGACACGGGTCCCAAGGAAATCTGAGCTTGCCTTAACTGCAACCTAAAATTAAAATGTGAACTTTTTGATGCCTATAGAGTAAATGGATGGTTAGGGAAAGCATTTGGTTTCTTTGAAGCCCCTACCTTTGTAGGAAAATTTAAGCGCTGTTTATTCAGTGTCAGAAACCTCTCTCAAAACTTGGTGCTTCTTGCCATTTATATAACTCTTCAGCCTGTCTTGCCACAGCTACTCAGAACCTCTAAACAGTCTCACTGCCTCTGATCTCCGTCTCTTCCCCCATTCTCATCCTGACTCTCCATGCTGCTGCAGGGTCAGCTTTTCTAAAATGCAAGACTTATCATGCAGGCTCAGTCATAATTTTCTTACATGAAAAACTGATCCTATGGGATAAACTCCAAAATCTCTAATACGCCCTAAAAGATTCTGAAACCATCTCCCCAAGCATGGTTCTCTCTGAAGTCCATGCTTAAGCTTCACTAGACAGCTCAGCCTTTCTCAAATATATCATTTGAGGTCATTTTCATTTGCAAGTTCTTGAATTTACACAGGTCCTTCTAGGGCTATTGATAGCACACGTGGAGCATCTATGCAAATCAGAAAAAGGCCTCTTCCACCAGCAGGATGCACCTGTGTGCCAAGGCACATACATAGCTTGTTAAGAGTTGGGTTGGATTTCAGCGTCTCCTTCCCCATCATCTGCATACTCATGCTCTAGGTCCTGAGCTATTTCAGAAGCCACTGTGATCTTTCTCCTTCCTCCTTTGTAAGTCAATCAAATGTCACTTGCAGCTGCTCCCAGGCAGAGTATCATTTCTTCATTTCTGATTGTGCAGCGTTTTGTTCATGAAACTAGTATTTGTTCCTCTACTTTCTTAAACACCCAAAGGTAAAATAAAACTTATTTGGTTTTTACACCTCTTATTTTTAATCCCCAGTGTCAAACATATCACCTCATATTTAATACCAACCTGCTCATTAACTGTTTAACAGAGAAGGCAGGCAGAAAAAAGGAAAGTCATTGTCTGAACTTACAAAGAAAGCTGGGGAAAGATGTATTTCTAAAAATACTAGAGAAACTAATGAGTAGGAAAAAGTAAAGTTAGATTACAGTCACACACTATATTTTGAAGGAAAAATTCCAAAGTAATGAAATATTTAACAGCAAGAACTACATGGAATTAAATAGCATTTAAATTTCAAAAAGCTGAAATATTTAAGAGGAAAAATTAAATGGAATCAAGACATCCCTGAAAAAAAACAACACTGTGATGGTAATTACATATATAATATCAGGATAAGAAAGTATGTTCTAAGCATGATATCAAAACCAAAAATCATAAAGGA
>CM052538.1:62269792-62306575 GCA_028533065.1 Trachops cirrhosus
TGTATATAGTCAACAAATGGTCATTATTATTTATGATGCTATAATGACAATGATGATGATAATGATGATGTCTTGGCTACTATGCAGCTCTGAAAAAATCTGCTGCCCAAATGCAGGAACCAATGGTAGTAGCTTCTGTTTGCTGGTTTTCTGCCTGGCGTCCATTCCCTGCATTTTGATTCCTATGAGAATCTCAACTTTCTTTAGGTGTGCCATCCATCTTGCATAGCATTGTTCTTCAGAAGAAGGGGACTTTACCCCCAGTGACAAGCAATTCCTTCAACTTCTAACCTCTCCACACCACCCAACTGCTCTACCCATATGTGTTTGCCATTTCCTTTGTCAACCCAGCGGAGCATGCCGCCTAAGTGGGTTCAATCAGACTACAGGGAACAAGTAGATTCCATGGTTGGTGATGCGATTTTACTGTCTTTCTTACACTATATAGAACATGCTGTCCCAGCCATCTTGCAGTCGTGACCAGACCCAGCCTCAGGACAACACACACACAATGAGAATAGTAGACCCAGGAAATGGGAAGAAACACAGTTGATCCCTGGACACAATGAATCTAGAGTTTGCCTTCCCTCCAGGCTTTTTGTTTGGTGAGATGATCCAGTCCTCCAGCAGGAATGGACATACTTTTCTATGAAAGGGCAGATAGTAAATATTTTAAGTTTTGCAGGCCATAAAATCTTAGTTCAGTTCTGCTATTGTAGTGGCAAAGCAGCCATTGACAATATGCAGGTGACTGAGTATGTTTGTGTCCCAATAAAATTTCATTTGCAAAATCAGGTGTTAGGCTGGATTTGGCCCCTTTGAGGGTTTTTGTTAATTTTAGTCATTCTGACAGATCAACTAACCCCAGACACTTGACCGCATGACTGTTTTTTTGCAATGATTTCAAATATTTAAAAATTTAATTGCTGCTTTGTTTTGTTTTTATTTTGAAATATGATGTTATTTTGAATCCTTTTTTGAAATATAAGTGTTATAAATTCTTTAAAAACAGACAAATTGACATAATTTCTTACACAATTATTTCTTCTTCCACCAAATTTTCAAGTGTTTTGTCTCCCATCAATATTTGTACATGCTTAGGAATCTGTGACCTTAATATACTTTTAATTCCTCATCTGCTGCAGCTACTGCTATACTTCTCTCCATCATTGCAAAACCTTTTCTTATCCTCTAATGACTCCCAAATTTAGCCCCATCCTTTCCTTTGGGCTCCACATTTACATATCTAACATTCTAGTCAACATTTCTGTTTTTGATATCTCAAAAGCATCTCAAAATGAACTCAGCATATGGCCCTGCCAACTACTCCATCACACTAGCCAAAACTAGGAATTGTTGTTGATAATACCCTCTTCTTCATCCCCTTCCTCCACTAATTCATAAACATCTCCTCCTGACTTGACTCCAATTACTTCTTTCCATTTCCTCTACCCTAACCCTAGCCCCCACTAGTACATCTTGCTTAGACTTCTGCAGTAGTCTACCAAATAATCTTTTACTCAGGTCCCACCCAACTTATTCTCAAGAGTAGCATAAATAGTCTTTTCATAATACAAATTTAATCATAAAAGCTCCTTGCTTAACACCATTTTCTGGTTTTATTGCTCTTAGGATAAAGTCCAAACTCCTTATCATGACCTAAACATCCTTTACAGCCTTGCCCTGCCTCTCTCCCCAGCCTACTGCCTATCCTTAGTCTGTGTGCACCTGCCTCTTAGTTCCCGTCTATCCTCTGCATGTCCCATTCTCTCTCCCATCACAGGCCTTTGGCTGTGCCTCCAGGAATGCTAGCAGTTAGGCTCTCAGGAAGTGGCAGAGAACAACAGGTTGGCACATTCTTTTACATGCAAGTCCCTGCTTTACCAGCCATTTAATCAATATTTATTGAATATGTCTGTCCTTTCTGTCTCTTTCTCTCTCATCCTTCCTTCCATTTTCAGGATGTTTACTAATTATTTTTGGAAGGCCATGGGTAGGTATTTTTCAATATAGGATGGCATTGGTAACCATCTGACTTGAATCCCATAGAGTACATGCTACTAATAGTAGTAGTTAGAAACAATAATATCGGGTTGGTCAAAGAGTTCATTTGTTTTTTTTTTTCCATAAGATTTCTCTAGTAGTGCTTAGTTGTCTTTAACTTAATTTGAAACAATTTTGTTAGATTGTGTTGTGACAGCTGTCATATCAGTGTGCATTGGGAGGAACTTAGCAAAATTAGTGAATTTTTGTGTGGCCATTTTAATATTGAAGATGGAAGAAAATACGCAACATTTTCAGTGTATTATGCTTTATTATTTCAAGAAAAGTAAAAATGCAACTGTAAAGACAAAAAAATTTTTGTGCAGTGTATGGGGAAGGTGCTGTGACTGAACATGTCAAAAGTGGTTTGCGAAGTTTTATGCTGGAGATTTCTCACTGGACAATGCTTTGAGGTCAGATAGACCAGTTGAAGTTGATAGTGATCAAATCGAGATGTTAACTGAGAACAATAGATGTTATTATACCATGTGTGAGATAACCAATATACTTAAAATATCCAAATCAATGAAATTATTGGTGAAAATGAAAAATGTGTCTTTCATGGAAGAAACTAGATGGATGTTTTTGGCCAAGCCAGTAATTCTCATAAAGCTAATATTTATCAAATATTTATTATGTACCAGGCACTATGCTGAGTCCATGGGCTACTCTAGCCCTCAGAAAAACACTACTATGTTAATATTATTGTCACCATTTTACAAATAAGAAAACCAAAACTTATATTTCCTCAAGTTCCCAGTACTAGCATGTGTCAGAAATATGACACAGATCCCTTCATTCTGACAGCAGTGTCCATACTCTAAACCCCTGTGCTGTATTGCCTCTTAAGCCTCAAAATATACTTACTGGAGAAAAACTAAAGTGAAGCAAACCCTAAGGAGAAGGGCCAGAAAAATAGAGAATCTCTTTTTAGAGATTTCAGACCAGGACTACCCAACTTGTGCTGTGATTTCCCAGGCCCGGGAGAAGACACGGGCAGCTCCTGGGTTAAGGAGGCTCCGAAGAAGTCAGAAGGCCAACCGCAGTGTGGATACCTCACTTTTCTCTTGTTGCTCTCAAAATTGGGACAACTGGGAAAACAAAAAAGTCCTCTCTCCCCTCAAACATAATAAAACAAAGGGATACTCTACAGTGATGATATATTCTACAGCCAAGATAGTCCTTAATATTTTCAGAGCACATTCACTCTTTAATATAATGCGATGATTATGCTTTTATCCAAGCCCCATGAGAGCTGGATGGCTGGGGTTTGGGACTTGCCCTTGAGGTGGTGAAGTCCGCAGGCTTCCCTCATCCCAACAGTGACCCACCCAGCGCTTGCCCTTTTCCCCATTCACCCATTAGTCCACGCCCAAGGGAAGACCCCATATGATTTACTGCTGAAAGGATAGATGAGCCACAGTAAGTGACCCCCTCTTGTCAAAGGGGTACTTAAAATCACCAGGCAGGAAGGTCACCGCGTGTGCTAGAGACAGCAGTAATTCTTTGCAGAGAGGAGGTGAAATGATTAAAAAGACAGGTCAAGGGATAAAATGGAGTAAGTAGATGAGTGGAGATTTGTGGGTGAAACATCAACGCCAATGTTTCCATTTTCCCACCACTGCTGTCAGGAAGCAATTGCTCCTTTGTTCATTTAAATGACAGGCTTTTAAGGGGTGGACCTCAGCCATTAATTTTAAACAAAAGCCTCTCTTCAGTTGTCCCTGGTGGATCAAGCTGCTTCCATGAAACAGCAATAAATTGCACTGGTTTCCCTTGGAGTAGAGAATTGTTCCTCCTCTCTCTCTAAGCTTGGGAGGTAATGGTTTTGCTGCTGCTGTTGTTGTGTTAAGAGAAAGAGAAAATGGTGAATCTCATTCCTGCCGTCCAAAAAGTTCAGTAAGGAATGATATGTAATTTTAAGTATTTATTTTCAGTTCTTTGTTATGATCTTCTCTCCAGATTCCACCCGACACCCCCAGCTCCTCCCTCTCCCCCCATGCACACACTCGCAGCTTTTTTCAACCCTTCTCACAGTTCCATTTATGCCCAGGGACCCAGTCAAAGTCATTTGCAAGGACCATCTAAGATCCAGGAATCAGTTTCTGGGGTCATTTTCTCTCTTTCAAAGTCATAATGTGACATTTTCAGTGGTCCCCAGGAGGCCCATTAATGGTATTTTTCACTGGGAGTCCTCCCTTCTGGCTGACATTACCCATATCTAGACTTCATCTCTTCCCTTGAGGACACTCAGGGCTGGAATTGTGGCTCTGAATGGGGAACTAAGAGAGCTTAACTTAGTTTTGTGCTAATGGTGACCCTGGGCCTTGTTTTCCACACATGTAAAAAGGAAGAGCACACACTTCCCATGTACCTGGAGAGGCACCTCGATACCAGTTGCCGCACAGAACAAACCAGTAATGAGTAGCTGGGCTGGTTTCAATCCCGCAGAGAGAAATGGTCCCCACAAGTGGCTCTGAAACCCTCACATGGCCTATGAAAAAACTTCTTTTTTAAATTACAGATGATTAGGTAAAGTATACCTAGAAAGTCAGCATTCTGGACCAGAGGCTCACATTTGTAGTCTTCAGAAAATCTAAGAAATGATTGTGTGGTGCTCTTAAATATTTATATGAGTAGGTGAGAACCTGCCAGTTTCCTCAGCTAGAGGCAGCATATTTTATGCCAAATATGAATCATCCTGTAGTTTTCTCTCTCAAAGGGACTATACTAGTGGCCATAAATCAGGGCACTGGAGTGGTCCAGACACTTTTATCTGTTTATAATCTCTTTTTCTCCAGTTGCAAAATCATTTTCATTTTACTTGCAAGAAGTTCTGCTTGGCACAGCATAGCTGTGCCTCTCTCTTCACCCACCCAGGCTTTCTTAAGTCAAAAAAAAAAAAAAAAGATTAGGCTTATCAAACCAACACCATGGGAAAATATATAATAAAGCTAGTACAGTATTTTAAAGACCAATATAGCATAATGGTCAGAGATCTAGACTCAGTTTTTGGATTGGCCTACATTTCAGGTCCAGCTGTTCTACTTACTAATGTGTCATTTGAGTAAATTATACTCTAAGCCTCAGTTTCCTCCATTGTAAAATGGGGATAATCATAAAGGAGTGCATGGAAATAGTACTCTCTAGAAGTTAGCTATTATTATTACATTTAGCAACCCATCCATTTATAAAATCAGTTCCACATATTCAATGTCCTTAGGAAGAATGTTTATGTCAACCAATAAGACAAATACCAAGCTGCCCTTGGCTTAAATGAAGCAGCATAAAATCAAAAGTAAACTAAAGTCACCCTGCTTTGGAACTATTTTGGCTTTCAGGATTTTGAAAGATAGAGAAAGACTGAGGGGAATGACTATACTTTCAAGGGTTTGCTAAGTTTATTTTGCTCAAGATCACACCAGAGCAGGTTTCTACATGTGAGTAGGTCAGGGTTTCTCAGTCTTGGCATTTGGGGCTAGTCAATTCTTTGTTGCGGTGCTTTCCTGTGCATTATAAGATCTTTAGCAGCGTCCTTGTCCTCTACTCACTAGATGCCAGTAGCCCACTCCTCCCCCTGTAAAGGATGACAACCAAATGTGTTTTCAAATAGCTATTCCCAAATACCCCTGGGGGACAAAATTGCCCCCAATTGAAAACTACTAAGATAAATGTTTAAGTACATAGATAGATTTAGAGATATTCATATATGTAGGTAGATACCAATTTATATCTATCTATCTATCTCTTTGTGGATAAAAAATGAGCCACAGACTAAACCTGACAAGCTCAGGGGAGGCCTGCATGGTGGCTTTATAAACTCACAGACAGAAGGCACCACATAGGATGGTCTGAAATTAAAACTTTCTTACTAAAAGTGAGTCATGGCAGGTAGTCATGTCCTAGGCCAGTATCTTCCTGGACAAAGATCAATCAATCTTTACTTTGATTGAGCCTGTCTGTGTCTTTTTGCATCTATGATAACTTACCTTTGAATTGTCAGAGTAACCCCCCTTTTTCCAGACCCCTCAGGGCACAATCTCCCACCAGAGCACAAGACCGTGGCACCCTTCATTGTTATCTTGTTGCCCAAATACCGTCTCTTGTGCTGTGCATATTGATTAAGTATCTAGACCCACCAATGTAAAAGAAGTACGTGCCTTTCCACTTTACTCTTTATCCAGTCTCAGAGATTTCCCTGCTTTGCCTTCTCCTGCCTCCTTAATCTATTGCCAATGAATTTCATGTACTGTAACTTTCTTTATGCCCCCTCCTTTGATTGTAATGTATAAAATAAACTGCAAAGCTGCCATTCTCCAGGGCATTTTCTCAAACCATCAAGATTTTGCTTCCTCACAACTGTCATCAGTTTGACTCAGATAAACTCATACAAATTCTCTATAGGTTTGGATATCTATCTGTCTATCTCTCCATATCTCGGTGGGGGTTGTAAACATTAAACAGAATAACACATGTAAAACACTTCACATAGTACCTGACATGATAAGTACTCAATAAATAATAGACATCACTGCTATGATGATTTATGATTGTCCTGCTCCCATGTGACTTAAACTTGCATATGGCTTTGACTTGCCATGGTACCAGTCCTGATAAAGGATATTTCAGCTCAAAACCCTGGTCTGTGCTGACTATAGGTTCTGTGTTTTTTGTTCAATTTTGGTGAGAGAGAGGGAGAGAGAGAGAATGGATCTGAGAATGAGAGTCTGATGGGTTACTGGCTGTCCATGGGCCATGTGGCATCTGACAGGCTGTGGCCGGGGGAAATGGATCTTCTGGTAAGGAGGGCTTTAGTGAGCTGAGCATCAGGTGATTTCTTCAGTTAAAACTGGATCTAGCAGCCAGAGCCACAAGCCTTTAATGCTGTCTTAGAAGGTTGCCATCTTGAAAACCGGGACCATGTCACATAATCGTCCACCCACTTTGAAAGAACACAGGTTTATAAGTCCAGGAGTTTGCAATCAAACTTGCACTCTCACACAGTTTCAGAATCTAAGCAGGTCACTTAATTTCTCTCACCTTCCATTTCTCCCCTTGTAAAATGGTTGTGCTAATGTTTTTCCTGCCTTCCATCAGAGGCATTTGAGAGGATCACATGTGGTAATATAAAGTAAGAGTGCTTTTTAAGCTGTATTCGATTATAAAAGTCTGAACCATTATTACTGTGTCTGGTATACTGTGGATTCTAAATAAATATTCAACAGTAAATATAAAATTATTCAGCATTTCAATTCCGTGGGCTTTCATAAAATGAAGTTTCTCTCCTATAAATAAACTGTAGATAGATTTAAGAGGAGAGACACTGTTACTGCATTTTAATATCTGAAGCCTTATTTATAGTGATAAACTTTACACATTAGAGTTGGGAAGACCTGAAACAGGATTTCATCCCACTTCCTTGTTTTCAAGGTCAAGACACTATGTCTCAGTGAGGCTTCAAGACTTACACCATGCACACGGTTTCCTGGTCCAGTGACCTCTTAATCATACCATAGCATCACTTTAAAAAATATCCTAATACAGGTAAAACATAGCAGCAATAAGCCATTTCCATTTGGTCTTTACAGGTTCCCAAATGCATTTCCATGTATTATTTCATTTTGTTCTTTACAATGTGGAGGAAAGATGTCATGACCCATACACTGTCATCAGCAAGGAAAATCAAGTTCAAGTATGCAAGATAACATGTTCAGGAAATGACAAATGATGTGTAAGCTTCTTTTTCCACTGATCATACTATATTGCAAAGATCCACAATTTTCACAAAGGAAGTAGAAGACAATAGTAGCTTCATAACACGTGTAATAACCAGACATCAAAGCAACACAATTAAGCAAAATTTCTGGGTCAGAAGAAAAAAAGTAAGACTTTGTTGGTTTTTGGAAGAAAAAAATGTGAAGCAATTGAAGTCACAAGTGGGTGCCAACTTAGGTTAGAGGCACTGATGTTTTATAAGTTCATTTAAAGAATAAACACGACTTGTGTCGCCAACAAACCACTCCAGGCATGTGATTAGATTTGGTATTTATTGTCCCTTGGAGAGAAATGTTATTAAATAGACTGTGCTTGTAATTTCACCCTAATTTAACTGGAAGGGCTACTCTGTACTCGAAGACAAATGTCTTTCTTTCATCATGGAACATACAGTAAACCAAAGGAAGGGGCAATGTGGCGTCACGGAGCCGGAGGCTCCTAGAGAGGGAGGGCATCGGGAGAGCTCAGTGGCAGGCAGAGTTCAGTGGAGTCACAGTACCAGGTTCTCCTTCCTTGGCCATCTGTTCCTGAGGACATTGAAAAGCAGTGTGTCAATGTTTTTCAATAGCTTTTGGGATGGAGTCATTTGTTATTCATTCAGTGAATGCTTATTGAACATCTATTTTGTTTTATGAAATCATTGAGAACAAGATAGGCTTATATTTTAGAGAATAGGGCAGGGTGCTAGTAAATAAGTAAAAAAAAACGTTTTCAGAAAGTGAAAAGTGAAGAAAATTAGAACAGTTCAATTGACAATGACAAATAGATCGAAAGGGTATTTCTCTGGAATAATAATGGAAGTGAGGCCTGAAGGATGAGGAGCCAGCCAAGAGGAGATCTGAGACAAAAGCACTCTAAGTAGAGAAAATAGAGGGGCAAAAACTCCAAGGAAGGAACACTGAGCATGTTTGAAGAATATCAAGGGCCAGTGTGGCTGGAGTGTGGGGAGAGAGGCTGCATAGGGTTCAAAACAAATTTGGGAAAATGGGCAGGGCATTTTTGGGACATGGATTTTATTTTAAATACAATGGGAAATGGCTGGAATGGGGCAAGAGGGTTGGTTAAGCACGGGAGAAACCAGATCTGATTTACATTTTAAGTAAACCCTGGTGGCTGTGTGGAGATTGAATTAGAGAGCAGGAGAATGCAAGTTTAGTGTTAAGCTGCCCCAACAATTATTCAGGTGGGAGGTGAAGGGCTTAGTGCAGTGGAATTGGTACAGAATTGTGGAGGAAAGTCTATATTTGGGGATTCATTTTGAAGATGAGAGAAAGGCAGAAATGAAGGATGGCACCTAATAATATGGCTTAATCCACAAAGAGGACAGTGGTGCCATGCTGAGACAGAGCATGTGAAGAAGGAACAGATTCAGGGTGGAGGTAGAGAATTAAAATCTCTGTTTTGAACATGTTCAGTTTAAGTCACTTTGTCAATATATGTAGAGAGTTGACTATATGAATATGAAGCATGGAGATGAGTTTAGGGTCCAAAATATAAGTCTGAAATTGAACGTATGGAAAACATTTCCAGCCAAGAGCCTGGAGGCACACACTTAGGGTGAGGGTGCAGGTAGGAAAATGAAGACAGTGAAACCAGAACCTTGCATTCCTCGAACATCTGTGTCATCCAACAAAGAGAACAGAGAAGGTAGTTAACACAGTAGGAGCAGCTGCAGCTCCTAGAAGGCAGAAGCAACTGCATTGTGGGCTGCTGAAATTTTTAGTATGATTGGATTTTCAAAATACTTCTTTTAAGTAATATGTTAAAGTACCTCAAAATGATTGGTAGCCATGCTCAATAAATGTTTGTTGATTGAATGGGTGAATAGAAAGATGGATGGATGAATACAGAAAAGGCAAAAATTATGGATCCAATTCTTCTTTTCTGGCAGTGACTAACCACTTGGTTCACTTAAGATGTGAACTCTTTATTGCTGGGGTTCTATAACAGAGAATATGGGTCTGGGTTCTTCAGAGAAACAGAACCAATATACAGGTATATATGCATATAGGGATTTGTTATAAGGAATTGACTCATGTGACTATGGAGTCCTGCAAGTCCCAAGATCTGCAGGGTAAGTAAAAAAGCTGGAAACCCAAGGAAAGTGATGGCATAATTCCCACCCAAAAACTGGCAGCTCTGGAAGAGCCAATGTTTTAATTTGAGTCTCAAAGCAGGAAAAAAGCCAATATCCCAGTTTGAAAACCATTAGGTAAGGAGAATACTCTCAGACTCGGGGTGGGTGAGTCTTTTTGTTCAATTTAAACATTCAACTGATTGGCTGAAGCCCTTCCACATTTGGGAGGGCAATCTGCTTTACTCGGTCTATCGATTCAATATTCATCTCATCCCAAAACACCCTCACAGAAACATCCAGAATAAATGTTAGCTCAAATATCTAGGCACTCAGTGACCCAGTGAAGCTGACACATAAAATTAATCACCACATGCAGGCTTGATAACATCCTGTTTGAGATTTCACAAAATAGATGCTTGGGGTTAAAGAGTAGGTTGGATTGCTTAAAAAAGTCTTTTCTACCCAGAAGAATTCATGACGCTAGGATTTATAGGATATAAGTAAGTGAAATGAACATGGACGAATGAAAGTAGTAAGTTCTTCATTGCCATATTATCATGGAATATAAATGCAGCTCAGTCAGAGAGGCCAAGAGGTCAAGCAACCCCAGGTGTATCTCAGCATTCCTTTTTGTAAACTCAGAATTGTTGAAGTCCTAGGCTTCTGACTGGTTATGAGATTGCTTTTATAAATTAGGGTTTTCTCTTCTCTCCAACACAGGTCTGTTGAAGTGAATCACTTTATTTCACCTGAAGGTCCTGGGGTGCCCTCAGTATTTTAAATGACTGAGGTGAGTGAACGCGATGGCAAAGGTTGGAAACCCCTTTGACACAGACAGAGAGAAGGCTCCCTCTGCTCTCTGTTTGACCCCTAAATTCCCTATATTCACCTTTTCTGCCTCTTTCTTCTCTTGGTTCCTCTGTTCCATTTCCCTCCACCCCTACATATTACATATGTGCAGATGCTAACAGGTGCCTATAGGTGGCAGCAACCTTCTGAAACAGTGGCAGGCATAGTTAAGATGGATTTCAATCTTGCACACTCTTTCTTAGGGGCCCTGGATGTGGAGTGGATCAAGTGGTGGGTATATATTCAGATAAACTGAATTTTCTGTTACAAAACAAGGAAGTAGCACCATCTTGGTATGTGTTAAAATATTTGTTATTGTAAATAAAACTAGCACTCAGGGTGGAAGGAAGGACAGTAGCAACTCCTATTCTAAAGAAGTTAAAAAACTTCTGGTTCACATCTAATAAAAAGCAAGTTGTGCCCCTTGTCTGGGATTGCTGCTTCTAACATATGTGGCGCTCTTATCACTTCTCAGCAGCTGTAAGAACAAGGACAGAACTAGGCAGTTTACTGCGGTCTGTAATCAACTAAGTTCAGATGTGCAAATAGATATATCTCCCCCTACACTTTAAATAAAGATAATTTATGCTGAGTAAATAGATCAGTGAGCACGTTTACCCAAATACAGATGGCTTTGACTGATAAAGGTGTGTTAGAGGTCATTCAATGTGAAGGTTCAATAACATCACATCAAAATTCAGTCCTTTACAAGAAAAAGAGCTGAACCCAGTGCTATTAAGTTTGTTCACATTGAATGTTGCTGTCCCTGAACTGCTCTGCAGGCTGCAGGAGAGAATAGAACGTTGAGGAAAACTCAGTTCACCCTGCAGGTTTCAGAAAAAGAACTTTATATAGTGTCCTGGTGCAAGATCTGCAGCCTTCCAAGTTCCTTCGCCCGGCAACCTTCACAGTCAAGTTCTGAACAGGAACCTAAACAACAAAACAAAGAAACAAGTAAAATATAACAAAAGACACTGAAATAGAGGACAGGTTGTCAGTGACCAGAGGGGAGAGGGGAGGGAATTTCAGGGGAATTTCAGGGGAGAAGGGAAGGGTTTACAGGAACAAATATAGAGGAGACATGGACAAAACTAGGGGTGTTGGAAATGGGAGGGAGGAGGGGAGGGATGGGTGGGTGGGCTGGAATGGGAATAAAGGATAGAAACTGTACTGAATAAACTAAAACAAACAAACAAACAAACAAACAAAAAAACTAGTTCAGGCTGACAGGCTCCGTTCTTTGGACTCTTTGTGTGGGTAGTACTTCTAAATACATTATGTTTATTTTTGAGTGGGTAATTCACACACATAGTTTAAGAAATTAAAAATATATCAAGAGGAAACAGTGAAAAGACACCTTCAAATGCCTGCCACCCATCTATAGGTTACTGCTGTCATGAATTTTTGATGTAGCCTTCCAGAGTAGGAATGCATATAAATAAAGGCAAATATGTATCCTTATTTCCTTCCTTTTTCAATACAAAAAGGAAAACTCTACTGCTTTCTGCTCTATTCCACATCTTCCTACCTTAAATAACACTATACCTTGGAGATCATTCCATACCAATACATAGAAAGCTCCCTTACTCTGGTTTACAGCTGCATAAAGCTTCTTGCATAAATCAACGTACATACCATATTTTTAATAACCATTTCTCCATTAATAGATATTTCGGTTATTGCCATTTTTCTGCAATTACAGTGCTATCATCAATAATCTTGTAATACATCTTTTTATTATCTGCCAGGACATCTGTGGGATAAATGGCCAGAAGTCTCCTTTTGTATGCTTCCTATACACTGACTGATTGTGTTCTCCCAAACTTTGTATGTTAAAATCTTAACCCCCAATGTGATACTATTAGGAGGTAGGGCCTTTGAGAAGTGATTAGGTCATGATGGCAAGCCCTACTGAATGGGATTAGTGACCTTATGAAAGAGACCCCAGAGAGCCCCCTTGACCCTTTCACCATGTCAGGAGGAGGACACCGTAAGAAGACACCGCCTATGAATCTGAGAATTGGCTCTCATCAGGCACTGTATCTGCCAGTGTCATGATCTTGGACTTCTAGCCTCCAGAAGTGTGAGAAATAAGTTTTGCCATCCAGTCTGTGGTATTCTGTCATAGCAGCCCAAACAGACGAACAAATGTTTTAAAAGTTTCTTTCTCTTAATCTTGCACATTTTGCATTAAGTTTACTTCCATTTCATGTTTGGGTTGTTATTGAAAAAGGGGTCTTCGCTTTCATGTTGCTTCTAACTGGCTACTGTTAATACATGTATATGAAAGTTACTGATTTCTATGTAATAATTTTGTACTATATCACTTTAATAAGTCTTCTGACAGTTTTTAAAATTGACTAATTAGTTCCTTTAATTTTCCCAATATTTCATTTTATTGTCCTCTGCATATAGTGATAGTTTTCCATTTTCTGTTCCATTTTAAAATATAAATTCTTTGTTATTCAAATTTCACATTTAAGTCCATAGGAATTAAACATTGGATAATAATGATATTGGTGGGCATCCTTGATTTGATTTTGATATTTAATGGAAATAACTTTACTGCTGGCTTTTGAACTGAGATACATACAGATATTTTATCTAGTTAAAGTAGTGTCAGTATACTCTTACTATATTGAGTATTTTCATCAAGAATGGTTATTGAATTTTTAAATGCCTTTTGAAAGACCATGTAGATAATCATGTGGTTTTCTATTAATATGGTATTTCTATTAGATTTCCTAATATTGAGTCAGCATTAATTTCTAGCCTAAGCTTCACTTGATTATACTTCTTTTAGTGTCACTGAATTCTGTTCGTTAATTTTTTTTTAGGGTTTTGGAATTACCATTTATAAGTAATATTTCTTGATAGATTTTTAAAAATTCATCATATTGATATTCATATATTTGCTCTAAAAATAAGTTGGAAGGGTTTTTTTCTTTCCTTTTTTTTTCTCTTTGCAGTAGTTTCCATAATATTGAAATTATCTGTTCTTTAGTTTGGGTAGAATTTCTCTGTGCAGCTGCCTAGCTCTTTGTCATCTCTCCGATCTTTCCATGAAAACAAGCCAATTTGTTTTCCTTTCTCTATCTCCCCTGGTTTTAACTTTGGTAAATTACATTTTCCTAGAAAATTATTCATTTCTTCTAAGTACTCCAACCATTTCCAGGGAATTGAACAAAGTGAACTCATATTATTCTTTTAATTTTCTCTCTTTCTTTGATATATTTATTCCCTTTTTAATTTCTTCATTTTATATTGAAATTTTATCCTTGTAAAAAGTAGGTTCCCAGTTTATATATTTTTATCATTCACAGTTTTTTAAATTTATTACTACTACTATTTTCCTCCTTTCTGCAAAGTTCTGCTTTTATCTTTGAGAAGGCCAGTCCTGTAGGTCTTATTTTATTTTATTTTTTTTAATTGTTGTTCAATGACGGTTGTCCCCATTCCCCCCTATTATTCTTCCCTGCTCTACTCAGCCACCACCTCTCACATTCAGTCCTCCCCATATTGTCTGTGTCCAGGGGTCCTTTATACGTGTTCTTTGACTTGCCCCTTCCCCTTCTTTCTCCTGTTATCCCCTTCCCTTCTCCCCTCTGGTCACTGTCAGTTTGTTATTTCCATGTCTCTGGTTCTATTTTGCATGTTTGTTTTGTTGATTAGGTTCCACTAAAAGGTGAGATCATATACTATTTGTCTTTCACCGCCTGGCTTATTTCACTTAGCATAATGCTCTCCAGTTCCATCCATGCTGTTGCAAAGGGTAGGAATTCCCTCTTTTTTCTGCTGTATTCCATTGTGTAAATGTACCAGTTTTTTAATCTACTCATCTACTGATAGGCACTTAGGCTGTTGCTAGTACTTGGTAGGTGTTCTTCTAATTTTTTGGAGAAAGGTACAAAATGTGTTTGTTTTCCATAAATTTTGACTTATTTTTGTTATGAAGATTCTTTTTCATTGAATTTATTGAATGACATTGGTTGATAAAATTATATAGGTTTAATTCTATAACACATCAACTGAATATTGTATTCTTTGGTCACCACCTCAAGTCAAGTCTCCTTCCAGCACCATCTACCTACCCTTTACCATCTTTTACCTCCGCCCGCCTCTTTCTGTCTGGTAATCACCATACCATTGTGTTTGTCTGTGAGGTTTTTTGTTTTCTTGTTTTTTGTTTATTTGTTTGTTTTTTTTTCACTGAATCATTCACCTTTTCACCCAAACTCCCACCCCTCTGTCAGCTGTCAGTCTGTTCTCTGTATCTATGAGTCTGTTTCTATTTTGTTTGTTAGTTTTTTTGTTCATTAGATTCCACATATAGGTGAAACTACATGGTACTTGTCTTTCTCTGACTGGCTTAATTTTACTTAGCATAATACTCTCCAAGTCCATCCATGCTGTCACAAAGGGTAAGATTTCCTTCTTTTCCTACAGCCAAGTAATATTCCATTGTGTAAATGTATCACAGCATTTTTATCCACTCATCTACTGATGGGCACTTGGACTGCTTCCAAATCCTGACTGTTGTAAATAATGCTGCAATGAACATCAGGGTGCATATATTCTTTCAAATTAGTGCCTTGGTTTTCTTTGGATATATTCCAAAATATATGCTGACTCCTAAGGCAGTTTCATTTGTAATTTTTTGAGGTACCTCCATGCTGTTTTCCACAGTAGCTGCACCAATCTGTGTTCCCAACAGTGAACAAGAGTTCCTCTTCCTCCACATCCTTGACAACTCTTATTATTTGTTGATTTATTGAAGATAATCATTCTGACAGGTGTGTGATATTTTATTCCTATTTTAATTTGCATTTCTCTGATAATTAAGGTTAGTGATATTGAGCATCTTTTGATATGTCTATGGGCCATCTGTAAGTCCTCTTTGGAGAAGTGTCTATTCTGGTGCTTTGCTCATTTTTTAATTGGATATTGTGTGTGTGTGTGTTGAGTTTTATAAGTTCTTTATAAATGTGGGCTATTAACCCTTTATCAGATATATTGGCAAATATGTTCTCCAATTCAATGGGCTGTCTTTTCATTGTGTTGATGGTTTCCTTTGCTGTGCAAAAACTAAATTTTAGTTTGATATATTTCCATTTGCCTGTTTTTCTTTTGTTTCCCTTGACAAATGAATTATAGCAGGAAAATACTGCTATGAGAAATGTCCAAGATTTTACTGCCTATGCTTTTCTCAAGGATCTTATTTTTTTTGGCAGAGCCAGCTGAGACTTTATTTTGGGTAAAAAACACTTGATTTGGGTTTTATTCTGGAGCATAAGTAAGAGGGGGTCCCAGGCAGTAAACTCCCCCACCCAAGGGTGAGCTGAGGACTGGGGCTGAGCCTCAGGCGGGCCTCCTGTGCCCTCTGCTCCCCCGCATGGCTCCTTTCCTGCCGGCTCGGAGGACAGGAGGGACCGCAGTGTTCGTTCACTTGGGCAGGATATCAGATGACTCAGACACCAGCTTCCTGTCACAGGTCTCAATCTTCCTCAAAACCACCATCTTGGAGGAGCTGGCGCTGGTGTGGATGAAGGATCCAGAGGCCCCACCAGAGCCCACATTGGCCTGGAAGCCCAGGTCATCGTTGAGGTTCCAATAGGCTGGGCTCAGCCCACCTGAGTCACCACTAGTGGTCTTGGTATGGATACTCATGTTCTGCGTCTCAGACCCCAGCTGGTTCTCCTCACCCTGCAGCAGCTTGTGGTAGGTGGCGATCAACAGGTCCAGGGCCAGCTTGACGTTCATGAGCTCCTGGTACCTACTCAGCTGCTGGGCCATGTCCTGCTTGGTAGTTCTCAGTGTGGCTTCCAGCTCAGTCACTTTGACCTGAGCATCCTTGACAGCCAGCTCCCTGCACTGCTCAGTGTCAATGATGGTGGCCTTCAGGGAAGCCCTCAGGCCTTTGAAGACAACAATCACAGCCTGGATTTGTCTGGTGTTCCAGTTAATCTCAGAAATCTCCATTTTTGTGAGGCACAGGTTATCCCCGTGCTTCCCAGTAGATGTCTGCAGCTGCTCATGCTTGATCTGATACATGGTCTCAACTGTAGCCCAGCTGCAGTTTCCTCATCCTGGGCCTTGACCTCAGTGATGATGTTGTCTGGGTCCAGGGAGTGGTTGTTGTCCATGGACAGCACCACTGATGTGTCAGAGATCTAGGGCTGTAGCTCATGAATCTCCTTTTCATACAGCGGCCTATAGAAGTTGACTTCATCAGTCACCTTTCAGGCAGGACTCCAGCTCTTCCTTGTGCTTGTAAGCTTCATCCACATCCTTCTTGATGAGAACAAATTCATTCCCCATCTCTGTGCGCTTGTTGATCTCACCTTGTACTTATTCTTCAAGTCTTCCACCAGCCCCAGCATGTTTCCAGGCTCTGCCTGCAGTCTCAATTTCTCCTGGGCCAGTGTTTCCAGCTGCTGCCAAAGGTTGTTGATGTAGCTCTCAAACATATTGTTCAGGTACTGCGAGTCATCTTTTGCTGCTGCAGGGGAGTGCACTTGGCATCCAAAATCTTATTCTACTGCTCCAGGTTCCACACTTCATTGATAAAAGAAGCAAACTTGTTGAGGATCTTGATCTGCTCCTTCTCCTAGTTGTACATGACCTAGATTTGTGAGTCCATCTCTAGCTTCAGGGGTGCTCAGCAAGCTCTGGTTCACTTGGATGACTTTGATGGTCCCCGTACTCCCAGGTCCCCTGAAACCCCTGGACAGATTCATGTTGGCACCCAGGCCAACTCAGTAGCCGCTACCCACCTGGAAAAAGGCTGAGAAGCTGATCCTGGGCCCACTCGAGTATCAGTGGCTGCTTAAGGCCCAGGGGCTAGAGGTGGACACCTTGTAGGTCTTCTGGCTCATCCTTGTGGCCATGGTGGAGGATAGAGTGGAAGCAAGGAGGCCAAACCAGACAGAGATTCAAGAAGAAACCAAAAAGCTGCTTCTTTCTTCTAAGATTTTTATGGTTTCAAGCCTAATATTTAAGTGTTCAATCCATTTTGAGTTTATTCTTGTGTATATTATAGAAGGTGGTCTAGTTTTATTTTTTGCATATATCTGTCCAGTTTTCCCAACACCACTTATTGAATAGATTGTCTTTAACCCTTGTATGTTCTTGCTTCCTTTGTCAAATATTAATTGACCATAAAAGTGTGGGTTTATTTTTCGCCTCTCTATTCTGTTCTATTAATCTTTGTTTTTATGCCAAAACTATGCTGTTTTGATCATTATAGCCTTGTAATGTAGTTTCATAGCAGGTGGCATGATTCCTCCAACTTTGTTTTGCTGTCTCAAGACAGCTGTTGGTATTTAGGGTCATTTGTGGTTTCATATATATATTGGAATATTTATTTGAGTTCTGAAAAATATGCCATTGGTATCTTGATAAGAATTGCATTGAATTAATGAATTGCTTTGGGTAGTAGGGACATTCTAATGATGTTAGTTCTTCCTATCCATGGACATGGTATGTGTGTCCATTTATTTGTATCTTCTTTAATTTCATTCTTTAGTGTCTTATAAATTTCTGAGTACAGGTCTTTTACATCCTTGGTTAAATTTATTCCTAGGCATTTTTTTTGAGGCAATTGTAAATGGGATTGTTTTCTTAGTTTCTCTTTCTGATAGTTCATTATTTGTGTATAGAAATGCAACTGATTTCTGGATATTTATTTTGTATCCTGCTACTTTACTGAATTCATTTGTCAGCTCTAACAATTTTTTGGTGGAAATTTTAAGGTTCTGTATAGACAGTATCATGTCATCTGCAAATAATACAATTTCACTTCTTCCTTTCCAATTTGGATGTCTTTTATTTTTTCTTTTTGTCTGATTGCTGTGGCTAGAGCTGTGTTGAATAAGAGTGGTAAAAGTGAATGTCCCTGTTTATTCCCAGTCTTAAGTGAAACACTCAGTTTTTGTCCATTGACTATGATGTTGGCTATGGGTTTGTTATATAGGCTTTTATTGCATTGAGATATGTTTCCTCTACTCTCATTTTGCTGAGAGTTTTTGTCCTAAATGGATGCTAGCTTTTATCAAGTGCTTTTGCTGCATCTGTTATGATTGTGATTTTTATCTTTCATTTTGTTTATGTGGTATATCATATTTTTTGATTTGTGGATATTATATCAACCTTTCATCCATGGAATCAATCCTACTTAATCAGGGTGTATGATCTTCTTAATGTAATTCTGGATCCAGTTTGCTATAATATTTTGTTGAGGATTTCAGCATCTGTGTTCATCAGAAATATTGGCCTATAATTTTCTTTTATTGTAGTGTCTTTATCTCCTTTCAGAATTAGGGTAATGCTGGTCTTGTAAAATGAGCTTGGAAATCTTCTCTCCACTTTAATTTTTTGGAATAGTTTTAGAAGGACAGGTATAGGTTCTTCTTTCAATGTTTGATAAAATTTGCCTGTGAAGCCATCTGGTCCAGAACTTTTGTTTGTTGGGAGTTTTTTTTTTATTACTGCTTCAATTTCATTAGTTGTAATCTGTCTACTCAGATTCTATGATTATTCTTGATTCAGTATTGGAAGATTGTATGTTCATAGAAATTTATCCATTTTATCCATACTGTCTGATTTATTGGCATATAGTTGTTCATAATATTTTCTTACAATCTCTTGTATTTCTATGGATTCAATTGTTACTTCTCCTCTCATTTTTGGTTTTGTTTATTTGGGTCCTCTCTCTTCTTTTTTCTTGATGAGTCTGGTTAAAGGTTTGTCAATCTCATTTATCTTTTCGAAGAATCAGCTGTTGGTTACATTGATTTTTTTTGTATTTTTTCTACTCTCCTTTATTTCTGCTCAGATCTTTATTATTTCCTTTCTTCTGCTCACTTTGGGCTTTGTTTATTGTTCTTTTTCTAGTTCATTTAAGAGTAAAGTTAGATTGTTTATTTGAGCTTTTTCTTATTTCTTGAGGTAAGCCTGTAACACTATGCATTTCCCCCTTAGGACTGTTTTCACTGTGTCCCACAGATTTTGGGCTAAAAAACATGTTATTTAGCCTCTATATCTTTGTTTGTTTTTCACTTTTCTTCTTGTCCCTGATTTCTAGTTTCATACCATTGTTAGAAAAGATGCTTAATATGATTCCAGTATTCTGAAATTTACTAGATTTGTTTTCTTTTCTATGCTTGGAAGATTTTATTGTGCACTGCTTTTCTATACCCCATACATTCTTATATGTAGTTGTTTATATTATAATTACATTTTTTTAAATTGTTTTCTATTAGGTTTCATGGTGCTTTTATTTATTTATTTTTAATTTTTATTTTAGTTTATTCAGTACGGTTTCTATCCTTTATTCCCATTCCAGCCCACCCACCCATTCCTCCCCTCCTCCCTCCCCTTTCCAACACCCCTAGTTTTGTCCATGTGTCCTCTATATTTTAGAACAGTACTATCTAATAGAACTTTCTGTTTCAGTGAAGAACTCAATATTTAATTTACTTTTAACTTCAAAAAGTCACACATAGCTACTGTCAACCATATTAGACAGAGTATATCTAGACATTTTATAACTTTCACTTGTATTTCCTATTTTATCCAATAATCATTCAAGAGATAGAGCTTTTAAAAATTATTTTCGGCCCTGGCTGATGTGGCTAAGTGGATTGAGTGCTGGGTTGTGAACTGAAGGGTTGCTGGTTTGATTCCCAGACAGAGCACATGCCTGGGTTGCTGGCCAGGTACCCAGCTGGGGGCATGCAAGAGGCAACTGATGGATGTATCTCTTGCACATGGATGTTTCTTGCCCTCTCTTTCTCCCTCCTTTCCCCTCTCTTTAGAAATAAATAAAATCTTTAAAAATATATTTTCAGTTTTAAAGACCTTTTGAGTACCCAATTTTATTTACTACTAGTTTTACTGCACTGTGATTAGGAAATATTTTATGACCTGGCTGGTGTGGCTCAGCGGATTCAATGCTGGCCTGTGAATCAAAAGGTTGCTGGTTCAATTCTCAGTCAGGACACATGCCTGTGTTGTGGGCCAAGTCCCCACTTAGGGGAATGTGAGAGACAACTGGTCGATGTTTCTCTTGCACATTGATGTTTCTCTCCCTCTCTTTCTCCTTCCCTTCTCCTCTCTCTAAAAATAAATACAAATAAAATCTTTAGAAAATAAAATGAAAATATTGCTTTTATTCTAGGTAGGTTAGGGGATTTGTTTAGGATTTTAAAATGACCTGATATAGTCTATTTTCATAAGAGGGCTGGGGCCATTTAAAAAAGTTAATCAATTCACTATTTTCAGGCTGGAATGTTATATGCAAGGTCTGGCAGAAGATATCCAGCCGTGTAATATGAAAAATAGTGACACTTATTAAAGATACAAGATGCAAGGAACATTGTACATAGGACGATAATACCTCACTCCCCTTCAAAGTAGGCACCTTGGGGCCTTACACAATTCTCCCAATCACCATCAGCTGCACCATCATATTTTCCTGAATCTCATTGATGATCTGAAATCTCTTCCCTTTCAAAGGTGATTTTAGTTTTAGGAAAAGGCGAAAGTCACAGAGTACCAAATCTGGGCTGTAGTGGGGCTGAGTCACCTGGGTGATTTGATGTTTTGCCAAAAGGCTCTGCATAAGACATGATGCATGAGCAGGTGCATTGTTGTGACAAAGCTGCCAATCATCAATTGCCCGTAGCTGTGGCCTTCTGAATCATCTGAAGTTTCCGCAAAGGAATGTTCAACCTTAACACAAAATTTGATGCAGATTCGTTGCTCTACTCAGTCATTTTGAATGCAATGACCACACAGTGGACATGCTTACTTAACAGTGTCTATTACCCCCACTGACTAGTACAGTGAAGTCATCATTGTTTACACATGCACATTCCAGTGCACTCTCCTTGGCTGCCAGGTTACATCCATGTTGCACAAACCATTCTCATTTTTTAACAATGGCTGGACTTTTTCCAGAGAGAATATATATATAAAATATTATTTCAAACTATATTCATACTTTTGTACTTCCTTGCCACAACTGAAAGGGATCAATTAAGATTTCTCATTACTAGTTTTTTTCTATTTATTTCTCTTTATGTCTCCTTTAATTTGTTTCATGAATGTAGCTGCTATTGAAAATTTAGTGCAACAGTGATATATTTTCATTGTGATTTTACAAGTTAGCATTATAAGTGTCCTTCTTTGTCTTATTCTGACCTAAATTCCACTGGTCTGATATTAAAGTTTATGATCCTCCTCCTTTTCCAATTGCATTTGATTAATCTGTCACTACCTGTACCTTTATTTTCATGCTTTCTGAAGCACCTTTTTTAAGAGTGTCACTTTTATCTAGCACAGTATTGAGTCCATTTCATGATCTAATCTGAATCATTCATATTAATATGCTAGTTGAACTCATTTATTTTTATTAGTATGATAGGGACATTTGGCCTTGGTTCTACCTGTTATTTTATGTTTATGTGTTTATGATTTTTTAAAGCTCCTCTTCTATGTAGCGAGTAGCATGTCTAATATGTATAGAAATTAATTTATTTTGTTTTAATGGCTGGTTACCTTTATAATTGCAACTTTATGTATTATCAGGAGAAGTCTATTTAGTTTAGTCCATGACTATTATCTCCTCCTCATTCATCATGACCCAATTTTAGTAAATCATGTTACCTTTCTTAGCATTTAATTTAGTACTATAAAATATGCTAATGCTTCTATTTCTTGGTTTGTGATCTTTAAATTATATCTTTGATTCCCAGCTAATATAGATGAGGCAATCAGGAAACCTTCTCTATTTCTCATATTCTTTTCCTCTTCCTCTACCATTTTTGGTAGTCATAACATTCATACCTTGTCTAGGTATATAATATTTACATTTGATCCTGTCTGTCTGATTTACCATTTTAATCTTATTTATACAGTTAAATATATTCATGCATTACCATGAGTTCTTTTGCTATAGTTTTCTCTGTAATCTCTCAGTTGAGTAAAGTTCATCCTTCAGTTATCTCAACACAGGCTTATGAGAACAACATTATCTGAGTTTTTGTATGTCCAAACCTTGTTTTCTGTACTTATTATAGAAGAAGGAGGGCTTGGTCTGATGTAAATCCTTGGCTCACAATTTTTCTTACATATTTCATAGGTGTTACTCAATAGTCTTCTGGTATTGAATATTGCTCTTCTAAAGTGACAGTATTTTTGCCTGGCTATCCAAAGTGTTTTTTGTTATTTTTAAAGTTTAATAATTTTACTAGATTATATTTTAATGTTGACTGTTTTGAGTCAATATTTTCTGGCTCATGATATGCTTGTTCAGTATGAAGACATGTCTTTTATTTTACTTAAATTAAACCTTTGCATGTTTGTTCTATTCAAGCCCTTTGGGCATCACAATTACATTTATGCAAAATCTACTCTGTTTATTTCTTATATCTGTCCTTTCTCCCTAATGCTTTTAAAATACCAGTTACTTTTTAAATTATACCTTTCTCATTTCTTTAGGAATTTCATTAGGTCCTTCAGGGGCCTTTCTGTCTTGCACACAGCATGGATTTTCCTTTGTGATCTCTGGATTTCTTTTACATTTTGACAATGGTTTTGTTTTTCTTCTATTTATTTTCTGAGTTATGCTCACTCATGTTTTGTAATCTATGGTCTCACTATATTCTCTTTAAGGTCTTAAATTTCTACTTTGTAGTCTTTTTTCTTACAAGCTGTTGCTTCATTAAGTTCTTTAAAAATCATGACAAAATGTTTGATCACACTTTAACTATGCTCAGTGGCAAAATTTTTATGATGAATATACTATATCAGTTGGGAAGCCTTGCAGGTCTTTCTTCACAGTTTAATTTATCTTTTTTTTTTTTTACTAACCATTATTGAAGAGTTGACATTTCATGACCCAGCTATTAGCAGAATATTCCTATAAGTGGTGTGAACGAGATAATCTTCCAGGCTTCACAACAAAGGTTTTGCTTCTCCACTGCTACAGAAAACACTGCTACCTATTGTTTTTCTGTGAGTTTGTATGTCCATTTCCCCTCTGCATATCTGAACCAGATTGAGTCCATCATGTCTTCTGCCATCAACCGTCCTCATTCTGGTACAACACATCCATTGTTGAAAACAAGAGATATGTATCTTGCACTATCTTTCTAAAATTTGCTTCTTAGGGTTCCACTCAGCACTCTCTGGCTATTTCTTTTCATTTCCTCCCGGCTGCTGCCTAATCTTTGACTTTGCAAGTCCCTGCAGGTTTTTGAAGCCTGCAGATTTTCTGACTTCTAAATTTCATGGACGGTTGAATTTGTAGGATTTAAAAAATTCTCCTAGTTGCTTTTGTATTCTTTTTCAGGAGAAGAGGAGGAAAGCACTAATTTACCCAGTCATGTTCATAAGAAAATCTGTTCCCAGTTTTTAATGGAATCTCTGATTCCATCATTCTATCTTCTGTTCCCTTTATGCTATGTCTACTCATGTACATGCAACTTCTGTCCTGCCATTTGACTATCACGGATAAACTTTTGGCCTGTGTACCTTTTCCTTCTGGAAACCACATGTTCTGCTGTCATTTTTGCATAGTAATTTATTTTCAAATCGAAAATGTATTTTTCCCATTTCCCTCCTTAGTTTATCAAAAAGTCTGGAAATACATAGTATATGGAATAAACATTAATTTAATTATGACTGTTTTTATGTCCATCTAGAGTACCTAATACAGTTCACTGATCATTATTTTTAAGTATTCAACAGATACTCATATAACAATGCTAAGTGCATAAATAGTGGTTCCTTGATTTCAAGGAAGTTTATGATCCTCTGAGATCACCTACTTTTTTCTATTATCAATTAATTTAATCAAACAGTGAAATTAAAAAATTATAATAGGAAACCTTGAAGTTATCTTAAAAACAGTGTACCAGTAGCTCTTTTAATTGAAATAGCCAAGAAGATAGCAGCTACTTAAATTGTGGTTTCAGCTTTCTCATTTCCTGTGTGCATTCATATCAACCGTCTGCCTTCTCTGACTCCCTGCCTCCACTTCTATGAAAGGAAAGGTTTGGTGGTCTCCAAGTCCTCTACTGTACAGAAAATGTCCCCACACCCACAGCCTAACACTTAGGCCCTGTACTAAAAACCCCAGGCTCACATTCCAGAACTTCAGTGAATGTATGCAACTCCATCTTCTACCCACTCTCTCTTAACGTCTTCTCTGGGGTCCTGTCTCTATTAGCTGGCTCCTTGACTTACACCTGATTTTATCCCCTTTTCTCCATCCTTGTAATTGGTGTTCTCTCTTTCCAGTGTAACTTCACCCTGTCCCTATTTTCTGGATCTTGCATGACTACTCACTGTGGTTACCCTAGACCCACTCTCCCATCAAGGCCCAGCTCCCAGAACAGGAGTCCGGGGAGGTGCTCAGCTCTCTGTTTCTCTGCTTACATAGCAGCTCTCTACGAGTCCATGAATGTGCACAAGTTCACCAGCTGTGATTCAACTTCCAACCAGTGCTTCACAAGTGGCCCAGGTGGTAACTGCCAGGGATAAGGATCGAGTTTTTGTTCTGATTCAAATTAATTTAAAGACTGTTTTCTTCTAGAGACAAGCAATTTTTTTCTCTACAGTTTTTTTTTTTTTGCCTATGTTTTGTGTTTACTTCTATTCTCCCCCACCCTCTCTTACACACACAGTGCACACACCTCACAGGAAATGGAAACTTGCCTCCATCTGGAGCCCTTAAACAAACATCTGAGGTCTAAGTCAGGGGATATACTTTTGCCACTAGATTTTCTGTGCCAGGATGAGTGTAAATATCTATCCCCCGCCCATTTTTTTAGAAACAGATTGTGAGCAAGTGGAAGTTAATACCCTTCTTGAATACAATTCTTGGAAGTTAAAAATTTCAATGACCTTGTTCCCTCACGTAAAGCTTTGCGGTGCTAAATAGTTTATTTCCATGACAACCAGAGGAGCTGGATTTTTTCCTGCAATTTTTCTTTCTTTTTTTTTAACTTCACATGTGAATCAAAGTTAAAAGTATGTATCCCAACATCTCACACCTAGTCATTTACTGGACCAACATGAGGACAGGCTCATTTAGTTTGGAGGTTGGACTGCCTCCACAATGTCAGCCATCAGCGTTTCAAGAAGTTGGTTACTTTGTTAAAAGTTAGCTTTTTAATTACTGAGTACATGATTTAATAGTTTAATTTCTTAACTTCCTTATGTTTGAGTTTCTTCACATGTACCTTAAGAACTGCTGAGAGGATGCATTACATAAGGTGTGAGCAATTGCTTAACAGGGCTAACCATGTAGGAAGTGTTCAAAGTCTTTGTCTTCTTCTTGATCTTGTGCTCATTAGAGTGTCTGGCTGTGGCTGGCTGTTGACATTTTTACTTCACTGGTTCCCAAAAGGGAGGGAGGCATGCAATAGTCTCTCAGGGTTCTCTTGCACTGTTGGGCTCTCTCAAGCCCTGCTACAGTGCCAGAGATAGATTGACCCATTTAGCTAGTAACTTGTGAAATAACTTGTACTCTCAGAGAAGCAACTGCTGCTGTGCGCTACTTCACAAAGGAGAAATCCATTTCTCAGCAAGAAGTCAAGCATAATGAAGAAAAACTGGTAGAATAATTGGGGCAATTGCTGCATCTCACTTAATATTCTGGGAAAGAAAATATACAGGACAACAGCCTTTAAAGGGGAGTGCCCACCTCTGTGTATAGGATGCTCAAGTACAGCCAGGTAAATATATAGAATCAAAGAGATGGCATGGAGGTCACTCAAAGCTACAGGTAGACCCAGAATTCTAGGCAAAATACCAGTTGAGTTGAAAAATGAAACATATGCCTGAAGATCTACCCCTCTGCCACCCAGCTCAGCAATCTTAGTTGGAAACCTCAACAAATTACCAGAAGACAACTGTGTAGATATAAGTGGCTCAATTTTAGGGTACTTTTAAGTTCAAGAAGTTGAGGATCAAGAGAACATGGTTCTTCACAGAACTGACTTTTAGTAGATAGAGTGCAGAAGAAAGTTGTTGATGGATGTGAGGCAAGATAGAGATGCAGGGACAAGATCATAAAGGAATTTGTCATCCTAAAGGTTTAGATTTTTTTTCCTCATCTGGTGGATGAGATATAATGCACCAGAATTACAATGTTCTAGAATGTTTAGAATTTAGAGTGGTTCCAAGTTATCATACCCAATTCTATATGGACACCCAAGACACAAAAACATTCATAAATCTATATCAATCCTCATGATTACTGTAATGGGTTAAAGTTTCTATGAACCTCCAATTCTTTCACTGAGTCACTGTGTTTATAGACCTGTCCATTAATATTCTGAGACATATTACTAACATGGCAGAATAGCTTCTGCGGTATTGAAAGAGGTAACATGTATAGTGGGTAAGTGTTGGACACTAGAACCAGATTGTCCAGATTTATATACGTTAGACTGGTGTGGCCTTGGCAAATGACAGTCTCTTTGTGTACCATTCTTCAACAAAGCCATTGTCTCTTCATATCAGAAGGTGGTGGGAAGTAAAAATAATGTAAGGCAGCAAGAACCATCTCTGGCACATTGTGAGTACCATATAAATGTTAACTCTTAGTAATTCTTTCCCCCACTATGTTTGCATCAAAGCTGAAAGAATTCTTATCTGCTAGCTGAACTGTCAAGCAAATTTTGTGTGGTGAGATACAAGTATGGGTTAAATACACCCTGGTCTGAAATAATTTAGGGCTAGAAATAATTTTGCCTATAAAGTGGGAAAGTGGTCAAGTAGCCTGAGGAGTTCCTAACCCTAGAATGATATACCATTGTGTGAATTTCCTTGATTGGGATTCTGTTGGTGCATCACTCTGAGCTCGGTGCTCCTCTTTGCTCTTGTTCAGCAGCAACAGATGTCTGGCATCTGTCAGGCACCCAAATGGCTTCCCCCACTGCTAAGTGTTTTCACAGAAGACGGCTCCATTACTCCAGGGTCCCCTTCCTAGACTCTGACTTCCTCCAGTTTCATTCATGAGGTACTTGCTGCTCTCTTCCTTTGTGCTTCTCCACTCCCTCACTACAACAGTAATATGCAATGTGGAAATTGTCAAAATTAAATCTCATTTGCCAAGGGTCACTCTACTTCGATTAAATAGCTCATCTGGATCTTTGTTCATCTGTGGTTCTCTGAGCTCACACAAACTGAGTCTCTAGTAACCTGAAGGTTCCCTCCCTCCCTCCTTCCCTCCCTCCCTTCTTTTCTTCCTTTCTCTTTCTTTCTTTCCTTTCCTTCTCTCTTCTTTCTTTTTCAGTGCAGAATCATGGACTACATTAAAATGGATGTGCAATCGCCAGAATTGCACACTGACCAGTTCAGAGAAAGCACGTTTAATGCTCTCGGGCTTTTTACTCTGAAGTGCATTTTCTGTTGCTTTTTAAGCTACATCTTCATAGTACTCACCCCTGCCCCAATCTCTGTAGCTTTCAGATCAAATAATGCTTTCTCATGTGAAACTCTGCTGAATCATGCAACTTCAAGGCCTTGTGCCCTTTGCCACACTTAACCTGTGCCTGGGGTTACCAAGGGAGAATTGTCTTGTCCTTTGTCATGTCATATACTTTTCTTAAAAGCTGTACTTTTTATTTTTTAAATGGAGTCACTCTACATCCTCAGTTTATATCAACAAGGAAATGGGCTCTGAAATATTAAGTAAAATTAATGAAGACAGATAACAATTTTGAAAAAACATACCACTAATAACACTTCTATTTTAATAACACTTTCAGGTAAAAACTCTGGACACCTCTTTTATCTGGGGCTAGATAACAAGTCTCAGTATACGAGAAGATCTAATAGTGGACAAGCATTATTCTCCTCAATTCTTCCCTTCTGGCTTAGTAGGACAGCAAATGTAAGAAAATTAATGTTATTTTTCCCTTCTGCAGCAGAAATACTTGAATTCCGTACTATCACGAACATGCCCATCAGCTAGAGAATCAAGCTTAATGTTTTTCTAAAGATTGTAATTAATGCCAACTTTCATTCAGCTTTCAAATTTCAGCTTACAGTGTCACTTTTTCAACAAAACTTTCCCATGCCCCAGGTTAGAGGTTATGCCTTTAATTGTGATCCTACAAAACCCCATCCTTCTCCTTTGTGATGTAATTACAATTTTAATTAAATAATTCAAGTATTCACTTGTCTAATGCCCAGCTCACTTCCAGATGGCAAATTCCATGTGAGCATGGGCTTGCTCACCAGTGCCTTGCAGAGGGGCCCTCGCAGGTCCACTTTCAGTCCTGGTTGAATGCACACATGCACCCATGAATGAACAGATGAACAAATGGTAAAGACAGATCAATCGTAGAATTTTCAGAATCACATCTGGATAGTCATTTGCGGAAGATGACTGATTCCACCTCAGAGAGAGATATATGGATAATTTACCTATAAACTCTTCTCATTTTTGTAGTTCTTATTTAGAATGAAGAGTTTTGAACTTCCAGTTTCATCAGTTGAAAAACTCCACAAACCTTGCTCTCTCTCCAGAAGTGACTAGTAGGGGAACACATTGGGGCCTGAGGAATTCTTCCTTTTCACACCATATTTTAAACATCATGTCCTGCCTTCTAAGCCAGCTAAACTCTGGTAGAACCTCATACATTTTGCGAGTGCTTTAAGCTCCTTAGAAATAATATCACTGACTCAATTGACTTGGCTGTCTTGACCTAAAATGACAAACTTGGACCCCAATGTTTCATCTCAATCAGATCCTAGCTTTCTAACCAGGGAGCCTGGGTTCTGACTATACAGAATGCAAGTGATAATAATGATAGCAACAATACCACACTCTGGGGCTTCTTGTGAACACTCCTACTCACAGGCACTAAAGTTACCACATTCCAGACACTTTCTACTTATGCTTCAGTGAATAAAATAAAGTCTCTATTCTTACCCCATTTACCTCTTGGCACAGAGAGACAAACAACAAACAAGGAAGAGTGTGCATATGTGTGTGTGTGAAGTATTTCACAAGGTAACTGATGCAATGGAGGAAAACAAGGGTGGTCAGGGGATGCCTTACTGATAAGGTGACAAAACAGACAAAGATTCAAAGAAGCTGGAAGAAGCCATGAAAATACCTAATTAAAAGAGCTAAACTATTAAGTGGCATACTTTAATGGTAATCATTTGGTTATGTGCCCCTAGAGGAAAGTGGGTAACTCAGAAACCTTATGAAGGCTTTGCAAGAGGTCCCCCTTTCTCTCTTGGGGCCTGTAAGGGTGCTTGGGGCCACAAAACAATGCCAGATTTCAAAGATCACAGGCCTGTATCCTTGAAGGAGTGAGAGAGGGAATAGGATGACTGGCCAGAAACAGTGCTGAAGGCATCCCTTGCAACTCTGCCTTATCTTACAGAAGACCAAAAAAGGTCAATTCTACTTCCTTACCCTTTGGCTTTATATCTTGTAGACTGTGGAGAGAAGCTCATTTCATTATTTCTAAGAGATAAGAAAGCCAGTCTGTAGGAATCAGACTTGGCCGAACATTAGAAAAGCTCCCTGGGGAGCTTTAAAAATTCTGATGTCCAAGTTGCTCCCCATACTAATTAAGGCAGAACCTCAGGGGAGTGGGACCCAGATATCAGTATTTTTTAAACCCCCCCAGGAGAACCCAGAGGCAAATAACAATGGTGAGGTGGAGCCTACTCACACAAGAGCAGATCATTTGCATATCTTCCTGTGATAGAAGAGGAGCTACATCTGGTCTTTGTCCCTGGTTTCTGGCTCAGAGCTTGAAAAAAGGGTGGAATTTCTTGAGTGATCAGAATGTTTTTTGTTATTTGAACAAGCCATACTGTGTTTATGCTAATGAGATGACTTAAGGTGGGTTCTTAGATAGCTTCAAGGGAAGAGTTAACCACACCAGAAAGACCAAGCATGTGATTAGAAGGTTGGAACTTATATTTATTTATTTATTTTTAAAGATTTTATTTATTTATTTATTTATTTATTTATTTATTTATTTTTTTATTTATTTATTTTAGAGAGAAGGGAAGGGAGGAAGAGAGAGAGAGAAACATCAGTGTGTGGTTGCCTCTCACACACCCCCTATTGGGAACCTGGTCCACAACCCAGGCATGTACCCCCACTGGGAATCAAACTAGCAATGCTTTGGCTCATAGGCCCACGCTCAATCCACTGAGCTATGCCCCCCAGGAGAAGGTTGGAACTTTTAGCCACACCTCTGACCTCTGGGGATGAAACAGGGACTGGAGATTGAATTTAGTCCTGTGGTCAAGGATTTAATCATGTTTCCATAACAAAACTTATAAAAAACGCTAGAGGCAAAGACTCAAGGGAGCTTCTTGGTTGGTGACCATATTGATGTACAGGAAGGTGGCATCTCTGACTGTACAAGGACAGATGCTCCTACGTTTAGGACCCTACTAGACCTTGTCCTATGTACCTATTCACCTGGCTTTTCATTTGTATCCTTTATAACAAAATAGTATTCATCGGCATAGCATTTTTCTGAGTTCTGTGGATCATTCTAACAAAATTGAACCTGAGGGGATTGTGGGAAGCCCCAAATTTGTAGTCAGCTGGGCAGAAGTGCAGGTGGAATAGGGATGCCTGAAATTTGTGTCTGGCCTGAAAGGGGGACAGTCTTGTGAAAAAATTGCCCTTAACTTGTAGGGTCTGCACATTAGGATAGACTGGATAGTTAGTGTAATAATTGAGTTGAATTTCAGGACCTCTGAATTGTTATCAGAGACTTGGTATCAAAACACTCTTCCCAACTCTGTGTTCAGTGATTTCATGTTGGAAGCTGAAATCAGCCACAATGAGAATATTTACATGTGGAAATTGGCAAATGCTACAAATCAGGGCTCATCCTTCCTCTGCCTCTGAGAACTGGTTGTTAAACCTTTGTCAGCACACCACTGTTTAGAACCAATAGCCTAGATAATTGGATGCTTATTAAGAAATGCTGGATAGAGCTTAGGAGGGCAGAGTCTGAACATACTGCAAAACCCCCATTTCACATTCATGCACATGGGACCAAGCCTGTTCTATGAGTGACAGTCAACCACTCCTTCTGCAAATCCCTCTACAGAGTCTCATTTCTATGAGAGTTGTATTCAATCTGTTTGTTACACTAACCTTCAATCAGTGGGCAAAATTCTGTTTAAGAAGACAATCCGGTGTGACAAATCAGAGAGAAGCCAGCATTACATATTCACGTTAACTTCTCATGCTTCTTTCTTTTTCCTTTAGAATTGTTTAATTTGTTGTAGATCTTTTATAAGTGGATGGGTCCTGTTCAGAGCTTAGCCTCAGTTTGACTCAAATCCCTTTCGGGGAACTCAGAAAAGACATAAGGAAATTCACTTAAATGTTATGAGTTTTCTGAGATAATTAGTCCACCAGTACAATTCCCTCCTGGAACTCTCTCCTTCCCCACTGCCCAATCCTCTTTAAGTTTTGTTCTAATTTGCTTAATATTTCTTCCTTTCTGACCCATAATTCACTTAAGAGCAGGAACACACATACATTGTTCAGGAAACCACTGTTTGGGAAATCTCTGACTCTTTCATATCCATTTTTTCACTGTTCATTTAAAACAGAGGTTCAGTTGTTCCCCTGACATTTGAATTTAGGATTCAGTTGCATTCTTAAGGGATGTTACAATATTTGCAGTATATTGTAGGAATTGACTCACCTAAAGGAATGAATCACACTAGAATTTAATTAGGGCCCTGTGGGTGGAGAAGCAGGAACAACAGCTGGAAGACACAGAGACTTAGGAATTCAGTTCAAGGTAAAATGGGACTTCAGAAAGAGATGGCCCCCTTACACACACACACAGTCATGTCTTCTTGTAGTTTCTCATGTTGGGGCAAATTAAACTGAAACCTGGTACATAATCCTCCAGTCTAAGTTTTAAAATTCACTGAATATTCGATTTGGTACTAGATTCTATATCTTCTCCCTCTGTGTGGTATACTGTGAAATTAAATTAAGTCTTGTCTAAAGCAGAACTTTCTTTGGTGACAGAATATTCTAGATCTGTGTTGTCCAATGCAGTCATCATTAGTAAGTACATGAAATATGACTAGTACAACTGTATTTTAATTTTATTTAATATAAATTCATAAAGATATATGCAGCCAATGGCTACCACATTGGACAGATTAGCTGTTAATAAGCAAGCACAAAAAGGAATTCAAAAGATAAAATGTGTGAGTTGGCACCTTTATTAGCCTGCTGAGGCTGCCATAACAAAGTACCACAAACTAGGTGGCTTAAACAATAGAAACTTACTTTCTCAAAGGTTTAAAAACTAGAAGTCTGAGATTGAGGTGTTGCCAGGGTTGGTTTTTCCTGAAAGATATGAGAGAAGGTTAAGTTTCAAGCCTTTCTTCTTGACTTATAGATGTCCATCTTCTCCCTGTGTTCATATCTACTTCTCACTGTACATGTCTGTGTCCAAATTTCCTCTTCTGATAAGGATATCAGTCATATTGGACTAGGGCCCAGCCTAATGACCTCACTTTAACTTAATTACCTCTGTAAGACCTATCTCTGAACAGGGTCACATTTGAGGCACTGGGGATTAAGACTTCAATATAAAATGGCATTTGGGGCCCTGGGCATGTGGCTTAGTTGGTTGAGCATTGTCCCATGTACCAAAAGTTTGCAGGTTCGATCACCAGTCAGGGCACATACCCAGGTTGTGGGTTCCATCTCTCTCTCTCTCTCTCTCTCACCCCATCCCTCCCTCCCTTCCTCTCTCTCCAAAATCAATAAACATATCCTCAGGTGAGGATTAAAATTATTGGGGTGTGGGTGAGGGCAGACACAGTTCAACACACTTGTATTGACTGCCAGTGTTACTTCTGTCCAGAGCTTGCTCTACCACTCTCTTAGGTTGAAATAAGATTGACAAATGAGACAATTTTCCAACTTTTTAACTTCTGGATAAAGGTAAGCTAGTAATATCATTATTTTGTTAAGCCCATTCCTAATTTCTTCTCTCTAAATATTCCTGTAAAAATCCATCTAAAATATGTGGAGATTAAACAACACACTCCTGAACAATCGATGGTCAAAGGATAAATCAAAAGGGAAATGAAAAATATCTTGAGACAAATGAAAATGGAAACATAACGCTTCAAAACTTAGGGAATTCATTAAAACCACTTCTAAGAAGGAAGTTTGTAGTCTGTACATGTACAAATGCCTACATTAAGGAAAGAGAAAGATCTCAAATATACAACCTAACTGACGCCTAAAGATACTAGAAAAAGGAGAACAAACCAAGCCCAAAGTTAAGATAAGAAAGGAAATAAAGATCAAATGGAAATCAATGAAATAGAGACTAGAAAAGACGATGGAAAAGATCAATGAAACTAAGAGCTGGTTTTTCTGAAAAGATGAAACTGACAAACTCCCACTAGACAAGGAAAAATAGAGAAAAGTCCCAAATAATATCAGAAATCAAACAGATGTTATAACTGATAACACAGAAATACTAAGGATCGTAATAACTATGAACAATCATATGCCAATAAATTCAATAATATAGAAGAAATTAATAAATTTCTAGAAATATATAGTCTACCAAGACTGAATCATGAAGACACAGAGAAGACCAATAATAACTGACCAATAAGAAGTAAGAAGATTGAATAAGTAATCAAAAACCTCCCCAAAAAGGAAGGTTTCACTGGTGAAGTCTACCAAACATTTAAAGAAGAATTAATACCAATCTTTCTCAAACTCTTCGAAAAAATGAAAGAGGAAGGAGCACTCACAAAACTTATTTGCAAGTCAAGTCCAGCATCATTCTGACACCAAAGCCCAATGAGTACACTGTAAAAAGAAAAATACAGGCCAATATTGCTGGTGAACCACTATTTTAAAAATATGAAGTTTTGTCAAGAAATTAAAAATAAAACTACCATATAATCCAGCTATCCTAGTTCTGGGTATATATCCAAAAGGAACAAAATCATTATCTCAAAGAGATATGTGCACCCCCATGTTCATGGTGGCATTATCCACAATAGCCAAGGTGTGGAAACAACTCAAGCATCCACTGACAGATTAATGGATAAAGAAAGTGTGATACACATATACGAGTATACAATGAAATATCATTCAGCTTTTAAAAAGAAAGAAATCCTGCCATTTGCAACAACATAAAGGAAGCTGAAAGCCAGTATGCTAAGTGAAATATGGCAGGCAGCAAAAGACTATATGGTGTCACTTAGATATGGAAACTAAAAAAAAAAAAAGTGGTTGTAGGGTCCAAGTGTTAGGGGGAAGGAGATGTAGGTAAAAGGGTACAAACTTCCAGTTATAAAATGAATAAAATCTGAGTATCTAATGAATAACCTGGTGACTATAGGTGAGAACACTGCACTGTATAATTGAAATTTGCTAAGAGTAGAGCTTATGGCTTCTCACCAAAAAATTAAATTAACTTAAATTAAATTAAATTTGTTTTTAAGTATATTTTATTGATTATGCTATTACAGTTGTCCCAAATTTTTTCTCCCTTTTATCACCCTCCTCCTTGTACCACTCCCCTCACCCTCCAGCACTCACTCCCCATCTCCTCCACCACAGTTCATGTCCATGGGTTGTACATATAAGTTCTCTGATTTCTCCATTTCCCATACTATTCTTAATCTCCCCGTGTCTATTCTGTTACTTATGTATTATGCTTCTTATTCCCTGTACCTTTCCCCCATTATCCCCCTTGCCCCTCCCCGCTGATAGCCCTCTATGTGATCTCCATTTCTGTGATTCTGTTCCTGTTCTAGTTCTTTGCTTAGTTTTGTTTTGTTTTTGTTTAGGTTCAGTTGTTGATAGTTGTAGGTTTGTTGTCATTTTACTGTTCACAGCTTTTTATCTTGTATTTCTTAGATGAGTCCTTTTGTCATTTCATATAAGGTCTTGGTGGTGGTGAACTCCTTTAACTAGACTTTATCTGGGAAGTACTTTATCTGCCCTTCAATTCTAAATGATAGTTCTGCTGGATAGAGTCATCTTGGATGCAGGTCCTTGCCTTTCATGACCTTGAATACTTCTTTCCAGCCCCTTCGTGTCTATAAGGTTTCTTTTGAGAAATCAGCTGAAAGTCTTATGGGAACTCCTTTGTAGCTCACTGTCTCCTTTTCTCTTGCTGCTTTTAAGATTCTCTCCTTATCTTTATTCTTGCGTAACTTAATGATGATGTGCCTTGGTGTGTTCCTCCTGGAATCCAACTTCTTTGGGACTCTCTGGGCTTCCTGGACTTCCTGGAAGTCTATTTTCTTTGCCAGATTAGGGAAGTTCTCCTTCATTATTTTTTCAAATAAATAATTTTCTATTTCTTGCTCTTCCTCTTCTCCTTCTGGCACTCCCATGATTTGGATCTTCGAACATTTAAAGTTGTCCCAGAGGTTCCTAAGTATCTCCTCATTTTTTGCATTCTTGTTTCTTCATTCTGTTCCAGTTGGATGCTTATTTTTTCCTTTTGTTCCAAATCATTGATCTAAGTCCCTGTTTTCTTCCCTTCACTATTGGTTTCCTGTATATTTTCCTTTATTTCACTTTGTATAGCCTTCATTTCTTCTTTCATTTTGTGACTGAGCTCAACCAATTCTGTGAGCATCCTGATTACCAGTGCTTTGAACTCTGCATCAGATAGATTGGCTATCTCCTCATCATTTAGTTCTTTTTCTGGAATTTTAATCTGTTTTTTCATTTGGATCATATTTCCTTGTCTCGGTGTACCTGTTATGTGTCAAGGGGTGGAATCTTAGGTATTTGCCGGGGCAGGGCAACCCTCTTTGCTGGGTTGTGGTACTGTCTGTGAAGGAGGGGTGAAAGAAGGAATAATGTCACTTGCTCTGTTCTCATCCCACTTTCTGTCACTTCCCTCGCTTCCCACAAGCGTTTTGTGCCCTTTAGTTGCTGATTTGCAGGTGGGTGGGTTTGTGCTCATTTTAGGACCCTGTGGGTCTCTCCAATGTACTCTCTAGTGAGG
>CM052538.1:62307075-62410102 GCA_028533065.1 Trachops cirrhosus
TATGTTTTCCCCCTCTCTGTTAAATTTGTCAAGTATGTTGAAATTGTTTAATAGAAACATTCAAAATAAGTTAATTAGATATGAGGGGGCATATCATGAAATAGTTCAAGTACAGGCTCTGGAATTGGACATCACTTTCCTGCAAGTTAGGAAACCTTGGAGGCTGACACTTTATCTATACTTATCTTAGTTAAGATAAGGCATGCTTAGCACAGTATCTGGCACATAGAATACTATTTTTATTTTAGCTATAATTATGATTTATTTCAGTAATCTTATTGTCAGACAAATAGGGGAAGGTAGTATAGCAGAGTCAGATACTCCAAGACCAACTGCAAAGGTTTTTTTTTTTTTTATTATAAAGATTGGTAATGTATGACTTAACGAAAATAAAAGGACAAAATTGCTTCACTTCACCATTGGTTGAATTTTGATAGAACAACAGCATTGGAAAATCTTGCCCACTTGAAGAACTGCAGTTCCTGAAGCACTTTTAATTTCCCAGCATGCATGCTTTTCAACGAGAACTCTCAAAGCACCTGTGGTATTAAGTGTTTCTCTTTCAAGAGAGCAGCATGGTTTCTTTAAGGCATATTCTTTTACATCACACATTGCCAAGGTGATTTTTTTTTCTGATCCCAACATGTGTTCTTATGTTGTATTTAATTTAGGAAGATTATAACCAATGATCGGACCTAGTTCCCACCTGAATTCCTCATCATCTGTATTTTTGTATAAAAGTTTTTGATGTTTTTGTACTTTAGATTTTAAAAGTATTCTGATTGCCATTTTTGGCCCACAAAAAACAAGAATCACTCACTTCCACAACTTTCCTCTTCTCCTAAATTATCCCTAATGTCCCATGCAATCACTTTTTTCAGTATTTGTTTCCTTGGTAGATATAAGCTCTATGAAGGCAGGTTCTAAGTTTATACTGTTTACCACAGTCTCTCCAGCAGCTGACACATACCTAGACCATAGCAGACACTTGCTAATTATTTGTTCGATTGTTTTGCACTGTTTTGTTTTCCTGCTCCATTGAGTGGAAGCAGTGCTGTAAGCCACAGAGATAAGAAGCAACAAATAAAGACTATGGCTCTTCCAGTCCTACCACATCTGTAATATTTTTGCATCTGGGAAGATGTCATTTGTAAACACCACTGATTTTGTTCACACCTCCAATGACTCTAAGGAATGTGTTGAAGATCTTTAAATAAAGCAGCTATTGATGTCTTTGTTCTTAGGCTAAAATGAAGGAGTTCAAGGAATTAGGATGATTCTCTTCTTCATTAAGTTTCTTCCCTTAGTCCCCTTCTTCATTCTCCAGTTGGTGGGAGAATGGAGAGAGGAAAGGAGGAAGTAAGTTCCACTGAGTCAGATAAGACTCAAAGCCTTTTACCCCCTTTAAAAAAATAAAATAAAAGGCCACAGAGAAAGAAAGAGTCCTTCTTCAACCTGAGGCTTTGCCGTAAGCTCTTAGCTGTAAATAAAGTAACAGGTTGGTGGGCATGACCATTAACTATGAGAACCTATTTATTGCTTGTGTTGCTGACTTTGGGGGACAGCCTTGTGTGTTCTGTAGTAGGCATCCCTACAGACAGAATACTGCCCTAACTCTAATCCTACGTATCAGGACAATATTTGTTTTTATTATTTAAATGAAGAGCACACTTTGGCTTCCACTAAAAAGAAAGTCACAGAGACCTTTTATTTTTAATACACTTTAATGTACTGGTACCTGTGGGCTTTAGAAAAATTTAATTACAAGCAACTTTCAGAATTCTACTGGGGTCATCATTCTAACTCGAGGAATGACCGACCATGACCTGACAAATCAAGACAGACAAACTAATAAAATGATACTCTTTCCAAACAGATTAACTAATCTCCAGTTTCCAGTACCTCTTAGAGAAGGACCCTGAGGTGCAAGCATCATATGAAGGCATCACATCTTCATATGCCAGAGGAACACATGGGAGCTGAGAGGATAAATTGCATGTTGAGAAATTCAGACAGGGTGTCTTCTTGGTGATTTCACACTGGAGCTCAAGAGAACTTGAGTTTGCTCAATTCCAGATGCAGTTACAGGGTGATGGGGCGGTATTTCCTGTTGTTTTCCTGTTGCTGTTTCTGTCTCTCTCTTAAGTTTATACACAAAATCATTATTAACTCCAAAAAAGAAACCCAGTTCCTTTTAAACTCTTAAGAATATACAATGCCCCCTCTGTTTATTACAGAGATTTGCAACAGTGTGAAACCAGGTTCTCTGAGAAATAGAGTTTTTACCTTAGGAATATCAATTAATAGCTTAGTGAGAGACATTTTCCTTTCTTAAAGATTCAGCTAAAAGCAAGGATGACTACAGGTTAGATGGCATTATGTAGTGTGAGAGGACTGGCTGAGTTGTTAGGTAGGGAAGAATCTCTGGAAATGTGTGTTCTAGCTCAAGCTTGTCCTTGCTATTTTGGTAGTCTTCAAAAAGAACTCCAACCCCTACACCCTTGCCCACCCCAAGCCTCATCTCTGTGATTGAGAAATGAAGATACTGAGCTGTGGGTTTCAAACTGCTCTCTAGAGATTTGCGGAGCTCTCCCAAGGGGCCATTTAGGACAAAGGAAAAGGAAGAGTCAAGACACCCTGCTTCATCCTACTCAATAGTGTGGTGATGCCAGGTTCTGAGACAGTGAGGCAGTGTTTCTTTGATTGCCTGTGAGAACATTGCAGAAACATAATTTCATTTATTAGAAGCAGACGGCTTCTAAAATGGTGTGAAGCAACATGGCCAGCAGAGAAGAAAGAGGCTCTAATGAGGTGGCATCTGGACACTTGGCTCTGGAGAAGGCAGAGATCCACTGATGCCCTTTGCATTTCTCTTTAGATGCAAATTGATCAGAGCCTGCGAACCAGATTATCTCAGCACACTACCACGAACAGTTTGCATCTCACGTTATTGATGCTTTTGCTTTTAACCAGGAAAAAGGATGAAGTGGAGGAAAATTGTGTGTAGTGCAAAGACTTAGAACAAGCAGGAATATAAGAAGCAGCTGAAAGAAAAATAATCAGAATATACCCCGTGACACTTCATTTGGCATTTTGGGAAATGAAATGTTACACATACACAATGACATTTTCCAGTTGAGAGAAGTTCATCCATTCTAGCACACAAGCCTGAAAAAATCATAACCATTTTCGATAGGATAAACATGCAATTCTCTTTCTACCCTCAAAATAAAGCATCTTGAAAACTTTTAAATTTTTCTTAATTACATACATATGCATTACATAATATGAGATTACACATTAATTCAAATATTTCTTTGTGTTCCCCAAAGTTTGTGTCTGGTAAAGAGAAGGGTTTGTTTTTTGTGTGGGAAGGAGAGCTGGTTTGTTAAGAATGTGTTGTGACATTCTAGTTGAGAGTTCTGTGTCAGGAACTTGGGTACCAAATAGGATGACCTTAGTACATTGGCTTTCTTTCCCAAATTTAGGTTTGGAACTGTGTTCCAGAGAGTTAAAATTTGGGGAAATCTGACTTGTAGCTATGTAGGAAATATTAATGTGTTTTTTAATTGGAAATATCTGTGTACCACTGACATGTGCCTATGGAATCATTAATGCCTTTCCTCTGACTGGTGTCAGGCTCACTGCAGAGAAGAGCCACACACAAGCTCAGATCAGTGGGGAGGGGAAAATAAGGAATCTGCTTCTAGTGAATGTGGCCTAGAAGACCAGCCTCTGGGGTTCCCCTGGTGTGACTTGCTGAACCTTGGCCAGAATACTGAAACCTTAAGTCCAGTGAGACTGCGCCAGGAATTGTCAGGACCAGCCATTGCTGCAGCCTCAGCAGGCACCATGGTTCAGGAGGCTGCGGCCGAGGGAGTGATGTCATTGCCGTGACAGTCCAGGTGGTCTTTGTACAAGGATGCATGCATGGAGGACATACTGCTCTTCAGTCATTTTACCTAAACAAAGATGTAATTGTTACGTTTCTTAAATGCTCCTAGAAAACCTCAGGCCTTTTTGGTCTCTGCCAGGGTAGTTTTAACAGTCATAACTGCGAACACCAAGCACAGGATAGCCCAGCTGGACCTCAGTCCAAAGGAATGATTTACTTTAAAACTATATCTGGAACCTTCCAATGGCAGTGATAGAAACAGGGATAATTACTTCTTTAAATCCTCACCCTTGGCTTTCACCACTTCTCCCTGTCTCTGCTGTGTCTGAGACTCTGAAATGGAATAAGGCAGTGTTTCCACTTCTGCTTCCCCTCCCACACACCCCTTCACCCCAAATGCAGTCTTGGTCCTGCTCAGGATCCTCAGACAAACCTAACTTAGCAGGAAGCTCCTGTGTAGCCTCCATACCACCGTCCTCTACAAGTGGAAATCCTTTCACCTACCCAAATCAGGACCAGGCTCCTGAAACCTCCATACTGGCCCCCAGGTGACCTAAGATGAACTTGAGTTGGCCACTTCATAAGTCTAGAAGGCAAGAGGCCCTCTGCCCCACTGGTGACGGGCTAGTGACCCTACCCAGGACTCAAGTTTGACCTAGAGTACAGCTGCCTAATATGGTTTTTTCAACTCACAGCATCTTTCTTGTAGCCACAGATGCCTAAATTCTGTGTTCAATTATCTGCCTAATGCTTTCCCACCTCTTCTTTTCTCCTCCATGCTCCCCTTCCACCTACCCCAGTGCTGCCAGTCTCTCCAGCCAAACCCCAAGCCTTGACTGACTCTTCCTTTCTAAATTCTCCAGAATGGACCACTGTATCTCAGGTCTGGGTTCCGAAGGACAACATGAGTTGCTCTGAGAATGTTCCACTCACTGAAGTGGAATTCCATTTTACTTTTTGATATCCAAGGCCACATTCATTCGTCACTCCTGTTGAGCTCATGGGGCTCCTCCAATCAATACACCATGCTACCCTCCTGACTCACTGAGTCAGAGCATTCATATGCTTCTGCTTTCATTGGCCTTTCTCTGACTCCCATAATCATTTTACCTGCCACTTTGTGTGTCTGTAGTGGCCTGATTCAATTCTTTTGTTGTTGTTGTTTTTGTTGTTATTATTGTTTTGATGGGAGGGGATGTCAAAGGAGATAAAAATTCCAAATCCTGCCTTTATTGCCATGCTTCAGGGACTGAGCAGGAGGGAGGAGGCTCAACCCTGCTTAGCGGTTCTCAAACCCAGAGGCAGCTGGAGGGCAGACTGGAAGTCTTCTCTCCCCAGCAGAGGAGCTGAGGGGAAGAGGAGAGGTGTCTGCTGCTGCCACTGCCAGGAACAAGAAGACCTGGAGCAGCAAGCTGACCTCCAGAAGTCACAAAAGACCCAGAATTAGGCAGGAACATCAGATGCTGGAAAGGTGGATGGACTGAGAAAACTCTTGGGGTCCCAAACAGCACTGAGCTCTCACAGAGGGGCACCCACATCCTGCCAACTCTAAGGACAGAGACCCTAAGGGAGGCACCCTGAGACTGAGATGCTCACAAAGGGGCCCTGACATCAACCCCTCCCCCTGTTCAACAAAAATGAGGAGAAAGTCTGGAGGGAGAAGTGAGGTTGGGGCCTGGGTGGGCAGGAGGCTGAGAGGGGAGCCTAGGAAGAGCCTGAGGGGCTGGTTATCAAGGCAGTGCCATGAGGGGACAGTGGCACTGCCTCCTGCTGGTGGATAAGGTTGGCAATGGGGATGGTGATGCTGCCTATCAAGGCCGGGTACTTGACAAAGCTGATGTACCCATCGTGGTTGGCTTGTCAGCAGCCTTTTGGTTGAGCTCTTTCTGAAGCATCTTCCTAGAGCTGCTGTCGCTGATCTTGTTCTTTTTTTTTTTTTTAAAGATTTTATTTATTTATCTTCAGAGGGGAAGGGAAGGAGAGAGGGAGAGAAATATCAATGTATGGTTGCTTCCTGTGTATTCCCTGCTGGGAACTGGCCTGCAACCCAGGCATGTGCCCTGACTGGGAATCGAACCGTGATCTCTTGGTTCACAGGCCCACGCTTAATCCACTAAGCTACACCAGCCAGGGCACTGATCTTGTTCTTAACCAGGCTATGCTTAGACATGTATCTGTAGCAGTTTAATATCAGGCCCATGAGTGCTTTCTCCAGCTCTGTGTAGCAGTCTGCTGTCCCACTGCCTTACTCATTGAGGGGCCTGCTTCCTCAGTCCACCTCCTCCATAGCAAGGCTTGGGGGCCTGGGTTCTGGCACAGCCAAGCAGCAGCCATCACTCAGCCCAGCCATGACTCCTCCCCATCCCCTCCCAGAATGAATCCCACTCCCTCCTTCCCTGCCTAGCCTAGCTGGCTCAGAGGGGAGGTAGTGATTGATCTCCCTCTTGACTTGGCCCTGGACTTGGCCTGATTCAATTCTAATACTGTCCAAAAGAACTTTGGAATCTTTGGGCAATGTCACAGGTTTAACCTGACTCCCTAAAAAACAAAACATTTCTAGAAAGTTTTTTTCTTTAAAAAAATATTGATTAAAATCTAGAGAATTCACATGAGGCTTGCTTAGCTACTTAATTGAAAGGAAATCACAGGTAACTTGTCACCTCTACTGATATTTGAAGAAAATGTGCTTATACCATTAAGTTAAGGGCTATGTTCTGTTAAATGACCACTCAGCCAGCCCATTTGTCACCTAAGGAAAAAAAGAAAGAAAAATACATACACACATGGGAAAAGGAGAGCAAGACACATTGCTGATGTCATTACTATAAGTGGATTTTTACTTTGAATAACAGAAAATATGACGTTCATGTTTTATAGCATGTTATACAATAACAGTTTCTGTTTGGGTAAAGTATTTATGAATGTGGTAGTTAGTGATCCAAACAGGCTTTAAACGTAATTTTATACACTAAATTCTATGAAAAAAATGGTCCACAGGTAAAAAAAGAAAACAAGGAGACATGATAAAAAGAAAGGAGAGTTAGAAAAAACCAGGAAATGAAAGAGGAGAGAAAGTTTTAAGCCCATACCCAAAGAACAGGGGTTTATGAGCAGAAGACACTGTGCCTGAGAGAGCTGAGCTGTCGCAAGAATCACTGTAAACCTGGAAGTCTTATCTATCAGGCCGAGAAAACAGTAAGGATCTCAAGTTATTTCAAAAGCAGACACAATCTGAAAGGATCTCCTGTCCAGTTATGATAAGATAATTCCCAAAGAGAAAGAGTAAGTTCAATGTCCAGCAGAAAATCTACACTTGTGTTATTTCAATAATGACACGTCAGTTAGACTTTCATATAATCTCCTTCCTTTGTCATTTCACTGTAAGGTAAATGCTTATGAGCTTGGTATCCCTCCATTCCTTAATCTATACCTGTGATTTTTCAACCTTTTTCAACTCATGGCAAGCATAAACTAATTACTAATATTCTTCAGCACACCAAAATATATATTATATTTTTTGCTGATCTGACAAAAAATAGGTATCATTTTGATTCATTTATATTGGACAACTATTATTGTGTTGACTATTGTCATTTTTTATTTGACAGTTTAAGGGAAAAGAGGTCGGTGCCCCTGACTAAATAGTCAAGTATTGCAGGTTTAAAAAATTCTTGCAGCACACTGGTTAAAAATTGCTGATCTAGACTTAAAAAGAGCCAGAAGGATAAATGCTTAGTAATCAGTTCCATACTAAACTTGTTTCTGGAACCAGTGTGGATGAGCAAGTACATGTAGTTAATAATAATAAAAAAAATCTGAGTCCTTATGTTTCCATTCTTTAATGTAATTTTATTTTTGTCAAAGTTTTACATAGATATAACCAAATGGATCTGTAGGTTTCTAATAAAATAAGTCCCCTGCCTTATCTTATTCTCTTTCCTAATCCTTGTTTGCCATAGGGTAATACCTTTAAGCTTTAGCAATTTATTTTGGTATTTCCCTACATATTTTTACATACTGATATTTTTCAGATTTTGATATTGACTTTCTACTATGAATGATAAGGCTTAGCTCTCCTAAGTGCCATCACCTGCCTCTCTCTCTCTCTCTCTCTCTCTCTCTCTCTCTGTCTCTCTCTGCCTGTCGTCATTATCCCAATACAGTGATGCAAGGTTTGGGGTAGATCAATATTATCAACGTATTAATACTATTCAGAGTTGAACATATAAAGATAATCTATTCCTTCAAAAACTTTTTAGTTTCTCTAAACTTAATAGTTATTTCACATTTTAAATTTACTTGGCTTCTTATGTAATTCCACTAACTCATTTGTAAAAATCTATAGCTCATACTTTGTGAATCTCATCTTCTATATCAAATACACCAAATTAGTTGTCTTTTTCTTCTTCCTTTTTCTTTTTTTTCAGGGACGTTTCCTCCTGGACTTCTCTGTCCTTTTGCTTCAATCTGTGATGGCTATTCCTGAGGCCTGTCGCAGAGTTAGCATTCTCTCTTAGTTGTTCTCATCCTGGTCCCTATGACTTTTTTTTTGTTTACTCCCCAGTTTGCTTAGAACACATCCTCCAGCAGCTTCCTGAGAAAGGATATGTGAGATCATTATTTGAAGTATTGAATATCTATAATTTTGTTTACTTTACCTTCATACTTGATAGACATTTTAGCTATGTATAGGATATGAAATAGGAAATCATGTTTCCTCAGAATTCTGAGGACTTTTCTGAATTGTTGTCTTTAGAGCCATTTTTTTCCCTAGTTCTTTATCTCTCCCTCTCTCCCTCTCCTCCTATTCTGAGATTTCACATTGACGTGACTTAGTATAGATCTTTTTACATTCATTACCTTGGACAATTGGCAGGTCCTTCCAATCTAGAAACTCACGTCCTTTAGTTCTGAAAATTTTCCTTTCAATATTTCTTGAATTTTTCTACACTCTTTTCTGTTTCTGATAGTGATGTGTTTTTTGTCTTTAGAAATCTTAATTTTATCTTTCCAACTTTTTGTTTAAATTGTAATATGTTGTTCTTATTTCTAATTTCCAAGATCTATTTTTGGCTCTCTAAATGTTCCATTGGTCTAAACTGACCACACTTCTCTTTTTTATGGATATATTTTTTCTCATATATATATGTAAAGTCTTCTTTAGGATATCTGTGTTTTATCCTTTGTATTTGTTTGTACTCTTGTGTTAAATACTTTCATATAATGGTGATTCGTGGATGCCTATTAAACTGAAGAGGGAAGCACTAAAAAGTCCATTGGCAGCTATGTGTATGGGTGGCGCTTGTCACTTGATAGGTATCATTGCAGGGCAGTTTCACCAGAAATTCCATTGAGACATCACTACTATGTCATTTCTCTTAGCCTGAATTTTTCCAGATGAGATTCCACCAATCTCCCGTCTGAGGGATATAATTCTGGCCAATCAATTTCCAGAAAATGAGTAGGAAAAGAAGACTTGGAGATGGTGGGCTCAACATTCAGTATTTAGACTTTTCCTTGAACCTTCTATTCTCAGTATGGTCTCTCCAAGTCCAAAGTCCCTCTGGTCAAAGTCACCCAATGAATTGCTAATATTCTATCAGGATGGGGGAAGCGCAGTCACTCAACTGCGAACAACAGGACAGAGGGTCAGACATGTTTAACTTCTTACTCAGAATTTCATTCAATTCTTCTGTCCTCAGCCCCATTATTTTCAGGTGTATGTGGTGCGGTCTGTTCCTGCATTTTTCTGTAGTTCTGCATATGAATAAGCTTGCTTAGAAGCTTCCCCCACTGCCTGGTTAAGTTGAAGTCTTTATTTTTTATTTTGCCAAGTCAGTTAATCTTCCTCAACTGCTTTCCAAATTGTATTGCTGTCTTCTCCTCTGCTGTTTAATATGTCCATGTGTGTGCACAATTATATCCTTATATTGAAGTTGGAGAGGGAGCCATGATAAACATGTGTGTTGCTGCTGTATTATATTTAATTGAAAATCATCTACATATGAAGTAGAAATTTCATACATCTTCATTATTAAGCTGTGGAAATTTCTAGACTGATCTCATATTTAAGTTTTGTAAAGACGGAGAGATTTCATACAGATCACACTGGAAGTAGTGTCATCATCATCATCATAATTATGAACTGATTAGTTTACACCAGGAAGGTCAGTGTTTATCTTGTCTTGCTGACACTTGTATCAGATGTGATCAGCTTCTAAGACAAAACATTATGTTTCTAATTACACTACAAATGGCCTGAGATCTGAGAACCAACATGCTTCCCTTTAGCTCTGTACCTCATTCTCCTACAACAAAGTGTCCTCAGCCAGAATTTAGCTGGCAGATTGGAGGATGAATCATAAGATAGAATGGGATTCAACTTGGCTTTTTCTCTGGATGCACAGAGCCAAGAAGGAGCCAAAATGTGTTTGTTTCCACAAAACAAACAGCTTTTGCAAAGTGACACATAGGGGAGCAGCCACCAGGAGTAAGATAGTCTGATACTTTCTCTGCAACAGGGTCTGTTGACTCAATTGCTCTCCATATATGCTCTCTATACTGAGACCAAGAACATTCCTCATCAAGGCCTGGGAAACCCGACTGAGTCTCCATCTCCTGGTGCTCATGGGCCAGCATGCAGACAGGGCCTTTCAAAACCCCTTTGAGAAAATCCTACGATTTCATTCATCTCTAATCACAGAATCTGTTTGGGGGAAAGAAGTGTTCAGCTCTGCCTGTGGTTCTGAAAAAAATCCCTCAAAGATTGGTCTCCTGTTGTACAAAACAAGAATGTGCAGAATTGCACAGGATGGTTGACATCACACACTCACTCCCCTTTGCCCTGAGGCAGGCTTGCCCGTGACACCTTGGGTACAAGGGCATCCACCTCATTGTAGAGGCCTCCACGCAGCTAACTCAGTAGTCCTTGCCAGGCCCTAATTATGGTCAGAGACAGAAAATGTTTTCCTCATGATTAACAGAAATTTTTTCAAGGCAAATTATTTCTGTGATCATTATGGATAATAGGTGGTCCTTTCACTCTATGTCCTGCAATTAAAAACTTCTTCAAAGTTTCCCTTTTTCAGGTTAAGTAGTCTCAATGAAATGAAGCCCTGCTCTTCAACACAACTTTTTTCTCCCTCTCTAGACCACAAGCCTCAGGAAGGCTGGGTCAGCCATTGCTATAAGCCTTTGCCTAGTATAGTGTCTAGCTCACAGTAACTGCTCAATACATATTTTGCAAAATTAAATATTTCCAATTCTCTAATAATTGGTATTGTTCTTTTCTGAACTCATCATTGTTGTTTATCTTTTGCATAATCAAAGTTACTGACCGGTACAGTCATGATGGCTGTTAAAATAGAGAAACTCTTCCCAGTCTCCACAGTGTGCTCACCCCAGGTATCCTTATCACCCTGACTTGACATTCAGGACTCTCTGGACCTTCCAGAACTTCCCACAGTCCAGCAACTAAAGAGTTAACACCAGCTGTGGTATGGGGCTTCCAGGACCCTGATGATTCCATCAATGCTTAGCACCTTTCATTGATCTGGTTTTTGCAGTATTTTTAATAGATTCCTGGTTTCAATGATTTTGAAATCATTTGTGATTAAGAATAACACTTCACTTAGATAAATTTAAATAATAAACCACAGGTGTTACCAAAAGCTCCTACCTTTCATTCATTATACCAGAATCAATAACTGACTTTAGGACAAAGACTTAGAATATCAGGGAACCCAAAGAGAAAGAAGCCACAATTTGGGGGGCAAGGCAAAGGAAGGAGCCTTCAAGCTAGTTCAGTCTATTCTGCTAAGGATACCTTGAGAATATTGTCAAATTTTAAAATCTCCTTAAACTACCACATTGATAGAAATAAAATTTGACAACTTTTTCAAAACTTTGAGAAAATACCTGCTTGCTGAATTATTTACTAAGTTTTAAAGCCTGAGTTTAGTTTGGTGTTTTATTGTTGCCTTCTGTTTTATTTTATTTTTATTTTAAATTTATGTTATAGGTTAATATGAAAGACATTGGAAAAGGAGCTACAGTTGGAACAAGAAAGTATGTTCCTACCAGTTGCTTCCTTTTTTTCTTTCTTATGGAAGCACATAGAAATACAAGTACTTTGTCTGTTACAAAGAGAAATCTTTGTTTGGTTTTACAGCTGGCAAAGGAACTTTTCTGACATTGCTTAAGAGACAAATTTCTAGCAACAACACTGTACATGGCCTCAACTTCAAGTGCTAAGTCTTTTTTTGGCAAGATAGTGATAGAAGAAATGTGTGTATATTCCATTAACTGACTTTGCAAATTTAAATAAAGAATAAGAAACAATAACAGGCATCATCCAATTTCAGCACATATATATAATTCTTTTAATGCTGTGTGGTAATCTATTTTGTGTAATATAATTAATTTAACTAATTGATAAATATTTGGGTTGTTTCTAGTCTTTTGCTCTTGAGAGTCAATGGATGGCAAAGAATTTTTTCCATATGTACCTGCATATATTTTTATTGATGAATCAAAAGTTATGTGCATGTTTTTAAAGCAAAAAGCAAGTTGTAGAAAACTATACCATAAGTCTATTGGTGTTCTATTTTCAGATATATATATGTGTGTGTATATACTCATTTATGTATATGTTTATAAAGGAGTAATATATTTCTGGAGGTTGGCCAAGAAACTCCTAATGGTAGTCACATCTTAGAAATGAGGTTGGGAGCGCTCTTTTACTTTTATGTCTGTTAGGCATTTTTATCAAGAGTCTTATTACTTTTATTATAATTATTAAGAAAATTATGTCCAAATCAAACCAAGACAAAAACCTCAAATCAGTTGCATTATGGACCAATAAGCATTTTTGCTATGTCGTTAGTGCCTTTCAAAGTGAACTGTTTTTTAAAAAATATCCAGAAATCAAGAAAATGTCAGAGTTTCCATGAATTAGGACTTAAAATTATGCATGTAGATCTCCTCCCTCCAATTCCATCTGAAAGTTTAGGTTGGTAAAGGAAATGGAGCACAGAGATTAAACTTTTAGTAATCAGGGTCTGATCGTAGGTTTCTAAGTTTTGTAAAGAAGGTGGGGTATTTCATAACAATCACACTAGAAGCAGTGCCATCATCATCGTAACTCTGAACTGATTAATTCACAACAACAAGGTCAGTGTTTATCTTGTCTGGCTGACAACTGTATCAGCTGTGATCAGCTTCTCAGTCAGAACATTATGTACACATTCACAGGCCTTGTGAGGTCAAGTGAGTGTCCAAATCTTTCTTGGCCCCAGTTTCCTCACTGAAAAATGAGAAAAGGAAGTATAGTACCTTTTACCTCATGAAGTCACTGTGAGAGCCAATAAGATATTCTATACAGCACTTAGCATAGGGGCTGAGAGAAGCACTCAGTGAATATTAATTATGTTTATATTACTATCATTACTATTTTATAGAAGAAGCAGTAAATCTTTAAAAATAACAATTTATATGCCCTGGCTGGTGTGGCACAGTGGATTGAGTGCCAGCTTGAGACCCAGAAGGTCACTGGTTTGATTCCAAGTCAGGGCACATGCCTGGGTTGTTGGCCAGGTCCCCAGTAGGGGGCATACAAGAGGCAACCAATCGATGTACCTCTTACACATCAATGTTTCTCTCCCTCTCTTTCTCCTTCCCTTCCTCTCTTTCTAAAAATAAATAAATTTTATTTTATTTAAATTTTATTTATTAATAAATAAATTCATTTTATTTAATAAATGAAATTTACTTTATTTATTTAAAAAATAACAATTTGTAGTATTAGTTTGATTGCACTAAAGTGAGCACAATATACAAATAAAATTTTTTCAATGACAGAAGAACAAATATTAAGAGTTGTACAAATATTCAGACTTCCCTCTAAACTAGCTTGGCAACATTGCTTTCAATTATTCATCATAGCAAGTTACCATAGAAGCTGATTGCAGTGGGTCAAGGAACTACATTTCAGTGATCCGTGCTAAAGTCTCTCAAATTCAGCACTATTTATTTGCATTCAAAGAGGTAAAGATATCCATCTGTTTAATGTTTTGGCCACTCTAAAGAAAACATGAGAATGTTCCAAATGAGAGGCCTTTGTTGGCTCCTTCCACCTCACTTCATGCTGTCTGATTTGGTCGGTCCTAGGGCTGGCATTTTCGACACTACAGCTCCATGTTCTGGGCCATCCCCAGAAGAGACAGCAACACCAAATCCTCCCCAGGGCCCACCCACAACCCCCCTCCTGGTTGGACTCAGCCACACTGGGCCACCACTTCCTTCTGTCTCTGTCCCTCTCGTTTCCATCAGTTGCCTGGATTCACTATTTTCATACCATTTTGCTTTGGTTTCTGCTGCCATGTGCTGCTCTTCCATCCCTTTCCCAGGATTGGCATCTTAAATTGATTTGAGGTCGATATCTTGAAATAAAAAATATCAAAAGTGTACAGAAAGAGAAGGAAGGAAGGAAGGAAGGAAGGAAGGAAGGAAGGAAGGAAGGAAGGAAGGAAGGGAGGAAGGCACGTGCCGTCTTCATATCATTTAGACTTTCCAACAGACATCCCAACCTGCCTAAGGAAGGCAGACCGCAAACTCAGAATGAGTGACTCCAGCAGGTATGAATGTGCACAGATGCTTCCCTGACATTTCCCCTGTGCCCTTCTTCCATGTGATATCATCCACTTAATACTTAGTGATGTTTTTCCTTTGAATTGCAGAAGTAGCATGTTCTTGTTGCAAAATAAAAAATGCAGAAGTTTATCAAGTAGAAACCAAAGATTCTCCATCCTCAAAGTTTACCATTGTTAACATTCAATGTGCATCCTTACATTGTTTTTGTTTATCCATGTTTTTAGTGTAAATAGCTAGTTAGATAGTAATGAAAGAGAAGGGAGTCAGACATCTAATTGTCAGATTAACTAGGAAGCTAGAAATTCCAGACACCCAAAGGGATAGCCACATTCTCCATGAATAAACACTAATCCCCAGTAGGGAGAAAGGACTGGCTTTCCAACCAGCCCCATTCCCCCAGATTCCTCAGAGAAGGAAGAACCACTAAAAGGGAAATTCCTCTGCTGAAGCAGGCTCAGTAGAAGCCAAGATGGCACAGTAGGAGGTCCTTCTATGTGGGGCATGTGCAGTAGGAGCCAAAATGGCAACTACAAAAGGGAGGAATCTAGCCTGGGAAAATGTGGGAAAAGGATAAGATTGGATAAGAGCATGAAACCCTGGATGTTCCAGGAAAGGGCTTGGTTAGGGGGAGGCCCCAACATAAGCCCATGAAGAGCCAGGAAAGAGATTGGTAAGTTTGAACGAAAGCTTACCCTTCCCAAACCCAAGATAATATAATCAAAGCTCAATGAAGGCCCAAGGCCGGTTCATTCATACATGTTCTCTCTCTGTAGCAGCTGCCTGGGTCCAAGTGTGAGTCCAAGCATGGCTCCAAGCATGGCAGCACGGCACCGGCCAGAGCACAGCCAGGAACAGAAACTAAGCTAGCTGGAGAGTGGCAGATGCTTACTAAGCTGGACTACGTTAGCATTGGCATGGACTGCACTGAACTAAGGGAGCTTCTGATGACCTGCTGATGCCAAACTAATGGCACAGCATCTCTGGGCCATGGCCCTTCTTCTGGGCCTGGTAAGGGCAAGTGTGGGGCTGAGGGCCCAGAAGCTGGACTTTTTCCACTGAGAGATGGAACTGAATCACCTGGTCCTGGATATGACATCAGGCATCTGGGGATAGCCCATTGTTTTCGCTACAAAAAATCTTGCCGCAGTATGCCTCCTCCTATGTGTGTATCCCCAAAATGCTTTTCCTGTGATATCACTAAAGAATCATGTTTCCACCGGTAACACATTGACTTCACAAATATTTTCCAAATACCTGCCATGTGCTGGACTCTGGGCTAGAAGCTAGGGATACAGGAGTGGGAAAAGCAGATAAAACTTTTGTTCCCCTGGAATGTTCAGTGTACTGGGGAGAAGGGGGATACAGACAATAAAGGAGAGGAGGCAAATAAATAGAGGAGGCAATTCTTAATAGATGGGTGGAGGTGGAGAAGGCCTCCCGGAGGAGGTGTTATACAGTATAAGTTAGTATATGGCTATGGGTCTTGGCCAGTGAAGGACTCAGGAGGCACATTCTAAGAGAGGGAAGGGCAGAAGTGGGGAAAGTATATGGTGTTCGAGTGTTAGAAAAGCCATCAGGGTGCCTGGAAGCTCATTGAGCAAAGAACAGGGTGATGGAAGATGAGACTAGAGAGGGCGGCAGCACCAGGCCACTCAGTTTGGGGAGCTCCTTAAGAAGTATAGATATTGTTCCAGCGACAAAAGAAAACTGCGAAAGTAGGGAGCATGGTTATACATCTATTTTTAGGAGCTCATACTGGCTGCATCTGCTGAGAATGGACTTTAGGAAAATAAAAGTGGAATTAAGAAGCTTACTTAAGCCCTCACCAAGTGACTGAGCTGGTTGGAGAGATGTCCCATACACCAAAATGTTGTGGGTTTGATTCCTGGTCAGGGCACATACCTAGGTTGCAGGTTCAATCCCCAAGTCAGGGCACGTACGGGAAGCACACGATTGATGTTTCTCTCTCTCTCTTCCTCTCTCTCTAAACCAATAAACATATCCTTGGATGAGGATTTAAAAAAAATTAAAGATGCCTACTTAATAAATTGCCATTTCTAGGCAGAACAGGATGGTGCCCCTAGAGAAAAGGACAGGCCCCTGACCAGAGACTCTGTGACACTGAGAATGGGGGACCATGAAAGGGGTTGTAAACAAACTGTTAGAAGAAGTCATTTGAATTGTGGACTGGAGAGTCCTTTTCAATATTTGCAGGGAGTGTTTCTGCTTGGATAATATAACTTTTTTAAAGCATTTACCTTGTCTTGGCTATAAAATTGTACAATCATTTCTATAACCAAGTGCTTGCTTCTGTAGCTCCAGGGCACACATCTGTCACTAAGCAATAAGGTTTCAGTTAACACTCAAAGACCCCTAGGATGCCCACTTTCCAGAAGCTAATCCAGGGCAGCCCCATGAGCAGATCTGCAAGGGAGGACCCCAACATTCTCCCACTCACTCCAACCATGCAACGTTGGCCCAGTATCCTCATCACTTCACTTCACAAGGAACACCGCCCTTCCTACCAGAAGCACCCCCACTCTGCTTCCCTCCTACCCTGCTCTGACTGCTAGAATTATCTGGCATATTCTTTAAGCACCTGGCTGTAACTCACGAAAAGTTCCTAGCTGAAAGCCACCTGGCCTCTGTAGGGAAGCTATAATGCTTCAGCTTCAGATTTAGGTGAGAGTACACCCCAGTATTTGGAGATGGAGAGCAGCAGATGGATGGAGTCAAGATTCAAAGATTTTGGAGTTATGCCCCCCCTCCCATTTATATAAAACCATATTAATATACAGTCAGTTCTGCTATATCTTTTCTTTTCCAAATGCAAATTTATTCCAACGGAATTGAGATATTAGGGAACAATCTTAAATCAACACAGATTTCCTGTTATATGTGATTTCATCTGCAAAAACACAAGTTAAATGCAGCTGAGCTCAGCCTTGTAGGGAGCTACAAAACTCACCCACCCCAAACCGCAGCCAGCTGCCTCCTTGGACCAAGTCAGAGCCACACTGCCTATGCCCAGTGCTGCAACCCTCCTTCCCATCATCCCACCTCCTCACAGGAATGAAGCTCAGGGCTTCCCCAAGAGCAAGTGCCACACTTAGTGCACTCTATGTTCAAGATCTGGCACAAAAAAAAACTACCCGCCTTCTTTATCACGAAATTTTTTATTACAAAATCATAAGCATGTAATTCTGTCACTTAACAATACCACACTTAAGCCCACCATACGACATTTTAGGTGAAGTGGTCAAACTAAAACTATAAATTGTTACACCCATACTATTATCCTAACAACCACACTCCAGTAGGTGTTCCTTCTGCTGGACCCTGTATTTCTTGCCCATTTAAGCTGTGTAAAGCTCTGTCACCTGTTCTTGTTTTGAATGTATCACTGATGAATGTTTGAGTGTTTGTCCCAACCTCATTATTGCCGTGAGCCCTGTGGTTTCAGTGCTGTTGCGTGGCCCTGCAGCTTCCAGGAGGCATGAGGCATCAAATCGCTGAGCAGGGGTATATTCCTGTGGGTGGAGCTTTGGCCATTCCAAATGAAATTATACTATGAGAAAATATACTATGTTTGGCAACTTGCTTTTGACAGGATTGAGACTAACAGTATCCCCATATCTGACACCTTGCATACTGAATATTTTAAGCTGAAGGAATTTGAAGCAATGGCAGAAGCAGGAAGGTCAGTCTGCCTGGACCCTCTCCCCTGATGCAGATCACGAGACCCTCGTGAGAGGAGTGTTGTTCTCTTCAAGAGGAGGGGTGCTGGAATATGGAGGAACAGGCCCTGTCAGGTGTCCCCCGTCACTACACTTAGCTCACACCCTAGCGTTTTCATGGCTTTCCACTGTATCAAACCTAACATAAAAACAGTGATACCAAAGAGAACCTAACTGAGTAATGTCAGAGTGGAGAGCTGCAATAACCTTCACTGTATGTTCATACTGTATATTTAGATCCTACGGATTGGGTGCCCCTCGCCACGGCAGGTGATGTGTGCTGGTACTCGATAGAGATCAGGAGAGGGGAAAGGGGAAGGACCTGGTGTCTGGGGAATGTGTTTTCATAGAGAGCTCCAAATAGCAACATTTTCTCTTCACTCCTGGCCTTTCTTAGAGAGTAATTCTGGAAAAAATTCTATCCGAGGGTTACCTTTCATACAGGAAGCTACAATCGGTAACGATGATGATGATCCTTGTTGTTATTATTATGCCATTTATTTTGCTGTGATTATTTTATTGTACCATCCAGCACGATGTTGCACATTTTTTAGAGCTTATTCAGGCAATTATCTTAATAGCTTTGTGAGGTTGATATCATTGTTCCCAGTGTATAAATGAGGGAATGAAGATTCTGAGAGGTCCAGGGAATTCTCCAAGGAGTGGCAGATCCAACAAGAGTCAAAGCCACGTTTGTTAACATGTGTGCCTTGTCCCCTTTGCTGCCCTAATGTTCCAGTTGCATCCCAGTTCTGAGGGAGGTGTAGAAGACTGAAGGGCATGTCTGCAGCAGAGATCATCAAATGTTTTCCATAACAGCCACAGATTAAATATTTTAGAATCTGTGGGCTGGACAGTTGCAGCTGTTCAGTTCTGCACTGTAGCATGAAAAAAACTGAGACAATACAGAAATGAATGAGTGTGGCTGTTCCAATAAAGCTTTATTTATAAAAACAGATGGAGGACCGGGTTTGGCCCTTGGACCATGCTTAGTCCCCCGTGGTCTGCAGGAACAGTGGGTGGGAGAAGTGGTTGCAGGACTTGGAATAATATTGCAATAACAAATTAAAGGCCCTGTCGCTAACTTCAGATACTTTAAACTTTAGCAAGGAAAGTCAGGCAGACCCACGAGAGAGAGAGAGAGAGAGAGAGAGAGAGAGAACATAGAGAAATATAAAGTAAATATAATGCAAATTATGAAAGTAATTTCTAAGAGCAAAAAGGAGTGGGTAGTTAAATTAGCCAAAGTGTCTTAGACAAAGGGAGTACAAAGCTGGTTTGAGAGGCAAGGTAGGGAGTGACCAGGAACAGAGGAGAGAAGATTGCAGCTCAACCTAGATGTCTGAAATGCACATGACATAAAAGGAATGAGGACACTCAAGAAGCACCATACAACTATATATAAATAAGTAAAGGCACTGGTGTGCTTAATAAAAAAGCACATTATAAGTAAAACTTCATACCCCCCACGCAGGCAGTGCCTATTAAAATAAATGTCATCTGCCCAGACTAACAAACTGATAAGAATGAATTATTGATTACCTTATGAAAGTTTTTATTTGAAATGTTCTGTGGGTTAATGCAATAATCCAGTTCATTTCCCCAGTCTGTCCCCTGCTCTTCCATCTCAGCTCCAATTTCCACTCTGAATTGTAAAACAGGACATGGCTTTATCTCAAGCCCCTCTCATACTACATAACCCAGTGCTCTCTGGTGTCATCATAAGCCAGGGCCTGAAAGCCTGGAGAATCAGCTGGCAAAAAGGAGAGCAGGCTCAGTGCCATTTTCCTGCAAAGTAATTTTCAAATGAAAATTGGATGCAGTTGTATGATGAGGCTTAACTTGCCTCTGCTTGAAGCACCAGACTTAGCAGGCTCCAAATCCCTAGCTCTGCGCAATGCAAACACCTTTCGGATGCTCAGTGGACTTACAGTGATGAATTTCTGCTGTGGGAATATCAGGAAAGGGGTGGACGGCTATGGGGTCAGCAAATAATGCCCACTCTCAGCTCAAAAATGACTGGGTTGGGAGATCCAAACTAATATCTTAGTGAAGTTGGGCCAAATAGGTGATGAAAATAATTGTATAGGAAAGGGTACAGACTCTTCCCGCCCAAGAAAATATGATTGATTCAGCTATCAAGTCAATGAGGCAGAGATGGTGTGCCTCCCTGGGTTTACTCTATCTCCTCTTATGTTCAGACCCATCGTGGGTTCCCTCACCTTGGTCCTGAGCTATAACTGAGCTGTTTGCCTTCTGTTAGCATCTTGCTCTCAAATCCCATTGTCTTTCTCAATCAGATTTAACCTTAGAATCTTCACTTAGTCTCTTTAGGGCTCCATATATAATTGTATCACAAGTGAGCTTCCAGACTATTGTCCCAGAATCTCAATAAGCATTTCTCTCTGTCTAGGAGCCACAATGACAGCTTTCACTTTGCTCAACTCTTTGGCTATGATACTGAACCCAGAGCAGCTCTGCCCGTTACTGCAGCTGCTAGCCCTGTGGGGTTTCTGAGCACTGGAAACACGCCAGTCTGAACTGAGGTGTGCTAACAGTGTAAAAACACACACCAGATTTCAAAGACACAGTACGAATATAGAATTAAAAGAAGGTACCTAGCTCATTCATAGTTTTATAATGATCACATGCTGAAAAGATAGTATTTAGGATACACAGGTTTAAATAAAATATTTCTATGGAGTTGCTTGTTTCCTTTAATTCTATGAATGTGACTCCTAGGAAATTTCCAGTTACATGTGTGACTCGTATTACACTGCTGAGGACTAAGAGTGATAGAAAAGCAGAGAGCTGACTAAGGAAGCAAGCTCTGGCTTATTTGCAGTGCAACAAGAACATGCTCTGAGGAAGATATTCAGATATTCTTCACTTAAGGCAAAGAGAATTCATAACTTATTTTCTAAATTGCCTTCTTTTCTGTCCTTGGTAAAAATGAAATTATTTTTTGAATTAGTTGTATAACACTTGTTGTCATCTACTTATGAAGTGGTTTTGCCATTCCTGTCTGTAAGAGAGATTTTCTCCTTCTTAGATCTGGCAGCCCCCGCCCCCCAAGGGTAAGAGCTGTGAAGGCAGGGCCTTTGGGAGCTTCAGCCCTGAATTCACAGCTCTCGAAACAGTGCCTGTCCCTTTGGACTTTTGAATAAATACTCATTAAATGTTACTTATTAAGTGTTAACTGAATTGAAGTTTGCTATTATAGGGTGTCAGTGGATTCATTGGTTATAGCATCAGAACGAGACCACACATAATTTCTCCAGTTAAAAAAATAGAAAATAAAATGTGATCTCAGGTGAACTTAAAAAAAATAAGCATTTTTAATTGAAGTATAATTGACATACAATATATTAGTTTCATGTGTACAATGGAGTGATTTAACATTTGTGTTCATTGAAAAATGATCCCCACAATAAGCCCATTTACCATCTGCCACCCTGTAAAGCTAATATAATGTCGGTGACTGTATTCTCATGCTGTATACTACATCCCCATGATGAGATGAGGTAGGAGGAGAAGGGAGGGGTCTTTCCAGAGAAGACAGGCTGCCCCATGGACCACTGTTCCTTCTTAAGGAATTGCTGCAGCCCTTAGCTATAAAAAGTTCAATAAAAGATTAGGAATAGGTATTCGAATTCAATTCCTTAAGTACTATGTAGGATCTTTCTCACTACTCTTAACTCATTCCCAGGCAGGGTCATCTTCGTGGGCACATAGCTTGGACCTTTGAACAGAGAATCATGTTCACCAGGGCCTTGTGCTTCGGTTAATGATCTGCTATCACTGTCTTGAAATTCTTAATAATGTTGTCTTTGAACTTGTGTTTGGTAAATGAGGTCTGATGGGACAGTGGGACACGCACATGAACAGAAAAGACTCGTTCTATAAGGCCATTCATAGTCACCCATTGACATGCAGCTTTCATCATGCCCCATGAGCACAGAATTCCAGTCGACCCATAATTTGTGGGAGTTCAATGAGATGCTAAGTGAGTGCAAGGTAAATGCATTATGTCTGTGATTGAGAAAGCAGGGATGCTGATGTCCCAAGAGGCCATTCTTTCTGCTTGAAAAAGAACTTACTTCTTATGCAGAATGAAAGCAGTGTTATTCTAAGAAATAGGAACAGCCAAGGAACCCTTTCTTTCTCATGCTAGTTTCTTGTATTAGTAACCACTTACACTAAAAGTGATGAGCTAGAAGAAAGGGAAAGATAGGGCACCCCAGAGTCCTTTTCCCTTTCATCCTTCCTTACTCATCTCTACACTAAAGGTAGACAGAGTGTTGGTAGAATGTGCACATATCAAGAAGTGAAATAAAAACAGTTGAGTTAGTAAGACTCCCCTCCAGGAGCACATGTGTAGTTTAACAAACTGGGTTATTCCTCATTGCATTGTGAAATTCCCATTACCCACAAGAATCATGAGCAGTCAGTAAGAGGCGCCTGGAACCTATTGTAGGATTTGGGCTTTGGCTGGTTGATGTTGGGGAGGGCCTAAGGAAGCAGATGGTCTAGAATGGGTGTGGTCAGAAAACGGGCGTCTCAATAAATCTCAATAAATCTTATGTGTAGGAAGGGCAGCATAGAGTGAGGCTACAGCTGTGACTGGTGAAGACACATTCATTCATTCATTCATTCATTCACTCATTCAGCAAGAGAGGGCAGTGTTGGGCATTTTGAGGGTTGCACAATGACCTGGTGGAAGGGGACATTCTGTGAGATGAAGTCCACCAGGAGAGCGCATGGCTTACCTGGAAGTGTTGGGTCCCTGTGCAATAACACTTAGCCCAGGCTGCAAATGTCAAATTCTGTTCCCAGACATGAAAGACTGCTTTTTCTTTTTCTCACACTGTTCTGTAAAAAAAAAAACAAAAACAAAAACAAGACCCATATGAAGGTATTAGCTCTGCAATTCGAATCATGTAGTCTTACTAATTCTGCAAGCACATGAAATCCACTGATATTTGCATTTAAAACTGTCATCAAATAACATAAAGTGATCACTGAAATTCAAGCTAATAATTTAAATTTTTCATTACTTAGATTAGCATTAAATGGCAAATTAAAAAAATAGCATGAGAAATTGAGAGAGACTAGGGAGGGAAAAAGTCTTTACATTTTATTGCTTTTAATGACACTTTTTTCTGATTTTTGAACAAGAGGCCCTGCGTTTTCATTCTGCCTTGGGTCCCACACATCACGTAGCTGGTTCTGTTCCCAGGTTTTTTTTTAATCTCTTTTAACCCTTGACAGTGCCCTAAAGAAATTCTGAAATCAGATTTTCTTTTGTCCTTCAGATATCGCTAGTTGCCACCTGTTCCCCAAGTCAGAAAATGTCGTAGGAGTTCAAACTCTGAGGAGTCCCTCGGTAGGTGTGTGCCTTGGTTGGTTGGGGAAGAGTCCGAAGGCTGCCTCCTCTCTTCCCAGATCCCAGTGCTAAGTCATTTTCATGGGGTGGGAGTGGGAACAGGAAGGCTCAGAAAGGCATGTCCCCTCCGAGTGTTTCATCTTTGTGCCTGGCTCCGTGCTGTGAAGGAAGCCCTATTACAGCTGTGTTTTTCTGTGTGGGGTTTCTTCCTTTCTTTTTTTTTTCTTCCATGCCAGAGATACCCACGTTTTTGCTCACTCTTTGGATCAATATCTTATTTATAAACAATTTTCCAGTTCTTATCTCCAGTTGCCCCAAGGACTCCGAGCCGCAATCTCTGATTACATTTGTCTTTGATACAAATTCAGAGTGAATCTGTTTCTTAGAAAGCCTTTTTTGTATCCCTTACACAGATTATAGCTTTACAAAATAATTTACAGAAAGTTATTTGAACAGAGATTTAAAGTGACTTCATGCCACATCAGATAAGAACAAACAGATAAACTGCATTTGAAAATTCCAGAGCTTTGGGCACACCCTCTCTCTCTCTTTCTTAACCGAAAGATCTGTGGCTCTTACATCTAGGTATTTGAAGGCCTTTACCCCAGATGTAAAACGTCCATAGAAGCCTGGATAAGACCTTGCCCAAAGTTGTGCTCTTTCACTGCAAACTGCTCTGACCCATCCCTATGGGTCGGTATCATCAGCATGGGAAACACCATGCTCTTAACACAAAGTCAGAAACCTGACTTTGATGAAGTAGACAAAAGAAGAAATAGTGGTATCCATCACCTACCTCTAACTTCTCTCCCATTCCTAAAACGAGAGTCTCTCACCTTCTGGACACCTTCTCCAGGTGGACATGCCTGAGAGCAGAGGTGCTTTAAGAGACAGCTTTATCGCTACTCATCAAAATGGGGAGCCATGGCTGTGTTGGATCTCAGTCATCATGTGAGTACCCGCTGTAGTCCCCTCCATTACCACAAATACATTCTCAGATACAATATTCCATGCCTCCCCTACTCCTCAGCACTTTCCTAGTTATCAGTCTTTAGAAGGCTTTCTTAACAGCATTAAGGGCCTTTGCTTTTATTACCTAAGTGAGATAGACTTCTTGAGAAAGGTATAAAAAGGAAGAAAAATCTAAGTTGGAAATATATAAGCTCTAGCAGAGTGTGGCAGTCATTGACCGCTATGTTGATCAAGTTATGTCTGGGATTTTATTTGGATCCACCTGCCCTTTTCTACTCTATAAGAAGGAGAAGTAAGTCACCTCCTATCTAATTCCTTCAGCTAGGATACCTCCACACTTGCAAAATGTGCAGGAAAATAAAAGATAATCCTCTTGTAAGAGGTGCTCCTTTTAATAGAATACATAACAAAAATTGAAGCCTTAGATTTCAGTACTAGGTCTGTAGCAGGCGAGTTGTACAATCTGGGACAAGTGCCTCTTAGCCCCTCCGAGCTTCAGTTTACAATGTGTAAGTTGAGAAAGTCTAAGAATTCCCTAAGGCAGTTATCCAAAATTGGTTTTCAAATAAGTAGTTATTTTAGCCCCTGTACCCACCTACACACATTTATTTGCCAATGACTTCTTCTTGGATTTATGGGCAAGCACTGTACATTTTGAAATCTCAGTTTCCACACCAGGCACTATGCTGAAATAAACTTTGGGTATCTGTAGAGGATACCCAGTCACTGCCTTCAAGGAGTTTGAGTCTGAAAAGGCAAAATATTTCCGAAGCAATGTCTAAGATTTGCTTCAGCTCTAACCTTTTATGATTCTAGGCATGGAAGCATTTCAGGGTCTAGCATCTTCCACAACTAAGGCTGGTAATAAAGGAAATCATTGCATTCAGGGATTCGCTTCAAAATGCCGCCCACCGCAGTAAGAATCTCCTCTGCTATCCCAGTGGAAGACCTTGAAGCACATGGTAGATAACAGGATCTCTTGAACATCCGTTTCAGGAGGGAAACATAGAAGCAAGCTCAGGTGCCAGCTTCACATGGCCTCTACTTCAAACAGTTGTTTCAATTTGGGTTCCTTTCTGAAAACAGGATGCAGAATGGAAGAGTTGTATCAGGATCTTTAGTTGTCCATCAGAATGTTAGTGTTTGGTTTCAGTGTGTGGAAATGAAGCCCACAGAGGATGGGGCATGGCAGTGACTGTGCAGCTGTGCTGAGGAATTGTTCTGGAGAATTGCATTCCTTCACGCTCTCACTTCTTTTTGTCAACACAATGTGCATGTGACACAATGTGCATGTGCCTGTGAAGGGAAGCCAGGGCCAAGAGAACTAACACAAACAAGCTCAGACCTGCCCTGATGACTGTATCAGCCTGGCTCTAACTCAGAGCAGCATTACGTCACATACAAAACAAAGGGCAGTAAACAGGCCTCCTTACCTTCTCCATGTTGCACCCCATGACAGACAATAAAGAGATGTCTCCTCCTCCCACACTCCCTCAAATACTCACACACACTCATGCACATACTTATATGCACACACCCACACACAGACACACACACTCATATGCACACTCACATGTGCACACACATGCATGCAAACACATACACACACATAGACACACCCTGCCTGTCAGTTACGAAGCAAAACTGACTCCTTGCAGAAAACCCTGAGAGAGCGTGCTCACTCAGCTCCTTTTCCTTGGCATAACTACTGCTGGATGGAGAAGCATTCCTGCCCGGGGGGTAGGACCTCAGGTTCTGCAGTCAGGCAGGGCTCAGTGCAGCCCATCCCCAACAGCCACTCTTAAGGCAATTCACGTCACACCTCTGAACCTGATGTCCCCATCTAAACAATGAACCCAGTGAGTACTGGCTCCAAGATGAGTGAGATGGGGTGCTCACAGAGTAAGCACAGAGTGGAGCTCACTATCAGCTGTCAGCTCTCCCACTGCTCTACTCAGGTGGTCCCACATGGGATGGAGGCTTCTGGAAGGCACTGTCCCTCGTGGTTATCTATTCCACAATCCATAAAGGCACGCGTTCTCTGAAATTGGTCTGGGCCCTACAATATCTTTATTGTATTATTTTTAATAATTAAAAGATGTTTTATAGTAGAAACTTCAAACACGTAGTAGTGTGAAGAAATAGCAAATAATCACCCCCCAGTACCCCATTCCTTCTTTGGCAAGTATTCTTTAAGACTTTCCAATACGCATGTGCCCATGTGCACACACATAAACTTACAGACACACATTCACATGAGTGCACAGGCTCACACACAGACACACACAAAAACAACACGTCATATTAAACAAAGCTTGTACATGAATTGTAATGGCTCCCGTAATTGCTTCTTCTCCCAAACAGGAGAGAGTGGTAAAGGATTCAAAGGTGATCGTCACATGACAGCATGCTGCTGGTGCTGCCATTGTTGGTGTCCCCTCTCAAGGTCCTAGAAGATGTTCTTAGGAACGAATACTAGTATAACATCTCCCCACAATTATTCTCACTTCCATTAGTGAGAATAATGTTTTGTAATAAAATATCCAGGAAGATCAACATATTCATTGCTGATTGAAATGCGAGTAGTTCTGAGGCAAGAGTGGAGAAGACAACGAAGAAAGGGCTTGTGTCTCAGCTGATCAGATCTGTCATCATCCAGGAAGAAAAGGTCTAAATGCTTGGTCTGTGTTGACTCATTTCTTGAGTCGTAGTGACACTTGCCACACACTCAACCAAGAACCTTTTTCTGGGCCCTGGTCCTCAAGGAGAAATCCAGAAGGCATGGACACTGACAGCCTGAATCCTGCTGGGTGCCAGCCGAGCCCATGAACTCAGGTCAGCAAGCTTTTCTCTGAGTAGGGCTTACAGAAAAAAAAAAAAAAACCCTCTTTCTATTCCTTTGAATAGGAGACTTTGGCATCATCAAAATGAATGAATACTAAACTGAAGAGGGAAAATATCCCTATTAAAGGTCATTAAATACAAATTGTTCTACTTATTGCTAGTGAAAGGTTTCAATTAACACCTAAATTTGCCATTAGTTTAGCTGGAGCCCCTCCTTGAATAAAGATTTCTCATTGTTTGATTCTTTGTTCAAACACAATACAAATCAGAAGCTATTTATTAGCATAGTCTCATCTAATATGGTGACTACACATTTTTGCTAGTGGGAATGAATTGGATTTGTCAGAGCTGGTCAATTGCAGGCATAAAACACTGAGACCAGAGCTTTCCTTAGCATTCCTGACTTCACATCTATTCATGGGCTCCAACATCAGATCTTATTTACTAGGAAAACCAAGAGGACACTGTCCCCAGTGGATTAAACAAGAATAAATGTCAGAGTGTCCCAGGATTTCTCTGATCTACCAGACACCCTTTGTGATCCCTGGGGGTGAGAGAAGGGGGAAGGGGGTAGGGGGTGACATCAGGGTGGAGCACAGGATTTTTTGCTGGCTTGTTTTTATATATCAGAAACTAATTTCTGTTCAGAGCAAGGTTCTGATTTTGAAGGAGCTGTCTGCTGCATGTCTCCACAAAAATAATCTTAATAAAATCCACTGCTGCCCTGTTAGTTCAAAGAGGACAGGGACTGCATTGTCCTTCTCACCTCTCTTCTCTTATCCCCAGTGCCCACCCAGGACATGCACGGCACTTGTGGAATGAATGAACGCAGGAACTGGTGATAGTTTCTGGGGTGTGGTAGTGGACAGTGGAGGTAGATGGTGGTAGGATGACTGGAACATGATTGATTCTTCCAAATAAGACGTTTTTAAATTATCTGCCTATCTTGATTTTGGTCTCATTGCTCCTAGTTCATTCTTTTCTTACTTCAAGTGGTGGCTAAATCCTTGGAAACCATTTTTTCCACCCTGTTATTTTACGTATTTGAAGTCTGATACCTAAAGAAGTAAAGTTACTTGTTCAGGAAAACACATAGTCTGTTTTCTTGGTATTTTATAACATTAGAAATCTTTATCAATTGGTTTTTATGGAACCATAGAGTCCTGCCATATACTCTAGCTTGTGTTTAATAACCAGAACATCTGAGTTATCAGAAAACAGTACTCCCTGTGCTGGCTAATCAACAATTTACATACTGTAGTTTCATCAAATCTTAGATACCAGCTGATTGTTAGACACACAATTACTTTACGCACTACTACATAAAAACATACCGCAAACAGTTTCTTTCTACTTAGAAGTTTCATAGTACACTTACTGAAAGAGCTTTTCTGGATTTATTATGCATTTAAAATGTATTGGTTTGTTCATACCTTAAAAGGAAATATAAGCAAAGAATATTGGTTATGGTATTTCTAAAACTTCTCCACAGTCAGGAAATGATGCCTTTATGTGACTTTTTAACTCTGTTGCTGCTAGGCAGCATTTTCCATGATGCTGTCATTTGTGCCATGAAAAATATCAATGACAAAGCTTGTCTTTAAACCAAAGAGCTTCTCCACTATTGTCTCAGATTTTTGTTCAAACCGCTGTTCACCTTTCTATGAATTTTGACAGTTCTTTCTTGCTTGGCTGGTGGGCTAAAAAAGAAACCCTTTGCACTGTCTCGGGAGGGAACTGTGCTCTCTGGACATAGATGGGTGTCTCCCTTTAGATCCCAGAGAGCACTTGCTTGTGGTTCTGCAAGTTCATAAGGGATTGCAGTCATTTTTTTAAGAATAGATCATTGTTTTGCTAATGCTGGACATGTAGCCCACTTCTCTGCTTTACTGTCTTTCTTTGTACTCAGTAAGTTTGTGTTTTAATGCCAAGTCATGGAATATTCTTAGAGACTGTTTAAGCATCCAGCAAAACCTTAAATACATATGGTTACAGCAATTCACATAACACAATTGAAGTAGCTGATACACCAAGTGTCACTGATGCCAAGAGACAGCCTATCCAGACCACTGGCAGTAGGCTGAGGATGGGAAGTAGGAGGGGCCACCAGGGGAGACAGAGCTAGGCCATGGGAATGAAACCTGGGAGCCACTTGTGCACTGAGTCATGTTCCTCAGGGACATAGGTCAGAAGTTGGAGTAATGCCTTGGTGGCCCCTCTGGGCTGTGGCAAGGACATTGAGTTTTGCAGCGTACCACCAGGTCCTGCAAGTGTGAGGCATTTCTTGGGTAACGGAGCATGTACCTTATAGTCGCTCTCTCTGTCCCCGGTGAGGAGGTCCTGCTCCTGGCTGTCGATGCCCCACCCCTCAGCACTGCCTGAGAGGCCATGAGCAGTTTCCGGGGTCCCTTTACTCAGGATTTTGGTTTGGCCACTCTCTGTTGGTGGGTCTTGAGTGTGGGCAACTCAGTGCATGTAGGGACTAGGGTGTAGGGGGTTGGAGCTCACAAAGTTCCAGGGCAGTTCCACCTGCCCCCAGCCAACATGGTGGCAGGGGAGGCTCTTACACTGAACACACAAGGCTAGCAAGATAATTGGATAGAGGAAAAAGCCCTCTAACCCCCTTCTGGTACCAGATTGAGGGTGAGAGCAGGGGAACGCAGGCATGTGGGCCATAGAGGTCAGAATGGTGGCAGGGGGAGGTTCTAGGACAAGGAGATCTCTCAGTCTAGCCTGGGGAGAGAAGGAATTGGTTGGGAGGTGGACCTATCCAAAGCATGAGAAAGTACCTGGCCCATCCCACACCCAAAGCTAATGTGGTCCCAGGGGAACAAAGAAACTCACTCTTGTTCATAGCTCGCTATTCCAGACTTGCACTCTAATAGCGCACTGGCCTGTCCTCTCCATGGGCCACGTCGCCTCCAGGAGGGATTCTTTCTCTCTCACCCATCAAGTAAGTGCACTGGCTGGTGCATTCGTACAAACTTGCAGCCCTAGAAGACACAGGGGAATGGCAGTGCAGGCAGCCACATGTGGGTTCTGGGAGACAGCAAGATGCCAGATAGCAGCAGGGAACAAGCTAAGCTACCTGGATGACCACTTAGCAGCCCTCTCAGGCTCCGAAAGATGGTACTTTAAAATGGAGCAAGAACTCTGGTCACTGCCTTTTGATTTGGTCTTTCTGAGAATGGCTAGATTTTGTCTGGATTTTGTGGAGAAGATAAGCTTTGAGACAGGGAGTCCCCCGTTCTCGCATTTGGAGATCATTAAACATCCAAATAAAAACATCTTTCCTGTCTCACTAGCCTCTGCCATAGAGTTTGTCTTCTGTGACAGTGGGGATCCGAACCTCCATTTTTGTTTGGTAACATTATGACCGAGTCTGCACATGTCAAAGCGATGAGAGCTTCATCAGGACTGCTGCTTGTTCCAAAAATGGAGCTGAACAATCTCACTGATTGTAAGATGTGTCCTGATTTCTGCTGTGCCCAAATGTGGAGGAAAATGTGCACCTCAGATACTGAAGAACGCAGAACTAGTATCAGCCTGTGTCGGGGTATTTCCTGGGGAAGTCTGTTGTTCCAGCTCATTAAAATGGGATTTGAAATTCTACTTGAAATTACAAAAGTGCCTAAAACACCTGCCAAAGAAGAGGTAATCAAGGCAGTTTTTAAAGAGATGTTTGCAAGTCAGTTTTAGTAGCATTTCTCAACATTTGCTGCACATTAGACTGAAGAGACAAATTGAAAAAGAAAAGAACAACCAATGCTACCCCAAACAAATTAAATCAGAATCTCGAGAGGTGGAGCCCAGGCATCAGGTAATTTTGAAAAGACATTTAGGAGGTGCTAGTGTGCAGGGTACTTAGGGAACCACTGGTAGGAAGATATGAAATATACTGGGTTTCCAGAAAGCCACTTTCCCAGTGCATCCTGTGTAGTTAAGAGTAATACAGCACATTAGAAACATCTGGAAGCAGCAGTAGGCGGACCTAAGGTTTATTTCAATTGGGCATACATAGTGTGGGCACCTTTTTTCGCTCCCCCTCTTTCTTTTTTTTTTTTCCCATCTACTCTTAATATCAGCTTGGCAATCTTGCTGCAAGGATCTGTTTTAGTGCAGCTACACATGGAGCTTTTAAACCTTTCAAACTGTGTTAGTCAAAACCATGAACATCCTATCACTCATAGGCCACAGACTTTCCAGGATTCTTTGAACCCAAGTCCTGACTGCAGTCATTTTAGCATCTCCCCCAACCCCTCCTTGTCTGTCCTCTCCCTTGGTTGGGCTAGTTAGTTTTGCCGCTGACTTCTCCCTGCCCAGCTTCCCTCAGCTGACTATATGGAGTGCTAGGGACAGCACCAGCAGCTCCTGGGTTTCTGCAGGATTCCAGCTTCTCATTTAGTGAATCTCTTGTTAGCTGCAGACAACATATAGCAGAGATCAAAAGGGAGGGTACCTGTGTTCATCAAGGACGGTTCAGAGAAACCCTTTTCACAGTTTTTTTCAGTGACTTCCTGGGGTACATTAACTCACATTGTGTAAATATTGGCATTTTTCTATCAAAAGCTTTTGGTTTTCCATTATAAAAAGAAAGATCTGTGTTTTATAAAGATCCCACACCCTCCTTATCCTCACCCTTTCTTCACACTACGCTTTTGTCTCTGATTTTTTTGTTGTTTTTGAGTTGACAGACTCTGCATAATTAGGAGAGAGAGCAATCAGATTGGAAGATTTCAGCTAGAAGGGAGGAGCTCAAACCTAGATATTGGAGGAATTGTTTAAATTTATTCTCCAAAGGTCATCAGTATATTTTCAAATAAAATAAATTATAGTGTGCTCTGTTTTTAAAACTTCCATTGAGATTTTTATGCAGAAGGTGATTTTGGTGTCTGCATATTTTATTCAGATTTCGATGGTATAATGTAAATAATGATTTATTTAAGAGAATTAAATAATCACATCGCTTGAAGGGAATCCATTTCTGCATCTCTTCATGAGATCCTTGGTCAGTGGCAAGTTTTCTTTCAGTGGACTTAGCTTATGTTTTCTTTCATGTAACTTTCTTTTCATAAGACAAATCAGTTAGACATTGTAGTACCTATCACAAACAGAAGAAAGAAAAATTTATTACCTGGAAACTCTTCTCTTTAGCCTTCTTCACACTTGAAGAATACCAACTCTTGGCTTCCAGTAGAGACTATAGTTCACGTGAGTGAAATTGTTGACAGCAAATGGCACCAGATATTAGACCTCGGTCCTTGAGTTTGGCTAAGAAAGAATTCAAAGTAAAGACTCAAATACAAGCAAAAGTTTGTTTAGAAAGTTACAGTGGTAGAAGTGAGCTGTAGGAGAAGGGAGCTGGGTGGGTTGCATGGACTCAGGACACAGGTTACAGAGGCAAAAGAAGGGCATTTGGAGCCTATGAGAAAGAAAGGCAAAGAAAACACACCTGGGGGAAAATGAGGGAGAAAGGCGAGGGTGTTCGAGAGAGAGAGAACACACACTCTGGGTCTTTTGTGGGTTTTTCTCTGCTTTCCAAAGGCAGGGTTTTTAGGAGAGGTCTCAGAGGAGGATATCAATAGACTCTTCATCAATTTTTTCAAGTGCGTTCTTTCAGGGTTGTGGTCTCTATGTGATTGGTCAGCACTAGGGTAGGGAGTCATTAGTCATTGCAGCTGGTCCTGATGTCAGCCATGGCGTGGCTCCATCTGGTTTTGCTGCTTTTCTGGGTCAGGAGCTGAAATACAACCCAGGCCTAGATGTTATCTTTCGTTTGATGGAAACCGTGTCTCTGTGGTCTATAGACCCGAGGTTTTGTCTCTAAGATTATGTGATATGAACGAGAACCTCATTGTCCTGAGGGCTTCATGCTTAATGGAGTGGTTGTGCAAGCCCTTGTGTGGGAGTCATATGAGGCTATTCTCTGGCCCACTTGTTCCTTCTATGAGAAGGTGCACATGACTAGCAACGTGCCAGGGGAGGAAAAGTGAGGGGAGAGTCCAAATCTCATGACCAGTGATATGAAAGGCCAGGGGGTCTAAACCACATGACCAGCAATATGCTAGGGGAGGAAATGTCACCGTTGGGGGGAGGTCCCACCCTATAATACTTGTTTTCTCAGTTTTGCCCGTTGCTAGGCATCCAGGGCTTTCCACCCTGGTGACCTGCTATATCTGGCCTGTCGTTCCTACTCTGCTCATGGCTGCCTAGCTGCCTACTGTATCAAAACATAGTGCTACACAGTTTGCAATGAGTTCTTAGCCATCTATACAGTTACACATAATTTCTCTAAGTTTTAAAAGTCATGTTAGAATATGTATGTTGCTGCCAATTACTGTATGAAATCAAGTCCATTTTTTATGTCTTTAGGCCTCAGTTTCCTCATTTATAATAGAAGGCATTTCTAATAGGGTTTTGTAAAGATTAAAATGAATATAAAGTATGGAACTAACTGGCATTCAGTTAAGCACACAAAAAACTGTAGCTGTTGTTATTGTTACTTTGTTATTGTAAACCAATTGTAAACTATCACCAGCCATTTTTCTCCTGTCATTCCATATGTAAGAAGAAAGTACAAACAGATTTTCTCCTAACCTAAAATTTATCTTCTCAACCTTTGTCAGGGATCCTGCACAAACCTCACAGAGTACAGTTAACCTGTTTTGAATCTGGATCTTTCTCTGCCTACAAACTGTCTGATTTGCCACAATTCACCAAAGGATTCTGAAGGCTTTTGTGGTTTCCCTTCTGTGGGCTCACTAGAGTCCTCCCCCAAATGTTAATCTTCAGAATTCCCTAATAGTAATTCCACTTTGCATTCACATAGCAATTTGTGGTTTGCAAGCATTATTATTATTTCACATGTCAACTTCATAACATTCTAACAATTTACCATTAATACTAGTTGTCATAGAAGAAAGTTAAGAAACCAAGAGTTTAGGTGACCTGGCCATTGTCCCTCAGTGAGTGAGAACTTTAGGAATAGAACTGATGATATCTCTGACACATACTGTGACTTCCATCATTGAGTTCAAAACTGCCTTATTAATATCAAGGAGGCAGGCTCACAGCTAAGAATCCCTAGATTTTTTTAAAAATACTTGAAGTTATTGAGTGTTGCTGCTGGCACACAGTCACCTTGTAATATCCTTTGGCTGCCTGGCACAGCCCAAAAATAAATCCACAGAGCATTCGATGCCTGATTGGGCATTTTGTTGAAACCTGTTCTCAGTTACAACTGTAGATACTCATCTGCCAGTGAATGCCAAAACGGATTTGCTTCTTTGTTTTGCCTCTTCTTTTCCAATTTGGAGCTTCTTTGAAACTTACAAAAAAACCACAGGTAATAAAAAGCAAGAGGGGAAAGTATGGAATGTGTGGATTGTGAAGTGGAGTTAATAAGAGACCTGGTTAATTCACTCAGAGAATAATAACTTCCTCATAACCAACATCTTGTATTTGATGTCGAGCCAGCTCTGCGGTCTCCTGAGCAGTTAACGGTGTGTCAGCCATCGGGGTGGAGCACCCCTTCTCTGAAGAAAATAAATGTGGTTTCCAGTGGCCTAATGAGTCCACAGCATGATGACATCTGGGCTCCCATTTAAAACTCAAGGGTATACCACCTTTTTCCATCTGAGCTGTTAGCTTTTAAAAATACTTAAAAACCAATCAGTAACTAAATTGCATCTGAAGAGCTATTTCAATTATAGAATGGAGGCAGTTCCTCAGCAACCGAAGTATTTAAGAGCTGCAAAAATTAATGTGCATTTTAATGCTGATTTTCAGAGTATAATACACTTTGCAATTCATTTAAATGTATTCTGTGTGTTTTATTCTAGCTTAAGGCACAGCAGCAGTCCTTGACTCATCATAAAACTACATTTTTAAAGTTTTTTTAGATAGAAAAGTATTTAAAACCAAAGGAGATAAACTGAGTGAAAACATAATTGGTTGGAATCCGAATATAGATGAGTTCTCTTCCTTGAATAACATCACTTAAAAACACTGCTGTGGAATGATTCTCACTCCTTAAAGAGACAACCTGTCGTTTGGATTCTATCAAATAAAAATCTCATCTAAAATTGCCTTCTCCCTTGTGGCCAGATGTGGGGACAGCCTTTGTACTCTCTCTCTAGGAAACTACTGACTTGGCAGATTAATCCAGTAGCATTAGTGCCTCTGTGGATGGTGTGTTTTAAAACTGAGTTAATCAAACATAAACGTTTTGCCCCCGAGCACTGGCAAGAAGTACATATGTCGACAGCCCAAAGGAAGTAACATAAGCAAAGCAAACAGCTGCTTTTGCTCAGCAGTTGCCCAAACCAAGATTAAATGGATATGTGAGGGAAACAGTGTGGCCACAGGCAGGAAAAGGGGGTCCGAGGTGAACACACCAGGCCCTGGGTCACCTTTCTGCAATCTCTAACCAGAACTTAGAGGAAGGAGAAATGACAACCACAGAACATTAATGCAGGAAGAAACCTGCACCCTTGCCTCTTTCAATCCCACCATCCTCTGCCACAGCGGGTGAGGGACCTGGAAAGGAATTACTGCAGACTCAAAAGAACTGCTCACCCAGAGAGCCCCGTTCCCTAAGCCAGCCCCCAGAGGTGCATATGAAGCTGTACAACTCTGCTTTGTTCTGCAGCAGTCTTAAATCAAAAGAACACTTGCTTCCCTATGACTTCTAGTGTCATTGGGATGATTTCCAGCTTTCATTAGTCCCAGATTCAGTATTATTTGTGTTTGATTTGCTGGACTTGCATTTTAGTCAAGGAGTTGCACAAAATGATGATGTTCTCTGCCTCCTCTAACTCCTCTTTCCTGAAGTTCATTCCCTTTCCTTGAAGTCAATGTGACTGTAAACTGAGCCAACCCTGACAATGAAGACAGAAGCTACTTCCAAAGCCAGACGACAGGGCTGCCCTCTTCTGGAACATTGCTGATGTTCTGGGTCCTGGGCAGAGAAATGAAAAGGCCATTTATTTATTTAACAAGCATTCTTTGAGACTTCACTATAAATGGATTTTGCTAAGGGATATAGGGAAAAGAACATGGGTGAGCTATTGTCCCATTCATCAAAGAGAACCAAGTTCAATGGGCTGGATACTTTAGGGGACTCTGTATTGCTTACCTAAAGGTTTCCTAAGCCTTAGAGGAGGGGTTATGGTATTTAGTTGAACTCAAAAGTTGTGGTTAGAAGTGTAGTTTGGCACATTTTAGGAGCACCCAGCTGGGATTGCCTACCCCAGATCTCCCAGCTGAGGAGACAAATAGCTCAGGGATCTAAGGAAATCTCAGGCTGGCTCATAGGCTGGTCTGAGAGTATGGTTTTAGTGAGCTCTGGGTTACCTTAGTTCCATTTGCTGGGTAACTGGAGCCTGTATATTATGCGTGCTGAGCCATTACCCCTCCTGAGCCCTCTGCCCCAGGTCCCCAAGGGTCCCATTTGCCCAGGCAAACCCGACAGAGTCACAACCAGTCCTGCCACGAGCCCTTCACTTCTAGACCTTCTGTAAGGAAACCATTGAGTCCGCCCCTGAGCTGTACACAGTGGTGGCTTTCATTTAAATCCCCACTGCTACTCCTTACGGCACTGCGAAACAGAGAGAACTATTTATAAGCATTCTGGTGGCAATTTCCCCAGTGAGGAGGTGAGGCTGATTTCTGATTTACGCCTTCCTAGCCAGCTGTCCCTCGCCATTTTACACATGCTGGCATGACATTTCCCTCCAGCCAGTTTAATCCAGAAAAGTTTTGTTTCTTTCACATGTGAATGAAAAGTAAGTCTTTGACTTGAATCATCCCTCGCCCCTCATAAAACTGTAATTTCACGGGTTCTATCTAATTTGTACTCGTATATTTTACTAAGCCATGGGGAGACAATATAAACGTTCTTTATAAAGGCTTTTATGGCTTACCATGTGGAGTTTCTTTTGCGGGGTAGGTGGGAGAATTTAATTAAGAATTTGGGGAATAACTGGAATCTGAATGATTTTTTAAAAAAATAAATGTTTATTTTATTTTATTTTCTATACATTTTCAAAAGCTAAAGATATAGCAAAGCTGCATACTAGCAGCTAGTGGAAAGCTAAGCAGACTGAAAAACAGATAGGGGAAGAATAATGTCCAATAATCTAAATGTCTTAAGTCTGGAATGATACCAAGTACCCAGCAATGTGGAACAGAGAGTCATTGTTAAGTGAAAACCTGGTTAATGGTGTGGGCGTACGACAGATGTGTGGACGAGGGAAAGACATAATCTGGGTCTTCAAGAAATTTGAACTGTTATAAATCATAAAAAATCTCTAAGAATCTCTGGAGATTTGATACGGCCAGAGCTTTGACTTGGGAGGAGGAATTATAAGTGCCAGTCAGCCTCCCTTGCCCGCCCTCCCCACAAGTCCACCCTGCATCTTTCTGTTTCAAGAGCTGTTAGGGACACATGGGAAACTTTGAGGAACTTAAATCACGTATTATGAAATGGGTTATAATATAAAAATAAGATATTCTAACCATGAAATTCCTCAAGTGATTTAAAATAAACTTGGCATGAACACAACAAAAGTTATATTTTAATTTTAGACCTGAAAGCAAAAGGAGAGGCTGAGGAACAGGAAAAGAAAACCATGTCCTGGAATAAAATTCTACTCATGTCCCCACTTTCTCAGTGTGTTCAACATCTACTCACTGAATAAATAAGCAAATGAAGGAATGGATGAATCTTGAGCACAGGGATAAAAGCAGTATTTAAAATTTTTCTGAGAGTGGAAGCATTTAAGTAGGATTCAACAGCATTCAAAATGGTAGGAGCCAAATTTCTCACTCCAGTGCTAAGAGCACCCAGGGGCCTCTAGTTTTCTTCCTGGTCTCTGTTACTGAGGAAGAGTTAGCAGTGAGTTAAGACAATAGTTGCTACAAAACATGAAAAGTCCAGAAGATTAACAAAAATTATCATGAAGCTCTATTGACAGGACCTCCAAAAACACTGTAAAATGATCATCTTTCTTATTATAAAATATTTCAAGGACACAGAAAAGTGTAGAGAATGAGCTCTGTTAGATGTAACATTTAAATAAAGCATCAAAGATAAGAAGTGAAGCTCCAGCTTTTCTCTCCCTGGCCCTTGACCTTCTCCCTTTTGAGAATTAACCACTTTTATGAAATTGATGTTAATCCTCCTTAGAAATTTAAAAAAATTTAATTTACTTGAAGATGTATGTATTTATCAACTGCTTTTAGTTTTGCATCTTTAGCATTATTAGAAATACCACTGTCCCTTTCTTTCCCTAACTTGCTTTTCATAACTCATGTCTGGGGAATTTATCCATGTTGATTTATGTTGCTCAAGGTAATTTAGTTTAACTGATATATAGTACTTATTGTCCTTCATGAATATACCATAATTTACATCCCCATTTGCCTGGTGCTGTATATTTCAGACACGTTTCATTCATTTATTTAATTTTTTGCTGTGGCAAACAAGGCCTCCCTGAGCATTTCTGTTTGTGTGTTCTTGTGCGTACAGAAGAGCCAGAGCCGCTCCAGGGCAGTGGCCTCAGCCCTGCCTGCGCTTCAGGCAGCTTTAGCCAAAACCCTGCTGCCTGGACGCTCACTCAAAGATTCGGATTCAGTTGGTGAGGGTCTGTAGTGTCGTGATAGAAGACGGAAAACAAAGTTATAGATTGTGAACTATCTGGGAGTGGTACAAGATATAAGGAAAATAAAACAGAGCTTGGATCCAGGGAAGAGTGTCCCATGGAGGTGACATTGAGCTAAGGAGAGTGACCAGGGGGTCATGTGTGAAGACTTCAGAGAAAGTCTTCCTGATTGAGGAAATAGCTAGAGGTGGCTCATTGTTTTGAAAAATAGAGTATGTGGGCTAGCCGCTCCCAGCAAGAGTGGGACTGGGGCAGGAGGGCCAATGCAGAGCCCTGCACCCTACATCTGAATGTTTAAAAGTCGTAAATCAAGCAAACTATTAAAGGATATATGTTCTACATTGCTACTTGGCCAATGTATTATCATAATGACAAATAAAAACTATGGATAAATCTATGGTCTCCATCTGATGGAAAGTCATCAAAATACCAGTGACAGCTGAGTTTAATCATCATTGCACACGTACGAGTGCGCTGTGGATGCCCGGTGATGCTTGGATGTATCATACAATAAAGACTTAGTTCATAAGTTATTTCCTATTTATTCCATTACACTAGTTTTATTGGCCCCACTTCAATGAAATCATTATATTGCTATAATCAACATTCACATAATTTGACAGTAATAATCTAAAGGATTAAAAAGTAAAATGTATTTTTACTTAAGATATATACTATTAAATGTATTTTTATTAAAAACACAGTCAGTGTAAAAAAAGTTACAAGTTAACATTTGCTTCATATATTTTCCAAAACGTAATTTTTCTGTTGAAGTATAAGTTATAATTCATCAGTATTAAAATATATATTTAAATTATTTAAGTTAAAATAAAAATTTCTAATTCAAACTTGAAGAAATTTAAGTAAATCTCAGAAAATGTTTTTATAAAAATAAAACTATTCGTAATTCAAGACATGGACTTATACTCAGCTGCTAATGTGTGCATTGGTGTCACTTTTCATGTTACATCTAGCCCGTGTTGTTTTAAAGTATAGGTTTTGTTATTATTTAGCTATGGAGAGGCAAACAGATCAGAAGGCAACTGCCATTTAAAGAGAGCTTATTATACGAATAGATCCCAAGAGGAGGGCTCACACCACGCCATGCAGGGCCACACGGGGAAGCACCAGAGTCATCAGATGTGGAGGGAGTGAGGGGAAAATGTGAGCTACAGCCTTTACTGTGGTTTCCACAAGGCAGGGTAAGTTTTGCCTGAGTGAATATGATTTTTAAAACCAGAATTAAAATATGATGTAGAATATATGATTTAACAAAAACTAATGCAATACAAAATAAATTTTCATTTGTTTATTCATAATGTGAGTAAAATAAGTAATACTGCTGTGAGACACACTTATATATATTAAGTGAAAAAATTTTCCAGGCATCGCAACATTTTCAAATGGTGGGTTTCTAACAGCATCTCCAGAGAGCAGATAGGACAGAAACAGCATCTCCAGCGTATAGGACAGAAACGAGTGTTTGCAAATGTAAGTCTAACCAGAAACACTTGTGCCCAGAATGCTGATGATAAGACTGAGAACTTGCAGGACAAATTGCTTGAAAATAGATAAACTGTATATGGTTTTTTTCTATAATAGCTGATGAGAATACAGATAGTATCTCCCAGTTAGCTGTATTTCTTATGCTTTTGTTGGAATTTTGACATGACCTTTTTGATAAAAACTTTTGAACGTAGTCCTTGTGTTAGCTACACATGTCAGAATGTGGCATGTTATGTCATATTGAGAAAAGTTTTGAAACTTCTAGAGTGGGCTGCTCCCAGTTAGTAAGCTGCAGCATGGACAGGGTTTCTGGAATGGTCACAGTCAGTGTTGGATTTGCCACATACCCAAATCCAAGATGGTAACTCTTTGCAAGGACATTGTCTTTAGTCATTTGTTAACTTGCTCACCCAGGAAGAATTTTGTACTAAAACTTTAGAAACCATAACACCACCAACACTGCCTACCCTTAGGCCTAAAACCATAGATAGTTGATATTGGTTATGGCACCCCAACACGGAGGTCAGGGGCATCGGTTTTGCCATGGGGACAAAGAGGTTTTTATAAACTTTTGGAATTAATGCAATCCAAAGAAAAATAGCACCACATTTTACCAGGAAAAAGTGAGTGCAGATTTAGCCTTTTAGATTGATATTAGGCCTTGCCAAGAATTTCGAATTTGACAAAGTTGTTCACATTACATTCATGAGAAGCCATATCCCCCTTTCCTGAAATCCATTTCCTGACATGAAAGTGAAACATTTTCAAAATGATAGATTTGAAGACTGAATGGCAAAAAAATGATCAACTTTGTACTTCATGAAATAAACTAGCATTGGTCAGCTCATGCTCTGATGTAACACTCATAATTTGAATAAAAGCGATGAATGGAAGTCAGACCACACTGCAATGAAGAGTAAATACAATGATGTAAGAAAAGCAAACTATTACACACATCTCCACAGTGGTTACTTTAACTAAAAAAAAAAAAATACCGTGCAAGAATTTATCTGCATTTAGAATCCCTACATCTGTGAACAGCTGTTTTTCATTATGAAACTGGATAAAACTAAATGTCACTGCCTGTTGAAGGATTTAAAGTTGAACACAGAATACAAGACTTGACATTGTCATCTTAGTATAAGAACAACAAAAAAACCCCAAAACCCAAAACTGTCAGGTTTCTATGTCTTAATCCAAAGCATAATGAACTACTAAATAAAAATACATAAAATATAAATTGAAGAGTATAATTAATTGCATATTAAATAATCTTTATTTTAATTTTAATTTCAAGTTTTTAATATAAACTCTACCATTACACATATTTCTGTTATGACCTTACAGCAACACATCTGGTAAAACAGAAAGACTGAATATATTTCTGGCAGTTGATTTTTCTCATACTCAATCCGTTTCACTTGTTTATTTCTACCTTCCAGGCTCTGTAGACACCTCAGTGCATGGTCCCTGCTGTAGATTGTGAGTTCCTCGTGGACAGAAACCTGGCAGCATATTAGTCAGCCAGCTTCCCCCATTCAATCATTTGCGATTCATCAATGATCTAACAAATATTTCTTGATCGCTTACTATCTGTCTGGCACAGTAACAAAACAGGATAAGACAGTTCCTTCCTCTGGGGCCTGAGATTCCAGCTGGAAACAAAGTATTCACTAAACGTTTGAATTGAATTGATTGGCTGTCCTAGTCTTCCCATGGCAAAAGAAAGTCCTCTGTTACCCATCTACAGAACCCAAGATGTGAGTTGCAACGTAGAAGGGAATATAACAGCTTATAAAATTCATCCCCAAGAGAAAAATTATTCCTGTCTTCAGGGTTTGATTTTCAAAAGCATCTGGCACAATGGGAAGCATCAAGTTTTGCAGCTGAGGCGACTAAAATTTAAGTCCCTGAAGCTAATTAGTAAATTAGCATATGGGCTCACTCACCTGAGCCCCCACTCAAGCCCTCCCTTATTTTGCTGCAAAAAGTAAGCTTTTCCCAGGAGACACATTTGAAACGTGTCTGAACAAACACGACTTTGTCCTTGCTGACACATGAATCCTTTCTGTCTTTGTTATCACATTTCAAATCCAAAGGATTATTTCAATACCTCTAATCCTCGTGCACTCAGTTCCACACCCTTAACTCACTGGATGGGCGTACATTTCCCCACATAAACTTTTCTTTACCTTAATTGTCTTAAGACACAGCCGGGCTGCTGTCACAGGAAAGAGAATAGCAGCTCGTTGCTGAGCTATGGAGTTGCACTGGATTTAAAGGCATAGATGAGAACTGGAGATGACATAAGGGGTTTGAGGTTGAACTGACAACTATAGAAAATAAATTTGTGCATTCCTATGTCCCATTTTTGAAATATTCAATTTCTTATCTTTAATTAACCCAGAAGAATACAGTTGCTCTTTGGTTCCATAAATTTTAGCTATTTGCTAAAATTGTTCTTACTCCAATATGTTAATCAGCATAACCTGGCTGAGTTCTAATATAATTCAGTGTTATTTTAATAATGTTTTATCGAGTGCCCATTCTATGCAAAGTCCTGTAGGCAGGCAGCTCTGGAGGCAGGAGAGCAACTAGAAAGATTTTCCATCAAAGACGGAATGAAGAATGAATGGACTTTATTAAGTGAAAAAAACAAGGTACAAAATACAGGCAATTCGATCAGCATGTTCAAAGGTGCACAGGAACAAAATATCATGGTGGGCCAAAAAATATGTAAGTTGTTTTGATGCCCGGGAAGCAGGGAAGGGGCAGGTTTGGGGCTGCCTGGGAGCTGGGACTTAACCCAGGAAATCTGGGGTCCAATCGCTGTTCAAGGGAGGGCTTGCTGCAGAGTCACCGAGTGTGGGGGGGTGTTGCCGGTGGTATTGAAAAACCAAAATAAAGACCTTGTTTTTTTTCTGGGTAGCACATCTGGTGATTCAAATTCAGTAGGTGTGATATTGGGGCCCAGAAATATTTTTTTTTCAAGATTCTTTCCAGGTTCCAGTTCAAGATGACAGACTGAACACAAGTCTTTGCCTCTCTTCTCCTTTTCCTGCCAACCTACTTGAAATCATAGTCAGGGAGGTCCAAGATGAATCACCCACAACAGCGAGGAGATCAGAGAAACTGCAAGGGGGTGGAGCTGGTAATCTATTGCTTAAAGTTAGAAAGAGAAGAGACGCAAACTGAAAGCTAAACCCAGTGGAGGGAACTATGGCCCTCCACTGACAGCGCTGCAGAGAGGCTGCAAAATCAGTGTGAGCAGGAGTGGGTAATGAATAATGTCACACAAAAATAAGATGATGAGGGGAGTGTTCAAGGAACAGCTGAAGCCTCCACTTCCAACTCATGAAGAATAACTGGCAGCCCAGCTTCTAACTTTGTGGAAAAGATGCTCAAGAAATCCATGAGATACTATTTTTAACCTGATTAACTTCACAGCAGGGAGAAAGAGTGGCTCAGGACGAGGATAAATACCCCACTTTTCTACAAGCATCTCTGACTCATAGCCAGGGACCAAGAAGAAGGTATGAAGGAAATGAGAAAGGAGTGGGTGTCTGCACACAGCTATTGCATCACACCTGCTGTATGATCATTTCTATTAATGTATTAGGGTGGCATAAGAACTTTCATAGAGAACCCAGAACAACACAGCTGGGTCTGAGGGTGACGGCCCTTCAAACGGTAGCAGCAGGAATTGGACTTTCCCTTTAAATTCTCTCTCAGGAAAAGAGGAATTCCCCAATAAATAGTGACAAAAAAAGAACCAAAATTCCCATGTGCTGCTTTCTTTTATTATCCTTGTTTGTTCACTGGAGAAGGGAAGAAACCAGCGTTTGTGTGTTGAATTGGTGCTAGATGAATCCAACACTTGGTCTGCTTCCAAAGGGTAGGATTGGCCAGAAGTCCAGAGTTCAGTGTGCTAGCAATCCAATCCATGGTGTGGAGCTCAGCATCAAGAATACAGACCAATGCAAGTTTTGGAAACTGGTGTAAGACAGTTCTCAGTCATTGTTAGAAAGGGTGTTGCTCCTCAGGTGAGTGTGCTGATGAGGAAGGACAGAGAGTGCTGTCAGAGCTCCATCTAAATGGGCTGAGATATACCCTTCCCAACAGGGGCAAAAGAATTTAAGAGGATGAGGCAGAAACCCAGTCTTCTGAACGTGAAGATATAACATGCACCATGCAAGTGTCTCAGGGAGCCACCCACTGAGCCATCCACAGGCTGCTTGGGGTTTCCACCAGTGTGAAGACCACTGTCCCATACTGGATTCCATTAGACTGTGGGTGCCATTCTGGAAAACTTTCTCTACTTTGAGCAGAATGGGTTAGAATAATCTTACTGAACCCACAATTTAAGAGTCCTCTATGATTTCAGATGAAGGAGATGAAGAAAGGAAGGAATTCTCCTTCTCTAGTATTGAGAAATTAACTCACTTTTTGTGAGGAGGAGGTCCTCAATTTTTTCTTGAAAGTTAAAAGAAATGTTTAATGTGTTTGTGTCTACTGTCCTTTGCTATCCAGTGAGGTTTTGTGGCTGATTTTTGCACATGGCCCCCTGTGGCCTCTAGCTGCTTTCTTCCCCAAACACACTCTCAGCAGCCCTTCCCTAATCTACGTGGTGCTCATGCATTTGGCATTTGGCAGGCATGAGGAGAACGTATGTGTGAGCGGTTGGGGAGAGTTGAATAACCCCTTTGCTTGTGTCTCTAGTGAGTTTAAATTTGGTAGGTTCTGACCTCTTCTCTAGCTTTTTGAATAGAATCATCTCCTGTTCACAAACTTGGCTTTGTTTACCAATGAATAAGGCACTTTTCTGTCTACAGCCCCTGTAGGAAACCAAAACAGCCCTGGGCCCAGGACAGACTGGTACAGCGCAACATTTGCACCATCTCAACCCACCCTCATCTCCCCACAATGGACCATTAATAAACTAAAATAAAAATTAAAAAAAAAAAAAAAAAAAAAGAAAATGCCTCTTGGATTGCCAGTCCCCGTCTTGGGCCATCCAATAAAGAAAACACATTGTTTTAAAGATTCCTTTCTCCATTTTGATCTGTCTTAATGCATCCCCTGCTTTTGAACCACTGGGCACACAGGTATTCTTTTTAACGACTCTTTGTAAATTGCGTGAAATTGCAGTTGTAAAGTGGCCCTTTTATGAATACCAGAGAAATAACAGAATCTTCACTTCCTTTCTGAGGCTCTTGGTTACAGTCATGTGGGTTCTCCAGAAGCTCTTGGTTTGAATGGGCTGTTTATGTTCTGCTTACATGAGGCAAGCCTAGGAATCATGTCCCTAACCACGGGAGAACTGGGCTCAATAAGTTACCTTCTTTGTACTAAATAGTTCTCAGGCCACTCGTAGCAACAATGCAAGTTATAAGAGCTTGTGTTGTTGTGAAATGAATTTGGCCCCAGATAGAGCCTTTATCTGAAGCAGAGATTGATCAGTCGGTTCTGTAGATTACCTTCTGGAAGACCAGGGCCTGAGCGTGCCCTTGGAGGGCAGAGGGTGCTAGCAGACCTCCACCTGTCTGCTACTGCAGGTCAGAGGCTCCTGGCCCAGGGCCCAGATCTGTGGGGTCAAGATAATTTCGGAACCTTGTGTGGAATGACTGCTGATGTTCTCTCTTTCTTGCCTGTTGAAAACTTAGAAAGGACAAAATGTCACAAGCTGTATCCCTTCACCTGCTCACAGATACTTCAGTCAGAAATTGCCCTTCATCACAGAAGACACAGGTGCCTGAGCCAAACAAATAAAAGAGTGATGGGTAGGCAGGCTGGACAGTATCAAACCAGAGAGGAGGAGAAGCCAGGAGTCAGGGGTCAGCCAGTAGGTTGGAAGCTAGAAGGCTGTATCAGTGGATACACTGATGCCCAGAAAGGGGAGTAAATAAAAAGCATCTGATACAAGACAAGGAATGGCTTGGGAATTATCCGTACATCCTTTGACCCTCCTCCCATGGGAGGTGGAGTCTCATTTCCATCTCCTTGAAAAGGAATCACCCTCACTGAATTGCTTATAACGAAAAAAAAAAAAAACTACAGCAGAGGTGATATGGCTGGGTTTCAGCCTGGCTCTCTCTTGGGACACTCATCTTTGGAGCCTTGAGCCACCACATTAGAAGGTGGTCACTGTGAAGCCAGCATCCTGAAGAGATGATGTAGGGTAGCTCTGTGCCCATGTAACCCCGCATAGACCAGACCCCATCTCTGGAGTCTCCCCAGCCCACATGCCAGATGTGTGGATGAGCCTTCAGAAGATTCAGAAAGTTGCAGCCTGAAGCAGGGTGAGGAAGGAACTAACTATCCCCTCTCCAACCCTGCCCAGAACAGGCGCTGGAGGAACATACATATTGTCCTTTGAAGGAACTGAGTACTGGGGTGGATACTTCTGCAGTCCCAGACCGGGTCTAGGGAGGTTAGGATTAATTTATAAACCATGGTGCAGGGAAGTCTGGGAAGTTAGTCCTGTCTGGGGATGATGCACTTCCCTCGCTTGTTCTGACACACTCAGACGGCAGACAGCAAAGGACCGTGAAAAAAGTTATTGCACTGCCTGTCCTTTTGTTTAGTAATTTAAATACTACAGCTTCAGAGAATAACACTCAGAAATACTAAAGCTCCCAGTGCCTGGAACTGACAGATGTTTTCATTTTATCTGATGTTTCTTGTCCTTTTCCTGAATTGCTGCTGGTTTATCTCTTTCACTCTACCTCTTTGATTCCTCGGTTACTAGTTTTCTACCCAGTCTTCAGCTTCTGTCACCTTGGGGATTCCCATGCCCTGCATTTGATCAGTCCCAGATTATGCACCATGACCATGACCCAGAAATTTCATTTCAGGGATGGCCCTGCAGAGCAGTTTGCCAGAGTTGCACTAGTCTCTCTGACCCTAGATCAAGGGTGTCAAACTCATTTTCACCAGAGGCCACATCAGCCTTGCGGTTGCCTTCAAAGGGCTGAAATAACTTTAGGACTGTATAAATGTAACTATTCCTTAACTGTTAAGAAGATGAAATTACATTCAGCCCTTTGAAGGCAACCGCAAGGCTAATGTGGCCCCCGGTGAAAATGAGTTTGACACCCCTGCCCTAGATCCTTTCTGATTCCCTTAACAGACCACAGCTTTTCAATCTCTAACATGCATCAGAACCACCTGGAAAGTTTGTCAAAAAAGATTTCTTGGCCCCACCCCCAAAATGTAGAATTAGTGGGTGTGAGATGGGGCTCGAGAATGTACATTCTAGCACAGTCCTAGGTGATGCTGGTGCTGCCTGTTGGCAGGCCACATGAGGAATAAAACGTGTTACTCCTTCCCAACCCAGACTTCTCACCCAGCACTGGATTGTCCAAGATCCAGAAGTCATTCGTCTCGGATAATTCAAATGGATCTATTTACCCAGCTCTCTGCTGGCAGCATAGCTCTGGTCCTGCCGAAGCTCCCCGAATGCCATCAAGGGCACAGGAAGATTCCATCTGACCTTCTGAGCCTCGGTTCTCCTACTGTACTTCCTTTCCTGTGCCCTAAGCCCACCAAACCTTACCATTCACCATCTCTAGCAACATCCACTCTTTCTTGGCTCTGTGACTTTACTCACATATTCCCTTTCTGGCCATCTCTACAAAGAGACCCCCACACTACCAGTGGGAGTGTCGTAAATGTTGAAAGCCCAAAGAAGCTGCTTCTAATCCTCTACGTCACCATGGCGGTGACAGCTTCCTCCTTTGGACTCTTGGACACTTGTGCATGCCTCCAACATCATTTACCCAGACTGCCATACATTGGGTTATAGAAAGACTCTACTTGCATACTTTATGAGTTTCTGAAAGTGTATTTGAAAGTAACACTAGACAGGAGCTTAATTCCCCCCAAACTAAATAATATTAAAATTCTTAATTATACTTTACCACTTCGATACTCATCCCTCATCAGTGTTCTTCCAGAATTTTGTCTTTTTTTAAATTTTACTTCCCTGACATTAATTCCCTGAGTTAATTCCAGTAAGTATCTTTTTGTATCTTGAGACTTACCACTTTTGATGCACTTCATGATTTATCATTGTGGCTTAGTTGAAGATATGAGATCAGATATTCTTACCAGAGGTTAGCAGTTCCAGTTTGGGGGTTTTCATTGATTCATTTTTATAAAAAAGTTTTTCAAAAATGTAGAAAATATTTTAGGTACACTTTAAAATGGCAGTATGGCAAAGCATCTGAAGCTTCTAAAACAAAATTTCTGTTTTCAGTGTACGAGTTGGTCAGTGCGCACCATACAGAGCGAGAGCCATTCGAATGTGGAGCACAGAGGAGTCAGACGTTACCTGCTGCTCATGTCCTGCCCTGGACAGGACTGTTTCAGAAAAGCAGAAACAGAAACAACAGGGATCAGGTGTATTGAACTCATTCTTAATTTCCAGAGCAAACCAAGGTTATACAGGACAAATCTTGCCAGACTGAAGGTGGTTCATTTCCCAATGGGGTTGCAAACTAGTTAGAGCTAAGGACATCTGCACCTGGAGTTCCAAAGGTCATTGGCAAAGTCTGTCATGAGGTCCTTGAGGGAAGTTGACATGATCACAGAGAAGGTGGCTGTCTACAGGCTAGGAAGAGAGCCCTTGCCAAGAACCAAATTGTTTAACGCCTTGACCTCAGACTTCCCAGCTTCCAGAACTGTGAGAAACATATGCCTATTGTCTTAACTCAGTCTATGGGATTTTGTTATAACAGCATCAGCAGACTAAGGTAGTTTCCTTATTTGCAAAATGGGGGTGATGATGATGCCTACCTTTTAATGGGGTTCTGATGATTAAATAAGGTAACATGTACTTTGTAAACTCCTACAACTGTAAAGGCAATCTGTCCTCAGTCCACGGACAAATACATGGAGTCTTTAGTTGTGCAAGTGTGACACTCAGATGTCCTTCAAGGACGGACTTGCTGTGGGGTGTGGCCAGCTCCTTCAGGGTTGGCCTCGGCTGCAGAGAGCACATCACCCCAAGGGCACCCCCTTCTGGGGCCAGCCTGAATCCTATGATTGAGTCAGGGGCCCTGGGTAGAATGAACTGGCCATTTCTGCCCAATGCAGGCTCCTCTGGCCGGGACCACTCCTCCCAGAGCTCCTGAACCTTTGCTGGGCTGCACTGCAGTTGACTTCCTCTGGCCCTTCCTCCCTCTCTTCACAGGTGCTAAGTCCTAACAAGCAACTTGCACTCCAAATTCTGTCTTAGCACCAGCTTCCAGACACTGGTGCCAGCTAATTCAACATTTACCAGAACTGCGGTAAGAGTCATTAGAATTTCTTCATATCCACCAACCCATTTGGACAGGGTGGAGGCAGAAAAGCAGTAGTAGTTCCCTTTCTCTTACAACAATGGGTCTCAGCCTTTTTGTGTTCCTGACACCCTTTTGAATAGCAGTCTTTTAGCAGCATGTTTGAAAGGATTAAACTGTATCTGTGGGCAGCCCTGCATTGTTTCCTGAGTAGAACTCACTATTGCCCTGAACATTCTGTAATGGTGGTTTTAAAAGTTATTTGACAATGACCCACAGTAGGAAATATATTTTACATCATGTCTCAGTACACTCATGTATATAGGTTTATGTGTGTGTGAGTGACAGAAATAAAAATCTTGTACAGTTACCTAAAAGCACTCTGACATTTTCTGACATTATTGTTTTCAATAATGCTGTTCATGATCCACTAAACTAGTTTCATGACATGCTAGGGTCATTTCGTGTGTGTGAAAAAACGCTTTATACTTATGAGGCAAAGTTTATTGCATATGATGTAAATACATGATTGGCTCTCTATTCAGTGTTTCCCGAATATTTTCAACCGCCACTCACAGTAAAGAAAACACATTTTATACTGTGACCCACTGTGCACAGACAAAAGTTTCATGGGAACACTCATACCTCTCTTCAACATGGGCTACACTCTGACATTTGCTATTTTAGTACATTTTATTTTAAAGTAGTTAGAACTCAATAAACTTATGTCATAATTCACAAGTTGAAAATTATTACTCTAGCATTAGTGAAAGAGTCCATCCGTGTAATTTTCCACCTAAGAGATACTTTTATAATTGCAGGTACTCTTAGTTGCAATGAAAACTTCTTTCACAGATTGATCAGAATGTGGCTTCCTGACCTGGCAGGACAAAGCAGGGCTACAGGAAAAGGACAAAGGACCCACAGGTGAGTTCTGATGTGACCGATTCAGCAGCATGTACGGGTGTGCACACACAGAGCCTGATGTCAGCGTAGCAGGTAGGTGGGGGCTACGGATGTGGTCACTTGAGGATGTGGTTACTATATTTGCATTTCCTAATCTCTGCTTCCCAAAATGCCTCAGTCCCTTGTATTGTAAACAAGAGAATGTTTAACAGAAGTCATTTAGTCTGCTTTGTTTTTAAAAATGCATTTGCCTGAGTTACTTTATACCATAATCTTGATCATTTTCATAAACACTGACCCTTACACCCATGCTTTTCCACCAGATCTGTCTTGCCCAGTAGTTTCAAGAGTGAAATGCTCTGGCTTTTTTTTTCTGTCTGTTGCAGGAAATCTTGATTCTCCATGTTTCTGACTGCGTTTCTCAAAAACATGACTTTCACCTGAACACAATGGCCATATTCCTCTAACTTCCTTATTGCTTCCCTGTGTTCTTCTGCTGCATGGGAATCTGATATAAGTTCAATGACAAATGCTTGTCACCACAGCATGAGCCTTCCAGAGGATTTTGAGAGTCAATACTTCATGCAAGCATAGCCATTGATATTTACGGTACCCTCTGCTTACTAGACAATATTCAACAAAGGAATAGCCCTTGCTGGCTGAGAGAGGTACTAAGGATAAGGTTGCAAATAGGAGAAGCAGAGAAAGCTAAGTCATTCTTAAAAAAAAGCCATGTGGGAAAGTATGATCTGGGAGGGAGTTAAAATGAAAACTGACCCTAAAAATTCCTCGAAAGAGGGGAAAAGGACTAACTCCAAGAGAAGACAGGGGATTTCTTTAGATACTTTTATGAAGTTTTCCTATGTGATGTAATCTTTTGTTTTAATTTCTCTTCAAAGCATCAGTAAAATCAACATTTCTTGTATCCATTCGTAGGATCAAATTTGAAGTTTGGGTGGGATATGGGAGAGCTCTGAGTCTAATCTGAAGCTGGCGCAGAGTGCAAAGGAAGCTCCTTCACATTTGGGTCCCACAGAGGATGGCTTTGGGTGGGAAATGGCAAACCAAACTCAAGAGAACAAAATAAGACAGAATTCCAGTCCATCTGGAGCATGGATAGGAGAAGCTAGAACAAGATCATGAATGGATATATATCTCTGTCTCTCTATTTTTTTCAGGAGATCATCATGAAATATTTTTGAACAAATGTTCCTGTGTCACAGCCATTCTGGGGAGAAACACTGAAGCCCATTTTCCTCTGCTCCAGCGTGCAGATGACCATAGGAAAAAGGGAAAGGAAGCTGGTTGGAGAGAGGAAGGGAAAGGGGGTAGAGAATCTGTCAGCAAAATTTATTATCTTCTCTTGCGTTTTGGTGAGAATATGCACATTAATGCCCCATCTGCTGAGAAAATCCACTAGAGATTTTCAGTGATTGGAAGTGATGATAGGACTCATGTTTCCATTTCCTCCCAGCTGCAGGGAAGGGCCCCGCTTCTAAGAGAAAAATCAATGACCTCCCTTGGCTGCCTGGTGATCTAGTTCTAATTTTCTAAGAGCTGAGGATAAAAATCACACCTCCAGGCACTAAGTCTTGCAGCACACACCTGTGCACTAAATGGCCCCCTAAATGGGACATTAGAATCTCAGCTCAATTCCCTCTGCTACCATTGCGTGACTAAATGTCCTTGACAAAATCGCTGCCTTTCTTGCTGTCACAGTTCTCCAGCCTTAACACCAAGAATACAATCTCCTTTCTTGAGGAAAAATTATCAGTCCTCTTCTTTAAAATTAACCCTTTCATATCTTCCACAGATCCTTCACTTGATCTTCACAAAACTCTTGGCCCATCCAGTTTCTTGGTTCTCATTCTTTGGAAACTCAGCAACGACTCTCTGAGGCTCTTCACTTGATTTCTAGCTACCTGTCCTGACTTCTCTCCTCCTGTTTGCCTAGTTCTCTGGGGTTTTTTCTGATCACAGACTTTGGGTATCCTCAAAAGCTTTGTCCTTGCCTCTAATTTCCTTCCTTAAAATCATATCCTTTCTCCTACAATTGCTCTATCACCTCTAACTGGAAAGCCTTCATCATATGTAAAATCAGATGTTCCATGGCTATCCCAAACTCAGTGTCTCATACATAACCCACAAATAGCGCCACACTGCAAACAGGTGATTCCTTCCTTCACTCTCCCACATAATTATATCAACTTTCCTCTTCTAATCGAATGCAGCCAGAAATCACCAAACCCTGCACACTCCTTTCTTAAAGTATTAAGTATTTTTATTTCATTTATTTTATTAAATTTATTAAGGTAACATTGGTCAATAAAATTATGTAGGTTTCAAGTATGCAGTTCTTTAATACATCATCTACATTGCATTGTGTTCATCAGCTAAAGTCAAATCTTCTGTCACCATATGTTTGACCCCCTTAGCCATTTACTAACCGCCCCCACCCCAATTCCCCTTCCCTTCTGGTAACTACCATACTGTTGTCTGTGTCTATAAGTTTTTGTATGTCTTGTTTCTTCATTTGTTTCTTTCAGTTTTATATCCTACATATGAGTGAAATTATATGGTTTTCGACTTTTTCCATCTGATTTATTTCACTTAGCATGCTATTCTCAAGATTCATCCATGCTGTCACAAATGGCAGTATTTCATCTTTTCTTACAGCTGAGCAGTCTTCCATTGTATACATGTCTCACATCGTCTTTATCCAGTCTATCAAAGTGTCCATTCTTAACTGAATTTTCCCACTGCTCTGGGCATCCATTGTTTTCCTTGCCAATACTAACTCAGCCCTCTTCATTGTCTTTTTGTCAGATAATTCATCCTAAAACAATCTCCCTTTAAATAGCAGGTCTAGTGGAGAAAGGCTCTCTGGATTACGTGGGTGGGCTGGTAATGCTAGTACTGATGGTGAATAGTATCTTTAAGGAAGGGAAAGACGTGAGTAAATCCTATGGTTTGCAGCAAAAAAGATATAAAGATGGACAGGGTAATTACACAAGACCATGAACAGTCCAGGTAAAACAGGGAACTCTGCTTCCATGGCCCATCCCACCCTCTCTTCTTGAAAGTGCTCTTTTGGTCTATTGAGACTCTATCAGTACTTTCAAACCCAAGTCAGTTCTCATTCTCCTCTGTGGGTTATCTCCCTATTAGTTTAGACCCTTCTCTGAACTCCTTTAACATTTCCATGAAGTGACCAAATATGGCCTGACATTGACATTTAATTATTTCAGTTGAGACTGTCTTTGCTGCCTTCCCTGCAGTCATAGAGGAAGAATTTCTTCTGCTTCTGCTGTGTTCCAGAAAATTTTAAGGTGTCATAACCAAATCATAAATGATTGAAAGATAGGACTCATGTCTTATAATGCCCCTGTGGCCTCAAGACCCTAGTGAAGAACCAGGCACACAGTAGGCAGTTAAAGACACCTATTTAACAATAATTTATTGAACAACTACTTCTTTTCCTAGGCACCATTCTAGGTAATGGGATACAATGAACAAAACAGACCAAATCTCCTCCATCATGGGTTAATTTTCCAATGAAGTAGGTAAGAATGAAATAGGTCACAGTACAGTATTATTTTATGTATTTTAGTGTATATTTGTAATTCATATAAGATAATACAAAATACATAAATAACAGATAAGCACAGGAGTTAATTATATAGTCTGTTAGATGTTGATAAATGCTATAGGAAAACATAAAGTCGGGAAGGAAGATAAAAGAAATACAAGTTGCAGGGACAGGGAGCAATTTTAAATTAGGAGATAAGGGAATGAGGCCTGTGGCTCTTTTGGATGAGTATCATTCTCAGCTGTGGGAACGGCAAATTTGAAGACCCTGAGGCAGATCCATGTCTGGAATATTCTAGAAAGTGCAAAGAAGTCCCTTAGACTAGGACAAAGTAAGAGACGAGGAGGATAATAGGAGATGAAGTATGAGAGGGAACTGGGTTCAGAATGAGAGCACCTTGCTAGCCATTATAGGAGCACTGACTTGTATGCTGGTTAAGATAAGAAATTACTGGTAGATTTTCATTGAAGTAGTAATTTCTTTTGACCACTCTGGCTGCTGTGAGATTATACAGCATAGAGCGGTGGAAGCATGGAAACTAGTTCGAAGAAAGTGATCCAAGAGAAAGGTGAAAGTGGCTTTGACCAACATGGCTGTAGTGCAGGTGAGAAGGGATCACACTCTGGATATATTTTGAAGGTAAAGCCAGTAGGAATTGCTGTGAATTGACTGTGGGACAGGAGAAAAGGAACAGACATGAGGATGACTGCAGGGTTTTTGACCTGGGCAAATGGAAAAGCAGAATTGCTTTTAGTTAGGTCAATGGAGACTAGGGTATTTGAGGAGGAAAAGTGATATATTAGTCAGGGTTCTCCAGAGAAACAGAACCAATAGGGTGTGTGTGTGTGTGTGTACACACACACAGAAATATTTTAAGGAACTAGCTTGCATGATTTTGGACACTGAGAAGTCCAAAACCTGCAGCATGTGTCAGCAGCCTGGAGACCCAAAGAAAAGCCCAGAATTCAAGTGTGAAGTCCGTATGCTGCAGAATTTCCTCTTGCTTGTGGAAGTCAGTCTTTTATTCTTTTTGGGCTTTCAACTGATTTAATGAGGACCACATGCATTATGAAGAGCAATCTGCTTTCCTCAAAGTCTACTGATTAAATGTTAGTCACCCAAAAACACCTTCACAGAGCATCCAGAATAATATTTGACCATGTATCTGGGCACCACAGCTCAGCCACATTGATACTGCAGATGTGTATTAAATATAGTGAAGATGTCAAATAGTAAGTTGGTTAAAGGAGCATTGACAACGAGAGAGGATCAGGCTGGAGATACAAATGTGTGAGTCATCAATAATGATTTTTAAAGCCAGATCTGAATGAGATCATCAGAGGAATGAGTGATAGAGAAGAGGTCCAAGAACTTAGTCTGGGGTATTTCAACATTCAGAAGATTGGAAGTGGAGGAGTAACCAGCAAAGCAGATCAAGAAGAAGTAACTAGTGAGAGGAAAGGAATAAATACATATGATAATTACATAATATGGTATAATGAGTGAATATGCACTCATCAAATACATAGTGAGTCAATAGGTATTCATATAGTGAATGAAACAACAGCACATCAGAATTCAGTTATGTGTTTAATAGATAGCATCACATTTAATCATGAAACAGTGGAAGGGAAATCCATTGTTAAAGTAACAGTCATGGCTTTAATCTGAAAGGCATTGACCCAAAAGCAATGAATGGTACACATTTAAAAACTCGTGGAGAGAAATATCACTTGCCCTTTAGAAAGGAAAGAATATAAAATCATAAAAGATTCAGTCACCTACCTGAAAAAGCAAGTAGAATTAACTTATTTACATGAATTTTATTTTCTTAGCAGAATTGACTTGTTTCTTAAAGGACCTCTGAATTGTCATTTTTCCCCCAGACAAATATGTATGTCTTTTAATCCCCATTTCTGCTGCTGCCTGAGGCCTTTCTGTGATAAACATTTAGAGCATATAGTCAGGTCTAAATCTAACACCTTCTTTGCTAAGCTTCCCACTTCTTTGACACCAATAAAGGGTAATAAAACTCTGGGAATATGCTATTAAAAGAGCAACCCATGGCTTTGCTCCCTTCTTTATGGGTGATAAGGAAATATCCTCTCTGTCAGTGATTTTTGACAGCATAGACCCAATCTCAGCAAACATTTTCTGGAAAGGGTCAGATTGTAAATGTCCTGGGCTTTGAGGGCCATACGGCCTCTGTTGCAACTACCCAGCTCTGCTGTTACAGGTGAAAGCATCCAGGGACAACATGTAAGTGAATGGGTGCAGCTGAGTTCTCATAAAACTATTTACAAAAGCACTGCAGAACCGACTCCGCTCCAAGTCCTGTAGAGTGCTGATTCTGCCCCAGGCCCAGACCAGTCCCTCTGAGTCACCTGTTCATCCTTGAGGACCAACTCCAATACCATAACAACCCTTTGGCAATGAGGGCCACACAATGGAGAAAAAGGAAAATGAACATGTTGTGCTGCTGCTGCTGCTTTTATTGTAGAATAAATTAAGAATAGCCACATGTAAATGTTAAACCAAGTAGCCTTGTTGGAAAGGTCTGTGAAACCAGTACATCTCTCTGTTTCCCGGGTTTCTTGGAGCATATTACAGAATAGGACTATCAAACGGTAAAAGGGGAAATTACATTACCTGGTATATAATATTAGAACCACTTGTTCAGATACATGGGTATCTCTTTTGCATACAATATATTTTCTTGGCATTAATCTGAAAAGGCTGGAGGAAAAAGAAATTTGAATTTTAATGTGATATCCTCTTTGCTTTTGTCATTTTCTAAGTAAAGAGCTGACTCTTCAAAAGTGCACTCTATTTAATTCAGTCACAATTTAACATAACCTTCTCTTTAGTAGTACCTATGGAGGACTGCACTTGCTTCTTTCTATGTCTCTTTCAAGACGAAGATTCAAAGAAAGATTTACTGTCTGTGGTAGTTTTGATATTAAAAAACCCATTAGCAAACTTGAAATGTGTAAATTGCACAGGAGGCTCTAAGATGTGGCTTAAACTATCAGGGCAGTGAACTTTCTCCCAGAAGGGTCATGTAGAGAGATGGTACTTGCTTCAACAAAGGGCTAGAAATAATACCCAGGAAATCACCTTCATGATCAAAAGATGGATTGCTTTTTATTGCAGATGTGTATTATGATATGAATGGCTAAGAAACAGTTTTATTCTTCCTTTATGGCATTTTCCTTGGCAAACATAGTATTAAATGCATCCCACAGAATGTGGCTCTGTGCTCACTAACTCATCTGCTTCATCTCATGATAGATGTGCTAACAATTGTTTTTATTATCCCTGTGGGGTGTTCTATTAATAATTCATAATAAAATCATCCTCATCTTATACAATCTACACTCCATAATGTGTAAAAATGGGACAAGGGATTCACAAATAAAATGGAAGGAATGGTGAAATTGAAAACATAAGTTTGGACTCTAATTTTTCTTTTTTCCCCCTCCATTAAAAAAAAGTCAACCACGGGTTTGCCAGTATTGTAGATACAATTATCTTGAAATCCTTCACTACCCTGATTCTTAATCTTGTCAGTGGTCAATGAAAACCTTAGCTAAATGTTTCCTTCTAGGGACACGAAGTACGGCTGTTTGTATTCCATGCCTTTTGTCAGTGCACTTGCACCAACTGATGAAACTTAGCATAATAATGTCTTGCCTGTCGTTAAACAATTAACATCTGTTCTCTCCAAAGTGGTGCTCCATTCTAAGGCAACTAAAGTGCTTGACTGATTCAAACACTCTTTTATTTTATTTTATTTTTTTATTTTATATTTTATTTTATTATTGTTGTTCTATTACACTTGTCCTAATTTTTCCCCTGCCCAGCCCACCACCCACCCTGCCATTCCCACACCATTGCCCATGTCCATGGGTCATTCACACATGTTCCCTGACTGGTCCCTTCCCCTTCTTTCCACCATTATCCCCTTCCCACCTCCCCTCTGGTCACTGTCAGTCTGTTCCATGTTTCCATGTCTCTGGTTCTATTTTGCTCATTAGTTTATTTTCATTAGGTTCCTCATATAAGTGAGGTCATGTGGTATTTGTCTTTCACTGACTTGCTTATTTCACTTAGCATAATATTCTCCATTTCCATCCATGCTGTCATAAATGGTAAGAATTCCTTTTTTCGTCTGCTGCTATTCCATTGTGTAAATGTACTGCAGTATTTTGATTCACTCATCAAAATATTGATGGGCACTTGGGCTGTTTCCAGCACTTGACTATTATAAATAGAGCTGCTATGACATAGGAGTGCATAGGTTCTTTTGAACTGGTGTTTTGGGATGCAAGGATAGTGCAATATTTGCAAATCAATAAATATAACACACTACATAAACAAAATGAATGACAAAAACCACATGATCATATCAATACATGCTGAAAAGCATTTGATAAAATCCAGCATCCATTTATAATAAAAACACTCAGCAAAGTGGGAATAGAGGGAGCATTCCTCAATATAAGAAAGGCCGTGTACAAGAATCTATAGCTAACATTGTACTCGATGGACAAAAACTAAAAGTATTTCCCTTAAGATCAGGAACAAGACAAGGGTGTCCGCTTTCACCACTCTTATTCAGCATAGTACTGCAAATTCTAGCCACAGCAATCAGACAACAAAAAGAAATAAAAGGCATCCAAATTAAAAAGGAGGAAGTAAAACTATCATTATTTTGCAGACAACATGATAGTGTATATACAAAACCCAATGGTCTCCACCAAAAAACTATTCAAACTAATAAGTGAATTTGGCAAAGTAGTGGGATACAAAATCAATATTCAGAAATCAATGGCATTTTGTTACACAAACACTCTTTTTTTAAAAAAAATTGTTATTCTCACCTGAGAACATTTTTTTCACTGCTTTCAGAGAGAGAAGAAGGGAGAGAGAAAAGAAGGCAGGAAAGGAGAGAGAGAAACGTCGATGTGAGAGAGAAACATTGATATGCACCCGCGCCAGGAATCATAGCACCCGGACCCAGATCAGGGATTGGGGTCTGAACCTGCAGCCCAGTCACATGCCCTGACTGGGAATCAAACTCACAGCCTTTCGGTTATGGGACAATGCTCCAACCAGCTTAGCCAAACACTCTGGGGTGTCTAACCTTTCGGTGTCTTTGGGCCACACTGGAAGAAGAGTTGCCTTGAGCCACACATTAAATACACTGTGACACGTGATCCCCCCCAAAATCTCATAATGTTTTAAGTAAATTTACAATTTTGTGTCGGGCAACATTCATAGGCATTCTGGAACACATGTGGCCCACGGACCACAGGTTGGACTCCCCTGCAGGTCTTCAACTACAGTTGGCTCTTGAACAACATGGATTTGAACTCCTGGGCCCAGTTATAGTGGATTTTTTTCAATTAATAGCATAAATGTATTTTATCTTCCTCATGATTTTCTTAATAAAATTTTCTTTTCTCTAGCTTTGTTGTAAGAATACTGCATATAATACATAAAACACACAAAATATGTGTTAATCGGCAAGGCTTATGTTTATGTTATTGGCAAGGCTTCTGGTCAACGATGGGCTATTGGTAGTTAAGTTTTGGGGGAAGCCAAAATTTACATGTAGATTTTCTACTGCATGGGTTTGGCGCCCCTTACCCCCATGTTGTTCAAGGTTCAACTGTACATGTAAGGAGGACCTGTATGTGACAAAAACGAAAGAGGAAGGGAAAAAACATGCTATGATTAATTAGTGCTGCATGCTTTTATATATGACAAGTCATTTAGTCCTTAACCCTGTGCAGTAGATGCTGTTATCTCATTTTACAGAGGGGAACAGTCAGATCTTGGAAAGGGTAACTTGCCTAGAGCCACACACTTTTTTAAATGTTTATTGATTTTAGAGAAAGGGGAAGAAAGAGAGAGAGAGAAACATGAAATGGTTGCCTTCCATATGTACCCTAAGCAGGGACTGAACCCACAATGTAGGTATGTGCTCTGACCAGGAATCGAGCCCCCAACTTTTTGGTGTACAACACTCCAACCAACTGAGCCAGTCACATATTTTTAAAGTGGAGATTTGAGCCCATATTTCTCTAATTTCAATTGATGTGGGGTAAGTCAGGTAATAATATTGATTTTTAAAATAATTAAGTTTGACACCATTAAGCTACGAGGAATAACATATTTAAGAACTGAAACACACACACACGCACCTGCATGTGCACATGCACCAAGGAAATCTCTGGATAAGCTCAGTCCTTTGGCCTCATCACAGCTCCCTTCTTAAGCATTGACCTGTAAGCCTCAAGGTGAATGAGGTACAAAAGTACGTTTCTCCTTCCACTCGTTAGGCTCGTGTTCAGTTCCCTACTTGCCAGGCTGAATTAGGAAGAAAGTTAAAAGATTAATTTCTTAGCCAGGGTTTGAAACTCTAGAACAATCCAACCTGCTGAATGTCCATCTCCTTCTGAAATCTGGCATGAAGGACACATTGACCTTGGAGATGATGTGATATTTCCAACTGTAAATCCGTGGGCCCCACAGAAAAAGATATTGGTTGTTCCTCTTTACAAGTCAACATGGAATTTGTTAACCTTGATTCAAACTTGAAGTACAGTTTCCATCCTTTCCTTTAGAAATTGGTGAGGCCCTCACTGAACAAGCAGGCTGGATGCCTGTGCTACCCTGGTCTCAGCCAAAGGCCGTATGCACTGTGCAATATACAGTAATTCTCATAATAGCTAACATGTATTGGGTACTTACAATATGCATTGAATGCTTTCCATGTAATATGTCATTGACTCTCACAGCAGCTTTGTGAACAATCCAGTGTACAGCTGGGGAAGTAGAGGCCAAGAGAGATTGTGTTACCCATGTGTGGTCAATAAGGCATGGATCTGGATTCGGACCTGGGTTTCTCTCCCTCTGGAACCTGAGCTCATAATACCCATATGTTTCCTCTCAGTGGACAAAGAGGATGGAGGGGATACTTATTGCTCACTCCCTGTGTTTTATTTTATATAAAGGGATCTTCCATTATGTACTGTCTCTCTTACTGTCCCTTCCTTCTAAGAAAAGCTTAATAGTGAGTAGGTTTGATCAGGGTTGGGAAGAAGGCACTAGGCCTGCTGGCTCGGTTCTTTCCACTTTGGGGACCCAGTGGACTGCGGAAGCAGCAGATGTTTTCTCCTCCCCTGTGCCTGGCGGGAGGCCTCTGCCATTCCAGCGCATTCGGACCTGAGCAGGTGCCCTCAGACAGTTAGCAGAACCAGACTCACCTTTGTGGCAGGCATGGGGACATTTTAATCTCCATCTTCATGACTCTGTGACCACCCTGTCTAATATATTCTCTGTGAGTGTGGGGCATGACGTATCATTTATTGAGCTTCTCTGAAGCCCCAACAGTTGAGAGTCTGCAATTCAACTGATGACCCTGTGGTCTCTCCCAGCTCCTGACTCACCAGACTTCAGTGGTCAAAAAGGCAGAAATACAAAAAAATTTCCCTGCCATGGCCTTTTCTGTTTCTAACTTTTATTATCTGAGCCTTTTACATCTTACTGGCTAGCATTTTTCCCAAATATGATTTGCTTTTATTGTTTTGTTTTAATAAGATAAATAAACCATGGAAAATTCAACTTTCAAAAGATTTTTCAAAATTCATTTTGTGGAACACAATTTTTAAAAAACCATCTCTAGAATACAACACATGAATACTGCAAGGCTACCTATTAAAACAGAGTTGGGCTTTCCCTCACCTGCTCTCTCTCCCTTTCTGCTGTGTGATAAGGTTTTCAGAAAGAGAGTAAAGAAAGTAAGTCTCAGCCCCGTGAGTGGGGAAAGCCCCTGGTTTGGAGCATTGGCCGGTTTCCACGGTGTAAGTTCTCCCAGTGTGGGTGATTTCAAGTGACCAACACGATGTCACTGAGCACAGATTTGAGAAAAGATGGGCACCCTCAGCTCTTGCAAGTCAGTGCCAAGTGGCTGCTGTACACAACTGGTCCAGACCCCTTCCTATGACAATAAATAGCCAAATAATGTCAGATTATCAACAGATCCATATTAACCAAGCAAATTCTGTTCTTTCTGTGAAGCTTTGTCTCATCAGTGTTGTGAATCATGTAATCGTGCGGCTGGGGAATAAGCACTGTTCTGACACAGAGAAATGAACCCTGTTTCTCCTCCTCCACCCTTCAGAGACTCTGTAATAATGAATTTATAAGCCTTGGTTGTATGGACTTCAACTTATATTTCTCTCTTGAGTCTCCATCTTCTTATCACTAAGTGATGTTTTATTTCTTTTTATGACCAAGATCCCCCTGAGAGGGCCATTACACTATAATATTATTTAATATCTTTGGGACTCCTTTAGCCCAGTTTCCTAATTCATGACGTTGAAAGCCTTTGAGGCAAGTTCTTCAGGATTTATTCAAGTTTGGGGAAAAAAATTCCTACTCTGGATTTCCCCACACACTCTGCAGTACTCTTTAGAATCAAGAGCAATCATTGTTGTTTCACAGTGTTAATGAAGTACATCATAGTTTTAAGCTGACTTTTTTTCTGATCAGAGGCAATAATAAATCTCCTATTCATATGCAGGAAATCTGGGTTATGTCTCTGGTTTTACCATGAACTGATTGTGTGATCTTGGCAGGTTGCCGAAACCTCCGGGTGGTAGTTATAATATCTGAAGAATCAAGGAGTTGGAATAGATATTAATAATGATGGTTATAATTTTTTAGAGGATTTAGTATATTCCAGGTACCAAGTGATATGCTTTATACTACTAACTCATTTCTTTATCATCATAACTCCATAAAGTAGATTCTATTATTAGCTTCTTTTTTCATAGGGGGAAACTCAGGCTTAGAGTTGATACAACATGTTCTAGGCCACACTGAGAGTGATCAGCAGAGTTGAGACATGAAACCACAACCTTCTAACTTCAAAATAGATTTCTTCAAGCATTAGGCTCTCATGTCCCCCTTCCACCCCCACTGAGAGGCACAGAGGCCCCACCCAGGTCTCGAACTCTATTACACTGGAGTGTTTACAGAAACAGACAGCACGTAAGAACATTGGTTCTTGCAGACATACAAAGAACTGGAACTTGAAATATCTGGGTCTTAGATGTTTTTAGGGGATATTTGGGGTCAAGGATCATTACTTAACATCCCTGCACATCCTAGCTGGGAATTAAAAAGATCACTAAGTGCTGTATCTATTCAGAGAAATATTTTTAAGAGAAATTTTCTTTGTCTCATAGCTTCTATAAATTCTAGCCTAAAATAATTAGGTATTTCTCAGACACCATGTTAGGCATGCATAAAACCATTTAGAAATCACAACACTCATCTTATAGATAAATTAAGCATGGAGATTTTAAGTTGCTCTGCATCATCACAGAAGTATGAAGTGGTGGGACCAAAATTAAAACTTGGCTCCCCCAGCTATAAGGCCTCACTTCTACCACTGTGCAATGTGCCACACTATCCAGTGGAGTTATGTACATATATAAAAACTTATCAAAGTTTTTCCAAGTTTATAAAATGAAAAACTGTGCTGATCAAAGAGGCAACCTAGAGGAATGGACTGCAAGCCAGAGATTTCAATTCTGCCTCCTGGTTTTCTCACTAACTTACTGAATGACCTTTGGAAGGTCACTGATTTCATGGGTCTCAGCCTCCCATCCACAATGTGACTGACCTCTGAAACTTATTCCAGCTTTAAATTAGTCACCATTCTGGGGTGTAGTTTCTCACTGGGATATCCTGTATTTCCTCCTACAAGATAGGCTATCAAAATGTAACAATTATATAATCCACGACTCCATTTTTCCAAGACTTGTGGCAAAACTCTTTCATCAACACAGTGATATTACCTCCAGGGGAGCCGCACATTCTTTGCAGATTTGGGAGGCCTCAAGGGAGAGAGGAGGACACTTCCGCAATAAACTCCCATGAGGGGATAACAGTCCACTCGGATTTCTGCTCAATGTTCCTGGGGTCAACCAGCCAAGCTATAGGAAAGCCAGGCACAGAAGCCATGATTCTTGGCCGTTTGCTAATCTAATGAACTTCCAAACTAAAATTTCTCTTTTTGATTTTATAAAGCATATTACATAATATACCTAAATAGTGCACATCTCAAGATCCTAATGCACTACTTTATTTGGATATCAGCATTTTCTTGTCATCCTCCAAAGCTAGTCTTAAATTGCTTGTGGCAGATACCAGTGGCACAGATGACAAATAGTCAGGGGGAACTTTTGATGAATGAGCAAATTAAGGAAGGAACAGTTTATGGGCAATAGAGCTCTGAATTGAAATGCTGCACAAACACGGATGACGTCTCTATTAAAAACAACATGACAGTATTAGTATCATTGTTATTTTAAGACAACTAGGAATAATCACATTATGGGAGTTAATGACTTGTGACGAAAAGGAAATTGCTTAGAAGCTGCATGAATTGATCCCAAACAGAGGTTAGCAAGATGTGACACTTAGAATGTGAAATATGAATGGTGGCCTATCAGGTTCCATGTAACACGGACTCTTTTCCCTTGATACTGAGTTCTGCTGGGAAGATTTGGGGAACTGTCCCTAGGGGCAAGAGTATCATGGTCTTGTCCTTTAGGGGAAATCTCCAGGTGATGATGCAGGATGAAGAAGCTAATAAAGGGGTTGGGATGTGGAAAACATCAAAATACCCCTGGCTCACTGAGCTTTGTTCTGTGGCACTTTACACAAAATCATATTCCAGCCTGTACCGCAATAGCCCACATTCAGACACCACATCCAAGTGTGTGAGGTGTTCTGTTGAACAGGTCCCTCATACTGTGTGATTTTTCTTACTTGCTGGGAATAGTTTCTTCATTTTATATAAGAAAAAAATGAAATTAAGTGAACTCCAAGGGCTTTTTCATATTCCTCTACTTACTGTGCCTTTTCTGATTATGTAACAAGCAGGGACAGAGTCAAGAGTAGCTCCAGGATTCCTGAGATGCAAGGTTCCCACTTAACTGCTCACTTAACAAAATGCAAGTACAGTTTTCTTGTGCCACTCTTGTTCTTTGAGAATTCCAACCACCTATGCCTGTGAAGTTCATCTGAACCCCATTTTCCTTGAGTGAATGGCAAGGCTTGTGAAATTAAAAAATCTGTGACTTGACAACCACCTTCCTTATTGGAAATCATGAAAGCACCAGATGAAATTAGAAAAACAATTAACCTTAGAATTAAAAGTCAAAAGAAAAACCACATGTTATGAATGTAGTCATTGCTCTTCCTTCAGCATAAACATGTCATGGGCCTTAAGACCCTCTTTGAATTTATTCACTTTAGTAGATTACCTTTCAGGTAGTGGGAAGAAACAAACAATATTTCACTGTCACCAACTATGGCAAAATCATGTTTCCTGCCTTCCTTCTCACAGAGTCTTTTCAACTCTGTTTAAGGGCTAATGGTGCTCTCAGGATGAACGCAGACCGCGCTTAAATGTTGGGGAATGATACTCGGCGTGTATCTGATTTAATCCTCATGATGCCTCCACAGGGTAAGGAGTTCTGTGTCATCTTTACAGGTAAGGAAACTGAGGCACAGAAAAGTTTTGGTCCTTCCTCAGGGTCACAGAACTAGCAAGTGGCAGAGCTGGGATATTAAGCCAAGCAATCTGACTTCAGCATCCACTCTCCAGCACCACGCTGGCGGGTGTTACCTGGGGTGTGTTACCAGTGATTTTCTTTCTGGTTTCTCCAGTGGCATATTAGTGTGTACATATAGGTCATTTTTATCCTTGTCCAGTTTTTAAAGAAACCCTAATTTAAAAGAAAAGCCTCTTTCACTTGTTTTCTGCTTTAAATTTTCAGACAAAACATGCATCTTTGGGGAGCACATGGGTTCTGTGTGACAAAGGCATTGAGAAGACCATTGTAAATGGTAAGTCCATACAGAAACCTTTCTGAGGCGACCAAAGTGGGCTTTACTTCCCAATCAACAGTCCTTTGGTCATTCATCACCAGGCAGTGGAACATGAGAAAGTCATGTCATGTGTACGTGATAACCAGGACTGTGCAACCAAGGCTCTGAGACTCCAATGTTTGGCCAGATTTGTGTTCGTTCTCCATAACTATTTTGCAGTTTAGAGACTGAGATCACACCAAATTGCTCTGTGCCCCCAGTGCATTTCCAAAACCTCCATCATTTCATAGATTATACTCCATCTAGGTTACTCATTCTGTATAACAATTTATCTCATCTTGATTTTATCTAATCTAACTGTCAACATCAGTGCTTAGAGATAGGGCTTGAGGTATAAAGGAAAAGGAAACCTGAGAATTAGGAATCAAAGCTTGATGGCTACAAACAGGCAAATTAGTCATTGCAAAGGAAAGTTAGTCATCCTGATTTCACCAATGGGAGCTTTTCATTTGTGTTACTTGTATGGATCTCTGAGGACCCCTGGAGAACCGGGGAATTTATTTGGGCAATGCCTGTCACTGTCACAAATAGCTAGGTTCTTTGACCAGTGCACTGTTTCTCATCAGGCATCCAACACTCTAGGGATATTGGAACTGAAGGCTGTAGCTGTGTAGAGCACACTAGTGAATGTGTAGATGGAAGAAAAGAAATGGAATACACTTCAAAGCAAATTATGCTTGGAGCTAGGGATTAAATGTAAATAGTTTACACCTAGCCCCTATAAGCCCCAGTTCTTATATCCTGACAGTTATTGAATAAAGAGATCCAGATGTTTGGATGGGGTTTTTAACATGTTAAAATATTTGGAGGACACTAGTAAAAGTTTCCTCCAAATATCTCTGTATACTAAAGCAGCACAACTTAGCAGTTTGTCATCAGCCACTTCCTTATTATCAATTTTTATTTGCTAATATACCAAACCCCTCTGGGTGTCTCAGAGGACCCAGAAATCCCTAATGGAGTTCATATCTCAGTTACATTTATGATGATGTCATCTTGATGCAAATGAGAATAGATTGAAATAAAAGATATGACTTTGCTAATAAATAACATTCATTTGACTTGGAATCTCAGGCTCTTTCCATTATGCCATGGCCAAGATTAGCCATCCCATTTTTTTATATTGATTGATTATTTTAATTAATCAATCATAGTCTTTGACAGTGGTGTCCAAACTTTATTGACTGTGCACTAAATAATTAAAATAATTTGAGTACAAACTACCCAAAATATGTATTTTAAAATGTATATGTAGAGTTTATATATACATGCATACTTGTGTGTATTTATGAATTAATATATATGTTATAGAACATATACAAAAATAGACACTTTAAAGGGTTAGATAATAAATGTAAGAATTTTAGCAAGTTCTTCCTGCAACCTTATGCACAGTCTTATGACCACTTTGGAGGTCACTGGTGTCTCTGAACAAATAGACATGGTGTTTAAACATGTTAAAAATGCAAGTGAGCCTTGGCTGATGGACTGGCAAGTGAGCCTGGCAGTGGACTGAATGCCAGCCAACAGACCAAAAGGTCACTGGTTCCATTCTTGGTCAGGGCACATGCCTGAGTTTCAGGCCAGGTCCCCATTAGGTGGCATGCAAAAGGCAGTTGATTGATGTTTCTCTCCCTCTTTTTCTCCCTCCCTTTTCTTCTCTCTAAAAGTAAATAAAAATAAAATCTTAAAAAAATGCGAGTGAAAAACAGATTCTCACATCATGCAAAAACTGGGCTTTCAAAACTGAAACACAAAATATTAAATTGAGTCTGCATCCCCTGTCAGATGCTGTGGAGATAGCTAAGTTTGACAATGTGGGTTTCTCTTCCTGCTAGTCCTCTCTGAAGAAAAGCACATAATTCAGAAAAGATAATAAAAGCATAAAGTCCAACAACTATATCCAGTAGCATTTTATGAGATAGAACTGTCATTCATAAAAGGTGATATGAACCAAGAATAGCCACACAAAGTTAAACAAAAAGAAGCTGTAGAACATATCTCCTGTCCCAGAAGGGAAGATGATGTTGGTACCAAGCATGGTCATGATAACATTGACATGATGTAGCCCTGGACCATCAGAGGCATAAGAGCAGAAGCAAGGAAGTAGGGCAAGAAACCAAAATTTCTGATCATGACTCTGCCATTGATTAGCTATGTGGTGTGGCATTTTACCTCACTTGTTTTTTTTTTCTTTAAAGTGTAACATCTACCAAAATACTTTAAAAATTCAATGCAATAGAAAAAAATTTCAAATGTCAGACTTAACTACCCTAGCATAGGGATCTCATCTATTCATTATTTGATTCTCCTGCAGTACCTTCCACATGGCAAACACTTGGTAACTTTATTGAACAGACTTTATTTAATGAAACACCAGTGGTTATCAGCACTGACAGGGCAATACAGAAAACAGCCAACTTACATATCGTGTGCCTGTTGTGTGCATAAAACAAGGAGGACTAAATCCGGCTTACAGAAACTCATTTGGGGATGGGTTTTGTGTGTAGGAAGGGGTATGAAGTATGTGAAAAGTGGAAATTAGATTGCAGAAAGAGGAAAAATAAGGACACAGCTAAGAAGACTCAGGCAAATCCAATATAACCCACATAAGGACTGGACGTAGAGGTGGTGAAATGGTCCCTCCACCATGCTGTGGCTGCCCCCTGAGCCAAGCTGTGTGCACAGGGAGCCAGGGAGCAGGCAGAAGGACAGAACTCACAGAGATAGCCAGTCCTCTATCAAGGCAAAAGAGGACACTCTCCCAAACTCATTCCATACCCTGGAACAATTTTCATTTTACCTTCTGCATAATCCTTTGCAACCACTTTAATTTCATTTCACCTATGTGAAATGTAGATGGTTTTTAAAAGGCATAGACCCCATTTGTCTCTAGACCCTGCTTTCCTCTGAGGCTATACTGTTGCATCCTTTACTGTAGCAAAAGGATGCCTATCTTCATTTCCACTCAATGACATTTGCTTGCATATACTGGTTCCTCTTTTAGTGAAAAGTTGGTCACATATATAATTCAAAATTTGGTGAAGAGACTTCCTCATGTTTTCCATAGGTGAACTTGGGAGGGATGAGGGGAAGAAAATTAATTGTTCTTTATTAATCAAAAGCTCCAAAGATAAGGAAAAGATTGATATATTGGACTACATCAAAATTAAGAACATCTATTCATCAAAAGAATCTAAGACTGTTAATAATCAAGCCACATCATGGGAAAAGATATTTGCAATACCTAAATCCAACCAAAATTTATAGAATATAAAGTAATTTTTAGAAATAAATCCATAAGACAGTCATCCCAGTACAAAAAAGGGGGGGGCAAAAGAGATAAATAGATAATTTACAAAGAAGCTATCTACATAGCCAATAAGTGCAGAATAAGGGTCCTCAACATAATGAGTCATCAGGGAAATGCAAATGAAAACCACAGTGAGATACACATTCACCAGAGTTACGAAAATGAATACGACAAAGAATAAAAATGTTTTGGTGAAAACATGGAGCAACCAGAACCCTCACACACTGCTCTGGGAATGTAAGTTGGCACAGCAACATGGAAATTGGTTGGACATTATGTAATAAATCTCAATATACCTTAATCTCCCACAGCTCTACTCCTAGGCACAGAAATGTACATTTGAGCCCCAAAAGATGTATACAAGAATGTTCTTAGAAATATTATTCACAATAGCTTCAAGCTGGAAACAACCTAAATGTTCATCAAGAGTAAAATGAGTGAATAAATAGTAGGATGGTCATAAAAGGAACTGATAAGATTTTAAAAATGCACCAATTCAATAAATGCAGCAACTTGGAAACAATCTCACAAATAGAACGTTGAAAGAAAGAACACACACGTTGTGATTCCATCTATATAACATTTAAAATTAGGCAAAACTATTCAATGGTGATAAAAGTCAGGAGCCTTCGAATAAAAAAAGGGAAGTGGGAGGCAGGTGTGCCAGGAGTGCAGAGGGGACTCTGCCACTCTCTTAGTGCTCTCGCCTCCCTGGGTAGTAGTTACATGGGTGCAGGTGGCTTGGAAAATTCATCAAGCTTCCCATGGACAGTTTCTGCATTTTTCTGTATGTGTGTAACAAAGTTTATTTTGTTTTAAAAGTGGATGGAAAGCTACTTTGATGGGTGCCTCCTAGTGGCTGAGCTGTTACATGTAGAAACTAAGATATTCACTGTCCTCCCAACATGCCATCAAAGATCATTAGGAATTCTCAGAAGCTACAGTCAGTGATGCTGAAATGTTCCTGACATAGGAACCTTACTCTTAAAATAATCTTGCAGATGAAAGGGTAGGATGCCTTCCTGACAGGGGGGCAAACTCAGAGAGAGAGGCCTGAGTAGGTCAGTGCACAGGAGGATAATTAATTGGTCTGGTCACAGAAAAGTCTTCTTTATCTCAGGTTCACGCAGAGCTCAGCCCAGTTATGGATGGACCTTTGGAGAGAATCGTTCAAGACACCAGTCCTTGTCTTTTTGGATCCTAAAAGAATTTTCTGAATATAATGAGTCCCAGAGGGCTAGTAACCTTGTGTATCAAGTGTCATATGGTGTGTCAGATATCATATAACCATGGCCAGTTTTCCACCAGCATTTGAAGCTCAAAATACACAGGCACACATACAAAGAAAACACACTTATTATATCAAAGCCTTTATTGTAGTCATTTCACGGGGCCCATTTCCTCCGTGAAACTGCAAACCAATTTCCTTGGGATACCATTTAAGATGATTCATCCCCATTTTCAATCCATTTTCCCCATTTTTTACTGGAGACCTTTAGCTTTCTGGTGCAGAAGGCCCGGTTTCCCTGTGCAGACTCTCCTTCTCATTTTCCTTTTTTGTTTGTTATATTTTCTTTTCAGCCTTCCTGATGGGGACCAAATTGTCTGAAATCTGTTGATGAATCATTTGTTCTCTTTGTATCCTCCCCACAAAGACATGCCACACTGTACATTTCTAGGTAATGTGCTTCCTTCATCATAGGCTACGTCACTACACAGATTTTAAGAGACTCCCCCAATTCTGACGTTCAAGTGGATTTCTGGGTGTGGTGGCAGTGCTAAGAAGTAGCCAGAGGGGTCTTGGCCATCTCTGTCATGCTCCGCATATTTTGATATGAAGAGTCAACACTCAGGCCTATGTAAGGTGCAATGCACGGGCACTTTCAGGTTCCCCATTGCAGCCACATTCCTTTTAGGCATCCTTTAGATAGGAATTCTGGGTTCTTCACTACATCCTGGCTGACCAGAAAGTCCTCCCAGCCTGGCACATTCATAAAATAAACAACAGTCACATAATAGGAGTATTAAAGAACTTACCCCAACACAATTCTGGAACAGGGAAGCATTTCCAACAGTCCCCACCCCCTTTCTATGCCCTTACTCTCTTCATACTATCTTTTCTCTTCCAAGTCCTTGATCATTCACATCCCTGATAATTCCCCCTAAGGTATTTATTGTCCATGACCTTAGGAGTAGAAAAGCCTTCATTTATTGCTTCATTGGTTGATTCATTCATTTACAATTATTTACTACATAATGACTGTGTGCCAGGTCCTGCCCTACATGCTGGGAATACAGTTGTAAGAAATATGAACACTGTCCTTGTCCATAAATTTACAGGAGAGCTGGCATTATCAAACCCTCATAAAGAAATATGCAATTACAGCTCTTTCAAGTGGTATGTAATAGAGGATACATGACAACACCAAAGCATGTTTTACTTTATTCAACAAATGACTTTAAGGTAGTTGCTGCTAGCAACACTAGTAGGGAAGTATTATATTGATCCCATCTTCCAGATGAGAAAACTGAAGCACAGAGAAGTTAAGGCACTTATACTGACACAGCTCTAGGCAGGTGTAGAGCCCCAGCTGCCTAGCTCTGGACTCTGACATTCTGAAGAGCCAGGCTTGCTGTTCTTACTTAATCATGGAGGTCAGGGAGGGCTCCCTAAGGAGCCAGAAAGAGAAAGGAGAGTAGATGCTGAAAGTGTCTGTGGGATGCTATTGAGGTAAGCTTTCAGTGAGCCCATTCTTGATAACTGAGAGTTAAATTATTTTTTTCTCAATTTCAAAAGATAGCAGGTTTCTGACTGTTGGTGGAAGGAGTGCTTCTTTCTTAGTCCTTCCCCATTCCAGGTGGAGGGGGCATCATTCGTGCGATGCTTCCTGCCCTGCTCTAACGCCTCACTCCTTCTTGGGGAAGGAGAGTAAGGGTCTGGAAGGTGAGTTAGGAAACCCACATACCCGCAGATAGAAACCAATATGATTAGCTTTTCAGTTATCAGATAATATTTAGAATTTGCATTTATATTACACTTATCTTACTCAGTTTAGAACTCAAGTGGGGAAGAAGTGCATTACCTACTAAGGTCTCTCAAACCCCAATCCTGTCCTAAGGAACTTGCTGTTGAATGTTTAATCCAACTTGTCTATTGGGAAATGGTTCACCTGGTAAAGGCATAGCCCCACTGAACGTGCCCCATGTTGTGTGATTGCAGGAACCAGAGAGTCTCCATTGCATCCTGGAGCTAAGGCATTTATCCAGCTAGACCGTGGGTATAGTTTTCACTGAATAGTGCTCTAATTCATGAACATAAGTCCTGTGGAAGACCGTAATTTCACTCTTTTCCTAGTCCCCATAAAATCAATCCAGATATCTCCACATTCCCTTATATATCCATCTTCATAAAGCCCTTTCAGGCTTATGTTTGCTAGAGTAAATCTATGCCTCTTACTCATTGCTTTCCAGGACTTATCAACCTGAGGCTTTGATGTGAAATTCACTCTAATGATATTCTGGACTTTCAATGTGAATAACTTTTGCAACTTGATTTATCTCCTGACTCTCACCTTCCTCTTTCTTGGCCTAGTTTCCAACTCGTGGTTAGCCCTTCCTGCCTCCCCCGCTGCTTTGTGGTTTCCTGAAACCCTCACCTCACCTCAGCTAAGCAATCACACTTAATTCTCTTTCCCTTACACTTCCTTTCTTAAAGGGAAGAATGCAAAAATATACTATCAAGTATTTTACACAAACTTCATAACAAAAGGAAAGCATAAATTAATGCATTGCCCCATCTCCATTCCTTAATATTTCACCAACTTCTGAGAATCATGTCAATCTATACATCGCCAGTCCCCATATTTGACCTTGCAGAGTTTCCAGTAGATTCAGTCAACAGCATCTGTCCGGCTGTTCATCCACCACTTGAAAGTCAGGTTATTGTATTTTGGTTTCAAATGATGCTACTGATGGTGGTTATCCTCTGCGATGACTAACAGTGGCAGAAAACAGAAGAGTTCGGTTTGATCAATAGATTGGTTGGTTAACTGGTTGGCTGGCTTTTACTACTGAGTCATGAGAAATAGCTTGATTCTGCTACAAATCAGAATTGTTCGTTGTGAATCACCTGGCTGGGATGCAGGGCACTCCACAGAGCTGCTCAGACCTGCGAGACCTCCACTTTCCTCGCACATGATTCCCAAAGTCCACCAGAGAACCACTGGTCCCTGCTTTCCATTCTCTTTTTCCGGAGTCAAAAGAATTTAAATCCCTGTCTGTTCACTTAAGTAAAACTACAGTTTTGTCCAAAACCTCATATTAACACAGGCATGACACTATCTTCAGTGCTTAAAGGGAGGAACCAGTGAGAACTAATACCTCCAATACCTGTGGCCACAAACTGAATTTCTATAGCAACCAGCAAGACCAATTAAAATGGCAAAATTGACAAGAAAGTAATTTTTCTTGCTAACAGCCTGAATGCTAAATCCAGTATTTGCTTTAGTTCTTGATATCCTGTTTCTAAGGTAAAATGTTTTCTCCAACCTTAGCTGTAGAGGCTGAGGAGATATACATGCTTGGGTTTGTTTTAGGAGCTCAATTGTATTTAGGAGCTCAAAAAAAAAAAAAAGACCTGACCTAAAGATGCATGTGAAAATAAAGTTGTACTTAATGTTGACTACTGTGATTCCTACCTGGAGCAGGTATATGAAAACTGACAATCTTTTTTTTAACATAAAATACAAATACATACATATTCTATAGGTAATATACAATAAGTTGGATGATATACGATTATTCTTTCTCTTTTCAGTTGGAAATTGAGCTTAATAAGGTAACGAATAATAAAACATCAAATATTAAAAAAAGTATATTTTCGAGTATATTTTCTGCTTGCTTCTTGGCTGAAAGTGATCTCTGTTCTTTGCGCGATCTTTTAGCTATTACACAACCTTGAACAAGTCATTTTTTCATCTAGTTTTCCTCAGTCTGTACATCTGAATACTGGGTCAGGGGACAGTTTTTTCTGTCCAGGGGTTGGTGATGTCTAATGGAAAGATGTCGGGTAAACTAAGATGTATTAGTACTCTCCAGTGGAGTGTCTGTTCCCCCTCTGCTCCAGGATGAGCAATCTGCAATGCCATCTTGAGAAAGACAAACCCACACAATGGCTCTTTATTTCACCACCAAGAGATGACAAGAGCAAAGTTCAGTACGACTTTAAAATCAGGACCTTCTTTTGGGAGACGTTTTTGGGTGCTTCCAAGAGCAGAGCTGCTTCCTGCCGGTGCCTGTGGGGTAGAGCCGGCGAGGAGCGTGCTGGAAGTGGACGATACTAATGTGCCAGAGCAGACTGCAGCAGCCCCAGGCAGAACGTGTTTAAGGGAAGATGTTTAGTGTTTTATTCTTCATGACCAGGAACAAGTTTTTACGGCTGTGATAATATCAGTAGAAGCTGAAGTCATTGCAGTCTAAACATAGGATGAACACAAATGGCAAATAAAGAAAATGGAGAAAGTCTTGTAAGCACAACAGACTGTTTACAAAGCTAACATAAAGATACATCTGTGTTTCCAAGGTTTTATGAAGCTCTATAGCCAATTTACAGAACCATTGAATTTTAGTGGTTGAATTCAAACCTAGGTGTTTTCAGACTCATTGTGTGTTACCTTGCACAGGCAGGCTTTCTTTTGTTCCTTAACAATATCAGATCTTATGGTATTGGGGCACTTAGAATATATTTGAACAACCCTCATATTCCACATGTAGAGAGACACCCTACAGCCAGGAGAACATGACCAGATGAGCTGGGACTTCAAGAGCAAAAGTGCTCTGTGGTTTATTGCAGCACTCACCTGAAGTCTCAGCTTTAACTTCTGTATGTTAAACCAGGATAACATCTGAACTTTCCTATCATTGGTCTAAATTAGGCTAAGTGCAACTATTTAAAATGACACTGACTCTCAGTGGCTCTGCATAAGATAAAAAGATTATTGTCTGTATGTTTAAGTTTTACTCTAGAGATTCTGGCATCAAAGTGGATTACATTCAGTTTACTAAGGACCTCAATAAAAACAGAAAAATTTCCTGGATGGTAATGAGACTCTTAATACACATACACACACCCCTGCATCACACTCTTCTGCTCCATCACACAGACTCACACACAGTCACACTCCCACTGAGCACATCGGCATTCGTCTAAATGATAAGATTAGCTATACATTCTATATTTCAGAGAGCATTTTGCCAGTGAATATATGGAACTCATTTTTCAAATGGCTTGAGGGGTTTTTCTCCATCTACTTCAGGGTTTTTAACACATTCAGAAGCAGAGAAAGTTGTCACCCCAAAATAAGTTCCTACTGCTTCATACATACCACAGTGAGAATTAACAACTTGTCAAAAAGATATTAATGAAAATTTGGGAATTGTTTTAAGAATGTAGTTCAGTTTGACAGAACCTCATAGTGAAAACAAGTCTGGGGGGAAATGAGCTTTTCTTTAACCACAATTTTTATTTTTATTTATTTATAATTTTTTGGTTGTTATAACTGGCTTTGAAATCTCCTATCTCATGTTTTATGCAGATGGAGAGATGGATGAAAGAGATTGGGTCTTCTACTTTAGGAAAGTTTTAAGATTATAGAAACACAGACAGAAAAGGGAAGTAGATCATGTGGCACAATAAATCTATTTCCCTACCCATCGCCCTGAAAGCAAACACTCTCTCCTTAGACAATGAGGTCTCAGGACCCAGTCTCATGCCCGGTACCCATTCAGCCCTAGCAAATGTTTCTGCACAATTAGGACTGGTCAAAACAAAATAATACAAGGCTACAGGATTTCTCATAGGTATAAAACACGAAACAGTCAGTTTTATCCTTAAAGGACCAGGGGCTTATTGTATAGCAGGTTGGATATTTTTGAGATGCTTAAGCTGTCTCAGGTGCTGGAGTCAATTTTGCTGACATTTACCATCTCTCTACAATATTTCTTTAAGAGTGCCTGAATGACAGTCTCCACCAATCCCTCTCCCTACACACACACACAAAGCCATTTTAAAAAACACACATACACACACTCACACATATAAACACACACCCCATGAGTAGTAGTCACACTTACAGACAGGGACACTTGTTCTTGACCAGGGAGTACAAGCGACTCAGCAATCAGGCCAGGCCTCCAGCCTTGGTGAAACAGCTCTCACCACTTCATCATGCCACCTCCGGAAATTCCACAAGGCAGCTATGATCAACAAATGCCAACCATGTCAGTGACATTTCTAATTCTCACCTCCACCTCACTTTCTTGAGTATCCAACTTGGATTAGCTGAATTTTTATCTACAACACAAGGAGTTTTAACATATATTTTTAAATAGCTTTTCTCTTTCTAGGAGTCATAAACTTAGATATTTTTTCCTCGTGGTTTACTTGAGACTATCAATGCAGCATCTCGCTGAAAGGAAAGGGGTGCAGCGCATGGAATGAGGGAGGCCTCATCTGGGAAGGTGGGTGGAGAGTGACGGGGAGGCCCGAGGAGGAAGGGGGAGATTTGGCTGGTTACTCGTGGTGCATAGCAATAGCATTAACTTTTAAAAAGTGAGATCGATGCTTTCTGTTTTTCCTTCTGGGAGCCATTCAGAGCATTTATCTTGTAGGTCTCATGACATTTCTGGTAAGCTGAAGTCTCAGCAAGAAGAAATACTGAGCTGACTGAGGGAATATAGATGTGCAGAGAGCACCAGTGAATTTTCTCCAAGGCAACACACATAGGAGACTCTGGCTTAGAGACTCCGTGTCCTGATCCTCAACTTCTCTTCTACCCACTGCTCTTACCACTGATGAACAGCTCTCCACTTGGGGCTTCCTTTCTCTTAAATCTCAAATGGAACTAAGAAAACGTTCTCATTAATATGCATGCCATCTTGTGCCCAAACATTAACCATGACTTAGACAGGAAGTGCTGTCTCTCATTTTATAGCTTTTGTGGTTCATCATTTTTACATGGCTTCTTCACCGTTGAGTCTGTGATCTCGGCTTCTTCAGGATGTATCATGATGTCATCTACAAGGGCAACCGTGCCCAGGGACAATTGCTAGAACCAGAGATTTAAAACCTTAAGGCCAAACAGCCCTGACCAGAGTGGCTCAGTTGACTGGGTGTGGTCCTGCAAAGGGAAATGTTGCCGGTTCAGTTCCCGTCAGGGCAAATGCCCGGGTTGCAGGTTGGTCCCTGGTTGAGGCGTATACAAGATGCAACTGATCAATGTTTTTCTCCCTCACATCAATGTTTCTCTCCTTCTCTCTCCCCTGCCCGTCCCCTCTCTCTCTAAAAATAAATAAGTCATATATTAAAACCAAACCTTAAGGCCAAACATAACAACAAAAACCTTTTAAGTCCTCCTGGGATGATTCAGACTAATTCAACTCATACTACACAAAATATAAATCAGAAAGTGTGTTTAAAATTGAAAATGATTCCAAATATTGAAATATTTTGTCTATTTTTGTTCATGGGACTTCTGGCTTGCCCTTGTAGTGTTTTTCTACCATTATCTGATGGTGGTTACATTGTATAACCACAGCTTCTATCCTTCAAGTAATGTAAAGTGTTCAAGAAAACTTACAAGGAGGTAGTGACCTCAGTGAGGAGCACAAACATGCAAAGGAAACCTTCATTCACAACCTTCCAAACCGCACAGAGTTTGCCACTCGTAGTTGCTTTGTCTCCCCTCAAAACATGTTATTTTTCTTTTGTATGAATCAATCAGCTTTAGTATTATCCTATTTTTCTGAGGGATAAATATAGATTTTTAATGCATGTGCAGTAGAAATATTAAATATGCATATACCCATGCTGGGACTTTGGGCCATTTTTTCTTTCTCTCAAAAATAGCATAAAATAATAAATGATTCATTCCACTGAGGAGTCAGCTATAAACATATCACTAAGTGTTCTGATTTTTCAGTTCAACAACATTGGGATGGTTGGTGATAATGAATTACTAAAGGTGCTTTGGTCAGGAAAATGTCAGTGCCTCTTTCCTGAAGTGGCATTATTTCTGTTCAGAATAGGGTTGTCAGAAGGCAGCAGGAGGAACAGTGAGAGTTAGGGAAACATCGTTTAACTTTGTTAACGTCAAAAGTTTCCTAAAGTTCAAGTGGCAGGCTTCTAAATGGATGTTTGTGAGGAAGTGCCCCAATATTTGTGAGGATATAAAAATATTAGTAAGTACAAAGGAAACATAGAGATGTATAGAAGAAAACAACAGTTTGTTTCTGTAGCAACTTGCTACTCAAATCAAGAACCAATGAAATATTAAACACAACTTCCGTAGGCTACAAAGCAACAACATAGCATCAAGGTTGGTCACAAATTTACTGTCTCTGAAGATCTTAAAGGATAAGCACTATAGATGGATTCAGTCCATCAAAGATTATTATGTAATGACAGCATTGTCACATTAGTGGATACATTCCTCAGATGACAAGCACAGGGTACAATGCTTGCCCTAGTAGAGCTTGAGGTCCTCCTGGGAAAGTCATCTATATCATAAAACAACTGGGGCAAAATTAAGTGCTTCTCTGGAGGCCTGGAGAGTAGGTGTAATGAGAGAGCAGAGAGGGAGAACATTGTGGGTGGGAGTGAGCTACGAACGTAGTTGGCCCTGGAGCTGAAATTGGAAGAATAGGTTATTTTTGAAAAGGAAAAAAAGCAAACACATAATTGTTAAATTGTGGTAAAAGACCATACATAGCACAATATTTCTTATGTTGGTCATTTTTCAGCACACAGTATGTAGTTTTAACTGTGATGCATTTTGCTGTGTGATGGACCTCCAGAACTTCTCAATTTGCAGAACTAAAACTCTACACCTACTGAACAACTCCCCTGCCCGCCCTTGTCCCAGCTCTTGGCAACCACCATTCTGTTGTACTTTCTGTCTCTGTGAATATGGCCACTTTTAACACTTCCTATAAATGGGCTCGGACAATATTTGTGATTTTGTGACTGGTTTATTTCACTTGGCATAATATCTTTGAGGTCCAGCCTTGTTGGAGCATGTAACAGGATTTCCTTCTTTTTTAAGGTTCAGCAATATTCCACTGTGTGTATAGAACACATTCTCTTTATCCATCCAAACTCTAATAGACAATTAGGGTGTTCTACCTCTTGGCTGTCATGAGTAATGCTGCTATGAACATAGGTGTGCAAACAGCTCTTTGAGATCTTGCCTTCAGTTCTTCTCGATATACACAACTAGAGTGGGATCATTGAATCATATGGTAGGTCTAGTTTTAATTTTTTGAGGAACTTCAAAAAGAAGCAAAACTTTTGCCAAGGTGGCTTCATTATTCAGGATGGTTCGTGTCAGTCAAGGTATGTGGGTGGCCACTGAGGGGTCTGGCCGGAGTGACTGGGTCAGAAGATTCTGACAGTGGTGAGAAAGTACAAAGACACAAACTCACAAAGCCCCAGTAAGCAGCAGAAACACAAAAATGCTGTGCAGCAAGCATTCGATGAGCCACACCAGTTCTTTGGTAGGATACAGAATGGTAAAAGCAATGTACTAAAAAAGATCAGTTCATTAGTCCATTTATCAAATGCATATTGCATGCTCACCATGCGTGCAGTACTGTTCTGGATGCTGGGGGCATGGTAGTGAGCAGTGCAGATAAACTGCTTCTTTACATAAGCCTAATTTTTAGTAGAGAGAAACAGATGATAAACAAGTAAATTGTGTGTGTGTGTGTAAAATAAATCAGGGTGATGAGTACTATGAAGAAAAATCAAGCAGGATAAGGGAGAAAGAGGGGGAAGATCATTTTAGATGGGAGGAGGGCAGAGTAAGCTTCTCTGAGCAGAGACATGAATGAACAAAAGGGAAAGCTCAATGTTCACCTAAAATTAAAATAAAATATGCAGTGGCTATGACGAATGCAAAGGCCCTGAAGCAAAAATATGCCCAGGTGTCTGAGGACTGGGGAAATGGACATAGTGGCCAGAGCCAAGGAGGCTGGTCAGGGCCAAGGCAGATTTTTCTCAGGCAAAATGACAGCATCTGTTGACAGATCAAAAATAACAAATCAATAAAATGTCAGAGACTCTGTACTAGAGATAGGAAGAAACGTAGAATGATATTGTTTATGTCCTGTTACAATTCAGAATAGAGTGGGAGATAGCTGTACTTTTTATAGTCCCACCAATATGTGAATCTAGGAGTTCTGTTTCTAAAATGCAAACCTATGTAACTGCTCTAATGAGGCTGTCATGCGTTAACAAGACCCATTGACAAGATTTTGTTGTGAGTGGTTAGAAGGGATAACTACATTTATTTGAAGCTTGCATTTTCCCATAGTCAGGTCAGTGCCAGGGAGTCGGCTCTATGCCAGGCTTCAATACCAAACTGGAACAGAAGAATGGGGAGCTTGGAAGACAACCCATGGGGAGAAGTGTATCAGGTGGAAGGGGTAGATGGCAGAATGGAATTGATGAATTGTTCGGAGCTGTGCTTGAGTAATTGGCAAGATTATTATTAGGCATGCACCAGATGTGTTAGAGCATCTGGAAAGAGTTAGTGATAAGTACATTAAAAAAACCCTAAGCAAATGGAAAAATGAGACAATAATTCTAAAAATAACAAAAAAGTAGTGTAAGATAGAAATGCAATCAAATTATGCTGCTTGACTCATTAGTGAAAACCCTTACATTTAATTTGATCTGATTTAATGTGTTATTTAAAGATTGACATAGCCAAAATTTGACATAGAGCACTAATGAAAAGATAGAGAAAGGGGAAGGAAAATGGGGCTGGTAATAATGGTTACCAGCTAAATCCTCAAGTATTAAAAAAGTCAATAGATGTTGTCTAAAATTATAAATTAATAAATAGTGGTATAGATAGTGTAATTTAGAAATACAGAGGCATATAGCAGAAACACTGAAACATGGAAAGTTGTTTCCCCTGGAGGTGAAATGAGATGAGGAAGATGAGGGAAGGATAGAGCTGTGTCACAGATGATTTTAGTGCCCACCCATCATCCCCTTGACCTTCACCTTTCCTGCACATGCTGGTGGCTTGCTTCTGCAAGTTCTTGCAACTCTTCTCCCAAGGGCTCCCTCCAGTTAGAAGGCAAGGGGGCGCCCCACTCCCCGTGAACCTCATCAAAACAATGGGTGGGAATTGGAAGACAAATATTTCAACTCCTTTATCCTTTGGGTTGGCCAACTCTGAGGGTATGTGCTACATCATTCCCCAGGGCTGCCTGGTGAGATTAAGCCCCACTCAGTTGCAATGTTATCCCGCTCATTAATGCTCCCTCAGCTTGCTTCCTTCCCTTCCCTTTCTTTTCCTGGAATCACTTCCAGTGAAACAACTTGCACTCCAATCTGTGTTTTAGGCTCTACTGTTTGTGCACCCTAACACAAGCTATTTTTCAACATGAGCCTTTCAGAACTATAAGTATTTGATTCCTGCAACAATGTACATGTATTACCTAGATAAAAATGGAGTTTAGTGTAAGCACAGATTGTCTTCTGCAATCTTGCCAAGTTGTGTCTCCTATAACATTAGTAATTAATTTATTTATAACCCAAGTCAATTTGCAATAGATCTATTATACCATTAACAGGTTCAGTTAATAAGTCAAGTATGAGAATCTACTGCTGGAATTAAAAATAATCCCAAATACACATGATTTGGCAGTGCTGCCTTCTGAACAAGTATCTGGGAGGCACGGGCATCAGGCTAGTGTTCCCGTGCAGTTTCCAGCTATGTCGAACAACACGTTTTCCTATGATTTCTGTGTCTCCACATTGGTTCCTCTGCTAGCACTAATATTTCTTGATTTGCTTATTTGTTTTTCCTCCATAGATTTTGGTGAGTGTCAACTAAATTTGACAGCATATTGATTTCACTACTTATAGAAGAGTTACTGTTTTGGGATTTTTACCAGGGGCTGAATGACTATCAGTTGATAAAGATTTATTATCCCCTCTGACTTCCTTCTTTCTACATGGTGGTACTGTAGTCACTTTCTAAAAATTTCTAAGTTTTATAGTCGGATATTTTTAAATTTTTCACCAACTCACTATCCAAACATCATCATGTATTTAGTTTCCCAATTCTAGAGTTTAAAAACTCTTGATCTGCCTTGCTAAAAGTTTAATCACTCAGAATATAACGGAAGTGGTATTAGCTCACACATAACCACTACACAAGGAATACACTAGATACATCAAAGTCTAAGAGTAGCATCCTAGAGGCTATGGGCCAGAAGAAACTCAGGTTCAGGAAAAATGCCAAGAATAAAGAATAAAAAGCATATTAAAAAAATAAACACTGAGAAATAAAACTAACCAGAAATAATAGGCCCAGTGCTTAGGAAAATTAATGCAATGTCGAAAACTGGCAAAGAGAAGGAAGAACTACTCTACTCCTAATTTCTTGGTTTTCACATCAAAAAATGGGCAAGCATTGTTATAAAGGAAAGGAAGGGCAATATGAGAGATGAACATGCTATGTTCTTTCACTGAATTCCAATCATCCAGCTCCTATAGTGAAGAACTAAAGGTAGTAAATAAACTTAAGATTTGATTTCAGGAGTCTTGCCATAATTGGAAGGGAATGGGAGAGGACAGAAGACAGCTGGCAAATATTATCCCAGCATTTCTCGAAGGAGCCAAGGTGAATTTCAGAAAATGGGTAAATTTGATGTGCTCTAGAGAACTTCCAGAACAGAGCTTCCGACAAATGATTTGGAATATCACCAATTAATACAAGTTTGTTAGGAATCAGTCCTATCAGGGAAATGTCAGAAGCCTGGAGTATCTTTATTTCCTGAAGGCATTCAGGAAGTCTCTTGTTATATCTTTGGTAATGAATGTTGTCTGATAGCAGGATAGATGACCCTGAAGCTGTTGAACAAATGGGTGTGCACAAGGGGCATGATTAATCAAAGTTAACCTTTCAAGATTCAGTTAATGGTGCAGTAAATAATCATGATGAAGAACTTAGCTTTTGGATGTGGGCCTGCAGTCATTAAAAAAAAAAGAAAAAGATAAAGGTAGCAAAGCTCTTTCCCTAACCTCTTTATTCTTCTACTCTTTAGACCATTAAAGTTAATGGGAAATAGTGGAGCTAAAGAAACACACCTCTATCATCAGAGAAATGCAGATTAAAACCACAATGAGATACCATCTCACATCTGTCAGAATGGCTATCATCAATAAATCAACAAACAAGTGCTGGTGAGGATGTGGAGAAAGGGGAACCATTTTGTACTGTTGGTAGGAACGCAGACTGGTGCAGCCACTGTGGAAAGCAGTATGGAGATATCTCAAAAAATTAAAAAGGGATGTGCCTTTAGATCCAGCGATCCCACTGCTGGGAATAAGTCTGAAGAAACCCAAAACACTAATTCGAAAGAAAATAAGCACCCCTATGTTCATTGCAGCATTATTTATAATCACCAAGATATGGAAGCACCCCAAGTGTCCAACAGTAGATGGATAAAATAACTATGGGACATTTACACAATGGAATTCTATTCAGCTGTAAAAAAGAAGAAAGTTTTACCTTTTGCAACAGTATGGATTGACATAGAGAACATTATGCTAAGTGAAATGAACCAGTTAGAGAAAGACAAACACCATATGATTTCACTCACATGTGGAATGTAATGAACAAATTGAACTAACGCACAAAATAGAGACAGACTCATATATAGAGAACAGGATAACAGCTAAGGGGGAGGGAGAGTAAGGGGTGAAGGGATTCAGCAAAAAGGACAAAGGACTCATGGACATGGACAACAGTTTCGTGATTATGGGGAGGGGGCGTTATAAGGGGATTAAATGGTAATGGAAAAAATGCAATAAAATCTTTTTTTTTTAAAGAAGCACACTAGTTAGAAGAATATTTCCAGCTCCTTCTGGGGAGTATATCTAGGATGCATCTGGCACTACCTGCAATGTAGCAACTTCAGGTTTCAGTGAATGTCAGGATTTATCTTCCCTTTAAATAAACATTGACCTCATTGCCACAGTCAATTTTTACTATGCTTCTCACTTCAATAAATCTTGCTATCCACCCAAATGAGAACTCAGTACCTGCTATGACTAAACGAGCTATAAGGAAAGACAAGTTGGGAAGGAGAGAGCACAGGAACTGAATAACACCACTTTAACTTTTATAGAAAAAGGGCTGGCTAGTACAGAAATCCCAGGCAAACTTGTTCAGTGAGTATGGTTTGTATTGGCCATTGCCCCATCTGCTTTTTCTAGTCCTTGTTTCTTCTAGGGATTATCCATTTAACTGAATTCCCTCCTGTATCAAGGAGAACCATCTCTGCTCTGGACCTCCAGAGGCCCCTAATCACCAATGACTAAGAATCTGCTGGCTTGGTACACTGGAAAGGACTTGGGTTGCTTAATTACAGCTAATGGTTAACTCTGGACTTAACGTACTACCAAACAAGTGCATTTGTAACTGTGGGATTTTGTATAAATGGGCACCTTCCCAAGGAGCTGTTTTGAGAAGAATATATATACTATACTCCATCCTAGAGGTTGAGCTCCAAAGAGTACCAGGTAGTTCTTACTAAACTCTAACTCATCCTCTAAATTCTGCTTAAGAGAAAGGAAATTTCTCATTCTTGAATAATTTCAAGATGCATCCTAAAGATCCTTAAGATTCTACATGCATCTTCTCTTAGGGTGTTAAGGACACTCCTTCACAGTTGGTTCTCATCTTCCATGTTCAGAATTAGAAAATGGGGACAGAAGAGGTAGACAAAATGAGGGGAAGGACAATTAGAACCACCCCAGAAAACAGTGTGTGGGACAGGGAACATGCAACAGACTTTTTAAGTGCTTGTGAAATGAATAAAATACACCAATAATTGTGGGCTTAGGCACTATTTGCACTTTTCCATGTAGATAACGGTGTCATGTTGGTATAGTGGTCTTCTACATGCCCCCTGGGAGGTAGACAGAGTTCTCCCAGCCATACTTGATAGTGCTCCCATCCTGGCTATGAGAATTAATTTATGTCCCAGAAGTTTTGCTTGAGAGGTTTTCTAAAATTGGGTTCATTTGAAGTTTGATTTTCAGCTTGCATATTTACACTTGTCTGTTGAAGAAGTCCCTAGATCTCATTTTTTCCCTCTTAATTATTGCTTTCTCTTATATTGATTTCTCTTCCCTAAAACTACATATACATTATGAAAATTTTTCAGGGCTCAGTGGCCTGCTAAATTATAGACTGCTGGAGAAAAATCACTATCATGATCCATTCATTTTGGTCATTGTACAGATAAAATTGGAGGCTTTAAAGCTGACAAGTATGAATGCATTTATGTTCTACTACCTACACCTTCAGCTAGATAGAAAGGGGTCCAGCAAGTCATAAATGCTGGAATTTCAGCAGATAACCTCCTAGCATAACTTTCTGAAGTGGCTAATGAAAAAGATGAATCAAGTTTTAAATTTGGTGTTTAGTTTGACATTGCCAACTACCCGAAGTGCACACTACATTTTTCTCTCTCTCTTCAAACATTTCCCCCCATCCTTAATTAAAAAATATTTAATTTTTGGAAAAAAGAGTCAAATAAATGATTTTGGAAGGCCAATAATATTGATCTATGATGCACTCATTTTATGCTGCCTTAAAGGGAACCATGTAGTTGATTATAAATCTGTCTTACATGGTGAGTCCTGGGAAGAAAGGAAACACGCCTCTCCACCCAGTTTCCCAGCACCAGGGCTTGGTGTTGGAAGCTTTCATGGTTTAAAGATATTTAAAACTATGCTTCATTAGCTTCGGACACCATGGGTAAAGAAAATCTGTAACTGAGTTTTGAATCCTATTGTCCATATCTCAAAATACCTCAGAATGACGCAGCACCTGCCGAGAATGAGAACTGCGTGTTTGCGTTTACTGTCATAAAAGACGAGACATGGCAAATGTGTCTTGTTTCTCCAGTCACCTACCACTATTTAAAGAGGGAGCTAGGAAACAGAGGTGTGCTTTTTTCCTTTTTCTAACCTACAAAATTACTAGGAAACACAAAGACATTGGCAAAATAGAATAGCCCACTGGCTTTCTTTGAAAACCTGACAAAATGCATTTATCTGACTCATCTTGATGTCTTCAACGGACTCTCACGTTGAAAAACCAACAGGGAGAACATCAATTCATGCTTTTATTTTCAACTGTGCTTTCTCGGTAAACGGCTGTCCATTATGTAAAACTGAGAAGTGGCTCTTTGATGTGTTCAAATTTGATTAAGAAACTCTGCTTGGCAGACCCAAATACCCCAAACTGTTAATTGCTTTTTAAAGGAGAATTATGACACTTTTAACAAGCCATGTATCTCACTAGGCATTGTTAGGGTAGATGCTCTCATTCAGCTGAACTGTCTTATTTTGAGATTTGGGTCCCTAATTGCTTATAAACCATACTGTTTATTGAGTATTAACTCCGGCATGGTTGTTTATTATGGGGGCTTATTGCTTATGCTTATAAAACACGGCATAAATGAGCCACTCTGTGCCTGTGGTGTCTCCCCTCCCCAAACACGCAGGCATGCGCGCACACACGCCTGCACACAAGCTCACAGCCACACTTAAGTTCGTCAGCTGAAAGAAGCAGTATTGGCAGAATTATGCAGAGGTAAAGCTTAAGTAGCACGTTGCTTAGTAACCAGAAAACCCTCTGTTGATTCTCTAGGGTGTCGACCATACATTTCCCTGTGCACATTACCTACAATGAAAAGGTCGGTGACCCAATGAAATATCAGATTAAGTCAAACTATTAACTGGACAAATGCATTTAAAGTGCTCTTGTACCCTGGTTCCGTGTGATTAGTATACATTATGTTCTGCCAAGGCAAGCATGAATCATTAATATATTCAGAGTCGGCTGCTCTCTGCAATGAAACGTAATAACTCAGCGCTGAGTAATGCAGTGCCTGTGTTTATAAGATGTGGAGCCTTCAGTTGGTGTGATCTACAATGTTGTTATTTTGTGGTGAGGACACAAGCTCCTTTTTTTTTCTTCAGTAAATAGTATTTGTCATTCCCTTAAAGAGACAGAAAAAAATCTTTCCCCAGAAAAACTGGTTACTGCATACTGTGCTCGCATGGGGGAAGGGAGAGTAATTCGGCCCATGAAGAGGTGCATTGTTTTGCTCTCACTCTGAAATTTTTTCACCTCCTACAGTTTCACCTCCTAATAGACCATGCTGAGAGAATCTGAATATTTAAAATTGAACAAAGGCAAACAACCTCAAGGCAAAATTCCAGTGATTTAGTTTGAACTCCGACCTCTCCCTGTTCCCCTGTTTTCTGAGGCTGCATGAGAACGCACAGACCGCCAGCGTGCCCAGCTCTGATTTCGCCCCACTGTCTCGAACTAGAGATCCAGGATCCATAAACACAGTCATTTATAATTTGACTTCTTTTTCTCTGAGGTCAGATTTGGAACGGTTGAGCTCATGAGGCTAACGCGATTTTGTGGGTTGAAGTGCTACCTCTGACCCTAACTAGCTTGTTTAATCTAAAAGCCCTGTGTGGTGGGAAGAGAAGGCAAAGAGGAGACAGGACAGCACGGTCCCCAGCAGCTCCTCCACCCCAACCGCCACCTGGGAGCGAGCTGTGTTTCCACTCAGCACTGTTGCTAAACTGAAGCAGATTCAGCGTCAGTTCACCAGACATGTGGTGAACACCTACTGTGCGCCCGGCACGGTACTGAGGTGACAATGACTGCAGCCCTCTCCACTTGCACTTCGAACTCACCGCAGACATGGGGACTTGAGGATTTTTTACTTTATTGAGTAGAGCAATCTGGCTAAGACGATGCTAATATCAATTCCGAGGAGTGAATTCTATCCATAGTTCTTTTTTAAAAATCTATTTTTCTATTGATGCTAGGAAAGTAAAACCCCGCCCCCATCAGATGGAACCGAGTCATTTGTACAGAAAGATGCTGGTTAATCCAATGAAATGTTAGGCAGTGTTCTATAACCCAGAAGCCTGCACAGCCCCTGTCCTTCGTTTTCCTTTTTTTTTTCTGGTCTTTATTTTTATTGCTCACCTCTACGCTCTTCCACAGTTTTGGGGACCTCAGAGACTGCCTGCCTCTCGGGGCAATCACTAGGAAGCTCCCGCAATGCAGCTCTCTTCTCCTTTTCTCTGGTGGACAGTACTCAACAGCTACCAGCTGGAGGTGGCACTGAAGAAAGTATATACACAAGATCCCAAATCGCCTAAATTCTAAATTTTATAGCATGTAAATCTAATACATTTTTTATGTTAGCTGGCTAGGAAGTTTAAAAATCTATGTTGAATTCCCCTCTGTGAAAGCCACCTTTATTTCTAAGACTATGGCAGCTGTAGGTAGTTACTTCATAACTCTAGCAAAGCTTCTAATCTGACTCTGCTACAAAGCTTATGTCATTCTCCCCTCCTTTCAGAATTTCCCCAGACTATGTAAGCACCAAATCCATTTTTAGGGGCTGAATTGTGTCCCCCTCAAAATTTTGTAGTCCTAACCCCTTGGATCTCAGAATGTAACTGTTTGAAGGAAGACAATTTAAATGGGTAATTAAGTTAAAATGAAGAAAATGGGTGAACCCTACCCTAATGTACTAGGACTGGTGTCCTTATCAAGAGAAGAGATGAGGACACAGATGTGAAGATGGCCAAAGAGAAAAGCTTCAGAAAAAAACTAACCCTGCCGACACCTTAATTTAGCCTCCAGAAGCATAAGACAATAAATGGCTGTTGTTTAAGCCACTCAGTCTGGGGTATTCTGTTTTGGCAGCCAAGCCAATACATGAATGTGATAATATCAGATTGCAGAGAAAGGAAAATCTAAATATTAAATCAGGTGTTAGCCTCAATCTCACTGTGCTTCAGGGTAAATCTCTCCTATAGACAAGTATCTGTGCTTATATAATTACTATCCAAACTAAGCTACCGGTTTTTAGTTTTCATCTTGACTACAAATGGTGTAAATAAGGGACCTTGCTCTGCCATTTTGTCTTATTCCCTTATGTTGACATGAAGGACACCCATTTGGAAGAGAATTGCTGACCTACCAGTTCAGGGCATAAACATATGAACATGGGATTGATTCTGAGCATAAAAGGAAACTGAGAGTGCCAAAGAAGGGATTTAGGCTGAGAACGAGAGAAAGAACTGGCATTAATCTACCTAAAAGACCTACACAATGAGAGGAAAGTGTAATCTTCAGCAAGTATAATTGGGACCATAATAACTCTCTTCTTATATTAACACTCAGAAAGAGAGGTCATAAAACAATGCAGCATATTTATTAGGGAAAAAGACGGAAGGGAGGTGGATAAATGTACTGGGGAAGAACCATTAGCAAAGTGATGAATTAAAGTTCTGTTTGAATTTCCATGGTGATGGATCATCACTTGTTAGCTTCAGTAATCCCCATGCTTTGATACAGCGATCAGCATATGAAAATATCCTCTGAGCCTCAAAGGTGTAGATCCAAATGTGTTTATAGAAACTCAAGCACATTATCAGTCACCAAAGTACTGGGGACTCCAAAAGAATGAAGAAGACTGTTAGTTTAAACAAATAATTAGAGTTCTCAAGAAAGGCAAAAATTTATGAAAAGGTCCCTTTCCATTCTCTACTAACATATATCTACTTGTCTCCATCAAGTTCATAATATAAAATAGTATGTTTAAATGGTGAGCTTCCCTCTACTTGTTTTAAAAGTCTAGAAAGAAGTACGGAGAATTGAGTTAAGCATAAATGATGACAATAATAACCACACCAGGTCTGTGTGACGGTTGACACTAGTGTCATCTTGACTGGCTACAGGATGCCCACATATAACATATAACATTATGCCAGGTGTGCCTGCTGGGGTGTTTACGGATGAGATTAGCATTTGAATTGCTGGACTCAGTAGAGCACTCTCACCAATGTGGGTGGGCCTCATCCAATAGGTTGAGGGCCTGAATAGAAGAAAAAGCAGAGGGAGGAGGAATTTGTTCATTTTTTTTCCTCCTTCACTGTTTGAGCTGGGACAGCTCATCGCATCTTCTCTGGCCCTTGGAGTAAGACTTATACCATTGGATCTTTTCAACTCAGATTGAACGGCTCCACCTGCTTTCCTAGGGCTCCATTTGCAGGCATTGGGCCTTCTCAGCCTCCATAATTATAATAAATTTCCTGTTAGCAGCCCAGAACGATGGACAAGGCTGGGTCCTGCAGACGTGAGCAAGCCACTGATCCAACCTGAGAACTGCCTGCCTGGAATTCATGTCATGTTAGAAAATCAATACCCTAATTGTTGAGGCCATTTTAGAAGGCTTTTCTTTACTTATATTTGAAAAGATCCTAGCACACATGTATAACATGGATGTGGCTTTTGTAAAACGCAGGATTACAGATTGGAGTAAATTGTGTGCCAGTTTTTCTAACTAGAGTTGGATATTATAGAATCATTAGAGCATGAAAGTTTAGAGTTGAATGGACCTTAGAACTCATTTTATACTTGAGAAAGCTAAGGATGTGAGGATAAATGACATATTAATTCTAGTTTTTGTATCTTGTCTCACTGACCCAGGCTGTGGAAGCTCACACTTCAGGCTGTCAGGTCTATCCCAGGCAGACTGCAAATGCTGAAACGAAAGAGGCTGGACAAATTCCACAATTTGCTAAATGTCATTGAGCAAAGTTCCCTAGTAGCCATTCAGTTATGTTCTTTCCTCCCTCTCCTTCTCCCCCGACCGAGGGCATACGCACACACACACGTTTTCTAGAAATATCCACATCTGTAGTATCTGTAATTCAGGTCATTCTTCAAGCTCCTGGGGGAGGTGGGGAAATAAGAGTAATGCCAATTGTCCTTTTTACTGGCCTAAGAATGTACATACGGAAAGTTATTTGGCCTAATTCTCTGCTACATGAGCTAAAAGGAGTCATGGACTAGGAACTATAGTATTCAGATATTGATGTGATATTTGTAAACTGCAAGTTATATATAAATTTTAAATGTTTCCACTCAGAATTACCTTGTAATGCAAGCAAAAATATTATGTTGCTAATTTAGACATTTAAAAAAAAACTGAGGTTCAAACTGCTGAGGACTCAGGTGATCTGACACCAAGCTCGATTTTCCAGTTTGTATAGTGGCTGCCTCTTCACTCCCTAACAAGAGTATAACTACTTTGTTTTAGAAAAAGCTTAACAACACTCTTTAGCCAGAACCAAAAAGTGCTGGAAGCAATTTCCTCTTTATCCCTGGAAGCCAATCAAGAGAAACTCAAGTCCTTTTCCATGCCTGCAAGGCGATGTTGCGTAGGCTCTGTCCATCAAGAGTGGGCAATAAGGCTGTCCAGGAGTCAATATAATTTGTCTCCCTTTAACCTAAGTGCTCCTATAAACAATACAAATTAATGTCCTACTCCATAAGCCAGATGCCTGTGAAGGGGCTTGTTATCATGGAAATGCCTCATGCGTTACAATCAGCAACGTGAAAACATGAGTGATGAGCCTCCGGAGAAGGGATCTTGGGTGCAGGGAGAAGATGGAATGGATTCCTTAGGAAAGGAGTGTTGTTTTTAGTTTGAGTTTAATTTTGTTTTTAGGCAAGTACATTTAAAGCACAAGAGAAGTGTTTATTGCCAGTAACAATAATAAAGATCACACATTGTATTATTACACTCACATTAAGTGTCTAGAATAGGCAAATCCATAGAGATAGAAAGTAGATCAGTGGTTGCCAGGGCCTGGGAGAAGGCAAGAACTGGACGTGACTGGGGCTTCTTTTTCAGAGATAGAAATTCTCTGGAATTAGATAGTAGTGATGATTGTACAACATGGTAAACATACTAAAAACACTTTAGTGTATACTTACAAGTGTGAAAAGTTTAAAAACTACTTTAAGATGCTGAATTTTATACTATGTAGTTTTATATCAATAAAGAGGATGAAAAAAAATGAAGGATCTGCCTCATTATCACCCAATCCTCTTCATATCCATCTCAGTTAAACCACAAAGGGACTCAGCCTTAAGGAGACAGCCATTCAAATACTTCTGGCTTTAGCCTCTCATCTTTCTGGAATAAGAACTCCCCAGCAGGGGTCCAGGTCCTTCTCATTTATTTACTTGTCATTTCTGCAATGCTGCCCCATGGATAGCTGGGGGTAAAATGACACGATCATCTTGCTCCCATTTTTTCCTGAGTATAATTCTTATATTAAAAGTATTGAGGAGAGCACATGGTAGGTATTCAACAAATGTCACCAATCAGGAATAAATGTCACCAGTCAAGAATAACTGTGAAGAAAAAACAAGAGAGCAGAAACCTTGACTTGTCTCTGGACAAGATAGGAGAAAAAGAGATGTTTGTTTCTTTTTATTATGCATTAGTATCTTTTAAATATGCAAAATTTCTTTGCAAGGATGCAAACAAACCATCAGTTTGTTAAGAGTCTTGTATTCGTGTTCAAAACTGTCCTCAAGAGTTGTTGTTTAATGGATGTAGATGGTCGGTTTTACAAGATGAAAGGGTTGTCAAGGTAGATGGTGGTTTTGTTCCACAACATTCAAACATTTTTTATACCACTAAACTCTACCCTTAAAAATTATTAGCAGGGTAAATTTTATATTATGTGTTTTTTGCCACAAAAAAAATTGAGAAGAAAAATATGCCACCCAAAGTTTCAGATACACAAGATAAATAAACTCCAGAGATCTAATATTCAACATTATACAATTTACTATGCAATTGAAATCTGTCAAGAGAGTAGACCTTAAGTGCTCTCACCACATACACATACAAATAGTAACTGTGTGAGGTGATGGGTATATTAATTAGCTTGACAGTGGTAAATGTTTTGTCACATGTACTTATATCAAAACATCACTTTGTACACCTTAAATATATATAATTTTTAATTGTCAACTATATTTCAATTAGGTTGGAAAATACTAGTAATTTTTTTTAAAAATGTTACCTTAGACCAAAGCTGATGCTGGGACGCTGTCCGTGAGTCCTCAACCTCTGTTCCTCAATTCCTGATGGCAGACATTCCCTCTTTGGTCATGGCCATTGTCCTGCGAGTGGACCTGAAAAGTGTGAGGGGTGGATCAGTCAGGAAAGGAGCTTGAGTTCCCTGCTCCTAAAGAGAGCTGTGGCATAAGGTGCTTGACCTGCTGCCAGGGAGTTCAGAAGACAGAGTTATGTAGCCCACTGTCTACCTAAGACTGGCTCTGTCCATCATCTCTGAAAGAGGAGGTAATACCAGGTTCTGGGAGGCATATTTCTGTCACTCCCTGCTTCCAACACTCCACTCCTGCCACAGAAAACTCTGTCTCTATTTCCCATCCATGCAATATGATTCTTCTTGCACCTCCATATTCACATGACCTAAATGAAATCATTTTAAATTTCTTAACCTCAGGTTCTTCTTCCAAATGAGCATAACCGTACTATCTCAGAAGGCCACGTATTAAATAAATTACATACAGTCTCCTATGCACTGCCTGCAAAAGGCAGCATCTTTCTGAAAAATAAACACAGCTCCTAGTCCGAAGCTGATTTAAAGATGTGAGTCTAACATGAAACGGGGCTTGTGCAGTATTTAGGCTTGCTCCCTGCAATATGTCCCTTAAGACTGCATTTTCTCTCCTTAGCATTCAAGAAGTTGGTAAACATTTACTTAATGTTCATATTCCCCAGTGAACTGTAAAATTCATTTGGTGCCATAGTATTCCTTGTCATTGCGCCATTCCTGGGACCTAGCATAGGTGGAAGGTGTTCAATAAATATTTCCTAGTTGATTGGCAATTCATAAAACCTAGCACATTTTCATAGTTCTCAATGGGCTCCTGTAGAGACTCAATCAGCACTTTGTGTAGAAACTACTAAACAGGGAGTCAGACCATCCAAGTTCTGCTTCTCTTGGAAGCTGAATTGTCTTTCTAGTCTCAGTTTCCTACTTTGTAAGATAAAGGAGTTAAACTGAGACACCTCTTTCAGTTCTGCCATTGAAAGCCAATGACTTTCAATCCTTTGCTGGCTTCCACAATAGTTTCAAAACTGCTCATTTCTCCCCAATTAACCCAAAGCAATTTCATATGCTGTAAGTGCCCAACTGCAGGTAAGCCTCAGGACAACAGGGCAGAGTTACAGTAAAGAGAGGATGATTTAGATGTTCCCATGAAAAACCAAACCAAGTTAGCAAATTTACTGGAGTTGTCTGTTGGCAGAAAAGGGAGAAATCAAGGTCATTCCCCATCTTCCATAAAAAGAGATGAGGGAATGTGGAAATCTGCTGAAGGTGTCTCAATGAATCTACCTTCTTAAAGAGGCATTTCTCACACTATCCTTTCAGACACTAATAGAGATGGTACAGTTTGGCCAGGTGACCCAGATGCCCTCCTTGTTTGGTGCTCAGAAATTTCCCACCAAGCTGCAGAGACAAGAATCTACACTCTTCACCAGCTTTTCTCAGTTAAGATACATGCACGCACACATGTAAATTGATGTTGTATGTAGACTTGCCAAATATACTTTTGGCTTTTCAAGGGACAATAAGTTACAAACTTATTTGCTGCTCACACTCAATACCTAGTCCCATCGCAGGGCTTCGTTCCCTGGCGCCGGCAGGGTCATATTTACAATGGACTGAGGATAGGTGCTAGACCCCATTAAAAAGAAAACTCTTTTCTTCATCTCAGCCTTGTCAAGCCCCAAGGAAACTAAGGACGTACATACTCAGTAAGTTGCCAATAGAAATATCTTAGCTCACTTCAGATTTGTTAAACCTCTGTGCATATATAAAATGGTAGCCATCATAAAATCTTCACAAGAATGTGTGGAATGCTTTCGAAATCATTAAGGATGGAGCTGAACGATTGTAAATTCCAAGCTAAACATAAAAAGCAAAGATTTTAAGAGAAAAACACAAAAAAAGAAGTTAGAACAAAATGGCATCTAGGTTAGAGACTTAGCATGAGCAGAAATGTGAAATGGTCACATTTTATTTTAGTCATTCACTGTCCTTTTAAGTTCCATCTCTCCCTCTCCCTGTCTTCCCACTTGTTCCTCTCCAGTGTTTCAGGGCTACCCACAGTGCTTTCCCACAACTCCAGGCACAGGCTGGTCCTTCCTACCTTCTAATGTCTTTCTCTAACTTCTTGCTAGGTGACTTATACCCTGGCTCAAGAGATCGACTACCAGTGTATTCTACCCAGTCAGTGAGCTGGCCATAAGTGTGTCACAGTGGTGCATGGAGGGCAGAGACCATAGTGGTCTCTGTCACCACTGAATTCTCAGTAAGCACTCAATATATATTTATATTGAAAATTATTTGAACGTTGTTTCAAATTTTATGAGCATTTTTTATATACATCATTGTATACTTGTCTATTTTTCCTTAGGGTTAAATTCCTCCAACATTTCCATATTCCTGGGTCAAGGGTTTGCATGTTTTACATTTTGAAGCATATTGCTATAGGTCTCCAAACCAATGTACACTCCCACCCACAGTATATCAACCAATTTACCTTTTGCTTAGCACCTCTGGGTGGAATATGGCTAAGAAGGAAATGTAGAACAAAATGGAAGTTTGACCTTTGTCCAACTCACACTTTTAGAATCTCCTTGACAAAGAGAAAACAAAACAAAAACAAACATTCCACAGTTTTAAACTCTACTGAAATCTTTAGAAATTACAAATCATGGCAATAATTAAGGCTGTTGTTCTTTTTGCATAGAAGTCTCTTCGCTCCTGAGAGGAGATGCAGGAACAGTCAACATAATAAGATCTTTTTGTTGTCATTTCTTGGGACATTCTAAAGCATCCTCACATTTAATTAGTGGCAGCACCTTGTCAAGCCACCCATTTCTTCTATCACTTGCTGGGTGATCGGTTGTCCTCATAACCTACCCATAGCTGCCATGGAGGTACCCAGGGGAATAGCACACTAATATTATTATTTGTTTCCACAGTTCTCTAAACTGAACAGTAAATCCTCATCATTTAAAATGCAAGAGATTGAGAATAAGATGAACTTCAAAGTAACAGAGTTCATATTAACCAGAGGTTGTATCAAAAACCACAGGGCACTCAGTTGACTGAAGAAAGACAGCTGCTTTGGATGATGAGTGCAATGATGTTTGATGGTATTTGCATTATGGAGGTATTTTTAGTCACTTATGTTGATAATGATGATGACTAAAATAACATCCTGTAGCTCATAAGGAAAAGCATGCAGAAAAAAATTTATTATTGTGAAGGGATATGCAGACAATCTTGGCTGAAGGCTGCTGTTCAACAGGAGCTAGATAAAGTGGTTAACACTGTCCAGCACCGGACACACTGCCTGATCTTAGGCAGGTACTCTGCAAGCATACAGAGCAGCTGTGCAAGAAAAAAAGGTAAATTGTTTGTACGTGGGCTTGCTATCAACTACTACCATCTGGACCTTGCCAAATGCCTGAATGGCAAGTTGAACCGGGGCAGCACTTCACAGGTAGTTCAGTCTCTCAATTTGGAGACAGTGATTGTTTCGGCCTAAAAGTAACCACCTCCCTTAAATCATGTTTTAGCTTCAAAGGGACTTATTCACTACCAGCCCCTACGTTCCAGCTATCCCTTTATCTCTCCTAGAGAACCTAGGAACTCTGGTAATGATTGTTGAATGAATGAGTGGTAGTTTGTGGTAGTATGTCTGTGAGATGTTCTGCCCTTCAAGTCCTTCTGTTTCCCTTCTGAAAGCACCTGGGTGGTTTTTTTCCTAAGATACAAACAAATTAGCAGATCTTAGTTGTTACTCTTTGGACAGAGAAGGCTGGGCTCATGGAGTATATGTTCCCAGTCAAAGGTCACAGCATTTCTTGGCATAACCTTAAAATGACTGCTGAGTTTCTGGAAGAGTCTGTTTACTGATCCAGCAATAAAGCAATGAGAAATATTAGGTATGGCTGATGTGGTATCTGCTGTTAAATATGGAAAGGTATTTCAGTGGAGAGGGAATAAATTTGTGGAGGTTGAAAAGTCAAAGCAATAACCCTTGGTTTGGAGTGATGGAAGGCAGCTTTCAGCTCAGTGTGAGTATTATGGACTGTCAGGTTTCTCTAGAGAAACAGAACCAATAGGAGACATATACATATATATTATGATAGGAATTGGCTCATGTGGTTATGGAGGCTGAGAAGTCCCACCATCTGCCATCTGCATGCTGGGGAACCAAGAAAACCAGTGGTTTAATTCAGTCCCCATCTGAAGGCCTCAGAACCAGGGGCTGACTATGTAACTCCCAGAGCCTGAGGGCCTAAGAACCAGGCACTCAAATGTCCAAGTGCAGGACTCGATGGATGTCCGAGCTCTAAAAGAGAGGGGGAATTCACCCTCAAGGAATTTCCTGAAGTCCACCCACACTGGTGAGGGTGGATTTCTTTATTCAGTCCACTGATTCAAGTGTTAATCTCTTCTGGAAAAGTCCTCAGAAGCACACCCAGAAATAGTGTCTTACCAGCTATACGGCAATCAAGTTGACACACAAAATTGTCACAGATTGCATGTTTGCGTCTCCCCATGGGGCCTTTGGGAGGTGATCAGGCCATGAAGGTGAAGCCTGCATGATGGGGTTAGTGCCCTTATAAGAAAAGTCTCAAGAGAGCTGGCTTCTTGCTCTACTCTCTACCATATGAGGACATTAAGATATCCCTTGCAAATGAAGAAGAAAGCCTTCACCAAGAACCCAAGACCACTGGCAGTTTGGTCTCAGACTTCTCGGCCTCCGGAACTGTAAGAAATATGTGTTTGTTCCTTAAGCCACCCAGTCTCTAGTACTTGTTATAGCACCTGACTGGACTAAGGCAGTGAGTAAGGTTTTCATAACAATTATAGTTGGAACAGTAAACTGGAGAGTCATCAAAGAGAGTGATTAATAAAGTCAAGATAATGCTATTGCTTCAACAAATAACCCCCTACATTTCAATGACTTGGCACAAAGGAAGTTTCTTTCTTGCTGCCCTGACAGCCTGATGCCAGTGTGGCTGGTCAGCAAGTCCTTTCTTCCACATGGTGACTTGGGATGCCAGGCTTCTGCATCTTGTTGCACTGTCTTCTAGAGCTCTGGTCCTCTGCTTCCATCCAATGGAGAGGAAAGAAAAAGTGGAGAAAATGCAAATGCTTTTTAAAGATCCTGTCCCATATTAGTTCTGTGCACGTTGACTCACTATAGCTAATGACTTACTTCCTATGCCTGGATGTATGAGAGGCCCTAAAACGTGTGAAACACAGTCCTGCCTGGGAAACCTCCTGCCAATGGCAACTCCATAAGGTGGAGAAGAACATCTCACCATCTCTGCCTCCTCAGAGACGTTACAGGTGTCACTTCCACATTGAGTAGGAAGCTGAGCTACACGAACGCTACGTTCCCTTCCAACTCCGAGATTTAATTTCACTAATTCACAGATAGATATTCAGTATCAAATGAAAACACTTTTTCTCTACCCACAGAACACTTCTGACACCAAATGTCACACCAGCCAGTTCGCCATTTCTCCAAACACCAACTGGGTGTCTTACCATTTCCTTAGGACACTAACTACCCAGCATTAGTACAGCCCCCCAGGGTAAGGGCTCAGTCCCACAAGAATACCCTCCACTCCAGGTGCCAGTTATAAATCTTGGCCTCCTGTACTTATGATCAAATAAGTTGGAGGTCCCCATGACTCCTTTCTTGTGCTTGATAAGTTGATATAAGGGCTCACAGAACTTAGGGAAACACTAATGTCTTCTGGTTTATTGTAAAAGATACAACTCAGGACAAGCCAAATGGAAGAGAGGCCTAGGGCAAAGTACGGGGGAGGGGCGTGGGGCTTCCATGCCATCTCCGGTGTGCCGGCACCTCCGGGTGTTCACCAGCCTGGAATCTCTGCGGGCTCATCATTGATGGATTTTGATGGAGGCTTCACCCCATAGGCATGATCGATTATTAACTCAGTCTCCAGCCCCTTTACTCTCCCTGGAGGATACAGGTGGGTCTGAACTTTCCAAGGTTCTAGATTTTCTGGTGGCATGTGCCTATTCAGTACTATGCAGGAGTCCATCTAGAATCTTCTCATTAAAATAAAGGACACTCCTATTGGAATTAGAAAATTCCAAGGGATATAAGAGCTCTCTGTCAGAAACCAGGGGCAAAGGCCAAATATATATTTGTTACTATGTCACAAGTACTTTATCTATGACTCCTGTGTCAGGAAGGAGTCATAGGTAAAGAGAGATAATAATATATGTATATATTATGATCCATCTTTATATATACATATATTATATATAATATAATAAATATTATATATTATATATTACATATATTGCATATATTATAATATTGCATATTATATGCATGTATATTACATGGTATACATATATATCACATATATTATGTATATATATAATTACCTGGAAGCTTACATTCTAGAAGGAAAAGCAAGACAAACACAAACAATGATATTACACAGCACAGTGTGATCTGACAGGTATAAAATGCAGTGGAAATTCTGGGAAGAATAAGGTCATTTGAAAAGTTTTCACTGGAGCAAAGAGCTTTGAAAGAAGGGTGATATTTCAACAGATAGAGATTAGGGGCAGGTCTTCAGGGCAAAATAGCCAGCAAACATAAGACATCAAAGCTTATTGGAATCCCTCTTGGTATTACTTTGTTTTTTTATGAGCCTGTAATAGTATATTTTCTTAGTTTAAATGAATAAACTTCTTAATCAATATTATTATAGAAAACAGTAAATGTAGTTACTAGTAACGGTAGGTATAGAAGTATTTAAAATAAAAGGTATTGTGGATCCACTTGTTTATTTTACAATGTAATTATAGTTGGGGGCCCTCAAGCTCCCTTAAATTCCCTTGAAATCCAGGGAGACCACATTCACAGAACTGCCACTAACTCACAGTTTTGATTTGTTAATAAGAAAAGGAAAAAGTAAAATAATAAATAATATATATTTAAGTAATAATATAAAGAGAGCCACTGGCTAACCTGAATTACTGAGAGAATCACTTCAGTTCTAGGGCTAGTTTTGTTACTGAAGCCTGGACAGCAATGTCTCAGGACAGGTCGCTTGGCCTTCATGTACCTTGTTCAGTCCCTTGATAAATGGAAATAATATCCAACACTGCCCATGACAGAATGAGATTGTGTCTGGAGAGTGTACTACACTCCATGCCAAAGCCAGCCCAGCCCCCGCTCCAGATGATTACAAATATTTCAATCCTGTCCGAGTTTATTGGTATAGGTTTTATATGAAAGGAAGCTTCTCCGAGATTTTCTCACTGAATTGGCCTCGTGTGAGGCCAAAGTTTCCACCTGAGTGGTAGAAATTCCTGAGCCCTTGGTCTGTAATTATCTCGTTTTGGTCTTCCATAAAAGCTCAGGGAATTTAAGGATGAGCAACAGATTTCAAAGTGTCAGAAAATCTACTCTAAAAGATGCCACTAGGAATTACAATTAATGTTCATTTTCAAGTGAAACCAAGATATTCAGTATTGCCCAAAGAACTGACAAGAAATCAATCAGAAAGAGTTGAAACACAATATTTGCAAAGGAATTTTAATTTGATGAAGCTGGATGGATATTTTTGAATTGAATTGGAAGGTTCAGTGTTCCTCCAATTTCTAGGAAAAAATATGGAACATAGGATCTTACTTTCTGTTTCAATCCATGATTATTTGAAATATGGAATGAACTAAAAAGATATGAGGTCTAAAGAGTAAAGGAGAAAAGGAAGTAGAAACAGATTCTATTTCATAATTAAGTGAAGTAGAAAAAAAGTAACTAAGCTGTTGGACCCAAGGTCAAAATTAGGAGATTGAGATACTCTCTGAAGAAATGGTAAAGGAGAATGTATATTCATGATACCTGCCCCACAGTTCTGTTTGCGAAGATAACAGGAGAGCACATGTGTGAAGCTCTAAGCACAGTACACAGCCCTCAGTCAGTGCCAGGCTTTTTAAATCTGCCAACATCCAGGGAAAAGTGCTAACTTTTTCTTTTCTGTCTGCCCATGAAACCTCACATATGGACAGTGTGAGAAAGGTGAGGGAGTAGGCAGGGGCATATTGGAAAAATAATTACATATGTACATACATACAACCATGTATTACATACACATACATATTCACACGTGTGTATTTAGGAGGAAAATAACTGCATCACAAGAGGCACGTGAAGCCTACTTTAGTGATCTGTTTACAGAAATATTGCATGCCCCACATCAGATCTCTTCTATCCAGGCCAATGCAGAATTGTAGCTCATTCCACTCACCTGAATTTCCTTTGAACTTCCAACTGTATGGAATGATCTTTCATCCCCAATCCCCAAAACTGGCCATTGATGCTGCCCAGCTGCTTACTTCTAAATCAGATCTGGGGTCACATTACCTGGTACAGAGTGTCACTGGTCCCAATGACCACATGAGACTAGCAACTGGTTCATAAACAGGTCTTTTCTAGCAATTTCATTCAAGGCCAGGGGGAGTCTGGGCAGAGTTCCTCAAGCTCTAAACAAGGAACAGAGGAGAGTTCATTCATCTGTGTACTGATTTGTCATACATACGAATAAGACTGTAAATGCAGATTGTTAGTGGAAACCCCAGAATACAGTGCAGATAAGTCCACACAGCTTCCACTTGGTGGACCCAGGGGTCCTCCCTGCTCATGTCTCCATTAGAAAGGGTAGCTTGGCCTCTTCCAGAGCACCAGTATGCTAACTTACATTCCCAGCGATTGGAAATGCTGGCTCTAAGGAGGGAAATAAAAGGCTGGGCCTCCAGAGGCCTGGTCTCTTCCACGTTACTACGATCTTCTCACCAGCCACCTTTCCAGGTTACCATGGGCAGCCTTCAAGTTCCAGCAAACCCTCATGCAGCCAAACTGAGCCAATTAGTCACCTCCCACGTGTAGGTAGGATAAGACAATGGGTGCATTGGCAAGAAACAGACTGACCAAAAAAAATGAACAAAGTAAATAAAAACATTTTTCCAATCATTTGCTTTCTTGGGATGGTAAGTCTAGGCCACAATGCCCAGATATTTGGTCAAACTTTATTTTGGATATTCCTGTGTGTTTTAAATTCTTAGCAAATTTCAACTATGCAATACAGTGTTATAAGCTACGAAAGACTTTTTTTTAAATGCTAGTGGATTAAAATATTAAAGTATTAATCACTGTTTTCAATTAAACTTAAAAATAAAAACTTTGTTGTGATTCTGTTTGA